>CM039504.1:69428-709273 GCA_022432975.1 Begonia masoniana
AATCCGCTTTTCCCTTTTTAAACTTCATTTTCTCAAAGAAGGTCTTCAACCTATCGTACCAGGCTCTAGGTGTAACGACCCTAAATTTCTATATACATAAATCCTAAAAGTCCCAAAAATTTAAACTTTTACATTTCTTCTTATAATTGGACTTCCCTATTACCATTGTCTATTCTCATACAATTTTTATTTTTTTATTTTCATTTATCAATTCATTTCCCTTTTCATTCGTTCATCAATCATGAGAGAATAGACTCAGACATTAAATCCATATCTATCAACATTTAAAGACTAATTACTTTATTCAGCGGAAGATATAAACCCAGTACTAAAGTTTAACTTAATTTAAATTCTACGAAAAATAGTGAAACATGATTTCGGTTGACGCCTATAACCTAGTTTGGCATTTAATTCCTCTCGGGTTTCTTCGGTCGAGATAAATAACACTTAACTTCTCTCGGGTTTCTTTGATTTAAACAGTGGGGGGTCGACAATCAACATTGACTAAATTCGGCCGATGTCAACACTGGCCAAAATCGGTCGATGTCAACAATGATCAAAATCGGTCGACGTTCTCGACGGAACACTTATCGACCGAACTTCTCCTTGAAATGGTCGAGGTTATCAACCGAACTTGTCCCTGAAGTGATCGATGTCATCAACCGAACTTGTGATGACCCGAATATGCACGTATGGGTACGATGGCTGCACGAACCGGAACCCGGATGGTGGTACGTCCGCGCAGGCGAACCGGAAGGTGGCAGGTCTTAAAAAGGGGGTCGTCACAATCCCACATCGCTTGAGGAAGCATGTGGAAATGAAACATATATAAAGAGACCCTTCCAACATAGCAAGACGCGTTTTGGAGCACAATTGACAACAGATCCCATAAGAACTCCAAAGTTAAAAGTGCTTCGACGAGAGCAATTCTAGGTTGGGTGACCTTCTGGAAAGTTCTCGCCAAACAAAGCCGTGAGGGGAGGATATTGGGCTACGGCCCAATCCCCAGAGCGGACAATATCTTGCTGGGATAAGGGGTCGTTACAGAACTCCTTACTAAATACCTTCAACCAAATCATTGACTAATCGGTCGACGTTATCGACCGAACTCTCAAATAAAACTTAATACCAGAACACTTACTATTTGGTCGACATTATCGCCCACAACTTTGGACGACATTTCTCTGCCAGAATACTTAACCGAGACTTATACAATTTTCATCCCTGTATCACCCATTATCCGAACGATCGCCCCTTTCTAGCGATCGATCGATTAGCTCTCCTGATTTCGTCCAGAAAGCTATTTTCACCTTCTTTCCCCTGCATAATCTAAAATCATCAAACCTATTTTCAAACATCCAAACTCATTTCAAACCATCAAAATCCATTTCTATTTCATCCAAAATCTATTAAAGCATCAATTTTGAACCAATTTCATTAAAATAGACATTCAATACATCTGTTCACAACCTGTACAGATACCAAGCATCCTATAATGGTTTCTATACATTTCATTCTAACTAATCACCCATCAACCCACTTATCCCAAAAGCCACAAAATACCTAACCTATAGCTCCTAACGGGTCAATTTCGCACCGACTGCACTAGCCGCTCCTACGGGCATCCTCCGTCAAACTTGTAATATCCGACTTGTACGGATTTTAGATTTAATATATTATGTTGATATTTTATTATATAATGGCATTTTTGTAAATATGTCAAATCAAATCAGTTTCGCAAACGGAAAGCGTCATTACGATTTTAACGATTAATAGGAATTTTAGGAAATTTACGGGATTTTTCGGAGTAACAACGCTATATTCCGAGTAATAACCTCTATCGTAATGTAAAGGACGTGTTAGTAAAAATAGTAAATGAAGTCCGATTCGCGAACGGACGGTTTCATTAAATCCCAAATAATAAGTTGGACTTGTTGGTGAAATGAGAAAATTTGGGGAACCTGAATAGTTGGACGATTGACGAATCGAAGGACGAAACAAAATAGAAATATGTGCTAAGGGCAAAATGATAATTTGCAAAGTAAATTTTATAAAAAATAACCTAAACTCCTTTTCTCCTCACTTTTTTCTTTCCTTCTCTGTTTCACGAAAACGACAGAGAGCTTTCCTCCTTCGCGATTTCTCTCGGCCGCGGCGATTCCTCAACGATCCGACCTCCGTTCGTTCCGTTTTCTTCGCGATTTCTCCTCCTTTCGCAACCCTAGGTATGAGCCTACAATCTTAGAGCTTCTATTTCGACGTTTACGGCGTTTTAGACAATTAGGGTTTCCATACTTTTTTGTTAAAAACGCAAATTAGGGTTCGTAATTAATAGGTTAGCCGTGATTAAGTATATATTGCACGTATTTGACGTTATTGGACGAAGTTAAATCAATTTGTGAAAAAGTTAAAATTTTTAGATTTTCGGGTTTTTAAGGAAAAACTCGTTAATTGAGGTTTTGGATTATCGAGCGTTAATTGACATTATAAACGCTTCGATTAGCAAAGTTAAGAATTTAGGAAAATTCTTTAGTTAAGATTTGTAATTTGGACGTCAATAGCTTAAATTAGTTTTAACGACGAATATCGTGTTTTGCCTCAGACACACGACTCCCGTGGACAAAGCTTGAGATTTCGCGCGCTCAAGGTAAGTTCTCGTGACTTACTCTGACCGATTGGTCTACACCGTACTTCGATTTAGCGTCGAGGATCTTAGTGGATTGTTTGTTTTATTGCTTTGGTTGGGTAGATAGGTTTATAATTGTTTTTAGGTTATGCTTTTTGGTCTTGATGGTATGTATGTTGATTGCTTACTTTCTGCTTATTAACTGTTCATGCATCACGTATTTCAAATGTCATGAAAATGAATTTCCGCACGTGTTTTTAAGAAAAGAAACGAACCTCTGTAGTTAATCTACGTAATCTGTATCTGGTTACGCGAGGTGGGGCTCAGGCATGGCTGTAGGGTTTGTGAGCATGTACCCCCTCCTCTAGGTGGAAAGTGGTAGTTCGACCGCGGAATGTATCCTTTCCATTTAGAGGGCTGATATCTCGGTAACAATCTGTCTACGACGTAATAAAAAGGAATCTGTATCTGTATCTGTATCTGTATCTGAATCTGTAATCTGAGCATGTTTTCTGAATGGCATACGCACGCATGCATCTGCATTTACGAAGCTTACTGAGATTTCATTATCTCATAGATGTCTGTATGGTGTAGGTGACGTGATAGGTGATATTGAGCCAGGTGAGGACGACATTCCTCCTCCTGATGTATGATGCAGTTGACGGAGAATGGCCCGTGGGAGTGTGCTGAGCATTCGGTGCGTTTTGACCCGTGGGAATGTCTGCGTAAGTATTTTGGGGGATTTAACGAATGTATAGATGAACATATTAGGATGTTGGATCTGGTTAGATGTTAGGTTTATGTTTGATGTTTTAAACGTTTTTGGAATCTGTTTGTAATCTGTGTTTTGAAAGTTTTTACTGGAACTGCTTGGAATTTGAAACAGGAGGATTAGACAACTTTTAAACGTATCCATGCAGTTCGTTTTTACAAAAGTTTAACGTATATTTAGATCGTTTAATTAGGGTGCTAAGATGAGTAATAAAAGGATGAGAATTTTCGGAATTGGCTCTCTGGAAATCGGATTCCAGAGAGGTGGATATGTTGGTTAGCTCTCTGGAATCTCGGATTCCAGAGAGCAAGATTAGTCGCTACAATATGCAGCGACTGGTTGCTGCATTATGCAGCGATCAGGCGCTGCATTGTGCAGCGACTGATCGCTGCACAGTGCAGCGCTAGCAGCGATCAATCGTTGTTCTCCTTCCTCCACAAAATGTCGATTCTGCCCTCCCAGTTTCTGATTTAGTTTTTATTAATTATTCATGTTTTAAGTTTTTATTTAATAAATTGTTATATGTTTTGTTTTAAATGAATTAAGGACCCGATTTTAGTTTCGATTGCAGTTCTGGTTTCAACTTCAGTTTACATTCCGCGTAAAGTTTATTTAAAGTATAGGGATAAAAAAAAAATATGTACGAGAAAATGGGTACAGTACTAGGGGTGTTACAAAACTGCAGGCTCGTCAGGTCGAGGGACATCATCCTCACCTTGCTCGTAGTCACCTACACCATAAAGACACCTATGAGATAAAAATCTCTGCAAATTCTACGTAAATGCTATGCATAAACATGTATATGCAGTTTTCATGAAAGTCGTCCATATCATTTCATTTATCAGTACGTGTCAGTCTATGGTTATCGAGGTAAGATTTAGTCAATGTAGTTGTTGTGTAGTTGTTTAGAACTCTGTTTTCAACTAGAACCCAATGTTTCAAAGTTCTTCAATGGCCGGATAATATGAACATTTTTATCGGTGTTTAGTAATGGCATTTCCGAATCGATTCTGGACATTTAATATAACCGACCCTGATTAATCGTTAGTTGAACCCAGCTGTTTTTGTTTTGGATTTCAGACTGCACACAGAGAACTAAACTAAGGGATTCGGAAATGACCTTAGCTATTAGATTCTAGGATGATTTGTGATTAGGATTATTAGGATTTTTGTTTTAACTACTGCAATGTGAATGTTTTAGGTGAAGAAGTCTGAAGAAAATGAGCTCAAGTTGCTAAGGAAACCAGATAAGTGAATGTGTAGGATTCCCGGCCATTAGGGCCCTACATCATAAGGATGCTAAGTAGAAACTGATACGATGATTAGGAGTTATTTAAGCTATTGTCTGTTACTTATGTTGATGTTTGTTTTAAGTTAGTAAGATGGTTTGTACTTGGATGATTCACGGATGTTTGAGAACTATGTTATGTGATGTTCTGTTAGAGTCTATGAAGTCAACTGTCTAGCATGATAAATTACATAGTCTGATGATTTAAGAACATTCATGTCATGCATCATGATTTACTCCTCAAGCATAAGAAAATGATTTATGAGCATGTTTTCCCCATGAACAAGATATGAGAATGAATATGAAAACGATCCCATACAACATGATTAAGTGAGGGTTTGGGGCGGGTTGACGCATGCCACAGTCCAAAGAGGGACCATGAAAACGACCCGAAAGGGAATATGATCAAAATCACTGTCAACCCCCCTTTTACAGCACAAATCCTCCCTTAATCCATATGATGAAAATGATGAACAGAAACAAGAATGATAAATGATCAAGAACATGTTTTCTCTCAACTGTGCATTCATGAATACAAGTTAGTTTGCATTCCTTACTAAGCATTAGGCTTATAGTTTAAACCTCATGATGTAGGTGACGAGTTTTCAGGTGAGGATCTCAAAGTTAATGAGGATGTTTAAGCTCGGTTGCTGAAAGGATGGAATGTAATATCCAGAATTTTCATTTATACAATTATTTTTATTATATGATTTACGTGCCGTTAAACGACGGAGTTGTAGTCGAAATCGAGAGCGAAAAATTTACGCGAGTAACAAATAGATTATTTTGAAGTTAACCGGAATGTTAGATTTATAAGAATCTGGCCGAGAACGGGTCAAATAACCGTTAGATAAGAAAATTAAAAGGTGAGGGCGAGATGGTAATTAGAATTATTATTATTATTATTATTATTATTATTATTATTATAATAAAATAAAAACTTCTCCTGTTTCTTTTCCTTCCCACGAAGAACTCCAGAGTCTTCTTCCCTCTCTCGCGCTCTCTGTTCTCCTCACGACGCAACTGATTCTTCACGCCGTTCTCCATTTTTCTCCTCCCTTCCGTCCATTTAAGGTAATATTTAGTTATTTATGAGTTTAGTTCTTGGTTAGGTTTAGGTTTTAGGAACAATCGGTGAATTAGAGAATTAGGGTTTTGAGATTTTTGAAGTTTTGATGTTGGAATTTATTATTATTGACTCTTGAGGAGAAATGAATGGAATTGGTAGGAATTTGATGGATTTTAGCGAATTGTTGAAATTAATTGTTACGAATTTTGGAATATAAAATCTGGGAATTTAGTTTTGAATAGAGCAGGTTCGGTTTCTACTAAATTCGACCGTGAAGTTGTGTTATTTGGGGTAAATAGATTATGCCTTTAGAATCTAGACGTCTTAAAGAGTCCGTAGCATTTTGAAACGTCAAAATCGGACGAATATTGGATTAGTTATGAATTTTCGAATTTGGTTAGAACAGAAGGCTAATTCAAATTTAGCTAGGAGTTTACAATTTTGTACGAGTTTATGATTTCCGTGTTAGAATTTCATGAACTGGACGAAGTTAGAATTAATGGAATGTATTATTTTTAGGTTCTCCAATTCCCTGGTTTAGCGAACGATCTACGAGAAGTTGCTAAGGACGTCAAGTAAATAGTGTACATAGGTGCATTTGCCTTAGGGCCTACATCACAGTTCGGTAGGTTTGCGTGCATGTGTGTTTTATGTTTCATGTATAGTAGATCATGCATCATGGTTTTACGATACGAGAACGAAACGAAAATGAATTTCCATGTTTTTATAAAATGAAACAGTAGGATGTGAAACAGAAGAACGAACAGTTAACTACGTAAGAAGATAATAAAGGTGGGGTTTAGTGGCCTTGTCCCGAGAGATGGACCGCGAGGTGTGTCACTTCTTCCTCCGCTTTACGTGGTGGTCTTGTCCCGTGAGGTGGATCGTGAGGTGTGTCACTTTACTAGGTTGAGGTTGGCCTTGCCCCGTGAGGTGGACCGCGAGGTGTGTCGCCTTGACCTAGCACGTAAAGAAGAACCCAGTAGTAAGATAAAGAAAAGAGTAGGAATGAGATGGAAACGAAAGTAGAAACAAAAGCAGAAACAACAGTAGAGACGAAACAGTAGAAATTACATATGTTATGACTTGTATGGTTTTCAGTACTTATTTTTATTATGCACTTCTTACTTAGCATTAGGCTAATAGATGATTTCTGTGATGTAAGTCACGAGGTGATTCCCGGTGAGTACTCAGTGCATTCCTAGGACTATGTGGCAGTTGGAGGAGTGCGCTCGTGGGACGATCTGGCCGGCTGTTAGGACGTTTTGACCATTGGATGTATGTAGTCTTTTGAGTCGCTTTTGAGTCGCTTTTGAGTCGGTTGTCGTATAGTTAGATTTTCTTAAAGTGTATTGGTCTTTGATGTATAGATGGAGTTTTTAAACGATAGTGGATGTTTTAACGTATGATCATGTTTTGGAGCCATTTTGAATCGTGTTGAATCATTTTGGGTTATATAGTTGGATTTCAACCTTTAGTAGCTAATATCGATGCATATAAATGCTTTTGGTATTGGATGAGAATTTTATGAATACTAGTTTTGGTTGATTGATTTGATAATAGAATTTGCAGGAGGTTTTGGTTTTATAAGAAAATTAGGTGTTATGCCATCCAAATTTTTAAAAGAAAGTCTTTTAGATTTTACGAAGAATATTTACGTTTTGACTCAAAATTTTATTAAAGTTAAGTTTTCTACGAAAGTCTCCCGCTGCAACAT
Source organism: Begonia masoniana (assembly GCA_022432975.1). NCBI lineage: Eukaryota > Viridiplantae > Streptophyta > Magnoliopsida > Cucurbitales > Begoniaceae > Begonia > Begonia masoniana. Next base: position 76,901 of record CM039504.1, read on the forward strand.
TTAAATTATTTTTAAACATTTTTAAATGATGATATTTAATGTATGGAATAAAGTTTTAAATTTTACGTGAATTCTTACGGTACGGCTTAGTAGTGAGTAGTGAGTAGGTAGCGAACCGGGTTCGCAAGGTTCGGGGCGCTACAGCTCAGGGTGGAGATTTGTGGCTGGCAAGCGATATTGACCCGCGGTTATGCTCACATTATGTCAGTAAGGTTTATGAAAGACTGAAGTCTGTGTAGGATGAGATTTCTTTTTACAACATTGGGATGTTGGGATTTGTCTATTTGATCTCTGAGTTCGAGGAATGATTTAAGTTTATAGAATGATCTGCTTAATTAAGTCTTCCGCTTCACGTATCTTGAATGAGTCTATGATTTTTATTTGTTTAAAGTTTATGCCTATCAAGTTGAAATCTATGAGAGTCGGGTATCTTTCTGTTGGTTGAAGTTGCTTGATGATTATCGTGTTTTACTGCTGAGTGATAGGAGTCGGATAAGTGTATGATCCGGCTGACGTCATCGGCGGATGTCGAATGATAGAAGTTGAACGATTGAGTCTTCCGGCTGACGTCATCGGATGATGTCGAGTGTTTACTCACCAGATGATGTAAGTAAAGTATTTAGTCGTTTGTTCACCGGATGAAGTCTCTGTTGACTTAAATAGAGTTTAAGTCTAAATATGTTTTTGATAATGTATTTGAATGATAATTAAATAATTTGATTATGTTGAATGAGAATATTGAATTATACATTTGTTTTTTTAATCCTTTGGAAATACCCTTGAAAAGGGTATTTTAGTATTCTAATAATATTGGTTAAGTGTTTAAGGCATGCATCTGTCGATAGCTTTAAAGCCTGCATCTGCCGATAGCTTTAAGGCATGCATCTGCCGATAGCTTTAAGGCTTGCATCTGCCGATGGTCTCCAAAGCCTTCATCTACCAATGACATATCAACTTGCATCTGCCGATGGAGCCATCAAGCCGATGAAGTTCAAGATGCATCTGCCGACGATTTTTTCAAGGTGCATCTACCGATGGAATTCAAAGCCTTCATCTGCCGATAACTTTTGAGATGCATCTGCCGATGGCGCTTTCAAGCTGTTCCTGCCGATGAACTTTCAAGGTGCATCTGCCGATGAACTTTCAAGGTGCATCTGCCGATGATTTTTCCAGAATACATCTGCCGATGATTTTTCCAGAATACATCTGCCGATGAATTTACAAGATGCATCTGCCGATGAAGTTCAAAGCTTGCTCGTGCCGATAGCTTATTCGTGTTGCATCTACCGATGGCACTGAAGATACATATGCCGATGTACCTTTAGAGCAACTCATGTCGATGACGTGACGATCTGTTTTGAAGCTGTTTAAACCGGTGATCTTCCGCCAGATTTTAAAATAGCCGCGAAGCTACAGTGACGTCGTTTTCAGCATTAACTCCAGAACTTTAATGGCGACGACGACTTGCAACTACAGACGGCAACGGCTACCTGAAATTGTACGAAAGCTGCTCCAACGGTAACAAAGTTTCTATTATTGGATAAGGAGCATTGAAGTCAAGCCGATTCCGAAGACAGAGTATTTAAGCCAAGGTTAGAGCACAAAGATACAACTTTTACGAATTTGAATTCTTGAGCCTTAACTTGTGATCTATCATACTCTGTATTTTCATCTACATCTCTCGATTCCTAAACTTGAGAATTTGATTTGAGAGTTTGTAGTTTGTTGTATTCATTTACTCAAACTTGTAAAATCTGAAAGGTAGTGGATTGACGCCCGTGAAGTTCAATCTAAATCTGTAAAAGGCAGTTGATCGGAGCCCGGAATTTCGATCTGTTATTCTCGAGGAGAAGGTTAAGGATCTTCAAGGGGTGAACCTTGAAGCGTGGATGTAGGCTGGGTTTAGCCGAACCACGTTAAAACTCTTATGTTAATTTCTCTCTCACTCTTTACTTTATTTGTTTGTCTGCTGTTAGCTTTTAAGTTCAAATCACGAGAGAAATTATCTAGATTATTAATTTAAGTTTTAAAAAGTCTAATTCACCCCCCTCTTAGACAAATCTCGATCCTACAATTGGTATCAGAGCTAGGTTACCATTGTCTAAGCTGTCTTTTAATCATTGTGTGATATATTTACAATGGCAATGGCATTCAACACTAACTCCACACACGGAGAAGGTCAAGCTACAAATAGGCCTCCCTTCTTTGATGGGAGTGATTATGTTTACTGGAAAGCAAGAATGAAGATATTCATTCAAGCCATGGACTATGAGCTATGGAACATTATAGAATATGGTCCATTTAAAGCCATGAAAACTGTAGATGGCCAAAGTGTTCCTAAGATTTCCACTGATCTAACTGAGTCAGATAAAAGAAATCTAAGCCTTAATGCTAAGGCGATAAACACCCTGTATTGTGCCTTAAATAGAGATGAATTTAATAGGGTACAAGGGTGTGAAAGTGCTCAAGAAATTTGGCACTTATTAGAGGTTACCCACGAGGGAACAAATCAGGTAAAAAAGAGTAAATTGAATATGCTTGTACATGAGTATGAGTTATTCTCTATGCCAAAAGATGAATCTATATCTTTTATGTTTACAAGGTTTACTAACATTACCAATGGCTTAAAAGCTCTTGGTAAATCATATTCTTGTGAAGAACAGGTCAGGAAGATTCTTAGATGTCTTCCAAGAAGTTGGCAGCCAAAGGTGACTGCCATACAGGAAGCAAAGGATCTCAAGATTCTAAAACTTGAGGAACTCCTTGGATCTCTCATGACACATGAGATCACGATGAGGTCAAACGAGAAGGAAGATCTCAAGGAGAGAGAGGCTACAAAAAGAAAAGATATTGCAATGAAAGCTTCCTCAAGTAAACAAGATCTGTCTGAGGAAGAAGAAGAAGATGATGAGGATATCGCTCTCATTACAAGGAGGTTCAGCAAATTCCTCCAAAGAAAAAGAATGCAAGGAAGGAGATTTCCAAAGGAGGAGAAATCTCACAAGGAGAAGGAAATTACTTGTTTTGGATGTGGAAAGCCTGGCCACATGAAGGCAGATTGTCCACAGTCCAAGAAGAATCCCAAGAAATTTAAGAAGAAGGCTATGAAGGCCACTTGGGATGACAGTGAAGGTGACACATCCTCTTCAGAAGACGAGGAAGTAGCCAACCTCTGCTTCATGGCTCACGATAATGAGGTAAGCATTTCTTCCTGTGAGAGTGAGTCTGATGATGATGGGGATATGGTTGATCTCTTTAACGATTTGGTTAAACAGTTTGGCATGCTAAAGGCTAAATACAATACACTGAAAAAGGAAAATGCAAGTCTAATTGAGAAGCATGCTAAAGAAGTGAACTTGCATGAAAAAGAAATTTCTGAACTAAAGAAGACAAATGAACCTTTGAATAAACTTGTTCTTTGGTTTTCAAATGGTAGCAAGAACTTAACATTGCTAATAGGGAATCATAGAGCTACTCATGATAAAGCAGGTTTAGGCTATGACAAATTCAATAAGAGAAAAGTGTTTAAGAATTTCTTTGTCAAACTGACTACTTGCCATACCTGTAATGAAGTAGGACATAAGTCCTTCATATGTCCTTTAAAAACACATAATATGAAAAATGGTAGTAAGCTGCAATAAGTTCTCAAAGGAACCAAAACTAACACTAGGACCCAAAAGATTTGGGTACCTAAGCAGACAACCTGATCTCTGTTTTGCAGGTTGACTGTTCTCCTGTGAAAAACCAATGGTACCTCGACAATGGATGTTCGAGGCATATGACAGGAGACTCAACCAAGTTTGCAGTTGTCAACAAGAAGAAAGGAAGTGTCACTTTTGGTGGAAACCAAAAAGGCAAAATTGTTGGCATTGGCAACATAGGTAACGGCATTAATCCTATTATTGAGAATGTTTTATTAGTTGATGGATTAAAGCATAATTTACTTAGTATTAGCCAGTTATGTGATAAAGGATATAAAGTAATTTTTAAGTCAGACTCTTGCATAATTGAAGATGCTTCAAATGGCAAAGTTCTATTTTCTGGCTATAGGAAAGATAATATTTATATTATTGACTTAGATGATATTGCTGTGTCTGATGAAAAATATTTTGCTGTGAATTCTTCCCATGATTCTTGGATTTGGCATAGGAGATTAGGACACGTAGGGATGGATACCTTAGCTAAGATTACTAAGGAGAATTTAGTTAGAGGAATCCCTAAGATATCCTTTGTGAAGGATAAAGTCTGTGAAGCTTGTCAAATGGGCAAGCAGATCAAAAGTTCTTTTGCTTCTAAGAATTCAATTTCTACTTCTAAGCCACTTCAACTCCTTCACATGGACCTCTTTGGTCCTTCCAATATAGCCAGCCTAGGTGGCAAATTCTATGCCTTTGTTATTGTAGATGACTTCTCCAGATTCACTTGGGTTCAGTATCTGAAGTCTAAGGATGAGACTTTTGACGCCTTCTCTAATTTTAGGAAAAGAGTTCAAAATGAGAAGGAGATCACCATAGTTGCTATTCGTAGTGATCATGGTGGAGAATTTGAAAATGAGAAATTTGAACTCTTGTGTCTCAAGTATGGAATTGAGCACAATTTCTCTTCTCCTAGGACCCCTCAGCAAAATGGTGTTGTTGAGAGGAAAAATAGATCTCTCCAAGAGCTTGCTAGGACTATGCTTAATGAAAATTCACTTCCTAAGTATTTCTGGGCTGAAGCTGTTGCAACAGCCTGTTATGTGCTTAATCGGGTCTCCATAAGACCTATTCTTGAGAAAACTCCATATGAGCTCTGGAGTGGAAAAACTCCTTCTGTTAAATACTTTAGAGCCTTTGGGAGCAAATGCTTCATTCTTAACACTAAGGATAACTTAGGAAAATTCGATTCCAAATCTGATCTTGGAACTTTTCTGGGTTATTCCCTTTCCAGCAAAGCTTATAGAGTATTCAATAGGAGAACTCTAGTTGTAGAGAAATCTGTTCATGTTAACTTTGATGAGTCCCCTCAACCCACAATCAATGTGGATGAGGATGATTCTTTGGATAATCAACTAGATTCTCTTTCCTTAGAAAAACCAAGTGATTCTCCTCAAGTAGAAAATCCAATAGAACCCTCCTCTACATCTCTAGAAATTGCTCCTGTCAAGGATGAAAATTCTGCTCTTTCTAAAGATTGGAAATATGTCAAAAATCATCCAATAGATGAAGTTTTAGGTGATCCTTCTTTAGGAGTTAAGACTAGAGCTTCTCTTAGGAATCTCTGTGCCAATGTGGCATTCATTTCACAAGTAGAGCCTAAGAAATTTGAAGAAGCCGAGGGTGATGAAAATTGGATTATGGCCATGCAAGAAGAGTTAAATCAATTTGAAAGGAGTAAGGTATGGGAACTTGTTTCACGGCCTAAAGATCATCCCATTATTGGAACAAAATGGGTTTATAAGAATAAATTGGATGAAAATGGGATTGTTGTGAGAAACAAGGCTAGACTAGTTGCTAAGGGATACTCTCAAGAAGAGGGTATTGATTTTGAGGAATCTTTTGCCCCTGTAGCTAGACTAGAGTCAATTAGGATGCTCCTAGCTTTTGCTTGCTACAAAAACTTCACACTCTTTCAAATGGATGTAAAGAGTGCATTCTTAAATGGTTATATTACAGAAGAAGTTTATGTTGAGCAGCCCTTAGGTTTTGAAGCTTTTGACAAACCTGACCATGTCTATAAGTTAAGGAAAGCTCTCTATGGTCTTAAACAGGCTCCTAGAGCTTGGTATGATAGGTTGAAGAACTTCCTTGTGGAAAGAAATTTCAAAAGGGGTAACACCGACTCAACTCTATTTACCATGCAAAAGGATAAGGATATTCTATTAGTTCAAATTTATGTCGATGACATTATTTTTGGATCAACAAATGTCAATATGTGTAATGAGTTTTCCTCCCTCATGCAAAGTGAATTTGAAATGAGTATGATGAGGGAGTTAAAATTCTTCTTAGGATTCCAGATTAGTCAATCTCCTGATGAAATTTTCTTCTGTCAAGAAAAGTACATTAAGGAACTCCTTAAGAAGTTTGGATTAGAATCTGCTAAGTCGTCTAGAACTCCCATGAGTACTACTACTAAATTGGACAATGATGAAAATGGTATAAGTGTGGATATCAAGAAATATCGTGGTATGATTGGTTCTCTGTTATATCTGACTGCTAGTAGGCCAGATATTCTATTCAGTGTCTGTCTTTGTGCTAGATTTCAAGCTGCTCCTAAGGAATCTCACTTATCTGCTGTCAAAAAAAATTTCAAATATTTAAGTGGGACTCATGATTTAGGATTATGGTATCCAAAGGGCACATCTTTTGATCTGATAGGATATTTAGATTCTGACTATGCTGGTAGTCTAGTTGATAGGAAAAGTACCAGTGGAACCTGTCAGTTCCTTGGAGAATCTTTAGTTTCCTGGTACTCTAAGAAACAGAACTCTGTTGCATTATCAACTGCAGAAAGTGAATATATTGCTGCTGGCAGTTGCTGTGCACAAATGTTATGGATGAAACAGACCTTAGAAGACTATAATCTGTTTTTATGATAGGATTCCTATTCGGTGTGATAACACCAGTGCAATTAACATTTCTAAAAATCCTATTCAGCATTCTAGAACCAAACATATTGATGTAAGATATCACTTCATCCGTGATCATGTTCAAAGAGATGATATATCTTTAGAATTTGTCAATTCTGTTGATCAATTGGCTGACATCTTTACCAAGCCTTTGGATGAAAAGACATTCAATAATATTAGAATCAGGCTAGGCCTCATTCGGGTTGAGAGAAACTAAGTTTATTTCTCTGTTGGAAATTCCTGAGTGTTGGATCATTTCCTTCAGTGATGGCATCGGTAGATGCTGAGTTTTCTCTAGGCATCGGAAGATGCATGTCTATCGGAAGGCATCGGCAGATACTGTGTTTTTCAATAGGCATCGGATGATGTTTTGATACCGGTAGGTATCAGCAGATTCATACTCTCTGAAGGCATCGGAAGATGAATTCCTTAATCTATCGACACGTGTGACCCATCGGGTTAACCTGTCTTACACGTGTGACTTCATCTCGTCGGGCGATACCCTTTTTCATTTAAACTCTGCTTCTTTTCAAAGATGCTTCACATTTTTGCGCTCTTTCAGTAAGTCTTCAGCCAGAAACCTCTCTCGCTCTCTCTAGGTTTTTTATCCTCGTCAATGTCTTCATCATCTCGCGCAGTACCACAACCGGCCAAGAAGAAGGCCAAAGTCACAGCTCGACCTCCTCGTGAGATTCCACGGGCAAAGGATTTTCCATCTCTGTTTTTCCTCGCTAAAGCTGCTGAGCTACGGTACCATGACGATTATAAGCATAAGTCTCTAATTACCAGTCGAGGTATTTACTTTGACGACTTAGCTGGCCTGAATATTGTCGAACCCTTGACGGACCTCGGGTTGATAGGACTGTTTGATGTAGATTCTTATTATTACCCGGAAGCAATTAGGATGTTCTATGCCAATATGGTTTTCACTTCTGATTTATCCATTATTATGAGCTATGTGTATAACAAGCACATAGAGATTACACCTCAGTTTATCAATGCTCTTCTGGAGGTCCCATTTATGCGGTGCTAAGTCCCCGACTTAGCCAACCTTCCCCTTTTGATGCGAATAATGAGTAGAGTGACCCAAGTGTTTACGGGAGCCCACCTCCCAACCCTCTTTGTATTCCGAATATAAAGACTAGGTACAAAAATCTCACTCTTGGGCCACCACAATAGCACAAGGATTTTTCTCCTTTGCTTGGTGCCTCAAGGTCTATTTATACACAAATAGGCCTTAGCCCAATAAATGAATCAAAGTCCAATACATGAATCAAACATAATTACACAAAATGCCCTTGATCCATTTCTGAACAGCTTGTCCAGCACGCTGCATCGCTCGGTTGCCTGGTTCACCCAGCGCACCTCGCCCCAGCCGCGTGCACTCCGTGTGCGCGCCGCGTCCCAGACGGGCGCGCCCACCCATGACGCTCCAGCTTCGTGCCTCCCCGCGCCAATCGTCGTCTCCCTTCGCGCCACCCAGCGCCCAGACCGAGTCCGCCAAGTGCGAGCCGCGTCGCGCTCCTTCGCATTCGCCATTTAGATAGCTGCCCTTACAAGTTTGTGTCTGGCACTGAGCCCCCTTTCTTTGGTACTGCTGAGGGTCAAGATTTTTTAAAGAACATTGCTTTGGATCCCAACCAAACCCCTGATCAATTAAAAGGCAAACATCTGACCGCAAGGGCCAGATTATTTCATCAGATGATAGGGTACAATATTGTCCCTAAGGGTGGTCATCATGATGAAGTAAGTGCAATGGAGCTTTTTGTTCTGTTTGCAATTTACCTCAAGACCCCCTTCAATCTTGGCTATGTGGTTGTTCGAAGGATGATTCAGGCAGTATCATTCAGGGCTACATCTTTTCCATACAACCTGCTCTTAATGAAGATCTTTGCTTAGCTTGAGGTTGTATTTTCAGAGGATGAAGATCCTGTCCGTCTTAAACCCTCCAATTATTATTCCAAAACCACACTGAACAAAATGGGAATCAAGAGAACACGGACAGGGGCACTTGTCTTGGATGCTTCTAAGATTAACCTTGGTACAACAGCAGTTGCCAGAAAAGGAAAGAGAGCACTTATTCTGCCAGAGGAATCAACTGCTGAAGGCGGGGATGATTCTGAAATACCAGCTTTTGTTAATTCCCCCTCTCAATCACAGGCCTCCAACTTCATACCTCCTCCTCTAGTGCGAAGGCGTCTTGCTCCTTCTTCAAGAGTTCATGCCTCAGAGGCCATCTCAGCTCCCTCTTTTGTACCTCTTCCTATTCCTGTGAATCCTCCATCTCCTCCACATGCACACATTTTGCAAATTCTACTTCCTCCAAGTCCTCCATCACCAGTCCAACCCTCTCCTCCACTCAAACCTTCTCCATCAGCCCAACTACTTCCTCCAGTCCAACTAACTCTCTTCACCAGTCCAACCCTTCTTCGCCAGTCCAACAGTCCAACCCTCTTCGCCAGTCCAACCCTCTTCGCCAGTCCAACCCTCTTCGCCAGTCCAACCCTCTTCGCCAGTCCAACCCTCTTCGCCAGTCCAACCCTCTTCGCCAGTCCAACCCTCTTCGCCAGTCCAACCCTCTTCGCCAGTCCAACCCTCTTCGCCAGTCCAACCCTCTTCGCCAGTCCAACCCTCTTCGCCAGTCCAACCCTCTTCGCCAGTCCAACCCTCTTCGCCAGTCCAACCCTCTTCGCCAGTCCAACCCTCTTCGCCAGTCCAACCCTCTTCGCCAGTCCAACCCTCTTCGCCAGTCCAACCCTCTTCGCCAGTCCAACCCTCTTCGCCAGTCCAACCCTCTTCGCCAGTCCAACCCTCTTCGCCAGTCCAACCCTCTTCGCCAGTCCAACCCTCTTCGCCAGTCCAACCCTCTTCGCCAGTCCAACCCTCTTCGCCAGTCCAACCCTCTTCGCCAGTCCAACCCTCTTCGCCAGTCCAACCCTCTTCGCCAGTCCAACCCTCTTCGCCAGTCCAACCCTCTTCGCCAGTCCAACCCTCTTCGCCAGTCCAACCCTCTTCGCCAGTCCAACCCTCTTCGCCAGTCCAACCCTCTTCGCCAGTCCAACCCTCTTCGCCAGTCCAACCCTCTTCGCCAGTCCAACCCTCTTCGCCAGTCCAACCCTCTTCGCCAGTCCAACCCTCTTCGCCAGTCCAACCCTCTTCGCCAGTCCAACCCTCTTCGCCAGTCCAACCCTCTTCGCCAGTCCAACCCTCTTCGCCAGTCCAACCCTCTTCGCCAGTCCAACCCTCTTCGCCAGTCCAACCCTCTTCGCCAGTCCAACCCTCTTCGCCAGTCCAACCCTCTTCGCCAGTCCAACCCTCTTCGCCAGTCCAACCCTCTTCGCCAGTCCAACCCTCTTCGCCAGTCCAACCCTCTTCGCCAGTCCAACCCTCTTCGCCAGTCCAACCCTCTTCGCCAGTCCAACCCTCTTCGCCAGTCCAACCCTCTCCAGTCCAACCAGCTCCACTAGCTTTAACTACTCCACTAGTTCAAGTCTCCTCACCCATTCCATCAGCTCCTCCTACTCCTCTAAAGACATATCAAAGGAGAGCTTACATAAGTGAGGACAAATTCTCTGATCTGCAGTCTTCCATTGCCCGCCTTGAGACTGCTCCCAGTTCCCTTGAAAGTAGGATTGAACACTCACTTGATGCCAAGCTAGCCAAGACTCGAAATGACATGAGCAAGGATTTAGATACCGGTCTTGGTTTGCTGTCTCTGAAAGTGGATGCTGATAGGCGTATGGTTGTTAGGGAACTTGACTCTTTCCGATCTTCAGTTGACGCCTTGAAACCTGTCCCTGAACCCGAACCATCTAGTTCAGTCAGTGTTCCTAAGGCTTGCTTTGAAGATCTTTTTCTTCCCTTTTCCCGGCCTGCAGTTTATGAAGATGTGCGTTTCACGACACTGGATCTTCAGGAGACTGAATTTGCATTCTCTCCTCCTGATGCGTCTACTGCTGCTCCTCCTGTCGACACTCCTCCATGTATGGACATGGTGGTGTATCAAGGCCCCTCTCCATCTGCTACACCTCAGCCAGTGACTACTCCATGTTTGGCCCTCGTGCCTTATCAGCCCTCTCTCCCTGTAGATATTCACTCACTTCCAGCACTTGTAGATGTTTATCTTAATTCAAACTGTGAAGTGCCTGCTTGGATTAGCCAAGCTTTTTGGTCACATTTTGTAGCTTTCTTTAAATAAAAGACTTGCTTTCATGTATACACCTTTCTTGATTCTCTAAGCAATTACTCTGATGTTTTTCTGAACTGTGTTGAATCCATTATTTTGTTGTCTCTCTGATTGTTTTTGATAATGTCAATGGGGGAGAATTTATATTTGATTGCTGGATAATATGCATGTTTCAGTTACTATGTTTTTGGAATTCTGAAACAAAAATCTCGATATATGCATGGTTGTGAAACTCTGGTTGCTCCGTGTTTGTTTTTAGAATATATGCATTTGCTATGGGGAAGATAGGATTATAGGGGAAAGTGACTTAATCAAATTAATATTTTGTCATCATCAAAAAGGGGGAGATTGTTGACTTAAATAGAGTTTAAATCTAAATATGTTTTTGATGATGTATTTGAATGATAATTAAATAATTTGATTATGTTGAATGAGAATATTGAATTATACATTTGTTTTTTTAATCCTTTGGAAATACCCTTGAAAAGGGTATTTTAGTATTCTAATAATATTGGTTAAGTGTTTAAGGCATGCATCTGCCGATAGCTTTAAAGCCTGCATCTGCCGATAGCTTTAAGGCGTGCATCTACCGATAGCTTTAAGGCTTGCATCTGCCGATAGCTTTAAGGCTTGCATCTGCCGATAGCTTTAAGGCTTGCATCTGCCGATAGCTTTAAGGCTTGCATCTGCCGATAGCTTTAAGGCTTGCATCTGCCGATGAATTTACAAGATGCATCTGCCGACGATTTTTTCAAGGTGCATCTGCCGATAGCTTTAAGGCTTGCATCTGCCGATAGCTTTAAGGCTTGCATCTGCCGATAGCTTTAAGGCTTGCATCTGCCGATAGCTTTAAGGCTTGCATCTGCCGATAGCTTTAAGGCTTGCATCTGCCGATAGCTTTAAGGCTTGCATCTGCCGATGATTTTTCCAGAATACATCTGCCGATGAATTTACAAGATGCATCTGCCGATAGCTTTAAGGCTTGCATCTGCCGATAGCTTTAAGGCTTGCATCTGCCGATAGCTTTAAGGCTTGCATCTGCCGATAGCTTTAAGGCTTGCATCTGCCGATAGCTTTAAGGCTTGCATCTGCCGATAGCTTTAAGGCTTGCATCTGCCGATAGCTTTAAGGCTTGCATCTGCCGATAGCTTTAAGGCTTGCATCTGCCGATAGCTTTAAGGCTTGCATCTGCCGATAGCTTTAAGGCTTGCATCTGCCGATAGCTTTAAGGCTTGCATCTGCCGATAGCTTTAAGGCTTGCATCTGCCGATAGCTTTAAGGCTTGCATCTGCCGATAGCTTTAAGGCTTGCATCTGCCGATAGCTTTAAGGCTTGCATCTGCCGATAGCTTTAAGGCTTGCATCTGCCGATAGCTTTAAGGCTTGCATCTGCCGATAGCTTTAAGGCTTGCATCTGCCGATAGCTTTAAGGCTTGCATCTGCCGATAGCTTTAAGGCTTGCATCTGCCGATAGCTTTAAGGCTTGCATCTGCCGATAGCTTTAAGGCTTGCATCTGCCGATAGCTTTAAGGCTTGCATCTGCCGAAGTCAAGCCGATTCCGAAGACAGAGTATTTAAGCCAAGGTTAGAGCACAAAGATATAACTTTTGCGAATTTGAATTCTTGAGCCCTAACTTGTGATCTATCATACTCTGTATTTTCATCTACATCTCTCGATTTCTAAACTTGAGAATTTGATTTGAGAGTTTGTAGTTTGTTGTATTCATTTACTCAAACTTGTAAAATCTGTAAGGCAGTGGATTGACGCCCTTGAAGTTCAATCTAAATCTGTAAAAGGCAGTTGATCGGAGCCCGGAATTCCGATCTGTTATTCTCGAGAAGAAGGTTAAGGATCTTCAAGGGGTGAACCTTGAAGCGTGGATGTAGGCTGGGTTTAGCCGAACCACGTTAAAACTCTTGTGTTAATTTCTCTCTCACTCTTTACTTTATTTGTTTGTCTGCTGTTAGCTTTTAAGTTCAAATCACGAGAGAAATTATCTAGATTATTAATTTAAGTTTTAAAAAGTCTAATTCACCCCCCTCTTAGACAAATCTCGATCCTACAGTCTCCTGTCGGATGAGGTAAGTGAGTCACGTGCATTGCACATGTCCACCGGATGATGCCCGTGTCTACCGGGGCGATGTAGGTGTTTTCCTTACCGGATGATATAAGTAACGTTTTGTCGTTTAGTGACCGGGCGATGTAGGTGTTTTCCTTACCGGATGATATAAGTAACGTTTTGTCGTTTAGTGACTTGGCGATGTAGGTGTTTTCTTTACCGGATGATATAAGTAATGTTTTGTCGTTTAGTGACCGAGCGATGTTTTAATTAGACACGTGAAACGCCCGTGTCCGCCGGCAATGTGTAATGTATTTTGTTGCTGGGCGATGCCTAATGAATCACGTGTGATGTCTTGAACTAAGTTATGATTTAAAAGAAAAATATAGAAAAATAAAAAGGGAGAGAACAAAGGAATGTAAGGATATATGGTCAGTTCTAAAAGAGTCATGGTTTAGTCTCGGCCCTACTGGGGTCGTTACATGACGAGTATCTCACAGAGCTTGAAACACTTAAAATGCATGGAGGGCTAGAAGAACCTGAGGAGCAGGTTGTCGCTAGATTCATACGTGGATTGAATCGTGATATTGGAGACGTAGTAGAGTTGCAACAACTAGAGACCATGGATAAGTTCGTGCAGCTTGCCGTCACCGGAGAGAGGCAACTTAAACGAAAGAGAAAAGTCAACTACCCTACCCAATTCCCATCGAGACCCCAAGAGTTCATTAAACCTACTACCACTACACTACTTTATGAAACAAAGGAAAGAGCCTGTTAACTGTAGCTGGCCACCTAAGGAAACGAGTAGTAAGCCCACAATAAAAGACAAGCCCACTGGGAGCAATCCTTTCGTGCAAAAAGCTCAAAACATCCAGTGTTATAAATGTTTAGGTAAGGGATATTATGCTAATAGTTGCCCGAATCGACGAGTTAATGATTATAAAGGAGTCTACTGGAGAATGGGAAAGTGGAGACGACCTTGGCCAATACGATGACCAAGAGGGAGAGACGGCAGTTGAAGAGGATGACACTGATGATGAAGCATGTCCCCCACAAGACGGACCTCTGCTCATGGTGATTAGACGGCCCTCATGTCACAACACACAAGAGAAGACTGTCAAAGGGAAAACATTTTCACTGCACAGTCACTGTGCAATGAAAGATAAAGTGTGTTCCGTGATCATTGAACGACGATGCCCTCTCGGCGCACGGGCACTGCTCACCTGGATACGCGGCTGTGTTCCGTGGTACTAGCCTAATTACTCGACACTATTCATAGGGTCGATCGATCGCCCTCATTCGGCGATCGATCGGCCCTCGCTCTGCCTCTTCGGCAAGTGAGCCGATCACTTGGCCGATCGATCGCGCCCGTGCGGCTATTGATCGAATGGGCCCTGTGCCCTCCAACAGCGCACGCGCACAGCCCTGCACGTGTACCACGCTCCCCCGCGCACACCAGCGCCCCTTCTTGCTCTTTTCCTCATTTGCTTCATTTAAAATCTGAAAACACTTCATATGAGGACTTATCTATATTTGGTCATGTATAAAATTAACTTTTTGGATTTGAATATGTGGCCCTTATTGACCTGCTTTTACTTTACGCACAATTATATATGTATTCACTATGTGGATCTTGACTTTCTGATTAATGTTCAAGTCTTCTGCTACGATCAAGCCTTGTGTTGAGTGATCGGGTTGCTCGAGCTGACGTTCTGTTAGGTCTGCCTCTAGGTCATGATACGTTTAATGTTCAAGATTTTTGTTGCGAACTAAGTCTTGGGCAAGGAGATCAGGTCATCTCTGATTATCAAGCCGCTCAACCCGACGTTTTGTTAGGCTCGCTTCTAGTTGTGACAGAAACAATGTGTAGACACAATCAGTTGGCATAATAAATGGGATGAGAAGTTTTCTTCAATAATCCTTCCCAAATCTCCCATAAAACGAGAGATCGTGATCTTCAGGTTATAGAACGCTAAGGCAAGCATTCAATCTGAAGAATGAGTAATTGGGCACAATTGAGAGAATAAAATAACCTTTGCTTAAGTAACTCTATTTTCTTTCCCCTTTGTTTGGATTGTTAACTAAATATAATGTTCCCATTGTGTCACCTTCTACACCTTCTACTATCTACTTCTGTGTAAAACCCCCATGATTTGAACTCACATCAAGTATAACAGGTAGATCATCGACAACTGCCCCATTGTTTGCCCCATTGTGTAACAATCAATATTATCGTGATCTCTATCTTAAAAAGTTTGTCACAACTCATGCTTCTACAACTACTGCTACTTTCTTCACACTTTGGTATTAGTATCTATATGTTCAACTCATACTTCTCCCATCTTCTATGATTCAAATTGATCACCATAGCAATGACACTATAACATGTGTCTCTTTCAACATGTATTGGATCTCAAATATCGAAATTTTATTGACATCACAATTATTAACTACTTGTTTTAGGCCTCCATCCAAAAGTGTCCATAATTAATTTCAAAGATAATTTATCCATGCTCATGCCTACAAAATAAAAACCAAAACATCATCATGTGACAATGTCAAAGCAATGAAAATTCAAATACCGCCTGATCAAATCTTCACGAGATTGAGGGAGGAAATGAGATATTAAATTAGAGATCATGAGAGAGAATTGAGAAAAGAAGAAGGTTAATATGAATGGGGAAAATTATTGGAAACTGAATTTCTAATGAATGAAATGATCTTTTTTCATCCATATAATCGAGTACAACATGAAACTAGTAAAGTATAAAACAAGATATGAAGGAGAGATTCAAAGAAACAACATACTACATTGGCAAAACCAAAATGTCAGTCTGGGCTTGTTCGGTACATGTTATCCATGGACGCCCATGTTAGAGTGTTATGTATTTCTCTTTTGTATTCATTTTCACTTGTATTTCTCTTTTAGAAAAGTGACTTCTCACTACTATAACATGTATTGTCAAAGAATGAGGGGGGCATCCGGTGCCCATATACCCTCCCTACCAACTGATGTAACTTATTGTCAATCATTGAAAAAAAATTTTATATACAAACTCTTTATGTTCACTATGCTCAATAACACTCTTTTCGATTAATCTCACTCGTTCAATGCTCGTCTGTTAGACACAAAGCCCGCTCTAATGTCGTGGGCATCCAATGTCGTTGGCACGCATCGAGTGCCACATGATCTCTTTCTGACCCCTCAAAAGTAGGACCTTGACACCAAGCATATTCAACTTGAATTCTATAGTCGGCAAGTTAACACAAGCGACAAGAGTGAAGCTAAATGAGTAGACACATAATCATGATGAAAAGATAACGACAACCAGTTAGGTTATAGCTTAAATAAGGAGATAAATGGACCAGTAGAGGTATGAATTCAGAAAAAATCGTTAAATTATACTTTATCTGCGTAAATATTGTGACCAGAGATGAAGAGTTTTATTTCAAGTAATATTGTAAAAGAAAGTATTCCAATTTAGGGCTGGGCACGGTCCGGTCCGGGCCGGTTCTGGCCTGGAACCGGACCGGACCGTTGGTTTCGGGAATTTATTTCCCGAAACCGGAACCGGTCCCCAGCAGAACCGGAACCGAACCGGAACCGGACCGATTTTTCGGTCCGGTTCCGGTTCGGTACCGGTTCCCTCCCATTCATTAAATTTTTTTTTTTTTACTTTTAATAATTAATTAAAAAACAAAATTAAAAAAAAGAGTCGAGATTCAGATGCCATTTCTTCTTCTCTCTCTCTCTCTCTCTCTTCTTCTTCTTCTCTCTCTCTCTTCTTCTTCTCTCTCTCTCTCTTCCTCCTCTCCCCGCAGGCCGCAACCCTAGTTCACAAGAACGCAAAATCCATTCGCCGCCCCAACGCCCCTTCCATCGCTAGGGTTTACCCTGATCTCAACGTTGTTCAGGGTTTGAGGAATGTAGTGCGAGCAGGGGCGCAGGCAAGCGCGATAACAGAGCCGAAGTCCGAATCACAGGGTAGTCCCTCCTCTCCTCAGCGCTGGAGTCTGACTCCGATTCGGACTTCGGCTCTGGTTCGCGCCTCGCGAGAGTTGAGTAGCCAGTCGGGTAAGGGGATTTAGGGATTTCATTCAGGGAAGGGGATTTAGGGATTTCATTCAGGGATGGGGATTTAATCGGTAGTCCCACGGTTCTCGGTTCTGTGAGCAACAGAACCGGGACCGTGGACCGCGGTTCCGGTTCCATGGATATGGGAACCGAGAACCGGTAGCATAACCTAAAAACCGCCCAAATAACCGGACCGAACCGACGGTCCAGTCCGGTCCACCGGTTCTGGTCCGGTTCTGCCCACCCCTATTCCAATTAGCTAAATTAATTTCCAAGGATTAAATTCTCTTCTAATCAATGAAACCAAAGCTTTCTCACATAAATACGATTGGTCGTGGCTAATTTATGGTTATTCCGATGTCATTTGCTGGACAAATGCCATTCCACGATGCCTGCTAGATCTAAAACTCGTCGTTCTCTTCTTCTCCCTGTTCTTGGCTCTTACTTTCTTTCTTTAGTCCAATTCGTCAACTCGATCCCGATCTTTCCCAAACTCTGAACATTGATCCTTCTCTTCCTCCTCCCTCTCGGCGTCCTTGAATTTCTTTTAATTTTTACAATCTGAGAAGACCTCGAAGCTAGGCAGAATGGGTAAAGCTTCCATTTTCATTTACATTACATTAGCTTTGCTTATACTCTTTCTCATCTCCCACTCTCCCAATAAACCCGCAAATCATGGCCACCGACGCCTCAAACTTCGTTCCAACTTCACTCTCTCTCCCTCCCATCGTCACCCCCACGAGCCTATCCCCTTTGACCCTCTGGTTGCCGAGATGGAGCGCCGTCGCGAAGACAAGCAATGGGAGAAGCACCATATCGAACATATTCACGCTAAGTTTGATTCCCATTCGACCGACTCCGCCCCGGGTGACGAGTCACAGCCCGAGTGGGAAGACTTCATGGACGCTGAGGATTACCTTAACGACGAACAGAGGTTCAATGTGACCAACAGGTTGGTCTTGCTCTTTCCCAAGATTGATGTCCAACCTACTGATGGCTTCATCTCCCCGGATGAGATGACGGATTGGAACTTGCGACAGGCGGAGAGGGAGACATTGCACAGGACTGAGAGGGATATGGAGACCCATGATAAAAACAAAGATGGATTCATTTCATTCTCAGAGTATGATCCTCCTAGCTGGGTTCGCAACGCAGGTCCCTGGTTTAACTTTTTACTTTTGGATTTATTATTTTCACAGCAAAATTTTATGCTTGTCTGTGCTATGTGTATTTACACTTGTGTGAAGATGATAGTCGGTTAGGTGTGATATGTTGAAAGTAGTAGAAACATTCCGACCAGGTGTTGAAGAGGATAGTCGGACAGGTTTGTTATGTTGAAAATAGGAGAAATGTTCCAAACAGGCGGCTAATCCACTTTGTATGCAGTAGTGTACTATGTTACTTCAAGATATTGGCAGTTTCTGGTGAGATTGTTTTATTGTCCAAATAGGATGTGTGACTTCCTTAACTGAGCCTTAACAAGTGCATATTCCTCAAACTAAAAACCGTGACCCGAAAAACACGCAGAAGACGGAAATAATAAACAGAGTTCAGTGCTCAAAGAGCATCCCAAAACAGACACTAAAAACACGTAAAACAGAGAAGTGGAAAAACAAAGAATGACGAAAAGAAAAGAAAATGATACCAAGTGATCGAGGAGGTGGGCAAGCCTGCAAACTCCTCAGAGAGCGCCGATGGATTGAAGGGAGCGCGATGGAGTGGATGGGATGTCGGCAGAACAACTCGTGTTGGTCTGAAAGCAACAATGGGCACTTTTGGATATAGCAGCGTTGGGGATAGGTTTTGCCCACCTTCTTCTTAATTCCTACTATTGAGAGTGTGAAGAGAAGGATGAGTTATGAGCACCTCCAAGTAACCTTGAACTTGGCGTACAATTTGGTGAATTCATCGGGTGCTACGCACCATAGATGAACACCGAGAGAAACCACGCAGAAACTCCAACAACGAAAATGAACTTCAATATATTCCCAATATTTAATCAACGATCGTTGTAATGGAGCTCAGAAGGGTATAAATAAGCCTCCCAAACAATGAAGGATCTGCTGAAGAAGAAGGAAGCAAAATGTGACCATTGCCCAAAAAGAGTCGTTAGAGGACGCAGGTACTGTTCACGAGTGCGCATCGGGTGGTTATTCGCGGGCGTGCGTGCCTTCCTGGATGCGCGCTGCTGTTGCTGCTCGTGGTCTCTTGCGTGCGCCGACCTCCCTTGTGTTGCATGCCCAGCTTCTCTTTGCTGCATGCTAGGTGTCACGGTCCTACTTTCAAGGGGCTTACGAGACCGTGCGAGACCGTGCGGCACCCAATATCACACCTGTACTGGGTCAGCCAACGAGCGTGCCAACGACACCGAGTACCCACTTCGTTAGAGCGAGCTTGTGTCTAACGAGTAAGCAACGAGCGAACGAGATTAATCGAAAGCAGCATCATTGAACATAGTGTGCATAAAGAGGGTGTATGTAAAAAGCTTGTTTATTGAATAGCAGCAAGTTACATCAGTGGGTAGGGGGGTCTACGTGCAGTCATGCCTCTCTCCCTAAAGAGCAATCTGAACCATCTCCACTATAGCGGTAGTAGACATGCTATTATGACAAGGAGTCACTCTTGAAATATAAAAGGAAAATAAATACAACTGAATTACTTAAAAAGGAAATAAACCTACCTAACAGCATGAGCGGCCGTAGGCAACATGCCTTGGACAAGCCCGACCTTGACATTCTCCCCTATTTGAGTTGTTGACGCTCTCGTCAACTCTGCTGCTGCTTGAATTCCTCGATCTTCTGCGATGAGTACTCCAAGTCTTTTTGCTTTCTTCCAAGATACTTCGGAATCTCCTAGTCCTTTTCTCCTGATGAGATACTCCTGGTACTTTTGCCGACCTATTTTGATGCTTCGATCTGCGAAGACTTCTTCAACTTCTTTCTTCTTTTAGTTGTTGATGGTGATATTTGGTCTAGAGATGTCGTTCCTTTCTTGGTTGTCGTCTGCTGGATGATAGGGCTTTAAGTTGTTGACATGGATGACAGGGTGAACTCTAAACCATGTTGGAAGATTGACTCGGTAGGACGTTCTCCCGACCTTCTCGATGACTTCAATAGGACCTTCATACTTTCTGACAAGTCGCTTGTCTTTCCTGCTCCTCAAGCAAAATTGTTCGGGTAACATTTTAATCAGTACTAAGTCACCAGCCTTAAACACCATTGGCTGCCGTTCCTTAGCTACCCACCTCTTCATATGCTTAGAGGTTCGCCTCAAGTAAGTGCAAGTTGTCTCTGTATTGTGCTTCCATCCCTTAGAGAAGTCGTAAGCTTTTGGACTCTTTCCAGAATATGGCTGCTCTAAGCTGTATGGCATGCTTGGTTGTCTCCCGCAAACTGCTTCAAACGGGCTCAGTCCTGTTGAAGAGCTCTTTTGACAGTTAAAACAAGATTGTGCAACATCGCGTAGACTCTACCAATTCTCCAGTTCCGCTAGTTCTGTCATAGCTGTTATATACGGGGCCTTTGCAGGAGGTTTAGATCTTTGACTCAGTTCAACCTGATGATTGATGTCTCTTCGTGGAGGTAATGTCTTGGGTAAGCAATTAGGCATGGAACTCCTGAACTCCTTCAAGACTTTTGAAAGCTCAGGGTGTATTGTTTTCTCCTTCTTTTTTCTTGTTTCCCACGAAGCAATCATACAGGTTGGGTCATTGCGCTCCTGCCTTTCCTTGAATTGCATTGCAGCAATCATCTTCATGTTGATAGCACTTGGTTGTTTAAGAATCGCAGGAACAATAGTTGGGTTGTTACTTGTGATTATTAAACATTTCGTGGAGGGAATTGGGATGGCTTTGTGTTCTATCAAGAACTCCATCCCCAAGATCGTATCAAAGTCATCCATCCGTGCTACGACGAAGTCAACGAGTCCCGTCCATGAGCCGAGTTTCAACTGGACTCTCCTTACAACCCCGAGAACTGGCATCGCTTTTGCATTTACTGTTTTCACCCTACCATCATTCTTTTCTAGCTTCAAATCAAGACGGTGAGCTTCCTTCTCTGTAATGAAGTTATGAGTAGCTCCCGAGTCTATCATCGTACTTGTAGCAGATCTATTGTTGATGGATGACTCGACATACATGAGACCTTTACCTGGGATCTTCTTAAGCTCTTCCATCTACTGTTGTATAACTGACTAAGAAGGTCATAGCCCCAACTTCAGCAAGCTCAGTGGATTTTTCTTCAGCAACTTCCTTAGCTGAGTTGTCATCCCGAACCGAAGCTTGTAAAGCAGTTAAGGCCGATCTATGCGGACACTCGGCTACTCGATGGGGTCCCTTGCACAGAAAACATGACATAGGTCTATTTGTTTGTCGTTGGTTGTTACCATTTCTTGTTGCTTCATAACCTTCTCTCGGGACAAACAGTTTCTTTTCATCAGTTCTTGTGTTCGGTTTCTGAAACTTGTCGGCATTTGGGCTACTAGGAGTGTCTTGTTCTTGCCCAAGGTTCTCAGAGTTATAATCGAACAACCGTTCTGCTGCGGCAAGTGCTCTTAAAAGGCTTTGCACCATTTGTTCGTATAATCTTGGTCTGGCCCACGGTTTAAGACATTCGATGAAAGCGAAGATCTTATCTTTTTCCGACATATCTCTAATATTCAGCATGAGTCCCGAAAACTGTTTAACATATTCTCGAATGCTTGCAGTCTGCTTCAGTTCTCGAAGTAGTCTGCGAGCGTGGAACTCAACATTCTCTGGAAAGAATTGATCCTTTAGTTGCCTTTTTAGTTCTTCTCAAGTGTGATCACACATTTGCCCATACTGATATCATGGTATTTTGATCTCCACCAAAGTTTTGCATCACCAGTAAGACGCATTGTGGCCAAGGTCACTTTCGAATCATCATTCGTTTTAGTAGCCTTGAAATACTGTTCCATGTCGAAGATGAAATTCTCTATTTCTTTTGCATCCCGGGCTCCATCAAAGGGTTTTGGCTCAGGGATTTTCACTCGACTGAATTCAGCAGCAGTAGTAGCCTGGGTTTGACTCCCCATGGCTCTCATAGTAAGGTTCAGTTTAATGTTGATCTCGGCAATCTCAACCATGAGAGAATCAAACATTGTTCTGAAGTCCATGGTCACTTGAGACACAGTTTCTGACAACCGGGTATGAGCTAGCTCGACAGGACCCCGATTATAGCACCTGTGGAACTTTCTCCCGTGTCGACTCCCTTTCCCTTTTCTTGTCGGGATTCGAGAGTCTCCACCCGATCCAACAGCTCTGGAATCGGTATGGCGTCTATTCTGTTGTGAATAGCCGCTATCTCAGCAGGAAATTCAGACATTTCCTTCATTCGTTCTTCTATGAATCGAATGTTATCCGGTATGTCTTGCAGATACCGTACTTCTTCTTCCAACTCGACGAGGCGCTCGAGTTGATCCGATGGTGCACTTGGCCTTTCCATCGAACTCTTCTTCGGCATGATTTCTCACGATTTTTTAGCCAACCAGGCTTTGATACCAACTGTCACGGTCCTACTTTCAAGGGGCTTACGAGACCGTGCGGCACCCAATATCACACCTGTACTGGGTCAGCCAATGAGCGTGCCAACGGCACCGAGTGCCCACTTCGTTAGAGCGAGTTTGTGTCTAACAACTAAGCAACGAGCGAACGAGATTAATTGAAAGCAGCATCATTGAGCATAGTGTGCATAAAGAGGGTGTATGTAAAAAGTTTGTTTATTGAATAGCAGCAAATTACATCAGTGGGTAGGGGGGGGGTCTACGTGCAGTCATGCCTCTCCCCCTAAAGAGCAATTTGGACCATCTCCACTATAGCGGTAGTAGACATGCTATAGTGGCGAGGAGTCACTTTTGAAATATAGAAGGAAAATAAATACAACTGAATTACTTAAAAAGGAAATAAACCTACCTAACAGCATGGGCGGCCATAGGCAACATGCCTTGGACAAGCCCGGACCTTGACACTAGGCTTCTTTTGGTCACGATGACCTGTGTTCTCAAAACCTGATCTTCTATGAAACCCGAGCTCTCCACGATTACATGATTTAAAGATAACTAGCAACATTTTGGTACAAAAATGACAACAAATAAAGGCCAATGTTTGTCGAAAAATAACTACAAATTAAAAAGAAAGTGCTTGGTACAAAGCTTTGATTACGGGAAGACAAATTCCCTCTTTAACGAATTTATTCCAAGCTTTAAGAAGACCTTTACCTACAAAACTCACAAACCAAATAGAAGACAACATAGTTAAAATACATACCTTGGTTCGTGTTCGACGAGTAGGGCTCGTAAGCACATCATCCTCTCTTGGTGATTGTGGATTTGATCTCAAATCCATCGATTCGCTAATCCCTTTTTCTATAAATTTCCTTTTGTTTTTTTAACTCGGGTTTGATCATCCATACCAAGAATGACAAGTGGGACATCATGTTAAAATATCCAAAGGTTTGTCTAGATCGACATTAACTTCTTCTCCCTGTTTCCACACGTGGACTTGCCATGCAAGCGGTTTGTGGCCCCGCAATGCGTGTGGGTTGGCGTATCCTATCCCTTTGGTCTCCTTAAGCTCTTTATCTTGTCTTGATATTACTCTTAGCTTCATAAGCTCTTTATGACAATGGGGCCTTGATCCTCTAGGCCCTCTATTAGTAGCACCTACAAAAAGGAAGTACTCGTTGGATATGAAATTTGGCCAAAGACTCGGTCGGGTTTGAATTAAGGCTCTCGTGGGCATATCACACCAATTTTGGGATTCAAAGTTGGTCTTAATCTCTACTTTCACAAACTTCACAATAACTACTTTATAATTCCAACAATTCTGGCCTAGGATAACAACAAATGGGTTTAGATGCCATCCGATCCTAAAAATCCTAGAAAGTAAGCCATTTAGTGAAGTGTAAGGCTTTTAAGATAATTGATAACTTCTTGTCTCTTAATAAAAGCCGATTTAAACTATTGTCTAGAGAGTTAATCCTACAATTCCATTGTCCTACCTTAAAGGTTTCTTCTTTTTCTTGTACTTCATTCCTTTGTCCATCATCTCCAAGTAGTTGATAATCTTTGGGATAGAAGTTTAAATCCATTCTCCAAAAAGATAAGGAAATTAAGTTTTCATTTATATCCCTAGTTCCAATTTCTACTCTAGGGAAACTAGTGATCCAAAACAGACGATCAAAGGCTAGGGTTACACTAAATTCAACCTCCATTTTCCTAGGTGGGGACCTATGATCATAGTCCACCAAGGTAGGTTCATGGCTAACATTTAGTTTCACTAAGTAACTAACTACTAAAGGAAAGAATGATTCACTAGGTATGATAACATGAAATTGTAATCCATTGAGCCACCAATAACTTGTTCGAGCATAATGTTCTAGAAAATTCTCATAAATTTTCTTGCTTAACCTCAGCTCATTCCTAAGCAAAACTAAGTCTATAGACTTATGACATGACAAGGGACATAATGAACTAAATTTGCTATCTTCAATTTTAAACCCCTTAAAATGGAAGCTACCTTGAAAAATCCTATGGTGTGTGGTGAAAATGATTCATCATAAAAGGGGTCCTTAATCAAGAGATTTGCTAAGTCAAACGGTTTAACTAGGGGTAACTCTATTAAGGTATGGTGTAAGCTCTTCTCCTCTTGGGTTAAAGACTTAAAGACTTAAGAGGGTTCGGTTTCATCAATGGGAGAGGATCTTCATCAACATTGTTTTTCTCAACAATGTTGGATGTGAAAGGCTCTCTTTTAGGCTCTAAGACAAAAGTTGGTTCCACAAGGTCAAGTTCACCTAGACAAGGGATTTTACTAATGGTGAAATCCGGTGGTTTTCATCTAAGTCCATGGACTTGATCTCTTGAGGATAGTCCATCTCCTCTTGATCATTTTCTTCCTCATCCACTTGATTATCCATCTCAAGAAGTGGACCTTCTTCGGGATAGAAAATCTCTTCTTCTAGTATCTCTTCCTCCTCTTCTCTTGGGCTAGGGGATTCTTCTACAAGCTCTTTGTGAGCTTGTGCTCGTCGGTGTGGAGGGCCGATTGGGGTTTTTGGATAATACCAGGGTCATTGTTTTGCCTTAACAAGTGCATATTCCTCAAACTCATTTTCGAATCAGCAGCCGCATTGTATTTCTGATTAGCAGCCTCTAAATTAAATGTATGTTCTATGTCGATTATACTTACCAGCTATGACATCCCCATGGCTTCATTACTCAAACCAGCAGTGGTGGGCAATAGGACTAGATCCAATGTTTAACCATAGGGTTGCATCTAGATAGTTTCAATGGGCATTTATTGTTTTTCATATCCCTTAGTGTGAATTTTGCTTGGGGAAAAGAAATATTCCATGGCTTCATTACTCAAATCAGCAGTAGTGGGCAATAGCACTAGATCCAATCTTAACCATAGGGTTGCATCTAGATAGTTTCAATAGGCATTTATTGTTTTTCATATCGCTGAATGTGAATTTGGCTTGGGAAAAGAAATATTCTATTGCCTTGGTTTGGCCATCAACCTGTGATTGGCCTGTAGTCTTATTTTTCAAGTTCATGCCAAACCTCTTCCATAGCGTCGTACAAAAATGGCCTAGAAGTTTTAATTCAATGCAAGAGTGATGGTGCTTGCAAACTGGCACAAGGTTTGAAATGTATGATATTATATTTTGGTATTAGCAACAACTATGTTCTGTATGCTTAGTTGTGAGTCACAGAATCGCAATAATCTTTAACTTGTTTGGGTGTAATACTAAAAAACTGATTGACTAATACATGGGATGGGTCCAAGGTCAAAACATAGCAATTTCTTGAAAAAAAAATCTTCAACAACAGAAAATACAATGAAGTCAAGATTATGAAAAAAAAACTTAATTGTATTCAAAAGTGTGAAACTTTACATTTCTTACTCAATATTTGCGTTTGGGTGTTAAAACAGTTTTCACTTATTAGCATACTAAACAAAGGCAAACAAGTATTCTACATAGCGTAGTAAAGATATTTAACTCTCAAAACGAACTCAAAGAGTAGTTCTATTACAAATTCATTTTGACAAAACAAACTCATATGAAGGGTAGTAATCAACAGGGTGATGTGTCGTGAACAAACTTTTATCATTAAAACAACAATTACTCACTTGAGATATACAAACCTACTCACAAATCTGAAGCTCGACACTTCTAGATTTGGAGACATACGCTAACAGAAAATATCATCTACTAACACTTCTTTTCACAACATAAGCATAAGTTTACACCTCCTTTTCCTATCTATAATATTCCCCTCTCCTTCTGCTATCCAACTTCCACAAAATAATCTCCTATTCAACTAAACATAATCAACTTTGTCAACACATCAATGAACACCCAAATTATCCTTCTTGTCTCTAGTTATAAACTTCTTCCTTGTATAAGTTTTTATCAAATAAATTATTTAGTGAATGAATAATATTTCTCCACATGTAGCATGTCTATTGAGTATGTCATGACTATTTTTTTGGTTCAGATTCTGATTTTTCACATTCTTTTTTAGATAATACTACTTTTGGCTATGATATGGGTTGGTATCGATTGGACCATTTTAATGCATCAGATGCAGATGGCAATGGCCTCTTAAATTTAACCGAGTTCAATGAGTAAGATTCTAATTTTCTTTCTCAATGTTTCATTATTGCGGGAAAATATTTCTGCGTTTTTCTTTTTATTGGAGAGTCTTACCTTTTTTTTCTTTTTTTCCTAGCTTTCTGCACCCGGCTGACAGCAAAAACCCAAAGTTGCTTCAATGGCTGTGTAAAGAGGAAGTAAGGTAGATGAGGCGCATTTAATTCCAGCTATTAATTTTCTTTAACAGGCTGTTGAAATTTATGCATGTCTAGTGGGTAATACTTGACTTAGGAATTGACTAATTATTTAATAGGAGCACACACCTTATGATACGGTAATTGATGTCTCCTTCTAGAATCAAAGCCACATCCTTGATATATGCTTATTTGCGGGGAAACAATTACCAAACTTCCCAAACCTGAAGCTCAGGGTTCCAAAGTTTTTTCCCCATGTCCAAGATCTTGTAATGTTTCTTCCAGAGCTGTTAATCTACAGATCTGATTCTGGACTATTCCTTTTCTCTTTTTTTTTTTTAGAAAAAAATGTGCTGGTTGTGTTAGAGGCTTTCTCAGTTGGCCATCCTAAAAAAGAATAAATTTTTTTCCAATTTTTGATACTCTATAATAGATTTTGAATATAGAGCAGAAAGGTTTAGATTTCCTGTCAATTGTAGACTAGAAGGAAGTACCAATTCAAGAGAGCTTAAATGTATTGAACTGGAGATATTTTTTGAAGGCCAAAAGCTAAATGGTAGACTACGAGTGAGAGAGCGACAATGACGGCAAGAGGAAACTAGTCGCTACCGATGGTTGGGAAACTAAATGTCAATTCCATGGAATTTATAAAAATTTTACGCAAATCAATTTTAATACCTTCCCATGAGTGTTGGAAAAAAGCCATGGAAAAGCTATCTGGCCTGAAGCTTTGTCTCTATCACTACCAAACACCGCTCTTCGAATTTCGTCTTCTTCAAAAGTTCTAGAAAGATGGTCAACCATATTGGGATGGATAACCTATCAATCGAGACCCAATAGCTCAAAGTAATTTGTGACTTCATGAACAATTGCTTCCTCTAATTGTAGTCCCATTATTACAAGTTAGTCTGTTCATAAGTTTATTAATCTTCCTTCTACTCGTAACTCTATGAAAAATTATAGTGTTATTATTTCACTTACACTTTTTTAGTCTAATCTGATTGGGATTCAAGCACTAGAATTTCTTCAAGACATCCCTTGAATATCGGAGACATTAAGCTCAAAAGACTCAATTGAGTACACCAAGAAACACATACTTGAAGATTTTCCAAGATTACCCATAAGTTATCTCTCTTTAAATTTCTTCTCGATTAACATTACTAAATTACCCCTTATGTGCAACTGAAATCAAATATAGTAATTTTTGGCAACAAATTGTTCTCTAGCGGATTTTATAGAGCAAGTTCGACTTTAATAAAAATATATCAAAAGATTGAATTTTTGCACGATTTTTAGACAACACCAAGATTTATAAGTGTAGAAAATACCCTCCAAATTATGTGACCAACTTCAGTCGTACGTAAAAGATATGATCAAAACAACATAGGTTGGTCTAGAAAATTGCCAAATGACTTCCAACTTCTATGGCTGCCTTCAACACAAAGGAGCACTCCAACTTGCGAAACTTCCAACTTCTATGGCTGCCTTCAACACAAAGTAGCACTCCTAACTTGCAAATGGTGAGTTTGTATAACCTTGTTAGGAGTTCACCTCTAAATGAAAGGATATGAGAAAGATGCAATAAGGAAAGATGATTTGATCAACTCTCATAAAGATCAAGCTATCGGATACACACTCAATTGGATTGTCGACAATCCAATTAGATTGTAGTTATTGCAAAGATGCAAATATCAGTAGTTCTAAGGAAATGCGCTCATTATAGTTGTCTTTTAAAATTCTATGTCTTTTAGTATTCTACAAATGTTATTTATTTAAAAGAAAGTTGCTCGAAGTGAACACAAAAGTCTCTTTTTTCCGACCGCTCGTAAAATTCTATGCAAATAGCAGTCTCCCCTTGTCCAGCCTCCATCATATTTCTGTTGGCTGGCGGTGATCCTCTCTCGGTGACGGCAAACCTTGCTCAGGTTTGTGTCAACTTCCCTCCTCTGTATGATGGCTAACTCGTCTTCTGTCTTGTGCACAACTAAACTGCAGAGATACCTTCACTCCCCCAACTGAACACCAATTTTCTCATCCTTTTTCATAAACAGAGAATGAGATTCCGATTGGTATTTTTTTTTTCTTTTGTAGGAGTGTTATACTCGTGCAATGCTTGGTATTTTTCTTCCATTGTAGGATTATTACACTCCTCCGATGATTTTGGTTGGTTGATATTTCGGCTATGATTCAATTGGAACAACGCACTTGTGTCCTCCTGTTCTTCCCCATAGTTGGGATAGAGGACTGTCCAACTCCTTTTCTTTATGTAGTAGTCTGAACTCTGTCTCCTTCCGAAGCAACTTCACCTCTGCTACTTGTTTCAGCAAGAGGGTGAGATTTTCTTCCATTTGGGATAACATTGATTGCTGGTAAGATAGATTTTCAGTGATCATCTTCATATTAGCTCGCATCCACCAGAGGACATCTTCCTTCTTTTCCGATCGAGATTGAGATTGATTCTGATACCATTGATGAACATAATACAACTCTATTGCAATAAGACAAGCAAAAGAACACACAAATGTAAAATAGAAAGCTACAAATCTTAGCAACAATGCTAGTTTCGAAGAACACCACGAGCGATCGTTCAGTAAAGAATCTTCTTGCAGAGAGTATAAGCTTAGACAATGATCAATAATCCCCAACTCACTCCACCCACCCTCTATTTATAGGAAAATAAATTAATTATTAGACCTAAATTACTCCTCTAACATTTACTAACATTATTAAATTACCTCCTTAATTTATTCTTAACACTATGACTTTTCTCTCCTAAAATTAGAGTTACTGCTTCGCTAGAACAAATAATCTCTGTTGGCCAAGGATTTGAATCCTGACTTTAATCAAATTCTCGATGTAGGCAGACTAGGAAGTCGAACATTTGATCTTGTTCAATTAAGTCTTTCAAAACCACAACATTGCCTGGCCATTCTGTCTTTTGACTCTATAATGGTCAATCTTTTACTCGAGAGATTTTAGTATATTTGTACATTATATGACAAAATGACTTCCTTATTTAGCTGCAATTGTCTTTGCTTTGACTTCATAAACTCGAGTAGTATCCATACCTTTAAAATAAATTTGGTGTATACGAGTATCACTTATCTCCGGAATCATGGAATCTCAAAACCAAGTCACATGTATGGAATCTTTCTTATCCCATACATTTAATCTTAAATCTCCAATTTTCGGCCTTGTTCCTAACAAGCAACTAAACTTGCATTTTCTTTTCAATGCAGTGCAAACAAGCTGAATCTAGTTAGTGCTAATGATTGAATCTTCACAAACATTTCGACTTCTATGTATAGGTCTCACATTTTGCCTTTGATCGATAATGAAAAGTATTTCTGCAACCAAATTATGTCGTAGTGAAAGCTGCTATAAGTACAAGGACCAGATTGCCTTCAGATTTTAAAAAAAATCATGGATGGCTTCGGGTTTACAAAACAAACTAGAGAGATGTGACTTTTGTATTCCATTGTTTTAAACTATGGCTGACTGAGGCTAAACGTCCTATTACGTTAAACAGAGAGGGACAACCATAGGAATCTGATTGATTCATATAAAAAAATTCTTTTAAAAATGAAATGCTGAAAAGATTACAATCTACCTCATGAACTCGAGAGTATGAAGTATCTCAACACTTCTCCAAGTATTTTCCCAACTTCACCCTTGCTTTCACCTCCCTTTTATTCAGCTGGATATACCTTCCCCCAAATAATTGTCTTTTCAGTTATTTTCCAGCTCACTCTAACTACTAACTAACTAGCAATGAGGAATTAGACAAATTTGCAATTCTTTTTAAGTGTGTTGTGGGGTAATTGACGTTGAATATCTTCAAATCTTTCCTATGTAGCTTCATATGAAGGCATATTCTTCCATTTGATCAACACGTAAGGACCCTAACCTATCTGTTGTTGTTCACCGCGGACTTCCAACAAACTGAGTACACACTATGGACCGATGCTCTCATACCAAATTGAGATTCCTATAAAGAATACTTCAAAGAATACTTCAATAATTATTGAAACGTTGAAAATATTAGATCCTACCTCTGGAATTGGAGAGTCTATGATGTAGGACACAGTTGTCACCCAAGTCCATAAGTCAGTAATCTTTTAATATTAACGATTTTTTAATATTTTATCTTATCTATTAATTTTATTCGTTTTAACTTTTTATATATAATTTTTTAAAAAAAAATTTTAGAGATTTATTTTATTTTCTCAAAGATTTATTGAGAATTTTAAATCATAAATCAAACTCTCTTTAATTGTGGTGAATACTAGAGGGAAATTTTTTTTACAATCAATAAAATTGTCCTTATTTTAAGAGTTACACTCTGATGTTATTTTATTTTCCCATTTCAATTACGAAACAAACTTCAACTGCACCAAATTAGTACTAGAACAAAAATTTTCACCTCGATGTAAAATGACTAACGATGGTTCTAGTACACAACAAATCACCGACAATGAATGGAGATTTGAGATCATTGAACAACAAATCTATGAAATTCGTAAAACCTTCTGCAATCTTCCACTGAAGATAACTGTGACAATTATCAA
Source organism: Begonia masoniana (assembly GCA_022432975.1). Lineage (NCBI taxonomy): Eukaryota > Viridiplantae > Streptophyta > Magnoliopsida > Cucurbitales > Begoniaceae > Begonia > Begonia masoniana. Next base: position 108,207 of record CM039504.1, read on the forward strand.
GGAGCATTAGAATCAGATGATCTCACTCTAGCCACTAACTAACTAGCAAGTACGAATTATACAACTTTCGTGTTCTTTTTACGTCTGTGGTAGGTGAATTGAATCAGAGGCCTATAAAACAACCATTTGAATTCTTCCGAGGAGCCGACCTTTTTTTAATGAAAACAACATCATATCTTATGAAATAATTAGCTATTTTAAATTAGAAATAAGATTTCCTGAATTATTGGTTCTTCCATGTAACTATTGATCTTCTTCTAGCTTGTCTTGTTATATGTGTTAGATCATTGACTTTAAAGGATTTTTTGAGAGAATTTCGTGAAAAATGGAAGCACACTTGTTCTTGTATAGGAAACTGGAAAGCAATTAATTTTATTAAAAGAAGTTCAAAGGTTTTTAAGGTCTAATGAAATCCTTTGATGGCATTCCCTGTTTGAAGATGGCAATCTGCAAGGTTTAATGAGGAATTCCACATACCTTTCATTCTAAGATATTATGAGAAAGGAGGAAGGAAAGGGAGAGGTATGTAGGTTGTTCTTGCATGTGGTTTGATGATTAAGGGAGTAATTCTTGTTTCACAAGATGGTCAATGTCCGTTGGGGGTCATATTTCGAATGTATAATTACACGAGAATTTTAGGAAGTTATTGCTCGTTGGATCTCCATCATTTTTAAGTCTTTTAAAATATATGTGCTCCTATCAGTTTTTACCTTTTCAATTCTGTTGCAGACTTGATGCTATTGCAAATCTTGTCGCTTTAAATGATCATTGAATTGGCTTTGTAGTGAGAGAGATTCAGATAAGGATGGAAAGCTTAACTTTAAAGAATTCTTCCATGGACTTTTTGACTTGGTAAAAAACTATGACGAGGAGGGTCACAATTCTTCACATCAGTCTAGTTACTCAACTGAGGCCCCAGCTAGAAAGGTGTTTGCTGAACTTGACCAAGACAATGATGGGTAATGCTGAACATATTTTGTTTATATGTTGTTACTGAGTGATTTTGGTAATACCTTTTTGCTTTTGATGTTAGTCATAGTTTGTTTTTTAAGTTTTATATTGATAGTTTTTTTTTTTTTTTTTTTTTTAATGAAATTTTCATTCTCTTGATCGTAGATACTTATCAAGTTCGGAACTGCTTCCTGTTATTGGTAAAATACAGCCTCCGGAGCATTACTATGCAAAACAACAATCAGATTATACCATATCTCAGGTTAGGTAAAACCTTGTTTATTCTTTTTTCTTAAATTTTCTTTCTGAAGTTAAGGTTTTTTTTTAGGAAGTATCATTTGTTAAGAGTATTGTTGTCAACGATGTGTGATGGTTTTAGATAAGGTTAGGAGTGACTTCTTTTGATCATGTTTTCTTTTGCAGGCAGATGTTGATAAAGATGGACGATTAACGTTGATAGAGATGATTGAGAATCCATATGCATTTTATAGTGCTATATTCAATGATGACGAGGAGGACTACGAATATCATGATGAGTTTCGCTGATACCAGGAGATGTAAGGGCTTTGCCTAAACGTTCTTATGAGCCTTTCTTTTATTTTACGTTTATCAGTCTGGAAATGATAAATGTGTTCTCTTGCAGTAATACCGAAAGGCTGACCAACGTGTTAGAAATCATTTTGGAAGTGCGAAGTTGGTGAAAGTTTGAACTACTTTTGGGCTTTGCATGTTAGAATCACCCACTTGTTGTGAGCTCCATGGCACAAGCATTGATTCATTATTCACCCAATATTGTTAATTTGTTCCAGTTAGGTGTTCGCGTTTCAGTTATGTGAAAATCATTTCCATTTGGATGGTGTACTTCAATTTTTGAGCTTTAATATGGTTTGCACGAAATTATTGAACTGTTCGTCTGGTATTCCTTCCTTTACTCATTACTGGAGAATATGAGAAGAGATTAGAAGCCATGAGATGTTTTGTTAATTCTTTAAGCTTGAAATAGTCTGGAGTGGTAGGCCATACATTATCAACGCATCGTCCCATCATTTGGAATTTGTGAAACTCGTCTGAGTCTGAGGTGTGATAGGTAAACCTTCTTCCAGCCATACTGAGGGATTTTTTTTTCCTTATCCTAACTTTATCGTTTGAATTTGAAATACACTTTCTTCTCTGTCAGGGGCATTCTCAACAATTGTGAGATTAAATCGATTTATCTAGTTTTGAACATTGATTAAAGTGTCGGAAAATTTAAAGAAATTGACGATGCTGTTGAGGCAGCCCAATTATTAAAAATCGTTGTACTTATCGCATGGAAGGGGAACTCATTAAAGAAGTTTCTTTGCGAAGAAGAAACAGCAAAGTTGGATCCTCGAAGCTGAGGAAGTTTTTAGAGAATTTTAGAAATTTGAGATCAAATCTATGTTGAAGTTAAAATTGTTGAAGCTTAATTGAGAGGGAGAGGAAGCAGTGGAAATACAGCACCTCACGTGACAATATTAATGCATTTTTTGACGAGAATTCATGATCTAAAGTTCATGCTCTAATGTACTGGTGCTGCAACAAGTACTGTTCGTTTGACTTTAAATTCAATAAGTAAATTGCCCTTTACCAAACGAACAATTAACTAAATTTAAATTTACAACACAACTTTATTTGTTTTCAATAATGGCATCAAAACATACTCAATAATAAGACAACCACAAAATCTTAATGTAAAAGGACATTTAGCACACTAAAGAGGGAACCTTTCTTAGCAGGAAGCGGGGGATACAGAGGGGTAAAATAATAAAAATATTGTGACCAACATTGATGATGGCGCAGGTCTATCTTTGGATCTTTGGAGGATCGAGTGAATAAAAATGTTCACTTTACTAGTTCTGTTTGTTGCCACTTTCTTTACTATCAGGAATTTGCGAGAAGAGGCCGTAAGATTCATTTCTTCTTCTTCGTTTTTCTTTTTCTCTCTTGTATCATTATTTTGCATTCTGGTTTTAATCTGTAGCCTGTAGTCTGCGTGCAGTCTGTACTGTGTTTTTATTCTGCGACTGACCACAGTTATCTTATCTCCACTTTCACCTAATAGAAATTGGAGAACACATCGATATTTTTTTTTTCTATTTTCTCTCTCTCCCTTAATTTGTTTTTTAAAGTTTGCATCTGTCAGATTTTAATGGGCGTGGCAGATCCTTGTATTTGGCAACTCGTGTGAGCTTGTCTCAATCCCTGGTGTCCTACTTTGACGGGATGGGGACCAAACGACCCATTCTGCACTTCGTGGATTATTCGGCAGAACCCATCAACATCGTCAATAATTTTTCTGCTGTCATTGCAAATACATGTCAAATGAAGATTTGTTTTTGAATAAAAATTATTCTGATTGCTTCAAATGTATTTGTTCATTTAAAGTTGAACAGAAATGTCCGCTAGGATAACAGGAAAACTGCATGGTTGCATTCTTGCTTTACACTATACCATCAGGCTGATCATTCGGACACACTGCAGGATAGTTTATGCTTAAATTTATAGAAATATGGATTGAATGTTTGAATTGTTTTCGTTTTTCCCGTGGAACCATGAAATTCTTATAATGAAATAGAGTGGGTTTAACAGAACCAGTGGTGAGGTAATGATTGCCACAGTGGGAAAGAGATGATTTTTAGGTGGGTTTCCTCAATTAGAATTTGCAAAGAGAAAGTCCCGTTTTCAATCTGTGGCTGTTGACCCGAGAATCCTTCAGTGGGTTTCAGTAAATGGTTCTTGTTGACTCGTAAGAAGGTGGGTATTTCTGAGATCATAGTTGCTAGGTATAGTAAAGATCACATCTGAGGTCTCAAGTGGGATATCATTTCACTACCCACGACAAACTAAGCAAATCCATGTTTCTATTGGTACTGGACGTTTGGTTTTCCCCACAGCTAGTCACTTTCTTTCTACTAGTCCCTGTCTTGGGTTTTCTCATGTGATTATGTGTTACTCAGTAGTGCAAATGGAATGTCTAATGGCTTCATTTTGTGGTTAAGTAAGCGAAGAAGACAAAGATAAGGGTGGTGGATTACTTGCTGTATAATTGAGGTTTCTAGTGTAAAAAACCTGAAGGGAAGGAAGGGATCGATTTTCGGGAGAATGAACTGTTAAAGCTGTACATGTCGGTAGAACTTTGGTTAATTTATTGTAGGAAGTAGGAATGTTAATGTTAATTTTTATCATTCATGAACTTTGTGGTTTTTCTCCGTTGTTTGGTAGTTACCTTCAATACCATTTCATAGTTGTCAATTAGAAAAACCAATTTTACCGCTCCAATAAGAAATCTGTATTCATATTGCTTTTCGTTTTATATTAAAGCTGACATTTTTTTATGTATAAACAGATGCAATATATTTACTTCGGTTTTATGCTTTTCAGATATTTCTCATGCACTAACTGCCCTCTATGCCATTTCTATCACCAATAGGTCAGCAATTCACAAGCCTTTAAATTTCGAAATTGGAAGCGAATCCCCTTTGACATTTTCACATACTTTAGCGAGTGAGTTCTCGTAATTTTGTCGGAGGTTATTTCCTCTCCAGCTTCCTTGGTACTCTCTCTCTCTCTCTCTGTGTGGGTTTTACTTGTTCTGGGTTTTCTCTTCGATTTACTCCTATAATATTGCTGCTTCCTGTCTATCCAGCACTACAGAGTAAGCCTCAGATACGTAAGAAATTAGAAAGCCTGTATCAGAACCATTTCCTTTTTGAGATAGAAGTATAGATCATATAGAAGTTGATAGTTTTTTTTATTTTCTTCTTGCTGCTATTAAATTCTATAAATTAGGCCAAAAGAAGTCCAATGACAGTGGATGAAGTGGCAAGCAGTTCCTCATGGAGTCGAGAGCAAGATAAGGCATTTGAGAATGCTTTGGCAACTCTTCCTGAGGATGCTTTCAATCGGTGGGAAAGGATTGCCTCCGATGTACCTGGGAAAACTCTAGAAGAGATAATACATCACTATGAGATTTTGGTTGATGATGTCAATCTGATTGAGTCTGGTTCTGTTCCTCTACCCTGCTATAACACTTCTGATTGTTCAATGAGCCTGGCTGATGATGAGGAAAATGACAAAAATGGTGGCCATTTTTGGCAGTATAACGGTGAATCTAACAATGGAAGTAAGGGTTCAAAATCAGATCAAGAGCGGCGGAAGGGAATTGCTTGGACAAGGGATGAACACAGGTAATCTATCATTTTTCTATACCTTCTTTTTCCTCTTGGATCTTGTTTGGGATACCTGATTAAGATTATTTTTTGCATATATTTATTCTACGTTTACATTCTTTTTCTACCATCTTAAAATATTCGTTAACGTGTCAAACAATGATTGTTGCAATTAAAGTGCAGGTAATATAATATTTTATAATTGATTATATTAATTACATCAATCATTTTCCTCGTAGCATTTATGAAGTTGTTTCTTTTCTTCTACATTGAATATGTGTTTCCCGGGCTAATACTATTTGGACAATGCTTTGTTATTTATTACATTTCATGCGTTTTCTATATCTTATCCTCCATTTTAAAAATGGAAATTCACTTTGTACGCATGAGATTCTGTAAGGAGTAGATATTTTTGCAAGATCATGAAAAATTTCTAGCTCATTTTTTCATTAAGAAATACTTTGTATTAATTTTTTTTTTTTGAAGGAGAGGTAGGAAGATCTCTCTAGCAAATTACTAGGTGTTAAATTGAATGTTGTCCTAGCAAATTACTAGGTGTTACATAGAATGTACAACATTGTACGTCTAATTGAAGAGATCCAAAATAAAACAGATAACTTGGAGAATACTTAGAACTATAAGCTCACTAGATAGTAAGGAAATTCATATTGTCTCAAAAATCATTATTTTTACCTTTTGTTTTTGCAGACTGTATCATTACAATGAAACATGAAGTTGTGAAGATGAATAGGTAGTGGATGCTCATTCAAACGAATAAATATTTTATTGGAATATAATCAATTTAAACTGAAGAGATGTAATCTCTCATCAAATGGAATTTAATTATTTTCGCTCATTGATACCAACACTCATCCCTTAGGGTGGAATATACGAATGGATCATTCTAAGCTTGCTTTTAAAACTTGTTTAGGAAGGCTCTTGGTCAAAATGTCATTTGTTAGTTCCTTAGTTGGAATATATGTCATACACACACTTCCATTCTTAATTTTTTTTATTCTTTGATGAGTTACAATTTACTTCCATGTGTTTGGTATAGAAAAAGAAGACACCTCTAACTTAAACTCAGTGTTATGGTCTAACTTTTCTAGGGACTGCAAAGGGACCGTGTGGCATTCGTTGCCTCGCTAATATAACGAATCAACCAAAAATGTGTGTCAATAGCACCGGATGCCCACAACGTTAGAGCAGACTTTGTGTCTAACAAGCGAACATTGTGCAAACGAGATTAATCGAAAATAATGTCATTGAGCATGGTGAGCATAAAGAGAGTTTGTATGTGAAACGTTTTTCATTCATTTGCAACAAATTTACATCAGTAGATGAGGGGAGTCTATTTGCTATCATACATACTATGGTAGCGAGGAGTCACTTACTCAAAATCGAAATAAAAAGAAATACAACTGAATTACATAAATAGAAGTAACTATACTATAATAACACGGGCGCCATAGACAACATGTCCTGGACAAGCCCCAACTCAGACACTTAGCGAAGACATACTTGTATTAGCTTAGTGTTGTTTTGTTACTTTTCCTAGTTACATTGTTTTCCCATGCAAAAGTGCAATAGCCTGATGTTTACCTTTTGTCTCTAACAGAACCTGCCCAATTAATATTTGTGAATGCTTTTATCATCTTGTGATTTCACTTTATGAAAAATAATCCTTTACCTGTAATACTTTTGAGATATTTTAAAATACTAGAGATTGCAATCATATCCATTGCCTTGGTTGATTGCATGAATCAACAAACGACAGTAACTAGAATACAATATTTGGCCCAATATGAGACAAATAAATCAACTTACTAACTAATTTCTGGTACCATTCTCGATCAACTTTCTTTCCACTTTTAGCTTCTAGTTTAACCTTCGGTCTCATTGGAGTATTTGTAGATTTGTAGCCAATCATATGTTGAGAGCGAAATAATAAAGGAAGAAGTTGAGGGCAGATCGAGAAATTAAAAGGGTGAGATAGTATAGTTAATTATGGTGGCAGGGAGGATTTTGATACATCCCCTCCATTGAAGTTCACGTATGCAAGAAGAAAGAGAGAGGATAAATGAAGTCTAAATGAGATTTATTTTAATTAATGGACTTTGTTATTTGTATTTTGTGTTAGTGGATTTTTAATGTTTGTATGGGGAGAAGCGGATGGGGGGTTTTGAGTGGTGGGTCGGGAATGAAATGACATCGAACATTTTGAGGAGAAAGGGGAGAGTGGAGACCTCTTGAAAGATGTGAATTGTTGTGGTTCTTTGTTGTTCTTGAATTTTTTTTGCTATTGTTAGTATTGAATTGTTGCTTCTTATCGAATTGGATTTGTTTCTAGATATAGAGATCGTATCATTGGTATCAGAGCAATTTCGATTGCCAAAGAAAATGGTGGGACGTAAAGGAGAAAATAAGGAAGTTGATGGGGAAGACAAAGTCGGACAATTCAAAGAGGAGTTGCGAACAGAGATGGGTACCTTGAGGGAAGGGGTGTCGCTGGGTATGGGTGCATTGAAAGTCGACGTTTCGTCCATTCTAGCGAGACATCAAGCCTACGTATTCGGCGAGTACAAATACATTTTCATCAATAAAGCCCTTTGGGGGTAGACCTACCTCGTCAAACCGGTTCGTGGTTTTCAAGGGGGAGGACAAAGTACCACTAAAAATGTGGCTCCTAAGTGGTGGATCTGGAATGGAAAGGACATCGAACATTTTGGGGAGAAAGAGAGAGTGCAGACCTCTCGAAAGACTGTGAATTCTTGTGATTCTTTGTTTTACTTGAATTTGTTTTGCTACTGTTAGTATTGAATTGTTGCTTCTTGTCGAATTGGGTTTATTTCCAGATACAGATTTTTCATTGAGGGGGAAGCTAATGGACTATATATGATATGTAAGTGTAGGGAAGGATTATTATTGAATATTGTTGCATTGTTTTCTTTAAGGAGATTAATATTAAAGTTTTGAATATGTGGATTTATAAATTTGTTGTTAGTTTTAGGAATTTTTTGAGTATTAGCATTGTTGCTAGACTTCTTGTTGCTCTTTCTGGATTTGCTACGCATCAATATTGTCAGAGTTATACAAAAATGATTATTAGATGTGATCAAATGATTACTAGAGGTGATCAAATGCAGAAGATAGAGAAGCACATGTCCAGGCCTCTAGGCAGATTTACAATGGATTACTGGTCAATGAAGCGCTACCAAGGATGGAGGGGGCCCTCGGAGTCTTGCTGAAGTTGTTTCAGATGAAAATTCTGCAAGGTGAAACAAGACAAACTCCAGACGAAGTACCAAGTGATCCACTGACTTTTGCTATAGGAAGGGCCGATACATGCATCATCTACCTGGCATGATGGCTACCATTTTTTTGTGCCAAACTGAGGAGAGGAAGGGTGGCACAATTGTTTTGGCTAGCCCTAATCCTAGTCTTAATGGTTTTGATAGATCATAAGAAGAAATAGAAATGGAGTTCTCTCACACTTAGGTCGGACTGATTAACAAAGATTGGAGGTTTTTTCAGAAGAAATGAGTACAACATTTCAAAACATTTCTGTACATAATAAAGAGTCGAAGTTAGGTATTTCTGTTTGGAAAGGACTACGACAAGCCGAAAAATCCTCCCTTGGCTCGACAATCAGACAATTCTTTCACCGCGGACTTGTCAGAGGCTGAGCTTGGGGGAGATGGCCACTATTTTTTCTGCTCGGCCAGCTCTAGGTCTGGACCAGACTCTGTCCTTGGCACGAAGTCTCGTAGCTTCATCTTTTAAAGAGATTAGATATAGGATACTCTGAATCTATGGATTTCCAGAATCTTGGTTAGTTTTAAGGTAATTTCCTAGTCTTAGCATTGTTGTTATATTTGTGGTTGTTCTTTTCTAGTTCGCAGCACATCAATACTGACCACAAAACTAGAAATCCACATATTTAGAATCCTATTACTAATTTCCTTAAAGAAAACAATGCATCAATAGTCAATGAATATTCTATAATAATCTCTCTTTGCACTACATGTCTCATATGTAATCCTAGATAACCACTTACTAGATACAAACCTAGATATCTTTCAAAGAGCAACGAGAAATCCTAGATCAAAGCTTTCGTGCAAAGGTTCAGTGATAACATCCATGTGTATATTGAGAGGCTCGACATCATGACTTTGGCATTGAGTCAAATGCATGATCGTTTTGAAAATCGAGTATTATTAGAACCAACAACAGAAAGCTCATTTCACCTAACTTCTCCCCCTAAAAGACGGCTCTAGATTCAATAAATGTGTTGAAATATTGAAGACGATTCCTCTTTTTTAGTGACAAAAATAATTTGCATTGCTCCTAGGTACATATATACAAAAAAGGTTAGAAAATGAAAGATTACCTAATATTACTATGGTAATTTCTTTTTTTATTTGAAACCAAATAAAGATTGTATTTATTGAGATATCTTATTATGTTATCTCTTTAACCTCATAATCTTGAGGATTTTTTGAAGATATTGGCAGGATTTAACCATTCTTTCAACATTCTCCCTTAAGATAGAGCATAGATGTCTTCAATTTTCAGTTTCTCAATAATCGCTTGAAATTATTTAATTGGTAACATCTTTATTAAGACATCAGCACGTTGATATTTTGTTGGAAAAAAGGAAAGTGCTAGTCCACCCTATAGTTTTTCCTATATAAAGGATCTACCAACTTCAATATGCTTGATTTTTTCATGATGCACTGAGTTTCGAGTGATGTTGACAACTGCGTGGTTGTCACAATAGAATTTTAGCGGGGCTTTGTAGTTTGTTGCATTGTCATCGAGTATTTCTTCTACCAAATCAATTCACATATACCATGGGTTATTGCTCTGAATTATGTTTCAATGCTAGAACGACTTGTTTTTTACTTTGTCATGTTATCAAGTTACCTCCTAAGAATCTTAGATATCCAGAGATGGACTTCTTATCCACTTTAAAGCTTGCCTAATCTGAATTTGTATAGGCTTCTAGTTCCAATTGTTTGTTTTTCTTGAATAATGTACCCCTTTTAGGGGTCCCCTTTAGATACTTCAATATGCCCATTACAATGTCCCAGTAGTTCTTGTGTGGATCATGCATGAATTGGCTTACAATTCCAATTGCATAGGGCTCAGTATGGTTGAGATAAATCAATTTTCCTACAAGTCACTGATATGGCTCATTGTCCACCTTTTCCTTAATTAGATTGAAGTTTGGATTTCGACTGATTTGGTGTGCTTTCAAGTTTGCATCCTATCATTCTTGTTTTACTTGGTAAATAAAGAGTAAATTTTATTTAAATGAAAATATTTGCTTGATCGAGCTACCTCTATGCCTAGTAAGTACCCTAGGTTCTCAAGATATTTTATTTCAAATTCAGTGGCTAGTTTTGACATCGATCTCTGAATTTTGCATTGTCATTGCATGTGATTATGATGCCATTCGCATAAAACATAACTCTTTCTGGTCGTGTGCTCTGGCAGCTTGTTTTTGCAGTGAGTGAGGTCTTGGGTTTTCTCAAATCCTAACGTGACCTTGCTTTTGCAGTCCATACTAGTAGGCTCTGTATAACTTTTCGTGATGTTCTAACGTGGCAAAAACCACAAAACTATTGGTGTTTGGGTTCATTATATCACCATGAAACGATTAAATGATTAAGCTGAGATGATGTTGCATGAGCACAGTCTACTTAAAGGCTTGTGATGCTTTTGAATCGATGATATTACTGTCAATTTTTTTATTCATCACATGAGATTGTAACCTTACGAGTTTGTACCTTGTCCGATGTGTACCTGCTGAATCAATCAAATATGAACTGTGATGGTTTGTTTGATTCACCCGACAAGTTAGAAGTTGATATTTATGGTAGTCAAGAGTTTGACTTTTTATTTGTGCGTGGCAGATTATTTCTTCTTGGTTTGGAAAAGTATGGCAAAGGGGATTGGCGAAGTATTTCACGGAACTTTGTAGTGACAAGAACACCTACGCAAGTGGCTAGCCATGCACAAAAATATTTCATACGCTTGAACTCAATGAACAAAGAGAGGAGGAGGTCCAGCATACATGACATTACTAGTGTCGGAAATAGCGACATTGCAGCACCTCAAGGACCAATTAATGGTCAAGCAAATGACAGTGTAGGATCTTTGTCAGGAAAATCAACTGAACAACCTACACAACCTCTAGTTGGGACTTCAGGCATCGGATTATATGGGAGTCCTACCATAGGGCAGCCTGTGGGACTGGGACCCCTTGTCTCTGCTGTTGGCACTCCCGTTAATCTGGCTGGCCCAGCACACAGGGCATATAGTGTGAGGGCCACAGTGCCTGGAGCAGTGGCCCCTGGAGCTCCAATGAGCAAGGGTGCCGTTATGTATCCTATGCCCCAGACTTCTGGTCACAGGTAATTTGGTGTCTAGGAGGCTGATGCACAAAGGACAATTGTTTTGTATGGTGGTAGCAGTTGTGTTAGAGTTTAGTTGAGCGCAAGCTTCAGTTCTATATATATCAATGCTGTTGCTGTTGCTACTGCTACACGTGCATTTCCTTGAACATCGTGTATTTGTTGTATTGTCATTGTAGTTCGAAATAAGCTTTGTTGATAGGAGAGAAGAAATCATTGACTTGGTGAAAGGCAACGACGGAAGAAGTGTACACTAAGCATTGTTTATGTTAGAATTAGGTAGTTGCAGAGACAGTATTAGAGTAGTTAGATGGGAAAGAAGCGCTATTATCCATAGGAAGGATGCCATTTTTGGGGGACTGAAATTTGGTGGTCGTTCACTTTTGTTGCAATTATGGCATTTTAACCATTTCCCTTCCCTGGATGCCATGGAACAACTTTCGCTATATAATACAGTTCTTCAACGTGCTTTCAAATTCAACATTCGTGTCATCTTTTTCTGTTTTAGCCAAGGAGCTAATGTTCAAACCATTCATGGAGCAATGATATTGATCAGGATGGAATTTCAGATTCCTAGTGCTGGTATGCATTTGGCTATGAGTGAATGCATGTGCTATAACATTGCAGGGTGTTTCCCCTGTCCTAGTTGGTTCGTCTTTGACAAGATTTCTTCCTCTTCCAGGGAGATCAAAGCTTGAAATTACATTGCCAATCCTGCAAGCATCAAAGCCCCCATTGACTTGCTAAACAGCATTAGCTGCAATGGTAAAAGAAATGCATTCTTGGGGACATTGGTGCCAAAGTGAGACTCGGTCATAATATCACCTTATTTTCAGTCTATTCATCGAAATAAACATAATCACGTATCAACAATAGAATAAGAAATAGAATTTTCTGTATTGAATCAAAGTTTGTGTACAACTTTCAAAGAGCTGTAGGCTTGTGTATGGTATGCAATTGTAGTAATGAAAAAAGAATGAAAAAGACCTGAAACCCAGGCCATCTAATGAGACTGTTTGCAACAAGTTAGAACGCAATCCTCTAAAAACAGGGTAAGTTGAGAAGAATAAAGAATGGGGTCATTTCTAAAATGATCCACATGAGGCGTGGATACAAAATTGCAGGCCCTAACCTCACGCCCCGCTCTTCTTTGCTGTTCCATGAAGGTTTCAACAGACGCAGCAGGAATGACTCTGTCTGCAGAGCTGTACATGTATAACTGAGGACAACCCGGTTGAGCAGATGACAACAACCCTAGCACATCACAAAGTCTCCTGAAAAACAAACACAACCGCACAGATATTTGAATGTTAGGGGACAGAACCACCCACTCGAAACACTATTTCACTACAATAAATATTATCTCCCAGCATTGCTGGAAAACAACATTCAGATTCTAAGTGCCAAGCTTCAAATTCCTCTCTTCTCTCACGTGCCCTATAACATTATCTCCATGAAATTTTAAAATAAGTTATGCCATGCCATTTTATCTCACCTCTCTAGCACCCAAGTCTAAACTTTCTCAGAAAACCCAAGAACAACTAAAATAACAGCATAAAAAAACTCATCTGGTGCTCTATTTGCACTTGGATTTCATTGGAAGACAAAGCATATGTCAATTCATTTGCGTAAAGAGAGAGATCAGCTGAGGCAGACTACCTGTTTACTGTAGGAAGATTCAGAATCACCCCAAAGAACTTCTCCAAAACCAATAGCAAAGCTGTTTCAGCTACCGCAGGTTTTGGCTCAGACGCATCTTTCTCGCCAACTAATACGTCCATATCTGAATCATTTGTAATCTTAGTTCCTTTTGTTGCAACGCTGTTCTTTTTCAAAAAAGCTGCAGAGAAACCGGAGGCCCATACCTAACGACAATAACAATATTCTTCATTTATTTTACTCAAAATAAAATATCTCGATATCTAAGCAAAAGACTCTTAAGGTGGTCTCAAATAAAGATCGTACGCAGAAAAATAGTGTTAATAAAAAGCACAAACCAATTACTCAAGTGTCATTTTAATCAAAAGTTTGATGGTTTAAACGAAAGTAATGATACGTGGGAGGATTACCAATACTCTCCCCATCTACTTTCTACTAAATTCTAATTTAATTCAGTTTCTTGTCAAAAGAACTCTTAAAATAACGATGGCATTCCTCAGAAACAGAAAAAACTACCACCAACCTCATGTGATGCTTCACACCACTCAAAAAACACCGTATAACAAGCTATATTTACATTTTTAAGCGGTGAAAACAGATTATCATTCCATTAAACTATTTCAAATCAAAATTGCCAACTGTTGCTTGTTTTTTTATATAAAGTTAGTCATAACAAAACTCAGTAGATGCATCAGGACATTCCGACCAGTTCGGTACTTCTTTAACATTTCACATCAACCAATTTCAATGTAATATTACTACTCTTTAACAAACTGTTGATCGCTAGTACTACATACAGTAGCCTTGTCTGACATTTGAGAAGAACATTATCACATAAAAGACAGACTGGTAAAGCCTATTTTTATAAATTCTAAGCATATGCCATTATCAGCAAATCAAGTTCAAAATCCAGCGAGACTCAACTGCCACTTACCTGTGGATCAGGAGCTGCCACAGGAGCAGAATCAACAACACAACCCTTTATCCTTCCAATCAAAGAAGGGTCCTCACTCTTAAACTTCTCCAGTATAGCTCCGTAACTGTGACAAAACAGAACCAACTAAACAGGTCAAGCAAAATCATCTGGAATAGAATAAGAAATAGGAAGTGATCAATTATGCGATGTTGTTAAGGAATGAAACTTCTAATGAAAAATACATTCCATCACACAGACCACAGGTGCAAGAGACTTTGATGGACCACAAAAGAATAGGCACAAGAAATACCACAATGCCAACGATACATGGGAATTATTGATGGACAGTTAGGAAGAATAGGACTGATCAGATAAGAGAGAGAAAACTCACGTCAACCACCCAGTATTGCTAAAAGTGTGAAAAATGAGATTCTTTCCTTCCTCCTCGTCTAACCAATCAGCCAAATGATTAACTAGCAAATCTATGTGATGTTCGGCTTTCCCACCAACCTGGTACGTGAGAATCTCAGCCATTGGAAAAGTGAAGGTGATAGCATGAAAACCCCTCGAAGTGTACCATTCAGCATATTTTTTAAGATGTCTCTGTTTCGATCCCAACCATCCAAGCAAAACCACCACTGTCCTTGACTTTGCTGATGAACAACCAGAATTGTCCGAGATATCTAAAGAATTTGGTTCAGGGAGATGCCATCGGTACATAACGTCTGATGGTGAGGTAATATTATCTGAAAATGGCGCTGGCTTTGGTGCCTTTGATAATGCTGCGGAATGATATAAGTTGAGGAGAATGGGGGAAGAAATCACAGGTGAATAGAAGTGTGGGACAGAACTGGATTCAGAATTAGGCTTTGGGAAGTTAATGTTAGGAATAGGTACTCGAATTCTAGTCACAAATGAGAGGTTTGAAAGCTTAGAAACCGAAATATGAGAAACCCACAACGATTTTGATTCTTGTAAAATGTCGGGAGATAAAGCACTGGACAAATGCTCGGTAGAAGAAACATCTGACTTAAGAGATGGCAACTTGTTATGAAAATCAGCAGAAACAGAAGCAACAGCCAAAGCCGTAGCTGCAACAAGAGGCCGTTGAAGGATTCCGGAGAAAGAACCCATACTTAAAATACAAACTCAAATTATCACAAAGCGATGTAAACAATTCTCTAGCAACATTCCGTAGGGAAGTTCAAAGGACAATCAGATATGGAATGGCGAATGCCCAGAAGAAGACCCTGTATCGATAAGATGGAATAAAGAATTTTAAAATGCACAGGAAAACGCGGAAAAGGGGAGATCTCAAGAATCCAGATTCTTACCAAGTTTGTTTGCAGAATATATTCAAGAAAATCGGGCTGTCAACTTTGACAGCCCATCATATGTACTGCACGCCCACACACAGCGAAACTGCAAAGAAAGAAGGTCGCTACTATGTAAGAGTCAAAGGCTCAAGCTTCCGCCCCAATATGTTCCTGCGAGGAAAAACGCGTGCCCATGAGAAGGAAAGGAAGATGATTTATTATTAAGAAAGAGCGTTATGGCTCTCTGAAACGGAAGGAGACTAGAAAGCAAAGCAAATGCAAACAATAAATCGCATCAGAAACACGGGCGTTGAATCCGAGTTGTCAAATTCAACTTTTTCAATGCGATGGTGATTGGATTCCGGCAAACCAGGAGGCTGGACACTGCCACGCGTTGCCCAACAACGAAGGCTTACCAACCAAGTCGAGTTGTCAGAAGTCCGTGGCCAAACATAACGATAGATTGTAGAGGGATTTGGTGGGGAAGCAGTTAAATGTTTCACAAAACACAAGGGTTGGCAGTCGGGGCTGCTAAAGTCGCGATTTTTAACGCAAAGGGTGAAACTGGTGTGGATGGGGGATTTGGGAGGGGAAAATAGGAGGTGATCTGATGCCAAGGACATGCATGCACCTGAAAGATGTCAAGGGGAGGTTGCGTAATGAGGTTGAAGAGACTGGCCTGCCTTATTCTCCGTTTCCTTTGCTTGCGGGTGGCCTGCAGAGTGCAAGAATCAATCACGGAAAATAGAAGAATCAATTGGAGGGCGACTAATCATAATTAATAATAGAATATTCTGTTTTAAAAACAATAATTTAAATAAAGAAGAGGAAGACCGAATATATTCTCAATCTATAAATTTAAACACACACGAGACACGACTCTCTTCGTTTCATCCAAATTGTTCAATCAAATGGCAAGTTTTTGAAACCAAAATCGCAGCCATTTATCATTACAAACAAGCAAATAAAAGAAACTCTGATTTTCATTGGCGAAGAATAAAGGGTGTACATAATTGGATTAGTAAGAGATGCGAATACGTCTCCAATAACTTCTTCATACAACCCAACCATTCTGCATTCCCATCACATCCCAAACCTCACACTAAAACACGTGTTATAACCAAAAAAAGACAAAAAAAAATCGCCCTTTTCCTCGTGTTTCTATCCGGACTTGATCTCAAGAAAACCTTGAGCTGTTCCTCCTTCCCCACCACTTCTTTTTCACCCTATCAACAGCACTTTCACTACCAAGCTTGTTTAATACCACCTTCGTTTCCCGCAGTCTCGCCCCATAATCCTTTTTCCAACCTTCAAACATCTGCTTTAACCTCCTCAGCTCCCTATCTGGATCCAGGCTTGCTTCCACTTGACCTGATTTCACTTCCACCAAGAATTTGGCATCATCCCCAAACACTTGACTCCTTTGCTCAAATTCCTCTGCCAACCGGCTTATAACGCTCAAACCTGCACTCATAGGTCTCACCCCATTGCTTTCCTGTCCCTTATTACTTCCTGTTTCCCACGTATAGTCTCTTTCATCACTTGCATTTACAGACGCATCAGAGTTCCTCTCGGAATCATCAAGGGCTAAGCTCTTCTTTGCAATGGAAAGGCTGGATTGTAGGGATCTCATTTGTTTCTGCCACACCTCCTCCATTGACTTCATTTTTAGTTCATATTCCGACCACCTATTTTCATATTGTTGCAGGCGTTGTTGGAGAATCTCATTCTCTTCTTCTTTCTCTCTAAAGGCTGCCTCAGACTTGAGGACACGGCGCTGTAAATCTGCAAGGAATGACGACTTCACGAGCACCTCGTCTGACTCATTTGCCTACAACCAAATAATTGTCTTTTAAGAAAAAAAACAATTTGTTTTGAACTAATATAAAATGTGCGTGAAAAAAGAGAGGATAAACAATTTTCCCAACAAACATAAGGCAACACATTACATTTTTTCTATGTCCAGTAA
Source organism: Begonia masoniana (assembly GCA_022432975.1). Lineage (NCBI taxonomy): Eukaryota > Viridiplantae > Streptophyta > Magnoliopsida > Cucurbitales > Begoniaceae > Begonia > Begonia masoniana. Next base: position 125,627 of record CM039504.1, read on the forward strand.
ATTAAAAAGGACGAGAAAAGATAGCCCCAAGAATGATTGGAAATGTGTCCAATTTGCTATGTAAAATTTGATCTTGTTCCACCTAGTATTATTATTTGAAGTCGCCTTCTTAGAAAGAATAGCATTATGATGAAGCCACCTAAAGTTTTTCTAACAAACATAAGGCAACACATTACATTTTTTCTATGTCCAGTAAATTAAAAAGGACGAGAAAAGATAGCCCCAAAAATGATTGGAAATGTGTCCAATTTGCTATGTAAAATTTGATCTTGTTCCACCTAGTATTATTATTTGAAGTCGCCTTCTTAGAATGAATAGCATTATGATGAAGCCACCTAAAGTTGTTTGAAGCTACATATTGTATACCCAAATTTCAACAAATCAAAAGAGCTCTAGTTTTCTGCATCATATTTGCTAAACTAAACAATGAAAAAAAAAAAAAAAAAAAAGATAAAGCACAGACAATGCTCTTCCATGTTTTTACAAGCTGAATAGTTTAAAAGATTAAAGAGTCAGCAGTACCTTAACACCCCCACGTGTCATTAATCCTATATTTCCTGAGCATTGTCTAACCAGCCAACCACGAATAACTGCCGGACGACAAACCATCACAGATAGAATTGACAGAAAGAATAAGTATTTTTCAAAAATTAAGAATAGAGTAAGCAATGTACAATGCAGGTCTGACCAAAATTTGAACTGAAATGCTGCTCAAAACAAATATTGTAATGGGAAAAATACCTTTCATGTTCAAAAATAAAGTTCAAAAGTAAACTTTTCCATACAAACATTATGATATTTTCTATTTCACAATTTTTCTATTGTCAATTCAAGAGCACTCAACTATTATGAAAAAGTAGTAGTCTAAATTTTTTATTTTGGACTTCAGTGCTGAAGAGGCAAGTTAGTACTAGTAACTTTAGCAGGTAAGACGTTATGATCCAAAAAAAGTACTAGGTATGACCACTAAGAACATTTTATTTTACCTGATTGAACTATGACAGATGCATCAAATTTTTTCTTTAATTGGTTTCTAATAATCCAGCCTCTAATTCTCTTCTGAATCATCACTGCTGCTCTATGTGTCTGTAATAAGACTGAAAATTCCCCTCTGGTTTTCTCTCCACGTATAACTGCATGAGCAAATAAAGTTATCCACAATTTCATGATAACAGAATTTACAATGCTTAAAGAGAAAGAGAGGTAATAAGACTGAAAATTCCCCTCTGGTTTTCTCTCCACGTATAACTGCATGAGCAAATAAAGTTATCCACAATTTCATGATAACAGAATTTACAATGCTTAAAGAGAAAGAGAGGTGCCAAATACATGATTGAAGAGAGATAATTCCTCTCCTAAGTTCCTTATGGTCTCGACGAGCTTGGTATCCTCTGAAGCAGCTTTGAACACGTAAGACACCGTGTAAGGTGCGATTTCTAGTATCTTCAAGCACTCCAATCTGAAAGAATATTTTTCATCATGTTTATATTGGTTATTGCCAGAGCAATGAGATGAGGATTTTACTTTACAAGTTAAGATAAATCACCAAACTTCTTCCGCAATCAATCATAATATCTACTACAAAAGAATCAGTTAGCTTATATTCTACTAAATTATTTTGTCTCCAGTTTCTGATTCTTAATTTGGTTGATACAAGTGCAGAATTCATTTCATTGAGCTAGCAAAGCGATTGAAGGAAGGTAGTCTCTGGTAGATTTTTCTTTATCCACTCAGTATTTTTTAACTAGCCATCAATGGGATATTGGACTTGTATCTTCGGAGTTAACGGACAAATTGTTAGAAATCCTGCTTACAGGCTACCTGATGTACTTTTTTGCTTCCATAACATCCAGAAAAGTTTTCCAGCAAAGACGACAAACAATGTAACAAGAAAATAGTAATGAATAGGAAAAATAGAAACTGGAAGACAACAATATTAGCACTGAGTTACCTGTCCGGTTCGGAAAAACAGTTTTGTATACCCAACTTGGTACATTTCAGGTAATATATTAAACTGATGAAGAATCGCAACAGAAACAGTTAGTGGATCCTGAGATGCAACGCTCTCCAGTAGAAGAAAACCATACCTGATTAAAACCCAGACCCATATAGAAAAAGATAAAAAATGAAGATAAAGATCAAATAACTTGAAGATAACAAAAGATGCAGTAAGTGTAAATTTGTACAGAGAGCATCTCTCTTTACCTTCTAGCAAACTTTTCGTGCGACATCCTGGTAGGGAAACCAGATCGCGATATTCTAACTACTTCTAGGACTCCACAACATCTCAATTGCTGCAGTACAAGTCCTTGCTCGTACAATCCAGGACACTGAAGGTTGTTTGGCTTGATACAGCGTATGAAATGTGGAGTGGTATTCTCAAGTCGTTGCATCAATTGAAACAATTGGGCCTAATTATGAAGATAATTCTATCAACAAAAGCCTCGAACAATTTTCAATATTCACATGCCCCATGAGCTAGGACAATCCCATACACCCTGATTTTGGAGGTATTGGATTGCCATAGATAAGATATTCTGACAGTTTTAGGCCAGGCAAAGCTAATTATATAATATGAAAGGGAGAATCCTTATAGACTGGTCTAGTTAGATATAGTCTAAACCCTATGCGAGCATTTCCTCCTAACAATCAGCCTTAGTGATCCTTTCTAGAATATCTGAAACTTTTTTTTCAATCAAGTAAAAGGTTTATTGGTAAACCAAAATAAATTATGTCGAAAATCAATGTCAAAATAGGAAATGCATACAGCGAATAATACTGCTTGTAAAATTAAGCATCAAATATACCACTGACCAAACCCTAACATTTGAGTCCAAAGCATGATATGACAATGAATATCAATAGTAATCTACCTTAAACTTAGTTGCCACACTTAATTTCTGAGAGTCAGCACCACCTGATTTATGTAAAGGACCAACCACTGGCTTCTCCGATTGATTAAGCAAGCTAGATGCAAATATTTGAGGAAGTTCAAGTGAACAAGAGGACAGAAGCTTAATGGAATTTAGGTGCAATAAGTCCCTGTTTTTCTCCAAAAATCCAGTTGTGTCATACATAACCTGAAAGGCAAGCAATGTGTAATATCAAACTGTCATCATCAAGAATCCACTAAATAAAATGCATACAATCAAGCTGTATATAGTGTTAGTTTCATGATCGACACATTTTTTTAACTGGTAATTTTCCCCCCCAGAAACATTAGCCACGGTGACCAAAGGCTCAAATAAAAATTATTGCCTTCTTATGCATATCACAAACAGTAACTGCTTTGCCTTTCATTTGCGTATCAAATTATGTACAAAAAAAGGAAGTATAAAGGTTTTACAAGAGCAACCTATAGCTGAGGGTGACAATTTTATTAACTCAAGTAATGATTTTGCGAATGATATTAAAAATCTAAAATAATTAACTTCACAAGCACGAGAGCTGCAATCAAGAATTTCTTCAGTTAAAAAACTAGACTTCTAACATCAGATGGATACCTCCCCTGCATAATGACAAACCGTAAAGGCTTTGCCTCGTTCTCCTCTAAAGCAAGAATTAGAATTCAGATGCTGCTTCAGCTTGTTAGCAAAGGTCAAATCTGATCCATTTGGAAAAGTGGACTCTTCATCTAACAGGGACAATAAACCCAAGGGTTTCTGCGAGCAAAATCCAAAAATCCAATGATTGTTACCCTTTGTTTTTTTTCTGTGAAAAACAAATTGTATTGAAAAAAAGAATAGACAATATAGAGAAAGAAAAAGGACCCCTTCCTAACAGAGCACTAAAAGTTACAGTTAATTTGTAACTAATTGTTTTCAATTGGAGAGAACCATACTAGTCGTATAGTTTTTAAAATATTTAGAAATACAAGCCCACTTAGTAATAAATAAATTAAAATTTCAAAATATCATTATTTGGCTTTCAGACAAAAAGTATTATGAGACCTTCATATATTGGTGATCAAAAGGCCAGAATACAAAAAAATGAATTCAACCAAACATGGCATATTGCTGACTAAAATTGTTTTTGAAAGCGTGAACAGATACATCCATACTAAATACTACACAATTTTCCTTAGCTGCCTTTTTTCAGAAATTGCAGGTCGATACATGGCAAAAGCAGACAATACACTTTCCACAGCGTTAACAAATTTAGACTTTTGGCATATGGCAAAGCGTATTTATAAAACTACAAGCATCAGAATATGCGTACGTTTCAAAAAATGAGCCTATAATCCCATGATAGAAGTTCCATACTAAATACCACACAATTTTCCTTTGCTGCCTTATGGTACATGGCAAAAGTAGACAATACACTTTCCACAGCAATAACAAATTTAGACTTTTGTCCTTGGTAAAGCATATTTTTATGTTTATCGTACTACAAGCATACTCCTTAATTGTGCATAAAAAATTAATTAGTAGTTATCGGCATAAGAATATGTGTACATTACAAAAATTGAGCCCATTAATGCTAATCCCATACAAGTCCCGTGGCTTTATTTCTTTTTAGACTGTATCAACCAACTATTTTTCACCTTTTCAAATAGGCTAAGACAATCTTGGTTGTCATCAAAATCAACTTTTGTCCAGTCAATCCCATCTTGGATATATTCCTGGCAAAACATTGAACAGATATAAGTTCAAATTTAAAAGGAAACCAAGACATCAATATCTGTTGCTGAAAACAATCACAGAGAATTAACGTTTAAGCCAAATACTAAATCATTCTTTGATAGATGAAGATAGTACATAATGGTGCATACCCCTTAAACTAACTAATATCATAATTAATTCCACAAAAAGACTTTGACACTGTCCTAGCATTTTTTTCTCGTCTTAAGAAGCTGCTTCTGGCACAATCTATGAGCAGAAATAAAATATGCCACTCTTTACATTTCAAATTTCCTCTGAACCGATGCAGCCATTTGAAATACATGTTACACAACATCACCATCAGCAAAAATACTTGCACTTAGCCTTCACACTTAGCCACATGGTAAAAAGGTTTATAATAATTGGAAAGAGAAGTTACTTCTTGCTCTAGCTTGAACAGATGACGATTGAAATGTTGTTGGAGTCGCTCATTGGCGTAATTTATGCAGAACTGTTCAAAGCTATTACGCTGCAGAGATAAGAGATATATAAGAAAAAGATTTAAGTCAAAGAGAGAAATGAATAGATAGAGTAAAAGAGAAATGCAGTAGGCGGTGGTTTGTTTATTAACCATATCATACATACATCAAACGACTCAAAGCCATAGATATCCAGAATACTAATGGATCTGCCGGTCCGGCGTTTGCCTACGACAAGAGATTTGTTGATTTGTTCAACTATCCATTCAAACAGACATGCATAAATTGACTTAGCCAAAGCATCTCTGGCATCAATTGCCTGCAAGTGAATAACATATAAGAATCTTAATGGCGAAAAAAGTTTTAGAACTCTAAGCAAGTCATACTCCAAAATACATTTTTTAACATTCAATCAAACATTAGAAATTCTGAAAATAAATTTTTAGAACAACAGATAGCATATCTTTTAAGTCTTGCTTTTATACATTAAAAAAGGAATAAAATCGTTCCTTTTTTAAAAAATTAAAAATAAATAAAGCACAAATGTAATCAAAATAGCTTCTGGCACAATCTGCTGGCAGAAATAAAATATGCCACTCTTTAACGATTTCAAATTTCCTCTGAACCGATGCAGCCATTTGAAATACATGTTACACAACTCACCATCAGCAAAAATACTTGCACTTAGCCTTCACACTTAGCCACATGGTAAAAAGGTTTATAATAATTGGAAAGAGAAGTTACTTCTTGCTCTAGCTTGAACAGATGACGATTGAAATGTTGTTGGAGTCGCTCATTGGCGTAATTTATGCAGAACTGTTCAAAGCTATTACGCTGCAGAGATAAGAGATATATAAGAAAAAGATTTAAGTCAAAGAGAGAAATGAATAGATAGAGTAAAAGAGAAATGCAGTAGGCGGTGGTTTGTTTATTAACCATATCATAGACTCCAAATACATTTTTTAACATTCAATCAAACATTAGAAATTCTGAAAATAAATTTTTTTTACACAAACCAAAAATCAGTTAAATGTGGCATCTTTTCAATAATGACTTGGAGAAAGAAAAGAGCCATAATTCTGCTAAACATGCTGGCTCAACCAACTATAGTCTTTAGGAAAAGCATATTCTCAGATGGCTACGCATAAGTATAAGTTTTCCAGGCATAAGATCACGATGTAGAACAACAGATAGCATATCTTTTAAGTCTTGCTTTTATACATTAAAAAAGGAATAAAATCGTTCCTTTTTTAAAAAATTAAAAATAAATAAAGCACAAATGTAATCAAAATTAGCTCTGGCACAATTCTTGATGCAACTGATACCATGTTCTTTCGTAAGAGTAAATGTTTTCATTGGTGTACAATATATAAATTGCACGTGTTGTGCCTTATTACGTTTCATAGCATAAGCATACTTCCAATAAACTCAACTTAGACTCAGAATTCATCTTGCTCTTCTATCGATGTGTATGAAAGTTAAAGAGAACCATTTTGTATATAGTCTTCACGAGATGCACTATATCTCTATACCCCTGCAAACAACTTATCTTGGCTACAAGCACGGAATTTCTTAGATTCCCTCTTACTTGTGATAGTGTTAACTTCTGGATAATATTATCATTCCCAACTCTCATATTCCGAGTAGATAAAGCCAGATTTAGCTCTTCAAGGTTACATTCAATCAATTTAGCAGTAGTAAATAGACCTGAAATTAAACAAAGTACACTAATAAGGATGTAAGCTGAAGAACAAAAAGCAGGAAAAACTAATGGAAAGGCTACGAACTACTTGTGAAAAAAATTGAACTCAATAATCCAAGTAGTTGGTTATTAGAGACATATGACTAATTTTTTTCTCACTATTCAACAGGAGTCCAGTGAAATTCAGACATCAGAAGTTTACTCAACGACAATTTTGGCAGTGAAGAAAGTCATAAACAGATTAAGCTCGTCTGAGGACTAGCAATCCAGACAATTTTTTGAGCTAGTTGGTTTCATCATAATAATATACTTCTTGATAAGAAAACATCAAATAACAACTTGTGAGACAACATTAATTTCTTTTATAGAGTGGGCTTACAACTCTAACCACTTTAAAAGCTACCCTTCATGTTTGGTTCTCTCCAATTTGAATGTTCGAAAAGGATCTTTTTCTCTTCCTCTGTCTTGTACATTCCTTTTACTAATAGAAACTGTTTCTTATATTAAAAAGAAAAATGAAAAATGAAAAAATTAACTCTATAATAGTAGTAGTTTCATCGACTGTATGTTTCTTACCTGCACTTTTAAATTTCATTTTCAATTATCATGAACTCTTGTACTTGTTAAAAAAATTTTAAAAAAAAGACGATAGAAATCAAATCCAACACTAATGTATGACCAAGCATTCGAAAGATAGGATTAAATTTGCTTCTTTATTGAATAACCTTGTAATGGTGGTAAAACATGATCTAGTAAGGCAATTTATTCTCCTGATTACGAGCCGTTCCTATATCAACAATATCAAAATTGTCGACAAGCCAACCAAACACTGAATGAATATACAGAAAAATTTTATCGCCTGAATGCGATAGTGAATTTATCTAAGTCAGAGGATCAATTAATAGTTTGCTATATTGGAGACCTTAAACTAGTTATTCAAGATCGATTGGTATTGTGTAAAAAGTATTCCAATTTATCTTTTGTCCCAAACAGTTCAAAAGACCACAACAACCCAGAAAACAAACTCCCAAAACAGTAAAGAACCTAAGACAAATCGCCCAAATATCCTGGAAATAGTCCTCCAAGAATATACAAAAGAACACCAAAGACTCCACAGAAGACAACTAAAGAACAGAACAAAAGACACCACAAACCCGAGAACCACAAGTTTGGCAGACACTCCCTGCTGTGTAAGAAATTCTTGATACAAAATAGTCGACCTTCTCTCCTCCTCCCTCTGGTATTTCTCCCCTTCTCCTCAACCGTTATCTGTCCTTTTCCTTCCTTTTTCACTCCCATGAAACCTGCCTCCACGATCATGCCCACTCAACACTTATTTACTGTCTTGTCCCTACCCTTTTTCTGTTATAAACCATGCCAAAACATCTACCATCTACCAACTCCTACATTGTCATCAATTGACTCTTCAGTCTATCTGATCTATGACACATGCAGTTAATCTGACAATGAAAGTAGAAGTACGAATCACCAGGATTATAGTGCATACACCAAATAATTTTTGACGACAAACCACAGGCAATTCACTTGTTCCCAAGGGATCGACAATTATAGATAACAACGATATTAGTCAAAATGATGATTCTATGAATAAAAACTCATACCAGAATCTCAGTGGAAGTTCTTCAATCATTGTTCAGTCTGATCCTCAAGTTCAAATCCGTACAAAGAAATAACAATGTTTTATGTGCGTCCTAATCTTAAAAAATGATTTCAGTGCAACTAATCAGACCATCTTTCAAATAATTGCCCGAGCAGGCATTCCGTTAATTTAATAAAGGAAGATGGTGGTGACGAACACAATTTTAAAGGAACTATTTATGTAGGTACATAATTTGCAGAAGATGATGTGGAAGAGGAAGTCGTGTGCGTCCTCCATCATCTTTTGATTACCTCAAATGAACTAGACAACTCTCAATGCCACAGGATCTTCCGAACGTGATGCACCATTTGTGGCAGAGTTTGTAACGTAATCATTGATAGTAGTAGTATATAAAATATTTTTCAAATGTTTTGGTAAAGACAAATTTACAGACTGAAAGACATTCTTTTTCCCGTACAAAATTGCATTGATCAAAAAAGGTGTTGAAGTTCGAGTACATGAAGTATGCAAGTTTCTAATATCAATATTGAGACTTATTACAAAGATAAAATCAAGGTTGATGTAGTGGATATGGATACTTGTCATATTTTACTTGGTCAACCTTGATTTTATGATGTTGACGTGACTTATAAAGAACGTGATAATATCTTTGTGTGTTAGTGGCTCGATAAAAAAATCGTTCTGGTTTCACATCATCCAACATCAACAAACAAACTATATTCTCCTGGATGAATTCTTCACAGTTATAAAATTCGAGATCAAGTTCTTTTAAGGAAAGGAGATTTATGCAGTACAAGCACAGGCTCAGGCAAGCCCAAGCCCATGAGTCGTCTTATTATTTTATCTTTCATTTTATTTTAGTCATTTAATTTATGTTTTCTATTTAATGGTTGGTGATAGACGTTAAATGTTAGACTTTGATATTGAATTATTTTGTTTTCCGAAGAATTATTCCCTAATTTTTCATATTTCCTTTTCGATTATGAAACAAAATTTTTGTTGCACCACATACCTTCATCAGCTACGGCTTCAACGTGGTTCTCATTGTCTATCACAAAAAATGTAACGTTTCCGAGCCATAACACGGCAGCAATCATGGCAAACACACTCTGCTGGTCCTCCTTGCTGATGTGAACAATATCAAGAGCTTCCTGCAAGCGACAACAACCAGATATCATACTTCCAAACTTAAGAAGAAAAACAAAAAGAAGAGAATAACAAGACTGCAATTAGTTACGAGAAGACACCATAACAATTCGGAATTGATCTGCATCATTGACCCCAGCAATTGAATAACATTCACTCTGGCTCAGATATTTGTACTCGTGAGCACTCTTTAAGTTTAGAGTCTCTGTATAAAAAGACAAATAAATCATGATATGAGATCTCCGGTCATACATTATATACAAGAAAAGAACGATTAGTCTTGCCAAATGAAATGCCATCTCCAAATAAAATAAAACTATGCAAGATCAACTTAGAAATAGAATGAAATTATTTATTCACTTCCCACCTTTTCAACTATCGACTAGGGAATAAAAAACTATACGTTCACCACATGAATTGGACAATATTTGAATCGACATTTTTTGACAATAAAATTAGCATAAAAATAAGGGAACAAAATTTATTTGGGCAACTGAAATCCATTTCTAGTAGCAAGTGTCAAATCTAATATAAATTCTGGCTCTATATAATTTTAGAGGTGAAAAAAAGGGGATATCTTTTTATTTTCTTGATCTGAAAATCTTATCCCATAAGTACAATACCTTATTCTAGTTGAACTGGTAACATTTTAAAGTTGGTTAAGCATCATTTGGGTATTGTTAGCCCAGTATACCTTTCCAATTTTTATTCGTGTTAACAGAAAAGAGCATGTGTGGGAAGCATAATTCTTCGTAGTGAATATAGGTCAAAATATATAAAGTTTACAATATACATTACAAGGAAATAATCATAGTGTTATTTGGAAAATGTATGTTTCCTCACTAGCTATTCAATTTCCATATTTTCAAATTTTAAGGGCTAGTATAAATTTGGGTACTTAACAATTTGCTTAGAACACTAATAATTTTAAGTTACTAGTCAAATATTCAAAGAACACAGCAAAAAATATAACAAATAAAAAGTTCCTTCTGTCAAAGTAATTTTGAGGAAAATAATCCAAGACAATGAGTTATCTACACAAACAGCGAAAGATATAAACATAAATGTGCCCATAATACCTCTCAGAGCAGGAGGAGCTCCAGCACAGAGCTGATAAAATATATGATATGACCTTTCATTCTTCATGCATTGAACAACCCTAGACTGTTATTCAATAAAATTTGGTTTCATCCACTAGTTCAAAGTTCAAAAAGAATTTTAAAAATTATTGACGAGAATATCAAACAAGCATTACCTTTTCCAGCAAAACTTTCAGGATTAAATATGAGTGCACATTCAAAAAAGAAAAAGCTTTAGTATTGAACTTCAAATTAAACATGAACAAAAAAAGTCAATCAACAAAATCAGGGAACTTACACGTCTGAATGTTCGCACCAGATATTTTTCCAGTTTCACTGAAGTGAATTTCAATCAATTTTCCCTGTAATAAGTTAATTGAAAATATTAATTATTCCTGCATAAAATAAAATAAAAATAAAAATAAAAAATAAAAATAAAAAAAATAAAAAAAATTGATAGTTTGAATATGCAAGCTAGGAATGCATGACACATTTGAACCAACTTCAGGAGTGTGAAAGGGTTATGGTTTATTATGGATGCAAAAGAAAGTGATTTCAATGAGATTATTTTTTAAGATAAATCTCCATAAACTGATTTATGAGATAAACTTAATTTTCCTATTGTCAAGTGAGTTTATAGCACTAATATCTTTTATCTTTTTACCATTATTCTCTACAATTGGATGATAATTATTTCTGATTAAGTTCTTAAAAGCTTTCTAAGGAAAGATCTCTCTCTCTCCCATCTCTTTTTATATCTTTTTCTTAATATACTTTGTTTCTTACAAAACAAAAAAGTGATTTCAGTAGTTGTACAATTCGAACATAGGAAAAATTCTTAATTTTTGTGAATTCTATTTTCGAGTTTAAATTTTGTATGTATAGCTAATCCTATTTTGTTTTTTTCCCTAGACATGATAGGAAAATGTTTAACCATGAATTAGGAAGTACATTCGAGTATTTTATCGAATGGTGTAAGATGATTTTTTTCTGCAGCCTACACTAATGGTTAACATGAAATTAACAGAAGAAAAAAATCAAATAATTCATTAACAAAAACTTACAAAGCGACTAGAGTTGTCATTTCTCAATGTTTTTGCATTGCCAAAGGCTTCTAAAATTGGATTTGTCTTCAAAACTTCATATTCAATTCCACTTCCACCACCAATGGCAGCCAAATATTGCATTGCTATTTTTGCAGTTTCAGTTTTTCCTGCTCCACTTTCACCACTGGACAATAAATAAAAAATAGAGAGCCAATTACATATGTTGCAATAAAAAAATAATACATCACTGAAAATAGAAAGTTTTGTGTGAGTCCAACCAACATACAAGTGTTTTCTTAAATCTTGGTAAAGCAGAAGCTTTATATGAACAAATCAACCCATAATGTCATTGTTGCCTTTTTTGCAAGGATCTGGCGGAAACTCCTAATCAAATTATGCTTCATTGTGAGTTTATTTGAGAGGTTTCATTGCAGCTTTTTTGGATCTTAAGTGACCTTGGGCGTCACATTATGCACTTTGAACTTCTTGAGTTATGTTTTTTGATGGGGAGAAAGAAACAAGAAAATTAAGTTCTTTTGAGTAGTATTTTGGCAACTTTTTGGCTTATTTGGTTCAATCATAGTGTCATCCTCTTTGAGGACATGACGCCAAATGATAGTACTTGAGGGCTAATATCAAATTCACATTGCTAAATGGGTATATATTTCAAAGCATTTAGGGAGCTTTTCCAATTAGATGGACGGCAAATTCGTAATACATTTTTGCTTTATATTTATTGGTAGAATTTTTAACTATCCTTTCTGTACGTTTTGTACAATTCCTAACCAAAAAAGGAAAATAGAAGGGTGCATACTAGATCTTACTGCATTCCTTCTTGTCAGTTCCCCTAGGAGCACAAGTACATTATAATGTTATATACATCATTTCATACCAAACTATAAGAGTATAGACGATTTTACCGTAATGAAATCACAAAATTGGTGTTCTTTCCTGTCACAAATACAGGAAAAACATACACTAATTAACGAAATTGATTCTTTCCCATTGTAGATACAAAGCTTTGAGGTAACTTATATATATTGGCTTTTCTTGAGATCTTACTTTTCTCTCTTCCTGTGCATTCTTTCCATCAAAACAAAATTTTGTTTCCGTATCAAAAAAGGTAAGTAGTGTGCCAGAGAAAACATGTAGAAATAGCAGTCTAGCAGGTAAAACAAGCAGAAATAAATGTTTGCTATTTAAAGGAAACAACATTCAGAAATAAGCCGAATAGAAAGCACATCACGTCCACAAGTAAAAATGGGATGAACAAGAAGATAACAAATGAAACGCAAACAGACTAACCTTATAATAATTGATTGATTAACTTCATCTGGAAAAAAAAAATATAAAGCACACTGATTAGAATTTTCACTTAATAACGACACTAGCAGACGAACCTATCCACCAAAACCCAAACATCAAAACAGGAAAGAAACATGAGCTACCTCGTATCATTTCACGTATAGCTGTATCAGTAATGGCATACACATGCGGACTCTCAATGGATTTAGTCTTGTATGCGTCAATGTAATCATTTCCATATAAATCGACTTTCTTAAAGGGATTGATAGCAACCAGCACTGGCCCAGCTTTAGTCTAAGTTGCGCATAGGTTATCAGAAAAGTTAGATTATAAGACATATTTAGAAAAACAATACACTTTGAATGCAATGTAAAAGCTCACATAAATCATATCTTGATTGTATCTGCATTGAAGATTGTATAGAACTGATGGTTCGTTTAAATAACTAAGTTGCATCAGATCATCTATACCATCAAGAATATCTGGATTTGCCGGCATCAAACTCTCAGGCTTAATTTTTAAGACCTGTGATTAAAAACAATGCATTATTCAAAAATACAATCATAAATTTATTGGATATCCACAAGTTTGGAAATCCGGAAACTCTCTTACTTTCCCATCAGGCAGTAAAATGACAGATTCAGTTCCTGATACAGACAACAGCTTTATCAACTCCCACTTACCATCCGGAAGTTGAAACCAAGATTGAAGTACCTGAAAATAGTATGTAACTTTTGTCATATGGCTAGAACTTCAGGTTTCTTTTTCCCACAAAATTAATTGGGTTAAAAAAGCAAGTGACAGGACATAGTATTCTCCCAAAGAGTAGAGAAAGATTAATACATGAAATTATAATTCCTGAGAATTTTCTAATATTCAAAATAACTAATATAGCAGTTTCACAAGATACTTGATTTGTTTAGAAGCACCATGTCAGATTTCTCCTACAGTTTCTTATCCAGAAAAAAAAATGAAAAATACTTTATCTTTCAGTAATGTGTAATTGTTTCAATAAGTGGCTCAAAAATGTTACTACTAAATACTAATGAACACAAATTAGTGTTTTCACAATATTTTTATTACAGCAAAGTAGAGAAAGATAACACATGTTCACAGATATAAAAGTAAAGTTTATTGAATGCACAAATAAATATGTACATTAAATATAACTTAGATTTTCCAAAAACAAACCATAAAAGACGCCACTGAAAATCAAACGAAAAAAAAAATATAGAGCCATCATGTCTAGATGGAGGACAAAACTCACTATAAATACATAACTTCAGTCATAAACTATTGGATTGAGGTTGTGAGGGAAATCAAAGCTAAGAAACCTTTTTGGTCGTGTAGGAGGAAGTGTCATCCCACTTGTATTGACCATGTGATGCAACAGTTGGAAGCGAAGGCAATGCAATAGAACCAACATCTCTGTCACCTAAAGCAGGCGTTTGTTTGACTGATATCACAGTATCGGAATATGGTGAGTCGTCGTCATTGTTCTGAAATCTCTCAACAGCTCCATCCGCTAATGCACCATTTTCAGGAATAGTTAAGGAGCCTATTTTCCCACTTCCAACATTCAAACCTCGGGACTCTTTGAAGCTGTTAGAGACTTGGTAACCCATTGCTCGATAATTAGCCGGCAATGATTTTATTGAATGAAGAGAAGGGTGGGTTTGAATCTTCTGAGACATGTTTCAAATCTTGAATGCAGAAAATTACTTGAAAGAGAGAGAGAGAGAGAATGCAATGGAATAATTTAAAGATGTAAAGTAGTGGTTTTATAAAATCAAACTACAACAAGGTGCCACGCAGTCGCTTGTCCAATGAAACATGTGTTGAAATAGAGACTTGGATATCTCAGTTTATGTGTCACCTCTGAGTCGTTGAACGAGAAATGCAGCCTCAATTTTGAAATTTTTAAAACAGGCAGAGGCAGAGTTCGTGGAAATGAAGCAAGAGCAAGGGTGAAAAGCAGTGGTGAAAGCGTGGAACGATTCTATAAATGAATTATGCTCGATATAAACAATCGTGTGTCCATATACAAACTAGTTGGAGGTGTGAGCGTGGAATTCAGAAACAAACAAAAAAGTAGATCTTCAGGCAAGTGCTGAGGGGAGGGTGAAGGAGAGGAGAATGGAGAAAAGAAGTGGCGGAATCGGTGATCGAGGAAGGCAGAGAAAGAGAGAAGGGGGGAAAAATTGCAAGAAAGACATGAAGAAGGCGAGGAAGAAAGTGGGAGCTGAATTCGGAGCAGAAAGCTGTGGAATGTGAAGAGGCAGAGAGTAGAAATGAAAGGAAGAAGAAAAGTGGAAGAGGAAATAAAACGGGGAGACTTACAGGAGAGAGAGGATCCGAAAAGGAAGAAGCAGCAGAAATCAGATGTAGAGGAAAAGGAAGGAGCAGGGAGTGAGGCGGAGAGTGGGAGCTGGGATTGCTGGATTGGGATTGGAATCGGGGAAGACAAAGTGGAAAGGCGAAATCCAAGGCGTGAGCCTGCTGAGGAGGAGAGGGAGGACCTGCTTTTCTCTTTTTTTCTTTTTTTTAAATTTAATTTAATTTAATTTCTGAGCCTTTCAAATTTTCGGTTTACGCGCACCTATCCATTATTCCATTTTGAATACCAGCCTCCCAACTAATGTGTTGAAATTGACCCTCCACAATTTGTTAAAGACGTTTCTATCCATCCCCTGCTCCTGTGATGGCCGATTGGGATTTGGGAGAACTACAACTACAACTACAACTGATCCATCTCCCTCACCTTACCCTAAGTCATCGCCCCCCTTCCGCCTCGCCTCGCCTCTATGGACTCCATCCCCCTCCACCTCCCCCTCGCCTCTCTCGCCCGCCCTCCTCCTTCTCTCCTCCCTTCCCCCTTCAAACTCCATTCTCTTCCCTCCCCCTACAACTTTTCCTTTCCCTCTCCTCCTCCAAAACTATTACTTCACTCCCCATTCTTCAATAATCTTTCACCCGTTTCCGCTTCTGCTACTAAGAGTGCTGGAGGAGCCGGTTTTGTTTCTGAAATTGACGACTCTCACTTCTCCGACACGCTTTTGAACTCCGACCGACCTGTTCTTGTCGAGTTCGTCGCCAATTGGTGTGGCCCCTGTCGTTTAATCTCTCCCGCCATTGAATACATTGCTCAGGTCTACTCCTCTTTCCAATTCCATCTTCCACTCTCTGGATTTTGATTCTTCCAAGTAAAGCTCCATTTTTTCTTTTTCCAAGTATTGAATTCGAAAGACCTTATCATTGTCTGAAAAGCTTGTAAAATCTGCTTTCGGAATCATCAATACTTGCTAGCGGAGATGATTGATTGAGCCCGCTTACTTTTTTTGGAAAAAAAAAAAAAAAGCCCCCGATTCTAATTTTGTTGTTCTGTATTGAGATATAGGAATATAAAGACAGACTGATGGTGGTAAAGATAGACCACGACGCCAACCCCCGACTCATTGAAGAGTACAAGGTTTATGGACTTCCCACGTTAATTCTGTTCAAGAATGGGCAAGAAATTCCTGAAAGCAGGAGAGAAGGGGCAATTACAAAGGTGAAGCTTAAGGAGTATATTGATTCTCTGTTGAACTCAATATCGGTTTAGTTGTTGTCGTTTCTGAAAATAAAGTCCAGGCAATACCTTCACTCGTTAAGGTATTTTTGTTGCTGTCACCAAATCTGTATCTGTATCTGTGTCGATTATATTGTAAATTTGTATTCGAGTCTCATCAAGTGAATAGATATCACCACTCTCGGTGTTTTGTTCTTGATTCTCCCGAGTGTTCTAAGCTAGTAGGTAGAAAATCTACTGTAGAACTGGTTGTTAAACAATGGAGAGTAGTTCTCATATCTAGGATTTGACTAAATTCTCAGAATTGTTTAATGTTAGGTAAAGGTTTAGCATCTGGTATTTGTTTATAATTTAGAAAATGTGACGTCGGCTGAGCGTATGAACATTAGTATTTTGTATAATCGTAAATACTTGATTACTCTTGCAGACGGAGAAACTCTAAAATTCAATATTAATAATTCTGAATCATAAAAAGGTTTCGTTAAGAGTATGCTTGGATTTGGTTGAAAGTTGATAATCTTTATTTGATCTTATAAAAAAAAAAAAAAAAAATTGGATCTTGAAAAACAAATTATTTGATTTTGGGTCGGCGAATTCTAAAAAAATAAAAATGCTTCTTTTAGAAAGAAAATGAAGTCTATTGCTGGGATGGGAAGTAGGAGGACTAGGACATGAAATTCGCTGCTAAATCGAAATAGGTTTTCATTTCATTAAAAAAGTGTTCTTTTTCATTTTTATTGCGAATAATTTAAAAAAGCTGTCTTTCAAAACAGTGCCAATTGCCAAACAGCCCCTATACAAAGGCAAGGTTGGGGGAGTGCTTGTAAATGTAACGACGGGTTTGGTTTTGGAAGTCCAGTCTACGGGACTCGTCAGGTTGAAGAAGCCGATTGATTTGGAGCCAACGTCGGGCATCACATAGTTCAACCTCTAAAACGGAGATGCCCATGAATCCTCTGAGCGGATATACACGCGTTTTCATGACGACGAGGCTACATACGAATTCCTTCACTCCCCATTCTTCAATAATCTTTCACCCGTTTCCGCTTCTGCTACTAAGAGTGCTGGAGGAGCCGGTTTTTGTTTCTGAAATTGACGACTCTCACTTCTCCGACACGCTTTTGAACTCCGACCGACCTGTTCTTGTCGAGTTCGTCGCCAATTGGTGTGGCCCCTGTCGTTTAATCTCTCCCGCCATTGAATACATTGCTCAGGTCTACTCCTCTTTCCAATTCCATCTTCCACTCTCTGGATTTTGATTCTTCCAGTAAAGCTCCATTTTTTCTTTTTCCAAGTATTGAATTCGTAAAAAAAAGCCCCCCGATTCTAATTTTGTTGTTCTGTATTGAGATATAGGAATATAAAGACAGACTGATGGTGGTAAAGATAGACCACGACGCCAACCCCCGACTCATGAAGAGTACAAGGTTTATGGACTTCCCACGTTAATTCTGTTCAAGAATGGGCAAGAAATTCCTGAAAGCAGGAGAGAAGGGGCAATTACAAAGGTGAAGCTTAAGGAGTATATTGATTCTCTGTTGAACTCAATATCGGTTTAGTTGTTGTCGTTTCTGAAAATAAAGTCCAGGCAATACCTTCACTCGTTAAGGTATTTTTGTTGCTGTCACCAAATCTGTATCTGTATCTGTGTCGATTATATTGTAAATTTGTATTCGAGTCTCATCAAGTGAATAGATATCACCACTCTCGGTGTTTTGTTCTTGATTCTCCCGAGTGTTCTAAGCTAGTAGGTAGAAAATCTACTGTAGAACTGGTTGTTAAACAATGGAGAGTAGTTCTCATATCTAGGATTTGACTAAATTCTCAGAATTGTTTAATGTTAGGTAAAGGTTTAGCATCTGGTATTTGTTTATAATTTAGAAAATGTGACGTCGGCTGAGCGTATGAACATTAGTATTTTGTATAATCGTAAATACTTGATTACTCTTGCAGACGGAGAAACTCTAAAATTCAATATTAATAATTCTGAATCATAAAAAGGTTTCGTTAAGAGTATGCTTGGATTTGGTTGAAAGTTGATAATCTTTATTTGATCTTATAAAAAAAAAAAAAAATTGGATCTTGAAAAACAAATTATTTGATTTTGGGTCGGCGAATTCTAAAAAAATAAAAATGCTTCTTTTAGAAAGAAAATGAAGTCTATTGCTGGGATGGGAAGTAGGAGGACTAGGACATGAAATTCGCTGCTAAATCGAAATAGGTTTTCATTTCATTAAAAAAGTGTTCTTTTTCATTTTTATTGCGAATAATTTAAAAAAGCTGTCTTTCAAAACCGTGCCAATTGCCAAACAGCCCCTATACAAAGGCAAGGTTGGGGGAGTGCTTGTAAATGTAACGACGGGTTTGGTTTTGGAAGTCCAGTCTACGGGACTCGTCAGGTTGAAGAAGCCGATTGATTTGGAGCCAACGTCGGGCATCACATAGTTCAACCTCTAAAACGGAGATGCCCATGAATCCTCTGAGCGGATATACACGCGTTTTCATGACGACGAGGCTACATACGAATTCCTTCACTCCCCTCTCCCTCTCCTTGCATTTTCTCCGTATCTTTTCTACTAAATCCGCTGATTCTTCTTCTGCAAATGATACCTTTGTTGCTAACGCCCTCCTTTCTCTTCTCTCTACCCGCCCTCTCTCCCCCGACGACTCGGAGTTGAAGCACCTTTCGCCCAAGCTCAGCCCCAAAGTTGTCGAAAAGGTACTCATTGGTCTCAGATGTTGGAAAAGAGCTCATTTTTTCTTCACTTGGGCCTCCAAGCAAGACGGTTATGCGCACAATGGCTACACTTATAATGCCATGGCCTCCATCTTATCACGTGTTCGTCAAAATGCCCCACTCAGACTCCTTGCCATGGACATGCTCGCCTCTCCTTGTTTTATGACTCCAGGGGCTTTGGGTTTTTTCTTGAGATGTTTGGGTGCCGTAGGATTGTCTGAGGTTGCTAATTTCGTGTTTGATCAGGTCAGACTAAGGGGTCTTTGTAATCCCAATAATTATACGTACAACTGTTTATTGGAGGCATTATCTAATTCCGGTTCACTTGATTCCATTGAAGCAAGGTTGAAGGAGATGGCCGACCACGGATGGCACTACGATAAGTACACCCTCACCTTAGTTCTAAAGGCTTATTCCAGCGCCGGAAATTTTGAGAAGGCCTTGAATTGTTATAATCACATGTGTGAGCAGGGGTGGGCTGATGAACATAATTTTTCCATCATGGAGGTGGCATTTAGCAAGTTGGGGGAGATAGATAAGGCAGTTGAGTTGGTTGAAAGAATGGAAGATCATCATCTTGTCTTGAATGAGAAGACTTTTAACACTTTGATTCATTTGTTTGCGAATGAATCCAGAGAGGAGACTGCCCTTTATTTGTTCTCTAAGATGAGGAACTCGGGTTTTAGTCCTGATGTTTCCATTTATGATGTGCTAATTGGAGCACTCTGCGACAAGAAGGAGATGGGAAAAGCTATTGGTCTTTTGGCCGACATGGAAGAGCTAGGAATTGAACCAGGTATCAGTATACTTACAAAGCTCTTATCGCATTGTTCTGAAGAAAGGGACATGATTAATTTACTTGAGAAAACGCAGAAGAACGTGGAGGACAGAGATATGGTTCTGCTCTGCAATTCTGTTTTGACTTTTTTTGTTAACAATGGCTTGATTGCCAAAGCTTATAACCTACTTCAGATAATGATGGGGAACAGATATCGAGCTGATGTGGAGGTAGAGGAGATCCTCAAACCCCTAGCAAGGATATCCCCAAATACTATTTCATTTGGTATCATAATCGATGGTCTGCTCAAGATTGGAAAGGTTGATGAAGCTCTAAGCCTCTTAAAAGATATGGTACCTCTTGGCTGTGAGCAAACTGTGCTCCTTTATAATAATCTTATTGATAAACTATGCGCTGCAAATAGACTGAATGATAGTTACAAGCTTATCAGGGAAATGAAGGAGAAAGGATTTCAACCGACACATTATACCCACAATTCTCTATATAAATGCCTGTGTAATAGAGGAGATGTTCAAGGGGCAGTTGAGCTACTAAAGGAGATGCGTGTTGCAGGCCACGAGCCGTGGATAAAACATTCAACCTTGCTTGTGATGCAATTGTGCAACAACGGTAAAACAAAGGAAGCTTGCAATTTTCTTGCTGACATGGCGGACATGGGTTTCCTTCCTAGTATTGTTCCCTACTCTGTTGCTATAAATGGTTTAATCAAGACTAAAAAAGTAGACCAAGCCCTCCAGTTGTTTCAAGAAGTTTGCTCTCGGGGATGTTGTCCTGATATGGTTGCTTACAATACCTTGATAAATGGGCTCTGTAAGGCCAATAGAGTTTCCGAGGCTGAAGAGTTACTGAATGAAATGTTGGTGAAAGGGCTCGTTCCCTCAACTGTTTCCTACAATTCTCTAATCGATGGGTGGTGCAAAAATGGCAACATTGATCGTGCCATTTTCTGCCTTTCAAGGATGGTTAGAGAGAATAGGGAGCCCAGTGTTGTCACTTACACTACTTTAATAGATGGGTTTTGCAATGCCAAAAGAGAAGACGATGCAGTCAATCTTTGGTGCGAAATGGAACAAAAAGGGTGTGTGCCAAACAGAATTACTCACATGGCTCTTATACAGGGTCTATGCAAGTGTGGTAGGCCTGAAGCAGCGCTAGTTTATCTTCAAAAGATGGAAGAGAAGAAGATGGAGCCAGATATGTATGTCTATCTTGCATTAATTAATGCTTTTATTTCTAATTCAAACTTCCCCAAGGGTTTTATGATCTTGAAGACTCTAATCGACAAAGGAAACATGCCAGACCCAACAGATAAGAACTATATACCCTTAAGCGATGCTATACTCATATTGTCAAAAGATGTCAATACTTCCTCGAGTGTGAAAAATCTTATTGCACGGGGCATGATTCCAACATTTAGTATTTCAGATGTTTGAACAAGAGCTCTCAACAAATTATGGATAAAGAGCTATACAATGCGACTCCCAAGACCCAAGTTAGCAGTTGCAAAAATATCTCGATTCCTTGTGGCCAGGCCGGCTTGGAAGTAGACTACATGTCTAATATCTCGCCCTCCACTTTCTCTAATAACAAGGCAATCTTGCAAAGCCCGCCCCTTCATTTTGGATTTGTCTTCTGCTTCATATAATAGCCTTCTGTTTTGGTTCCGTGGAGCTTATTTGTTTACAGGTTGACCTCTGAAGCACAGTAAATATAGATGGATTTGAAGATCTCATAAAATGCAATAAAGAAGTGGGGTTTCCAACTGCCAGGTACAATTTAATCATGTAAGATTACTCAGATGACGTGAGATACAATTCAAGTAGTTACTTATTGGTAGTAGTAGAGATGTTAAACGTTAATGTCAGGGGAAGGAGACGGAGACGGAAATTAAATACTCCATGTTTGACCAGTTTGCGAGTAGTCTATATACTCGTTCCATAGAAAGTATATAGTAGGTGAGTTTGGACTTGGAAAGTCTCTGCCAGTTATAAAATACGATCCCTTCCTTCTCAATCATTCGAAGTAATATGTATATAGAAATCTTAAATGTTGAATAAAGATAGTATCAAGTTATGGATCATGCATGGCTCATCAACCAGGTCAAAAGTTAGGAGCTTGTATGATCTTTCTATCAGCAAATAATCTTAATAATTATTTTCCAAATATGGTGTGTCCACTGTCCAGTCAAGGTGAACGTGCAGCGTAGTGGTGACTACTGATTAGGTGTAAAGTTTTCTTTTTTCTTTGAGAAATAGACAAGGGCGATGTCAACTCGTAAGATTACCAAGACTGTTGTTTATCAGCTAAGATCAAATGATTGTTGCTATTAAAGTCTTGGGAAGGGGATCGTAACCATTATTATCCAGGAAAAACTGTTTAATATTCTCGAATGAGATAACTGCACCAATTTTTTTTAGTTAAATAAAGATGATATTGTCTTAGTGGCTTACACCAAGAATGTAGAGCAATTTCAATCAGACGCCCAATAGATGTGGTGTTGCATTGCAGACTCGGCCTCATGTGGAGCCTGGAGGTGGCGGCAGTCTTTGAAAGAAGATGAAAAGGCAGTTGCTAGTTGATGGAAACAACAAAGCTTATTATGCCTTAGCGACACTAGTCATTGCCAAGCATGTAACAAAAACTGGTGTAATTGATGGAATCTCATATTATAATATGTAACTCATACAACATCTCAACCTCCGAATTCAAGATGTCAACCTTTCAATTCCAGACCCAGAAGAGAAAGGAGAGAAAAGGAGATTATCAATTCTGTGAGTCTACTACATTCTTGGAGAAAGAGAGAGGTTGATAGTATAGTGTAGATGCAAACGTTGAGCTGATAATACAACACACACCAGACTGTAATAATATATATTTGTGAGTCGAAAAAGATAACAAAGGAGACACATAAGTAAAGGGTGCAAACCACGCACTACTTGAAATGAAATGGAGTAGGAGTGGTGAAGGTTTGAAGAGTGGGTTGGGCAAGTTGGAGATGATAGGAGCGAGGCTGAGAAGGGAGTGGACCCAGCTGGAGAACGCTGCTCGGTTGCTCCCCGAAGAATGGGAATCCATCATCCACCAGTTCTTCCTTTTCCTCCATAAATGCTGCTTCTTGCTCCAACTCTAGCGCCCCCCGATTGTTATGCTCCTGAATCTGTGTCCATCGCTCTATGTTTGGACCGTTTCCAAGACTAAAAACCTACCCAGAATCAAGCTGCTATGAAAGACTAGTAATGGAAATTACTTACCCAGCGATACATGTTGCTGTTTTCCTCCTCTAACATTTGCTCCTGAACATAAGGATGTATATCAATATATATATATTTTTTGTCTCAATAGGAAGAGATGTATAGAGAGAGAGAGAGTCAATTACCTTCCTGCGCAAATTGTCAAGTTGCTGCTGCAAGAGCTCATTCTGCAAGGCAACCCACATTTGGTTTCCACTCTTCACTCAACTTCAAGTAAAAGCAGGTGGGTTTGAGAGAAGCAAAAGAAAAGACGGTACCTTCCGAGCTCGGACCTTATAGACAGAGCGTTCAAGGTCACGCTCAAGCCGATCCAGCTCCTGGTAACCCAAACACCTCACTCCCTCCCCGTTGTATTTCTGTATCTTCTCTTCCAGATGCCTAACTTCCTTCATCAGCATCTCCATTTCTTCGTATAGCAATTCCCCCTTTTATCAATTAATCGTCCATTTTATCCACCGCCATGCATAATTTAGAAACACACACACACAAACACAAACCCTGACATTGCAGGCATCAGCGAGCATACCCTGTTATCATTTCCAGTAATACGGTCTGCTCCAGTAACATTGCAATATCTTTCTATGAGATCCTCCATTCTGTCCATGTTTGACGGATTTATTAAACAACACGCTCACAGTGGAAAAATAAGAAGAAACTCTCTCATCAGAACTATTCCAAGACCCATCCCATTTTGTAAGTTGTAAAGCAACGCAGATGGGAAGGAAGGGTGAGGGTGAAACTGACGTTTAGTCAATGATCATAAAGCACGACGCGAGGTATAATTATTAATTGCAGAAGCAGAAGCCCTAGAATAATGGCAGAGCTCAGAAGCATCTGCAATTCCTCAACTCACCCAGCGTTGATGTGATCAGCTCTCGAGTTCATGAAGAACTCTAGAAAAGCAGAAGTTAAACTGCAATTAAGTAAAAAAAAACCTAATTCAAGAAAAGGAAAGCAAGACCTGAGTGGTTGAGTGCAGTATTGGCACAATTTTCCAGTGCTAGAGAAGACGAGGAGGCCAATCTGAGCATCGCAAAGAACCGAAAGTTCATGAGTCTTCTTCAGAAGGCCAGATCGGCGCTTGGAGAACGTAACTTGCCTGCTCGTTTGCTTCTCAATTCTCCTGATCTCTATCTTTCCGCGTCCCATTTCTCACCCCTTCCAACTAGCAAACTATTTGATAGTGTAGATGGAGTTAAAGGGAGGAGGGAGACAAGAATGGTAGCACTTTGATGTTAACATCGACATGCCCAGAGAGAGAGAGAGAGAAATGGAGAGGAGGAAGGAACTGGGGAAGTGTATAAAGCATGCATACCTGCAACCTGCTGCTGTTTCCTAGCAACGAAGTTGAAATGACGTTGATCCCATCCCATATTACGCTGAGTATTGCTTAACCTAAACCGCTATTTATCGTCTGTTACTTTCAGTGAGGATGATGGCCAGTCTCATTAGTGTAATGATATTGAAAGAAACACAAGGGTGATCGCGGAATTGATAGCTGGTCCACTGAATTAATTTCTGAAACAAGAATTACTAAAAGTGGGTTGGAATAATAAAATGGTCAGAAATGAAACTTACTCTTTATAGACGCAGTGCTAAAACGAGGGCGGACAAGAGGTTAGCGTGACTGTCATCCACCACCTGCCAAGAAACCTGAATTTTGCGAAATTAAGTAAAGAGTGCAGAACTAGGGTTTCCAGAAAGAGCAGGCCACCTTGAGAGAGAAGGAATTAAGAAGTTGTATTACTTATTGCTATGCCGGGTGAATGAACCCATAAATCATAGCATGGCTTTTGCATTAGCTCCGGGTTTACGTAAAAAGGATACAGGCGTCCAGAGACCATGTTAATGTTTGTGTGTTTAGATGGAAAATCAGTGCATGCATGCATGGGAACATAAGTAACCACAAACTCTGTCCTTGCACTGCTCAAACATACATGCATAAAACCGAAGGAGTAAGGCATGTAATAACTACACAACGTACTTTTGAACCTCGTTACGAATGTCGCCTCGAAATTTTGTGAATTATAAGAGCACAGATACACAAGAAAGAAAGAAACACAATGACAGGCTTGTGGGGTCCAGCTTTTGGTTTCACGTCCACTTCAATTCCCTTGAGAGTTTTGTTTTTTTTTTTTGTAGGGAACGCAGGCCCTCTCCTCCAAAAAACCACTCACTTTAAACCATCAAAACAAAGCACACGTCTCATTAAATCATGGATGTTGCCCAAGAAGTGACGGCCTGTACATTGCATGAGTCTGTGCTATTTCTATTCTTTCGCGAGGATCGTTCAATGTCTCATCCCTCAACGCTTCAAGAATTCCACCCACCCAACATTCTCTACACATTCATAATAATACAGTGTTAGCATCTGCTGGCTGCTGCTGCTGCTATGCTCAATCAAAACTATTATTCTGTTTTTTAAAAAAAATATACCTTTTTATGAGTATTCTATACAGCATCTTCAAAATTGGGCAAAGCTCAACAGGAGCAACGTTCTTCTTTTCTTCAGGATGCAATAAACTCAAGCTGGACTGACTGAGAAGCTCATAAAATGCTTTCACTGCTGAAACCCCCTGTGATTACAACAATTGCTCTTTCTTTCATTTCAACATCGCATGACATTTACTGCTTCGTTTCTCCTACATTACTTTATATTTACTCCCTTCAACTCCTGAAAGGAATTTACTTTCTCCTACTTTGCTTCCAAGTAAAACAACTTTTTTATGAGAATCGACCCAATCATACAATATTTACAACTCAATAATCACATTAAACGTGAAAAATAAATGACTAGATTAGCCTTAAACCAAAATCTTAATCTAAAAAAAAGAGAGTACTAATCTAGAAAGGTCATACCTGAATTGTACCCTTGCCTTGAATGCTATCGCCCATCGCAAGGCTCAATTCCCCACTGGCTAATTTTTGGCCATACCAAGCATTGCGACCTTTTAACAAGGTTACGTACGTGTCGGCCAGCAAAGGCCCAGCCAGTTTTTCTGGTTCTTCTGCCAACAGATGAGTGATAAATATCATCTCGGATGTGCAATGTGCAAAGTACACCGATTTGCTGGTGGCACTCTCTTTTGTCAAAGCTGCTATCATTCCTGCAGATCAGTCATAACTTAATTTTATTTTCCATTTAAGAGTCAAATATCTTTCACAATTTACCAAAAAAGGAAAGACAATAATACTCAGATGTAAGCAGTGTAGGGAGAGAGTCCAAAATAAGGAGAAAACACATTTTGTTAATTTCTAATAGAAATAGTTCTTGAACATGATGCATGTTTAA
Source organism: Begonia masoniana (assembly GCA_022432975.1). NCBI lineage: Eukaryota > Viridiplantae > Streptophyta > Magnoliopsida > Cucurbitales > Begoniaceae > Begonia > Begonia masoniana. The sequence goes on from CM039504.1 coordinate 152,253, forward strand.
ATATATTAAAAAAAAAAAAAAACAGAGAAGGCTTGCAAGTTATAATGCTGAATGTCACCTGCTCCAATAGCATAAACATTCTTCAATCCACCCATCACTTCATGAGTAACAAGATCGCCATTGTCCCAAACGATGAAGTGAGGTTGCCTCAAAAACTTAGCCAGAGATTTTCTCCACTTTTCAGCTCCACATATTCGAGCATTAGCATATTCCTTGTTGTAAATCTCTGAAGCAATATTTGGTCCTCCAAGGTAGAGAATGTTCTCCAAGGGAATTCCAGCTGCAACGCAGATAACAGATTATATTAGTGAGCAATATATCAATGCCAAAATTGGACTTTACGTTACACAGGGTTCTTCTGCTAACTCGAGCCATTTGTAGAAGATAATTCTTCCTGGAGACAGGACTGCCAAAATATTCTACTGCCAGAAATTTTTCAAACAGTTTTAATTTGAACTGTTAATCTTAGGCCTTCCGGTATTTAGATCATTAAGTTCTTGTTATTCTCTTACAATACAGCCATGTTTGTGGACGGACCTATTTTTTTTCCAACTTCAACCAGGTTTACCTCAAGTGGACGGGGTAAGCTTTACAGTCACTATAAATTGAAGAAAATTTAAAATAGAAAGAAACTAGAAACTGAAAAGCTGGAAGCTTTATTTTCCTGGAACATATATAGAAGCAAGTAAAAATTCTGGCATGATTTAAAAACAAAATTTTTAAGCTTTGGAAAAACTAACACCACATAAAATGAAATGTTATGAATATCCGTTCTGTGTGGGGGAAAAAAAGAAGTAATAAATTCAAAAGCAAAACTCAAACCAAGGCTGTACCTTCCCATATACAATAAAAAAGGACTACAGCAAAAGGAAGGATGTGATAAATGCACAATCACGTAGAGGAGATATGAACATAGTATGACCAAGCAAGAATGAAACAACGACAATAGCAAAAAATAAAGAAGCTATCTTACTTGCACGGTGGATCATTTGGGTGGGAGTTATTATACGTGGTTCAATCTCCAGTTCGGCCTCCACGCCCTTCGCCAGGGAAATGACAAGGGGCATTGTTACTCTCTCCTTCCAATACCTACTGATTTCCACAAATACCTTGCTTGTTTCAGTGGAAGGTAGGCCATTAATTACAATATCAGCATCCCAAACAGCCTCTTGTAAGTTAGTGACCACCTTCAGGGGGCAAAGAGGGGTATCGATCATATTCAAACAAAATCCATCTTTCAATATCTCATCTGCATAAAGAGTCCTATCACCTAATCTTGCCTCAACATACTTCAAGTATGCGCATCGTCTGATCAATCTCCTCAACACATCTTCTCTGGAATTAATTACTTCAAATAAATGCTCTGCAGTGGTTCTATCAACTGACTTTCCATGTCTTCTCCATATTCTTATCAGCACTTTCTCTCTCAAGTGACCATAACTCTCTTGCAACATGGCAATGAAGACGCTACCCCAAGCACCAGCTCCGACCCCAGCAATTCTGAGCGGATCACCTTCGGTTTTCCCCAAAAGACGACGAAGCTGATCAAGCTTCTCCTCTGAGGACCCATTTGAGTTCTGAATCGACCCATGTGAGAGCACCTCATCACTCATTCCATCATCAATCGTCCCAACCATCTTTCTCGGGTCTGGGTTTACTTATCTAGAAAATCTGAAAGAGAAACTAAAACTAAAAAGGCGTGGTGATTGCAAATGATGTCTTCTCAAGCTGCATCTTCGTCTTATACATGACAAATGGAGAAAGTCATACAGAGCAGGTGGAACGCAAATTTTGATTGAAGTTCTAGAACATCCAAGAAAATCCAAAAGCGAATTTGGGTATTATTACGCGGTTTTTTTATAGCTTTTCTTAACCAACCTGCTCACGGATTTCTAAGAATTATAAAAAAAAAACGAGTAAAAAACTTCCACAAAGGCATTGAAAAAAGTTCGTACGAAAGCAACGCTAGCCATCGACGTCGGCAAATACCTGAACGCGGCGCCATCTAGTTGACTGGGTCTGCTTAAATCCTCTAAGAATTGACGCCGTGTTCCAACCTTAGAAAGAGAACGGGAAATTGAGGTTGGGGGAATAGAGTGGGAAAAGGTAGAAGGTGATTTGTTCAGTAAAATCCAAATCTAGAATCGAGAGAGAGAGGTTGGAGAAGACGGGATGTGGTTGTGGGTAAGTTGAAGGCGGGGCTGATAAATGAAAAAGACAAATACACAGAATATGTACTAACGTTTTTGTCGGTGGCGATGTTGTGCAAGAAATATTAATTAAGAAAAAGAAGTTTTTGTCCAGCGGTTTTGTATTTACAGTAAAGAAACAGGGCGGGGGCAGAGCATAGGTAGCAATTAGTGAATAAGCAGAGTAATTTTGGGATAAAAGTTAAAGATTGAGAGAGAATAAAGCAAAAACATTAGAAGAAACGAACAGAGTTGTCTCCACTCCAGGCTCCAAACAAGAAACAAACTACAACCAAACTATACATACATTGATTTCAACAAATGATAACAGGAAAAGAAAGCATGTGCATACATTTAAAGAAGCTCAATCCCCCCTTCTCTCTAGGTTCTGGTTGGCAATAGTTATGATGCATCAGTCCTCACCACTTGGATTACTGGATCATAAAAAGTTCCTTTACCTTTGAACTTACCCAAATTCCTTATCTGATATTCTTCCAGTAAAAGAAGAGATTATTTTCAACTACCAAAAAAAAAAAACTAGGTGGAAGCATCAAAAGGCACTTGTGTTCTATCCCAAAATGGCAATGAATATGCCGAATCGATACTCAAATCGTTGAGAATTCTGCTTGATTTAACAGGGCCTGGAACACCCTTGAAGCTTGAGAATCTCTCTTCAATCCTTCCAATTTTGCATGTGATCATCGGGTCTTCACTTGCTAAAACAGATAGCTTGTTCTTGCTGGGTGAATAACTATCTGAATATGAATCGAAACTCCATTGCCTTTGCTTTGGAGAGCTACCTGCTCTGGCTTTTGCCTTTGCAGACTCTGTGGCAGCCATGTACGCAGGAACTACGGGGGAGCCTGAGAATGAATTGCTATCTCCCATTGAATATTGTTTTCTGTGGTGACACTTTCTTCTTCTCAGTGACGTTGGAGAATCCAAATCTTCATTTGAACTTTGCCTCGTGATTTTCTTCAGTTTCATTTGTTCTTTTGACCTGAAAATTGAGTTCAAATCTTCAACTTCTCTGCTCTTTGAAAGCTGCGTATCTACCCATTGGTCTAACCAGTATCTCCATCGGCCCTTCGCATTGTTTCGCTCTGATTCTTCCGATCTCTGCATATATTTTATTTTCTAATTAATGCTACGATATATAAAGCTTGATCCAATAAAAGAATCAGGAGTTACCCTGTGAACGGACCCGTATCCTGTGATTCTCTCTCTCCTCATCATTGCCTCTTTCTTGCTCAAAAACAAGGACTCTGCGTCCTGCTTTGATAATAGACTATCATCCCACCTTCTTGGAGAGTTCGAGTCCATCTGAAAATCAATCGTTAAAGTTGCCAAATTTATTTAGCCTTTGAAGGGGGTATCAATTTTAGTGGAAGCGAAGACAGAAAAGAGATTAAAGGAAAAGATGGGGTTGCTCACAGTCACAGTCGTCAAATTGTGCGAGAAAAGCTTTAAATTATGGGGTTGGTTGGAGGTCCAAATGCCTTGAGCAGCAGCATCAAGTCTGGTTTGGCGGAGTTGGGACTGAATGTTAACAATGGACTGCAAGCACTTGAGAGTGTTGATGGCTTGGCGTCGAACAGCTCTGCCTCTTATGATGGCTTGAAGCCTCACTATCCCTTTCAATGCCCGCAGAGCTTTCCTTGCCTGACCATAAAAACATGATCTCATCTTTCGACTTTAACAGGGCCTGGAACACCCTTGAAGCTTGAGAATCTCTCTTCAATCCTTCCAATTTTGCATGTGATCATCGGGTCTTCACTTGCTAAAGCAGATAGCTTGTTCTTGCTGGGTGAATAACTATCTGAATATGAATCGAAACTCCATTGCCTTTGCTTTGGAGAGCTACCTGCTCTGGCTTTTGCCTTTGCAGACTCTGTGGCAGCCATGTACGCAGGAACTACGGGGGAGCCTGAGAATGAATTGCTATCTCCCATTGAATATTGTTTTCTGTGGTGACACTTTCTTCTTCTCAGTGACGTTGGAGAATCCAAATCTTCATTTGAACTTTGCCTCGTGATTTTCTTCAGTTTCATTTGTTCTTTTGACCTGAAAATTGAGTTCCAAATCTTCAACTTCTCTGCTCTTTGAAAGCTGCGTATCTACCCATTGGTCTAACCAGTATCTCCATCGGCCCTTCGCATTGTTTCTCTCTGATTCTTCCGATCTCTGCATATATTTTATTTTCTAATCAATGCTACGATATATAAAGCTTGATCCAAGAAAAGAATCAGGAGTTACCCTGTGAACGGACCCGTATCCTGTGATTCTCTCTCTCCTCATCATTGCCTCTTTCTTGCTCAAAAACAAGGACTCTGCGTCCTGCTTTGATAATAGACTATCATCCCACCTTCTTGGAGAGTTCGAGTCCATCTGAAAATCAATCGTTAAAGTTGCCAAATTTATTTAGCCTTTGAAGGGGGTAGTCAATTTTAGTGGAAGCGAAGACAGAAAAAGAGATTAAAGGAAAAGATGGGGTTGCTCACAGTCACAGTCGTCAAATTGTGCGAGAAAAGCTTTAAATTATGGGGTTGGTTGGAGGTCCAAATGCCTTGAGCAGCAGCATCAAGTCTGGTTTGGCGGAGTTGGGACTGAATGTTAACAATGGACTGCAAGCACTTGAGAGTGTTGATGGCTTGGCGTCGAACAGCTCTGCCTCTTATGATGGCTTGAAGCCTCACTATCCCTTTCAATGCCCGCAGAGCTTTCCTTGCCTGACCATAACAAAATGATCTCTCTTTCAGACTAGACTTGGAAATAGTTCCTTGATTTGAAAAGGGAACAGAAGCTCACGAGATAACCGCGAAAAGCAGTTTGGATAGTGATGGCAGCAGAGTCTTGGATTTGAGTTCGAGGATCTTCTTTCTTCGTTTTCCTTCCATCTCCAACACTAAGATCATGATGGTTTTGACTGACCATGGCGACTGCAAGTTCTTCGCTTGCTGCTGCAGGAGTGGACGTAGCTTTTATAGCTCCAAACCTTCTGGCCTTGACTCCCCTTGAAAACCATTTCCATTTCTTCTTCTACAATTACAAACACTAATTCACACACATGAGAATGGACAAAATGAAATGGGTTCAATTCCAGTACCTCCCATGAGACTCACCTTTTCCGCCTCATCTTTTTGTGACCTCAAGAGCATCTGTTTCATCAAACGAAACCATCCATTTTTTGTACCCATGGAGGGAAGAACTGGGAAAATGGGATCACTGGCAGCAATTCAAGCTAATTTGGACAGGTTTAATATTCATTCTCTGAGAGAAACATGGAGAACATTAAAACTCTTAGTCGTCATCAGATTTGTCAAGAAAGGAAAGAAGCAAAAAAAGAAAAAAAGGAAAAAAAAAAAGACGCCCAGAGAAGCATTGCCAGCAGAAGGCAGGAGGCAGGAGGCAGGAGGCAGGAGGAGATCAAGTTGGTGAAATTTGTGGAAATAAGGAGTGGAAATATAACTCAAAATACTTTGTAGTGTTACCATCAAGTAGATTGACCCACTCATCTTTTAAAAAGAAGTAACAAGTCTGACACTTGATGAGTAGGAGACAAGAAAAAAGTGAGCTTGAAGGTGAAGAAATGTGAGTTTATTTTGATTTAAAAGATGGAAGATGAGTGTCAGTTCAATCATGCAGTTGGTTAATTAGGATTAGGGTGGGGGTCTGGGAATAAGAGAGGGGCGAGGGGTGGTCAGACGCTCTCACTGGAATCACTTTTTAGGACAAAGAGAAGAGCAATAGCATGACCAACACAGCATGTTCTGCCCCTCTTTAACAATCATCTTTCGTGAGTGGTTGGTCCTCTCCGATCCATTATTATGATCATTATTATTGTGCTCTTTTTTAGGCGTCCTATTTGCTTTGCGATTTTAGCTTCTACTGGTGCATAGCCATGTGGGTGTGAGGGTGGAGAGGGGACGACCCTTTCTACAATCATCCTCCTTTATTTTTCGAGAAACAAACCTCAGCATCACAACCATATGCATATTATAATATTGGGTTTATTGTAGGTGAGATGGGATGGGTTTAATAGGCAGGTATTAGGTTCCAACTTCCAAGAGGGAATGGAGGAGATTGAAAGAGTCCAGGACAGAAGAAGACAGAGAGGAGGAAGAGACGATGAAGTGGTACTCTTGTTTCAGTTTCTCCGAATGAGAAATGGGAGAACAGCTGTCATGGGGCCATCTGAATAATTCTGCTTTCTTTTCCCATCTTCTTAATCTTAATACCAGAAGAAGAGAAACATTAAGCATTAAGCTCGAAGAGTCGAGAGTTGGTTATTGATTCCAACCATAAAACAAAAGCCCATTTCTTCTTTTTGAATGGTAGAATCGTCAACTACGGACATTGGTAAACGACCCAATAGAAAAACTCGACCCCGAGTTTTTCGAATATACTAATTTATCGTCCAACAAAAATGAAAAAATATTTGCCACATTAAATGTTTTGAATGTGCCCATACTGCTTGGCAGTCCAATGACGTAAGCATTATTGTTGATTTTCTTCCCTATCTGATACGGTCCGTACCTCTAAGGTTGTAACTTGCTGTATTTGCGAAGAAACACCATCACTTGATCTCTCACAGCATATATTTTATGACGTCTATGTTTGTGATGACCCAAATGTGTACGTATGAGTACGACTGCGGGGCAAACCTCGAATTACGGGGCAAACCTCGGGACCTAAGCCGAGTGTAGTCAAATCGCAAACTCGAGTATAGGCAAATGCCGGGTCGTAAAAAGGGGGTCGTCACAATCTCACATCGCTTGAGGAAGTATGTGGAAATGAAACATATGTAAGGAAACCCTCTCAAGATAGTAAGACACGTTTTTGAGCACAATTGGCAATGGATCCCGTGTTTCGGCAAGAGTAGTACCAGGTTGGGTGACCGATTGGGAAGTCCTCGCCAAACAAAGCCGTGAGGGGAGGATATTGCGCTATGGCCCAATCCCTAGAGCGGACAATATCTTACTAGAAAATGGGTCGTTACAATGTTTATCTGTTGTTGTCTTATACTTAACATTGGACTCTTCAATTCTCTGTTTGAGCTCCAATGCGACCTTTTCCCACTGTCCCACCATATGCTTTGCTGGAACCTTAATGCTAGAATCCGAAGTCTTGGGGAGTCTAATCAAATCTAGAACATACTGGGGCGGTTTCGTATAGACGATAGAGAAAGGAGACTTTCTTATTGTCCTAAGAACGGCACTGTTATACGCAAACTTTGCTTGAGGTAGAGCAATGTCTCATTGCTTCGGTTTGTCTGTGCATATGCTTCGGAGTAAATTTCTCAGCTATTTGTAACTTCAGTATGACTGTCTGTTTGAGGGTAGGCAGTAGTACTGTAGTTAAAGGAAGAGTTGAACATCTTCCATAACTCCAAAAATGGCTAAATAACTTGCTATCTCGATCAGACGTAATAGATTTTAGCACCCCATGCAAGCGCACTACGTATTTGAAGAATAACCGAGCTAAGTTCTGTGTATCGGCGACTTTCATGCACGGAATAAAGTGAGACATCTTAGAAAATTTGTCAACCACCACAAAGATAGAGTCAAATCCCCGTTGTGTTCTAGGTAATCCGAAGACGAAGTCCACAGAGAGATCCTCCCATATGTTGTCTGGCATGGTAGTGGCATATAGAGTCATGTATTTTGTGACTGCCCCTTCGCTGTTTGACAAACATAACACTTATGCACCACCCTATTCACGTCTCGGCGTAGGTGGGGCCAATAGAACATCTCGCTAACCGCGGTCATAGTTTTGTCTATGCCTAAGTGCCTTGCTAGACCCCCTCCATGCAAATCTCGAATAACTTTCTCTTGTAAAGACAATTGTGGAAGACATAACTGATTGTCTTTGTAATGGTTCGATATTTTATTACTATATTGGTTCGAATTTTTAATTATATGTTTTGGTCAATGTTGTAAGAGTGAAAATTTATATATGTGAACAATATGTAATTGTGGATATACATATATAAATGTTATGTGATGATTGAGTTGGAAATGGTGTATTAAAGAAAAGATAAAATTTGAGACGAAAAATTGACATTTTGGAGAAGTGAGAAAACATAAAACATGGCCGATCGATCGCCCCATTAAAAATTTAAATGTTTGAAAATTTGATTTTTCTGATTAAAATTTTGGTTAAGTAAGGAAATTTGATTAAGATTTATTTAATTGAGATTAGATTAAATTTAATCATGGTTAAGAGTTAATTAAACTAGGTTTAATGATAATTTTCCAAGAGACTAAGGGCAAAATGGGCATTTAGAAAAGATAAGAATGACTAAAGGGTAATTTTACCTTTAACCCTCTTTTAACATGTGAAGTGGCTGGTTTTCATGCCACTTACGTGGAGAAAACAAAGAGGAACAAGAGAGAAGAGAGAAGAAGAACAGAGGGAGAGAACCGTGAGAGAGAAAGGGAAAGAAGAGAAGAAAAAGATGAGAAAAGTGAGGATTCGGCAATTTTTCCTTTAGAGAAAAGTGAGGATTCGATAATTTCCTTAAGAGAAAAGTGTTCGTCTTAGTGAGAGGATTACGTTGGCGTAAAAATCTCTAGATTGGTGGAAAAGTTTGTGTAAAGTAGAGGAACTGACATACGGTAGAATAGTTAGTTTAGATTTTATTGTATAGATAAGTGGAGATTTTTTTAATTATTGTCTTGGATCTGGATATGATAAATTTGATTGAGATTTGAAGTGAAATTAGATGTTGAAGTGAGAAATTTGATATCGTTTTAAAAATTAAATTGATATGAATTGTGAAAAATTAGTTTATTTCTTATTTTTATGAAATGCTGAAACGAAATGTATTGAAATGATGTTTTAAGTTTAAATTGACATATTGGTTTTTAAAACCATTGCATGGGCGCGTTGTGTTGTTTTAAAACAAGGATGACATGACTTTATACCCATTTTAAAGCATACATTTAGGAATGAGAGAGTAAGAAAACAGTGGTAACATAAGAACCCATTGAGCTGGACTTGTCTTTTCATGTGCGATAAGTATGACTATGCAAATGATCGAGAGATTAACTATGTGTCCTCCTTGTGTTGAAAATTCCTATATCTCGTGGGAAAGCAATATGTAGGGTTATACAACCTTACCGGTGAAAGCCTGGGAACTTGTAGGTGTGTGATGGTCATATGAGTCGGTTTAGAGTTGATTGCATTTTTGACATGTCAAATTGAATGTTAAAAATGACATTGGTTGTTTTGTGAAAATGGTGGTTTGGTTTTAAATCGTGCATATTCATAATATTGCATTGGATTCAATCAGTTGTTGAGAATGATTTTAAACTGTGGTTGATGAATTTTAAAAAAGTCGGTTGTTTTAAATTGTGGTTAATGGCGTGGATTTTTAAATGGTTCGAATATGAACATGCATGCATTTTTATATAAATGACATGAATTTTAAATCAAAACATAATTGATTTAGATTGATTTAAAAAATAATCAATGATAGGTGGAGGATGGAGATTGATCCTAAAAAATGTGGATAGAGTTTGAGGTAGCTATTCTAGTTGCTAGACTTATTTACTGAGTCAATTACTCATTATGTGGATATATCTATTTTTCATATAGCGAGGACGTTCACCGAGACAGAAAGACAAAGACAAGGTAAAGTGTACAAAGCAGTATAAGTGAAAGATTATGGTTAATGGTCTTTGGGTTGTGAAAAGTCACATGTCGTGACTTATATAAATTATAATTCGCTTCCATTGTACTTTGATGTAAAGAATTTGATGATGATGTAGATGATGTAATATATTTTAACTTATGAAATATACTTCGGTTGTTGTGTATATTGTTTGGATGTTATTGGAAATATCATAATTTAGGATGTCACATAGGAAATGCATGATATATGTCGTTTAGAAGTTCCCACTTAAGGAATATATGTTTTGAGTAGGTTGTTTGAGGAGCTTCCCACCTCGGGAATCCAAATCGTCAGGATCCATTGAAGTCTGCTCCTGACAGTCTTTCATCAGAAAACCATCCTGTATGTGATAATCTGCACAGGGTTGTCTGCTGCTGCATTTGCCCCAAATCTCCATAAATTCTGGATCCGTTTGATATAATTTTTTCAAACATTCGAACCCCATTGGCTAAAGTCACCATTAACATTATTCTTCTGCTCAATGCGTCAACCACTTTATTTTGAACGCCCGCCTAATGTCGTAGCTTGAACGGAATTTTTTGCAAGAACTAAACCCACCTTCCATGCATATCTTTGTTGATCTAGGTTTGGTTGTTTAAGTGTTTAAGGGCGTCACAATCAGAAAATAAAACAAACTCATTTTCGACCAGATAATGTTCCCACAGGCGCGTACAACTACGTAAAACTCTTTATCGTATGTGTTCCACGTACGTCTAGCCTGACATAACTTTTCGTTGAAAAACGCAATCAGTCATTTTTCTTGGGATAAAATAGCTCCAATACTTACACTGCTTGCATCACAGTCAACTTTAAACAGTTTATCAAATTTGGGAAGAGATAATACCGGGGCTGTACAAAGCTTCTCCTTTAACAACGCAAAACTCGCCTCGGCTTCTTCTGTTAACAGAAACTTTCCCTTCTTTAGGCACTCTGTGAGAGGTGCTGCAACGAAGTTGAAATGCCTAGTGAACCGCTGATAAAAACTGGTCAATCCAAGAAAACTTCTCAATTCGGTTACTGATTTTGGTGTAGACCACTCTCTGATGGCCTTGATCTTTTCCTCACCAACTTGAATGTCGTTTGTACTAATAATAAATCTGAGAAACAACAATTTCTGAGCGATAAAATTGCATTTCTTTAGTTTAATACTTAGCTTATTGGCCTGCAAGATGCTTAGGACTTCTCGCAAATGCGTCAGATGCTCATTCTCAATCTTACTATAGATTAATATATTATCGAAATAGACAACAACAGACCTCCCAATAAAAGGTTGGATTACCTGATTCATTATACGCATTAATGTACTAGGTGCGTTTGACAATCCGAACGGCATGACTAGCCACTCGTACAACCATTCTCTCGTTTTGAAGGCTGTTTTTCCCTCGTCGCAGGTCAAATTCTAATATGGTGATATCCGCTCCTCATATCAATTTTGCTGAATATACGAGCTTCGCTTAATCAATCTAACATATCTTCCATTCGAGGGATTGAAAATTTGTATCCGTTTGTAATTTTATTGATCGCTCGACTGTCTATACACATTCTCCAACTCTCATCTTTCTTTGGAGTCAGCAAGGCGGGAACGACGCACGGGCTCATACTCTCTTTGATATGTCATTTCTCTAGGAGCTCTTGCACTTTTTTTAGAGAATTTCACTCTCCTTATGACTCATCCGGTAGTGAAGTAAATTCGATAAACTGGCCTCCATAATCGTTGTGGTGCTGAATGTTCCTCATAGGTGGCAAACCACTCGGCAGCTCCTCAGGAACGATGTCAGCAAACTCTTCCAATAAAAGGCTAACTTCCCGGGATAGCTTGGCCGTCGAATGCTTTTCACCAACCACTATAATCTACCGCATGATTAGTGCATAAGCCTTCTGGGATTCTTTAATTACCTCCTCCATTTCATGATATGTTTGGGTAATAGTAAGAAAAAATCGTCCATCTACTTGAGAAGTTTTAGGACGGTACCTTGCTTTTAGAGAAAGTAATGTGAATTTCATCCTGCTATTTTTCAATTTATAGACGTTATCCATGCTTGCGTTGAGCGTCCACGTCAAACTGCCACGGTTTACTAAACAGAAGGTGACATGCATCCATATCTACAATATCACAGTATACTTCATCCATATATTTACCGACCAAAAATGGTACCTTGTAGTGTTCTTTTACTTGAATCTTCTCTACTGGTAATTGTAAAATCTCTGAAAGATCAAGGTTAGTGACTCGGTGTTATAAAGTGTTGTAACACTTCGTGTGACACCAGTTATAAATACGATATAGGACAATATTAAAATACAGAAATTAACGACACAAGAGGTTGTTAACGCAGTTCGGCAATCAGCCTACATCTGCGGGGCCACACCCAGATATGAAAACATTTCACGAGTTCAAACAAGGTTACAAGACACTCGGACTAAAACAAAATAAGACTCCCTCTTATATTTGATGCCGCCTCCTCCAACCTTCACTGGTGAAACTGCTTTGCGAGCTCCCCTCGACTTAAGTATGGCAAGCTCCCCTTGCCCACGATAGAGATGTCAATCAAAAGAATAAACTTCTATGACACTGTCTGTGACGCTTGATAATGTCTTAGGATATGATCACCCAGAACAGGCTTCAACGAACCAGTCTTTGACAAGACTGAATCAATTACTCACATATACCACACTATGACATAGGTGAAGAAATAAAGACGCCAGAACAATAGAGAAACTCCACACTCAAGAACAATCTCGTCGGCAACTCAAACATACAAAGAAAAGGCTTTTATATCAAGGCTAGGTGCAATTTTGTTTCTCTCACAAATATCTTCTTGAAACAGACATTTCATTCAAAAGATCACATCCCACAAAATCAGCATAAGGATCTAAATAACTCTGCCTGGTAAGATTGCCACAGAAACACTTTCAATGATATTTTAGTAAAGTATCCCAAATAATTAGGGATATGAACTATGTTTGTTACGATTCCTTTTCTAGTAAATTACATTTGAATTGACGAAATATTCTGCCAAATATTATCTCCAAAATAGAAGGATAGAATAATATATATTCCAAAAGAATATAATTTCCAAAAAGATATATAACCAAAAATAATCTTTTGCTAAAAAATATAATGCCAACACACAATAGCATTAACAATCTCCCCCTTTGGCATTTTTTGGCAAAACATAACTCCCCCTGAAGGAGAGAATTCGAAACTCCCCCTGAATGAGAAATTCTTGACATAATCCGATCAAATATACTGTCACTTCAAATAATAACACCATAATAAGAGACAAACACAGAATAGAAATATCAAACTACTCCCCCTTTTTGCCAGAAAAAGACAAACGGGAGTAATTATGTTCAATCAAGCCATCGTCAAGCAAGTGCATAGAATCCAACAACCACAAAATACTGAAAGAAGTATCAAAAAGACTGACAGACATCTAACCAGAATTATCAACAGAGTCAGAATGTGCTTCAGAGACATTGTGTGTAACATTTTCAGGAGATGAGGCTCCAGAGGGTGATGTCGCCTGTGCAGAACCTTGAGCCATTGGATTGGAAGAATTCTTGACAGCTGAATGGTGAACAAGTTCATCGAGCAGATCAGACAAAACCTTCTTTCGAGTGTCTAGGGCCAGCAATTCATCTTTGATAATCTTAATAGTACGAGACAGAATGCTCTTCTCAACAACATCCTCAGACTCAGGTACATTGTGTAAGTCATCAATATGTCCACCTGTCCTAAGTTTAGAACTTATCCGGATTTCTTCACGATCCATAGTTAGATTATCCGAGACATTCAAAGAAATCTGTTGAGTGCATAGGATACCAAAAATTATACAAGGAAAGGGTAAGGCAGACCTGCTGTGCTTTCCATCAATATGCTTCAAAATTTGGTCAAAGATAAACTGACCAATGTCAAACGGAATGCCAGTCCCAATTTGAAAGAGTAACCTGGCCATCTTTTTATTGATACCAGTGGCATGAAAAGATGGAAGCCAATTTCTGATAGCAATTTTGTGGAGAATTGCAAATTTGGCAGTAAGCTGAGAGGTAGGAAAATCTTTTGCACGAGTCCAAAGTTGTCTAACACCGCCTGTGATGCTCGAGATGATATTGTCAAAATCAGGTGTAAAAGTCTCCGAGTCAGTCCAAAAGCTTCCAATATAGGTGTTGATAATGGAAGGACTGAATTCAAATAATGAACCTCTCAAAAATACGTGTCCAAAATCAGAGTGTCCTTGGTTGATAATCGAAGAAGTTAGATTACAATAGAATTCATGAATAATTTGAGCAGAGAAGGGTTTTAGTCCTTTGAAAGTCCTCCCGAGACCTTGACTAATCATGAGATTCACAAGATCATTACATTCTTTAAAATCTACCATATGAATATTTCTTTCGCTCCAGATACTCTTCTTTGACACAATACTCCACAGACTAGCATTAAAGGGTGTTCTAAAAATATCAGATTTCGCAGGAGAAGTAGTAGACTTGCTGGGCTTTTTGTGAGACCCTTTTCTTGACACTTTCTTTGGTTTGGAAGATGTAGGGGAGGACATTGTAGCCTTTCCTTTTCTTTTTTCTTTCCGATCAGTTAGGGCCCGTGTCTGAAGAACAATTTTTTCGGAGGTTTATTCATCAGTCTCGCAGATTTTCTAGAGGAGGACACATTCTTCTCCGATGCTTTTGAACTGTTAGCGTCTCCAGAAGATAGCGATTGAATTTCATCAATATTATCCCACTTTTTATCAGAGGAGTCCTGATCAATTAGCGAAGGTGGGGTTTTTCTTTTGGAAGGAATTGTGACCTGTGAACGAACCCTAGGTGGTCCATATGAAACCTTCAAATGTTTCAAACGTGCCAGAGGATCCTGGCTTGTACCGCACTCTTCTTCGGAAGGTTTATATTGACAAATCGGAATAGCATCAATAACATTTAGAGAGAAATCTTCAGTGGGATCCGATTGTGTACCTGTTCTGGTAATCCGGTTGTGACACAGAGACTCACTATCAGACGAATCACCACTGAAGTCTACTAAGTTTGCCATAGATGAGCGGGAATAGAAGCTTGCGAAGACCAGAGAGCACAAAAGGCAAATAAAAGCTTAGCGCAAATTTGAAAATCCGAAGCAGTAAGAAGGTGAAAAAGGGTTTTCACCAATTTAGGGAAATAACACTTTGAATAATAAAATCCAAAAATTCCATAAATATATCGTATTTCGCATATTTTTCAAAAATTCCGCCAAATCTTCATAAATATTATGGAAATAAACCATAATTTCATACATAAATTGAGAAATAAACTCAATTATTCATATAGGAGGCAGAAATCTTCATTGATCAACACATGATTCTTACATGACGAAGAAGACCAGAAAATAGCAGAGTAATTGCCCTTTTTTTTTTTTGTTTATAAGAATGCAAAAATGAAAAGAAACTCACAGGAACTTTCTTTAGAGAATACAAAGGCCCAGAGCTAACCTTAGTTCTTCAAATCTCAAGCTATCTAATGCCTTTGTAAAGACATCTGCTATTTGCTTTTCTGTTGTCACATGCTCCAAGATGATAGTTTTGTCTTCAACTAGTGATCGAATGAAGTGATGTCTGATGTCAATATGTTTTGTACGAGAGTGCTGAACAGGATTCTTCGAAATATTGATCGCACTCATATTATCGCAATAAAGTGTCATGACATTCTGTGTAACACCATAATCTTTTAGCATTTGCTTCATCCATAAAAGTTGGGTACAGCTACTGCCAGCTGCAATGTATTCTGCCTCGGCAGTTGAGAGAGATATCGAATTTTGTTTCTTGCTAAACCATGAAACCAAATTATTTCCCAAGTAAAAACATCCACCAGATGTACTTTTTCTATCATCAGCACTTCCAGCCCAATCAGCATCACAGTACCCTACAAGATTTGTGTTAGTGTCAAAAGAATACCAGATTCCATATTCGGTTGTCCCACAGATATATTTTAGAATGCGTTTCACTGACGCTAGGTGTGACGCTTTAGGATTTGCTTGAAACCGAGCGCATAAACCAACACTATAGCAAATAATAGCAAATATCCGGTCTGCTAGCTGTAAGATATAAGAGGCTCCCAATCATACTCCTGTACATACGGCTGTCAACAGAAATTCCGTTATCATCTTTAGATAATTTTTCATTTGTGCCAATCGGAGTTCTTCTTGGACGACCTTTTTCTAAACTGAATTTCTTCAACATATTCTTGGCATATTTGCTTTGAGTAATAAAGATACCTTCTGGTTTTTGGTGAATCTGGAGTCCAAGGAAATAGTTGAGATCACCTACCATGCTCATTTCAAATTCTCCCTTCATTTGGTCAATCAATTCGTCTACCATTTTCTGTGACACTGAACCAAAAATGATATCGTCAATATAAATTTGAGCAAGTAAGAATTGACCTTTATTGTGACGAATGAAGAGGGTTTTGTCTACTCCCCCTCGCTCATATCCCTTAGACAATAAGTACACCGTAAGACGTTCGTACCACGCACGTGGAGCTTGTTTAAGGCCATATAACGCTTTCTTCAACTTGTACACATAGTCGGAATGATGAGGGTCTTCAAAACCCTTAGGTTGAGCAACATAAACTTCCTCATTGAGATGACCATTGAGGAACGCACTTTTGACATCCATTTGGTAAAGTTTGAAGCGCATAACACATGCAATGGCTAATAAAAGGCGAATGGATTCGAGGCGAGCAACCGGAGCGAATGTCTCATCAAAATCAACTCCTTCAATTTGTAAATAACCTTGAGCAACCAATCGAGCTTTGTTGCGAATAATGTTGCCATGCTCATCACTTTTGTTTTTGTAGATCCATTTTGTGCCAATAATATTTGTATCGGGGGGGGCAAGGAACTAAGTCCCATACCTGATTTCTAGTGAATTGACCGAGTTCGTCTTGCATAGCATTAATCCAATATTCATCAAGAAGAGCTTCAGAGATATTTTTTGGCTCAAACGTCGAAGTGAAGCAAGCCATGTGGATCATGTCACGATAATTTACTCTAGGCTTGTCTCTGGTTCGAATTCCATCATCCAGTCCTCCAATAATGTCATCTGCAGAATGATTCTTTTGAACACGTGTAGACGGTTATTGATTATCAGGAGCAACTTCATCCCCTGTATTGATTGATGCTAGCTGGTCAGTGACACTATCTGTGACATTTCGGGAACATTAGTTGAAACGTCGACATTTTTTGTGTTGGAGTTCTGATATGAATCTTCTGTAGAAATATCAGCAGATGGCAGTGAATCATCTACACGTACATTGGCAGATTCAATTACACTCCGAGTCCTTTTGTTGTATATCCGATAGGCACGACTATTTGTAGAATATCCCAAAAAGATACCTTCATCACTCTTGGGATCCATCTTCCCTCTTTGCTCCCTGTCATTAAGAACAAAGCACGTACTCCCAAAAGGATGGAAATAACTGAGATTCGGAGTTTTACCTTTCCATAATTCATAAGGAGTCATTGTCGTTCCACCACGTAAATACACTCGGTTGATAGTGTAGCAAGCAGTGTTCATAGCTTCAGCCCAAAATTTCTGTGGCACATTATGTTCGTGTAACATTACGCGTGACATTTCTGCGATGGTTCGATTTTTTCGCTCAACGACTCCATTCTGCTGAGGAGTTTTTGGTGCAGAGAATTCATGAGAAATTCCAAGTTGATTGCAGAAATTTTCAAACACAGAGTTCTCAAACTCTCTTCCATGATCACTTCGAATTCGTACAATTTTTACAATAATGCAATCTTTCTCTCGCTGAAGCCGTAAACATAAGGTTTTGAAAGCACCAAAAGTGTCAGATTTGTCGCGAAGGAATTCTATCCAGGTGTATCTTGAAAAATCGTCGACAACCACATATGCATATCGTTTTCCTCCAACACTTTCCACTGCCATTGGTCCCATTAAGTCCATATGTAATAATTCCAGAACACGTTTAGTTCTGGTGTCTGAGACATTTGGTGTGACACTTTAGTTTGTTTTCCAATTTGACATGGACCACAAACTCCATCTTCAGCAACATTAATCATGGGAACTCCTCGTACTGCTCCTTTTGAGATAATTTGTTTTAGTACTCTGAGATTTACATGACCCAACTTCCGATGCCATAATGTAGTATCTTCTATGCTAGAACGAGTGCAAGTAGATCGCGATGAAATGAGATAACAGTTATCAGAGGATCTTATTCCTTCGATGATGCATTTATTTGAATGATCCGAGACAACGCATTTGTCACGAGTGAAATTCACCTTCAAATCTTGATCGCACAGCTGACTTATGCTGATCAGATTTGATTTCAATCCCTTCACAAGAAGAACATTTTCCAGAGAAGGTAGTCCTGGAACGTCTGGTGTCCCCTTTCCAATGACATTTTCAGTGACACCGTTTCCAAAAGTTACTTTACCCAAACTTCCTGATTTGATATTCTTTAAGAATCTTTCTTCACCTGTCATATGTCGAGAGCATCCACTGTCAAAATACCATGCATCAACAGAAGTTGCTTTTAGAGACGTATGCGTAACATTGCACATAACAGCTGCTTTCTTTATCCATTTCTGTTTGGAAAATCTGTATGAAGAGGTATATCTAGCTGTACCTTTTCTCAAGTCATCAAGATAAATAAAACAGCGAGGACGAATATGACCTTGACGAAAACAGTAATGGCAAATAGGAATGAATTTGTTACCTTTGGCCTTGGAAGAATGAGGATTTGGCTTCATCTGATAACTGTCTTTATATTTTGATTTCTGTTCAGTTTTCTTGTTGGATATCGCAACTTTCTTCCCTTTATCTTCAGCATCTGTGTTTGACACTTTCGGTGACACAGAGCATTCTCCTTTGTACCCAATCCCAAAGGTATCTTCACATGATCTCCTGGCCATCAAAATTTCATCAAGAGTAGTAGATCCTGAGTTAAGCATTCTGATATTTTTCTTCATGTGATTTAACTCATTTGACAGCCGTTCTACTTCATTCTGACTTGCTTTCAGTTTAACTTCCAAATTAGTAACATAATCTTGGAGACTTCCTTTTTCATTTTTCAGGCTTCCAACCTGTCTTCGAAGATGTTGATTTATGTCAACCAATTCTGTCCATTTTTCATAAAACTTCTCATATTCTTCGATAAGATCTTCTTTTGTAACTTCTTCTGAATCATCATCGCTATTTTCAGAAATATTTTCAGAGACAGTTCGAGTCACATTATCAAAACTTGTAGAAATGGCTTTAGCAACAAGGGCCATATTTTGGTTTGAGATTTCATCTTCTTTTTCCGAATCACTTTCACTCCAGGTTGTGTTAAGAGAGGTCTTTTTCTTCTTTAAGGTATTTGCACATTCAGCCTGAATATGTCCAAACCCATCACATTCTCTACATTTGATTCCTCGGTTATTCAAGAATTTCCCTGAAGTTTGATTTTCGTCTTTGGACTTCTTAAAACTTGTAGAGTCATTCTTGGTGTGAGTGACATTTTGCTTAACACCACGATTATTTCTACCAAATTTCTTCAACACCCTACTGAAATTTCTGGATATCAATGCTAAAGATTCTTCCAGATCATCTTCATTAGATTCTTCAGAATTCTGCATCTCTGCTTTTAAAGCCAGGTCTTTTACCTTCTTTGTTTCCATCTTTACATCAAAATTCATCTCAAATGTTCGAAGAGAACCCATCAGCTCCTCTAATTTCATTTTGGTGATATCTTTTGCTTCTTCAATTGCTGTAACTTTATAAGCAAAGCGTTGAGGCAAGGATCTTAGCGTCTTTCTCACAAGTTTCTCTTCAGAAATAGTTTCACCAAGAGCAAAAGCTTCATTAGCAATGTCACAGAGTCTTGCATTAAACTCGGTAATATTTTCATCATCATGCATCTTCAAGTTCTCGAATTTCGTTGTTAAAAACTGTATTTTTGATAGCTTTACAGCAGAAGTACCTTCATACGTCGTCTGAAGAATATCCCAAGCCTTTTTAGCAGACTCACACGTAGAAATGAGTCTGAATTGGGTAGGATCAACACCATTAAAAATAGCGTTAAGAGCTTTTGAGTTACTGTTTACTAGAGCATCTTCAGTGACGGACCAGCTTTCTTCAGGTTTGATAGATATAACTCCAGCTTCGCTTGTAATCGTTGGTGGATCCCAACCTGTTAGAATAGATTTCCAGGCTTTTTCATCAACAGCCTTAATAAAAGTTCTCATTCGAGCTTTCCAATAAGCATAATTGTTTCCATTTAGCAAGGGTGGACGCATTGTTGAGCCTCCTTCTTTCATAGAGTCCATCGTAGCAAAACCAAGATCAAGTCCCGCGGATCACGCCTAAGAAACAGAGACGACTTGCTCTGATACCAATTGAAAGATCAAGGTTAGTGACTTGGTGTTATAAAGTGTTGTAACACTTCGTGTGACACCAGTTATAAATACGATATAGGACAATATTAAAATGCGGAAATTAACGACACAAGAGGTTGTTAACGCAGTTCGACAATCAGCCTACATCTGCGGGGCCACGCCCAGATATGAAAACATTTCACGAGTTCAAACAAGGTTACAAGACACTCGGACTAAAACAAAATAAGACTCCCTCTTATATTTGATGCCGCCCCCTCTAACCTTCACTGGTGAAACTGCTTTGCGAGCTCCCCTCGACTTAAGTATGGCAAGCTCCCCTTGCCCACAATAGAGATGTCAATCAAAAGAATAAACTTCTATGACACTGTCTGTGACGCTTGACAATGTCTTAGGATACGATCACCCAGAACAGGCTTCAACGAACCAGTCTTTGACAAGACTGAATCAATTACTCACATACACCACACTATGACATGGGTGAAGAAATAAAGACGCCAGAACAATAGAGAAACTCAACACTCAAGAACAATCTAGTCGGCAACTCAAACATACAAAGAAAAGGCTTTTATATCAAGGCTAGGTGCAGTTTTGTTTCTCTCACAAATATCTTCTTGAAATAGACATTTAATTCAAAAGATCACATCCCACAAAATCAGCATAAAGATCTAAATAACTCTGCCTGGTAAGATTGCCGCAGAAACACTTTCAATGATATGTTAGTAAAGTATCCCAAATAATTAGGGATATGAACCATGTTTGTTACGATTCCTTTTCCAGCAAATCACATTTGAATTGACGAAATATTCTGCCAAATATTATCTCCAAAATAGAAGGATAGAATAATATATATTCCAAAAGAATATAATTTCCAAAATGATATATAACCAAAAATAATCTTTTGCCAAAAAATATAATGCCAACACACAATAGCATTAACAATCTCTATAGCTTCTCTGCCGATAATATTCTCGCAACTACAACTGTCGATGATCAAATCAAATAGTCGACCATTAATAATGCATATGGTGCGAAATAATTGATGTCTCTTGGAGCAATCTTCATGCTTAGGAGTGAATATCAATTTTCGAATCACGAATGCCTCTTCTCCCCTCTCTCCGTCCCCCTCTTCAAACGCCTCCTCGTCGCCACCGGGTTCACAGCAAATTTCTTGCTCATGTTCATCTCTATCAACAATGTTGACTGACCTATGATTCAGATACCCGTTATGTAACACCCTGAAATTTTCATACATTTTGTCCCAAAAATATTTTGTACGATACATGGGGATTATGTAAAGTACTTTTGGTGTATAATTGATAAGAAATTATAGAGAATTAAAGAAAAGGGTGAAATAGATAATTTAAATCAAAAAGGGTAAAAAATTAAACGAATGCAAGGTAGTGTGGTCCTTTGATAATTAAGCTATAATTGAACTTTATATTAACCTAAACCTAATCTTCTTATCCTTCACGATTTGCATCTCCTTTTTCCACCTTTAAAGCCTTTCTTTCAAGCTAAAGTTTCACACTTCAAGGGATTTAAGGTAAGGAACATTTAGGTTTGGATTTATACTTGCTAAAAAACAAATATGACAAGTTTTTAGATGGATTTTGTGCATGGGTATAGAACCTACGAAAATTCATATTCAAGGCTTGATGTTTTTCACTTATTTGGATGTTTAATCTTCATATAAAGACGTTCTAAAGGATTGAACGGATAGGAAATGGATAGTATGCGTGTTTATGCAAGAAATAAAAACCGGTTTTGAGGTTTACACAAAACAGGGCAGCCACGGTTTTGTAGAGTTTCGACCTAACTCTTGAACTTTATTTGCTAAATGGCTTGCAAAATTAGAAAGTAGCTCTTAGAGGAGTCCATAGCACTTTGAATTACTCGATTCCGATTTCAATTGAGAAAGTTATGGTAGTTTGAAATTTGATGAAAAATTGAAGGGAATTCCGAGAAACTCACAAGGCAGTTCGATTTGCTCAATTTTCTGTTATTTTTGGTGAGTGGTTTTCTGAAATGAATTCACCATCTTAAAATAGACTCTTTAAGAAAATTTTAGGCTTTGAAATTAAAGGATTTTGATAAAAATTTAGTGAGATATGCTCAATTGAAATTTAGCCTATAATTAGTGTAAATCCGAAGATTTTACTTTGTTTGAGTTAAGTTTCTGAATTGAATATTTTGTTAGGTTGTTTGAACTCGACAAGAACAATATAATGAATTTCAAGTTTGAATTGCTAAGTTCCCGAGGCAAGTCTTCATGATTTGCTTGGCCGATTTGGTCTACACCACAAGAGCTTGAAGTAATTGAGGAATTGGAGATTTAAATTAGTTTAATGCAAGAGGGATGTGTAGTTAGATTTTGTTTAAGTTATTGAATATTTTGATGTTCATTGATTGTTCTGTACATTTCTTTATTTTTATGCATAGTACATTGTCCATGCATCATGTTTTCAAAATAACATGAAAAATATGAGGTTATGCATATGTTTTTATGAAAATAAATGAACTAATGAAATGAAATGAATGCACGTAATCTCGGTCATGTTGGGGTGGGGTTCATGCATGGCTGTCCCGTAGATGGAACATGTTTTCCCCTCGGTAGATGGAGAGGGCTATCTAACCACAGATGTGCCACCTCCACTGGTGAGAGTAAATCTCCGGTGACACCCCGTTATGAAACGAAATGAATGAAAATACACCACATGATTTTACGAATTGCATATGCATGACATGCATTTATCATATACGTTGATTTGCTGAGCCTTTAACTCATTAGTTATCTTTGTGGTGTAGGTGATATTGAAGAAGGTGAGGATGATGTACCTCAACCCGATGAACGAAGCAGTTGAAGGAGAATGTCTGTGGTAGGGTGCTCGTCGCTGTTGAAGCGTATTTTGACCCGTGGGCTATGTGTATATGTCATGGGTGATGTTTCTAATTTTGATGTATACAAGTACGACAAGTCACGTGGGGACCCGCGAGGGTCGTCACACGTTAGACTATGACCAGACTGATTGCATCAGAAACATTTGTCAGGGATAGGTCTCGCATATGGATTGGTTGATTTTGGTACTTCTTTACTTTCAGCTACTACTCGCTTCCCAACCGATTTATCTTCTCTTTGTTTTGATCGAGTTGGGGTGTTAGAAATTGACATTTCTTTCTCCGCATTATTCATCTGAAAATTTTGGTTCCCGTAGGTATGCCTGTTTGAATCAGACTTACTATTGTTGCCCTGTTTCTCTTGGATCATCAATTCAGCCTTTATCGCCATATTATTCGCTTCGTTCAGATTTCGTAAAACATGAACCCTAATTTTGTCTCGAATATAGGGTTTCAACCCATCCAAATATCGAGCTACCTGTTGCCCTTCACTTTCTCGTAGGTCATTCCTCTCTTCTAATTTCATAAACTCGGCCGTATAATCATACACAGTTCTCAGACTTTGATGACAACGCTGATACTGTTGGAAGAAGATTTGCTCATAGTCAGGGGGTAAGAAATCCGCCCGTAATAATTGCTTTATTCGACCTTAGGTTTTAACAAGTTGCTTGCCTTCCCGATAGCGCCTGTTTTGCAGTTTCTCCCACCATGCGAAAGCTCCGCCTTTCAATCGGCACGCCACCAATTTCACCTTTTTTTTCTGATGGAATCTCCATGTATTCGAAAAATTGATCAACCTCAGCAATCCAATTGATAAAATCTTCGATTTTTAAGTTTCCATTGAAACTAGGGATGTCCACCTTCAACGTAAACTCATTTTCAATAGTATGATAGTCATGATTGTTAAATCTGCCGTTACCGCCGCCGAATCTGCCATGACCGCCGCCAAATCTGCCTCGCCGCAGAATCGGCCATAGCCGCTGTCAAATCGGCTATAACCGCCACCGCCGCAGCCGTCTCTTTCACGTCGACCGTAGCGATTTTCTGTTGCTTCCACTTTTTCGTCATCATCTGAATTAACCTCATAATCAAGTATCTACTGTCTTAGATTAGACACAGGAACAGGTAGTTCATCGTGCTCGCCTTGAGCAGTCTCATCTCTTGGACGAACCCTCTCACCATCTTTGTTTCTGTTGACATCAAATCTTAGGGTATCAAAATGACCAATCAAGTCTTCAAGGCGCTGCTCGATACGCCGGAAATTTTGATCGACATTTTCTCCCAAGTGTTTGAGTGCCGCCTCTTGAGCCTCTAATCCAGCTCACAAGACTCCCACTTTCCGAACGACGTTCGGGATGTGATTGCTTCATGAACTGGTCATCGCAGGCTGAACTTAAATCGACTCTGATACCACCTGACGCAACAGGATGCGAAAATAATAAGAAACATTCTCCAAAGAGAAACTCTAACTTTCTAGAGAAACCTCAATAATCATTCTAAAAAAAAACCTCGAATTCAGAGTACCATCCAAAATAAATAACTAGTGATTAAGAAAATTTAAATTAAATTAAATAATGTAGAAAATATTATAAAAGTTTTAGATTGTCGCTTTGAGGGTCGAAACGATTGATTTTGGACCTGAGAAAGATCGGTCACGGGTAAAACCTGGTGCCACATCTAATACCCGTGGCAAAAGTTATGGTCATTCAACAAGGGGTCACTAATTTTCATCATAAATGTGTATATATATATATTGCCAGGAACTATTTTCATGGTAAGGGATGGTGAGGATGGACGCCCCGAAAAGGATATTGTGGGGAAACATAGCGAGGATCTGGGTCTGTGTCACCGGTTGGTGGAGTCTCGAGGGATTATCTCAGGCAAAGAGTAAGGGTATAATGGTCCACGCCTTCTGTCCCGCCGAGAAACCCACTCCCAGATGGTTGCCCTGGGAATTCAAATTCTCTCTACTCCAACCATAACTGGCGCCAAATCCTCATTTCATCCTCCATACCCTAACCCTCCCGTTCATCCCATGGATCAACCCACTCACTCTGTGGTGTGTCCTCAGAATTCAGACCTCGCCGCATTCATGTGGAACAAGCGACGAGAAATAGCGGACTCACCCAAAGGCCTTTCCGAGACTCTTGACAAGACTTTGACAAAGGCTTATAATAATGTCTGTAACTCGGGAACGCCCATCCTCTCTCTCAAGGATCTCTCCCTACTCAAGTACGTATTACGTTATCACACATGGGCGGAATTCTTTCTTTTACCGTTCTTACAATAATTTTCTTCTTTTTCATTCACTTCCATTTCTACTGCTTCTTACCAGTATGTGTAATCACGAACCCGCTTAACTGTTAAGTTTGGTTTGTTCAATTGAGTTGATTATAATAAGCTTTTCACGCTGCTTTTTTTTTTTTCTTTCTTTTTCCCTTTTGTAACATTGGTCTGTCTTTGTGTTGAGTTTTGATGATTTTTTCTTGTGGAATGCTGTTACTTTTGCTATAGAGGAGTTGGAAAATGGATACTGAGGCAAATGCAAGCATATTTTGAGAGGGGCTCGGGAAGTTCTGAACCTGAAGACTTGACTATTAGAGGTTCTTCTTATTTCATCGTTTTACATTGGTTTTTTTTTGGACTACCAAATAGTTTCAATGCTTTTCATTAAATTGTCTAGGTAAGAAGATTAAAGAAGCCAAACGCTATGCTCCACAAAAAAATTCTGTGGCCTATGCATTATTAATATCCCTTTACAGGCAAGTGAATAGAAATTTAAGTTTCATGGTTATTTTCGTGTACTAATCAGGCTGTAAATTTTACTCATTCAGGGGTACTTCAAATGGAGCAGAATTTATGCATAAACAAGAGCTTATTGTTGCAGCCGAAGCGAGTGGGCTTTCTCGGGTGCCAATTATGTAAACAGATATTTCATTTATTTTCTTTTATATTATGTATCAAGTTGAAAGTTGTGCTCCTTGAGACATCTCTTTTCTTAAAAATATTTTCCCAGGGCTGAGAAGGCAAAAGGAAAACCTCCACCATTCGGGAGCTCACCAAGGGATTGGTATAGTGGATGGAGCTGCATGAAAACATTGATAAGAAAAGGATTAGTTGTAAAATCCAGCTGTCCTGCAAAGTATGTTTGATAAATGGACCATTCCATTGTCCTTCCTTCTTCCCTTAATGTGCTTATTCCTTGCTTCCGTTAGCGACTTTTTTTTTGTTATTAATTACATTTGTTCCATGCGCTTCCCTTCTTTTTTTTTTTTTTTTTTTTTTTTTTTAATGTTTATTTATCATATAGGCAGTTTCACTATTTTTAAGAAGCATTGTAGAACTACTTTATTTTTCAGAGAACTGCTTTCGTTCGTATATCAGTGCATGATTTTGTTTTTCATAGCTTTATCTTGGCTATAGATTTACGAGTAACCTTATGGCTGCTTTGATGAAGAATGAATCATCTGCAGAATGGTTTGTCAATTTTTAGAGTTTGTTTTGAAAGAATAAGTCATTCTATGGTGTGCCATAATGGTTGATCTTCCATGGATTTCCACTCTTGGTCATCAAAATAAATCCATGTCTTGCCAAGTTTCTGTAATGAGTTGAAATACTTGGTGGCAATGTCATTCCCTTGTTGAATTCAGAAGTACATTGTAGTTTCATTCCCCCAAAGCTCCTTTGTCATGTTGGTGCACTTGAAGTTAAAACAAATCTCCTCTTTCACTGAATTCAGAAACCAAGTTATAACCATGTAATTCTCATTTTCCCATTTTGCATACATGCGATTAGTATGTGCAAGTGCTACTATTTTTCATTTCAAGTCCCATGTCTTTATTGGTACACATATATACACGTGCCTTTGGGACCATTGTAGAAAATTTGAACCATTCAACTTTACACTGGTGCTTTGAATAGAGTGAATCTGTATATGAGATCATTTGTTCATGAACGTTGGAGGATATGCAGGTGGGGTTGGATCTAGGGTAACTGATAAGCAACTCCAATTCAGTTTGCATATAGTAGGAGGAAGAAAACTGATAAAAAATAGCTGTTAGTTGGTTAGCAGTATATGTTAAGAGTAGTAATAATAGAAAGGGAGAGTATTGGAAATTATTCATGTTAGTAATCTGTAAAGGGAAATTGAGGAGAGTGCCCAGCCTCTCTAATGCTGGCGCTAGTTGTAGTTTCCTGATTCAATAAATAAAAAGAAGAGCAACTACCTGTTGAATTGTGCAATCTCCATAAGAATCCTCTGGATTCTTGTTGCTGCCATTTTGAAAGGATTAAAGATCACCGAATTAACGTCTAAGCAAAAAGCAAAGATAACGAATCCTGAAACAAGGAAATACCTTAATCATTAACATTAGACATGACAGAGGCAAAGAAAAAAACTTTGGTGTTCGGACTAAAGTAGGATGGCTTCTCATGCCATGTAGAATTTAAACGAAACAATAATTCTTATTGATAATGATCAATCTACCTCTACGTATATAGGCTGAGAACGAAGATAAACTACAAGCATAAAAATAGAACTAAATCTCATGACAATGAGAGAGTTTGAATCTAAATATAACATCTAAACTAGCTAATATTCCTATATTTACGCAGCAAAATCTCATTTGAATTTGGCTATCTTATCATCGCACTCAACAAGGGTTGATAGAATGATCTAGCCATTTTGTGAATTTGGTATTTGTAGGTATATGCTTACAGTAGAAGGCAAAGAAGCAGCTCGGGAATGTCATCTAAGATCTGGACTGCCAGATTCAAATGAGAACTTTGATAATCTCAAAGGGTGTTCTGAGAGGGATGATATCCATGCATCAGGTTTGGCTATAAGCCTTGGTTATTCAAATATGGAAGTTACACAGCCTTTTAACGGTTCTTTTAGGCAGAAGAAAGCAATTGATGTTCCAGTTGAATTACTTGAGCGGGTAACTACACCTTTTTTACGATATTTTATATTTTTCTATTGCTTATTACTCCTTATCATGATTATGAATCTTATTTTATCTATTTATTAAAGTGATTTTTCTAACCATTTGAATAAAATACTTAAGTTAAAATGTTATCCTCTAACTTTTTTTTATGTAGTTCATGAAAATGGGACACTCCAAAGAGCAAGTCCTGAATGCTTTCACTAAAGTTTCAAAGGAATGCCAAGACAAGGAAATCTCATCCCTCTGGCCTGCAGTTCTATGCCATCTCCTTGAGGATCAAGTTTATAATAATCTGGATTTAAATTCTGAATCTGTAAAAGAGAATCAAGATGAAACATCAAGTACTAATTGTTCAAAATATGATGATAAGCTTACTTTTAATTTTGAAGTAATTTTGGATTAATATTTTTAGAAAGTTATACTATTCAATAGAGAAACTTGCGTAATAAGCTCTTCATAACTGCCCAGGTCCTGCAGATTTGGTTGGAAGCAAGAATAGATTGGATTCTTCTTGCGTTGGTCGGCATATTTCAAATTCTTATCCCTCTGATAAGGATCAAACTTCTTTTGCCTTGAGAGCTTGCTCATCATCTGTATGTCAGTCTCTGTCAGAAAAGTTCATTTCTTTTGCCTTAGGAATCACGTTGCGTACATTTTTCAGTCATAATATAATTTGCAATATGCGGTTTGTTGTCTCCAAGGTCATGAGACGAGACTTAATGAAAAAAAATTTCTGTATTTTATCTTGGTGATATTTTTCCATAAATTTACAAGTGTTCACATTTTACAAATTACAACTATCAGCTTAAGTTTTTTTTTTGTCATTTACTTATGATGTTGGTCGCTCTGGTTTGTAAGTCATTTTTTTCTTTGTAAACATATTTTGATTTATAAGAGAATTTATGTTCGTGATAATATAATTGATCCGCCATAAACACAATCACTAATTCTGTTTTGTAGGATAATTCTTTTCAAAAGGCAACGACAGTTGATTTGGAAGCCACTTTGAATATCCTAAACATGCCACCCTTGTCTTTTGGCAAAAGATTTGAGGATGTGTATGACGTTGTCTTAGTATTGGATGATAGGGAACAATTTGCCATTCAGGGGTTAGTACTTTTTATTTGTGAATAAAATTTAATAAAATATCCAACAGAGAATGGATTTTAGAATTTTTCTTTATGCTCTCTAGGTCATAGAAATCCGTTAATAGGATAGTGCAATACTTGATTGCTCAAAGATCCTTTTTTTTCCTCTTGGACTTATATTGAACATTCTGGGCCATTATAGGCGTTAGTGTTGTTATATCTACAATTTTGTTTGCTTGTACTTTAAAATTTTTATAATTTATCCTTGTCTTTAGTTCGCGGTCGAGGAGAATTATTGATCATATTCGAAGCCAGTTTCGGATTAAAATTGAGGTAACTGTTCTTGATTTGTAAATGTAATTGTCAAGGAAGATCATATCAGATTGATTTAAACATTACATACTCAGAGCGATACATAGTATTTTTTGCTTATTGTAGTTGATAGGCAATGAAGGTCACTCTAGGCCTAATATATTGTTTTACCTTAATTGAGTTTGAAAGAATTCTATTTTTTATGAGCTGAAATCTGTGGGTTTCAACTCCAACGCAGTTGTTTACAAAAGAACTAAGAGTTCCGATTCAAGAGCAACAACCACAAAACACCTACGGTAACTAGATAATACCCAGAAACAGAACAAACAGCACAAAATAACTAACAGAAACGACACAAAATGGCTAGTAAGAACACCACAAACCCGGAATCCACAGGTTCGGAAATATCTCTCCTGTCACTGGAATATTATCCTTTCAAAATGAGCACAATCCCTCTGCTCTGCAAAACCCCCAATATAGCTCCCCTCCTCAGCCGTTTCCCATCACTTTCAGCAAGCTCCACCCAAACAGCAACCCGCATGATCCAGCCTCCTCAGCTGAGAATTACTGTTCTGCCCTTAACTTCCTTCTGCAATACATGTTGCCAAAAGGTCCCGCGTCCTTTCTCCTTCCCATGAGTGCGTCAAAATCCAAACTTTTCACTTTACCAAGGAAAATGTTCAATTATGGCAGTGGCTCTAGAGGCAGGTCATCAGTTTTCTTATCGATAGTTTTTTGAATTGATCTATTTAAACTTATTCATATACGTTGACATATTATATCAGTATTTAACATAACCTCAACTCAAGAGTGTAAATTCATAAGATTGTTGATATTTATCATGATTACCCCATTAAAAAATAATATGCATGTAAGGATCATTAAAATGAAGCCCTCCACTTGAAGGTATATGTGAATGATGAGATCAACCTCAATCTAACAATTTGGACTTTTGAGATTGATTGTAATTTATCATGTTATGAGAGCTCAGTTGTGTCTTTTAGATGTTATTGGCTGGCAGCTAAACTTGTATAAATATTGGTGTTTTACTGTTTTAGGCTCTAGTTATTTATAGTGGTTGAATATTTAATTTTTCAATTTTGAACCAAGTGTTGTTCTAATACCACTAAACATTTTCTCCCTGATCTTTGCTTATACAAATAAGAATGCGACAAAGTAAGTTTTGCATTATATTGGATGACAAGCTAGACATATGAGTTGCTAGGTGAATTAGAATTAATCTTTGAAAAAGCTTCCATGAATGTATAATGGAGATAAATGTAAAGCAGTTTCTGGAAGTCTTGGCATGCTTGCCAACACTCCTGTTTATTAAGTTTCTTCAGCAGTTGGACAGCGTTATGACCGACAACTTTCATTACTAAATTTTCTATAACAAGAGGTTATCTGTTGACTCTTCAACAGGTCAAGCGGTTGCCAGTAGGAGATGCAATCTGGATAGCTCGGCATAGAGAATTTGGCCCTGAATATGTACTTGATTTTATAGTAGAGAGGAAGAAAGTTGATGATTTGCGTAGTTCAATTAGGGATAATCGCTATAAGGATCAGAAGTCGAGGCTTTTGGTAAAAATGTGTTTTTTGAACCAACTTGATTCATCAGCATTTATGACCTCGTTTTCAGAATATTATAATTTGTGTTTTCTTTGGTAACATTTTTAATACAGTTTTTTATCATTGATCTAAAAATTAAGTAGTGACATTTGTGATAGTAATAGTCCCAATTTGTAGTAAAATTGATAAGAACAAATTAAACACTTATAGACAAACACTTACATTTATAAACATGTAAAATACATCATTTATTCATTATTCAAACTATAAGCTTCCTTAATTCAAAATAAAAACTACTCATATATATTTCCTACTACTCATATATATTTCCTAAATTACCCTTAAAGCAATTTATAAACATGTAAAATACAATAATTTAATAGAGATTTGAAGACCTGCTATCTCTCTCTAGCAGAGATTCGAGGTTCTGTCATTATTCTCTTTTCCTCAACGGAATTTCTTAGATAATCTACTCCATTTTCTTTCCCTCTAATTCATATTCATATTCAAACAAGAAACTTCCTTAATTTAAAATAAAAACCACTCATAAATATATTTCTTAATTACCCTTAAAACAATTTATAAACATGTAAAATACAATAATTTAGTAGAGATTCGAGGGACTGCTATCCCCCTAAAAGAGTTCGAGGTTCTGTCATTCCTCCATATTCCTCACCGAAATTTCTTAAATAATCAACTCCCTTTTTTTTTCTCCCTCTAATCCACCATTTGTTCATTATTCAAACTATAAACTTCCTTAATTTAAAATAAAAACTACCTATATATATTTCTTAAATTACCCTTAAAGCCAAACATTATTCTCATTCCTAACAATTTGATGCTTAGTATCTAAACTGATCCAGGTTTTTCTTTTGTTCATTGTGATCTATGTTTCAGTAATGGTTTTTTATCTTTGTCTTGTTTTGATTAGTTACATCAATTCATAGTAAACGGCTTAAAAGTAATTGAAATTTAATGGGTCGATTAGTTTCTTCTGTCAAAGTATGGTTAGTTCTAGGCTTATGATTGGACTATTTGCACCTTTTTCCAATTTTCTATTAAGAATTTTTATAAATTTTGCTACTGAAGCTGGTGTCTGTGATGCTTGTTGGATGAGTGTTTCATTTTTTCAATAGTACATTCGCTTCTTTTTCTTTTTGTTTTTATACTGATATTCATTGAAGTGCTAGATATGTCAATTAAAATTTATGTTAGGTGTACTTTCATTGTTACCTGATAATTTGGACATTCCGTTGCATGTTGTCAGAGATGTGGGCTTAAAAAGCTGCTATATCTTGTAGAAGGTGACCCAAATTCATCTGATGCTGCCGAAAGCATTAAAACTGCGTGCGTCTCTTCTGTAAATATTACTAAAGGCTTCTCCGCTTTCTTGTCAAACCTATCTTTTCTATGGAAATCCAAAGAATAATTTAGTGTCTGCTCGTCTGAAGTAAACATTATATTGTTGTGATTTTTCCTTGCACAGAAAATTAACAAATGTTTTAAACACATAATCGAAGCTACCGATATCAATTTGAAGGAGTTCATTTTAAGGTGTAGAATAGCAATATTGAAGATTACATTGATAGTTATGTGGTATCTCATGTTAATTTTCATCAGTGAACTAATTACAAATTTATTGTTTTTTTTTTCTTTTCAAGAAACGAAATTCATTGAGAAGAATTTACAAAATGTAAGAGGGAAAGAGATCATCCTTTACAAATTTAGTGAAAAATAATTTCCCTTCAATTTGAGAGAATTACACTAAAAAGATTACTCTTAAAATACTTGGAGCTATTAGTCTACTTGGCAATAATAAAATTAACGTTATCCCGTAAATCGATCCCCGAAGATTTATTTTCAAATAGAGTTGCATTTCGATGAATCCAAATAGCACAACAAATATCTAGAAATCTCCAAATTAACTTCTTCTTCTTATACCTTTCATCTACAATAGATATCTAACTAATGATGCTCCCAATATTAGAGTGAACAGTCGTGCCGTATTGAAAGATGAAAAGAACTCCCACAACCGTATTTGATGGTGAAGTTTTTAATGACCTAGTTTTTTGAACTATTACTGGGTATTGTTTCCAATGCATCTTAAAATATGCAGCTGCTTTACTACTGAGATTCTAGAGGGATTTGATGTGCAAAGAACAAATGGGTTGGGTGACACTCTAAGAATGTATGGTTATCTTACCCAAGCAATTACTCAGTACTACAGAGAGGCGTCAGAGAACCATCTCAAATATGCTGGTCACTGTCCTTCTCTTGATGAGTTTTTCAAACGGTGCCAAGACCTAGACAAAATTACAGTCAGTGATGTATTTGCTATTCAGCTCATGCAGGTATGATCTGTTTACAAAATTAAAATTGTCAAACTCTTGTTTGATTGCTGAGTTGGCCCATCCTACTTTATTTAGTTAGCAGTTTTCGGGTTTTTTTTTGGCAATCAACTTGAGGTGTGAGTATATAAACATGGGATTTGAAGAAAACAATAATTATCTTCTTGTGTCTCTACATCTTTTCTCATTTTTTTTGTTGAAGGAAATCATTATGCTCTGTGCGTGATCTTGTATAGAAATATTTATTTTACAATGTGACTTTAGTTTCCAAGCTTGAAATCCTTTTTTTAAAGAATTTAAACTTAATATGAAATATCAAGAATACATTTTTTGCATTCACTTAATTCATAAAATACACAATTATACTTCAGAATTTATAAAGAATTTTCTAATATCTATCATATCTAAAAGTTTAAGTGCAAATATCTTCTTATCTAAAGAGAGTATTTACAGTTAAATTAGTGTTGATTTTTTTTTTTATAAGAAAACAAATGTAATGAAAAAAAGGAATTTACAATAGAAGAGAGGGGAAGACTTAATTTAAAGGAATTTAAATTAGAACTGAATTTGAATGAAATGAACATGAGTTTTTAAACATGCTAGGAATGTTTAATTCTTGAAATAATTCTTATCTGCTAATACATCTTTGTTTCTTACAAAAATGAATGTGTTATGAATTTTCTTTTGGCACTCAGCAATAATAATTCTCGATGTCAAATATATTTGATAGGTCTCACAGGTTACAGAGGAGGTCGCCATTGCGGTTTTGGATTTATACCCTACAGTTTTATCACTGGCTCATGCTTATTCTCTTCTTGTGAGTCCTCATTCTTTTTTTTTTTTTGTAGACATGAATGTGCCATTTACAAATTACTTGTCAGAGAGTTTTTATTTTTTATTTTTTAAAATTAGAGTTCATGACATGTTTTAAAAAATTGCATGATAATGGCGTTGCCTTTTTCTGACAGTTGCGTTCTGTAAACCAAGAATTCATTTCATGAAAAGATGAATAGAAAGCGGATGATTTCAGTCATCTTGAACAGTCTGTGTATTTGGGTTATCTTTCATTTTATATTGAGCAGTGCAAATGGAAGTTTGAGCAATATTAGTCGTCAATTTATTTCTTATCCAATAGCAAATGATATCTCATTTTGTGCTCACTATTCTAAGGAACACCATATTTAATTATATTTTCCTTTATTTATCTAATTTGATTTCAAATAATTTTCTTTTTGATAGGATGGTGACATTTGTGCGCAAGAGGAGATGCTTAAGAGGCAAAGTAACAGTGTGATCAGTGCAGTTGCTAGCAGAAATATATTTCTATTTGTCTGGGGCAGTGGGCAGTAACTACATCCAATTTAAGGTCGGTGGTCCTTCAAGCTTTGCTTGTGTAATAATAATGAAAGGCGGTTGCAATTGGATTAAATTAAAGTAGTGAAAAATTGTATGTACAGTCGGTTCTCGGTTAATGTTATCTGTGATGGTTTTAATGCCGGACAAAGTGTAATTGTGTTTACGGAAGAGAAATAGAGAGATTAGGGAGATTAGATGAGATAGATAGAAAACAGTGGAAAGAGATGAACTTGGAGACAGAGAAATGTAGAGAAATAATTCAATGCATTGTCATAATATTTCAAGTCTATCAAACAATCTAATAACGAAGCCACTTTGTAGAGGTCAAGATACAATAAAATAAGAAAGTTAAAAGGATTGAAATTATGATGGTAGATTCTGAGTAGAGAAAGAAAAGGTGGTAGTGAATAATGACATAAATATTTTGTATAACATTGCCATTTTATCTCAAATAATCTTACTTCCCCATCAGGTTGGATGAATTGTGTTTGATTTGAATATTCCAAAGCATATTTAGAAAATGAGAATGTGGTAAAGAGTTTGTGTCATTTAAATTGGGTATGTAGAAGTTGAGATTTGCTGGAGAATACTTGAAACAAAACTCCCTCTCTCTCACACGGACTGGAGGATAATGGTGGCAGAGATTGAGAAGAGGAGGGTGGCAAAGAAGTTGTGTGCATAGACTAGCAACTTCGTTGAGAGGGCAACCAATAACACATGTTATCACCTCGCTAGTAATTATCATGAGCAAGAATTGGAGGGATTGAATCATGTAATAAATACTGAAGTGGCTCATCTAAAATATTACTCGTTTGTTTTCAATTACAACAACTATCCAAACTGCCTAAAAATCGAATACTAGAAGAATCTACATTTGTAATCTAACACACGCACCTTTGATTTTGATCTCTCCTCTTTGACTCCACTTCCATCTCGGCCCCAATAAACACCAAATTCTTTCATCAAATCACCCATAACACAGCCATATGCAATCCCCATCTGCATTCCGCTAATCTAATCTGATATTTCAATTTTTGTGATCCCAAAATTACTTGTGTTCCAACGTCAAAAGGCCAACTGTTGCTGTTGCACCACAAGCACGGAGGCCTTACAGCCTATGTCTGAAGAGGCAAGCATGTCTCCTAATACACCAATCTCTGGAAACTCGCTCCACTCAATTAAACCGGATGTCTGAGGGGATTCCAGTCCATTTCGTCTTCCAACAACTATCAAATCAAACTCGTTTTTTATCGACTGTACTATTAGTGTTGTCTCAGCTCCCTCCTCTGCTCTCTTCTCTATATATCGAAACTCCTCTCTCCCTACAAATTTAGCTCTCGTTTCTTTCAGCACCTGAGAATCGAGCATTCTCTCCCACTCGCTTTTTAAATGGTCTTTTGCTATCAAATGCATTACGCTCACTTTGATTCTTCCTGAGTCGGTTCTCATTCGCTTCACAAATGACAATGCCTCCCTGTCATCTGAGCCACCTACGAATATCATAGCAACACGAAAGCATGGTGGTGTTGAAGCTTCACCGGAGACTAAGCTTGTAAAATGCCCACGATCAACCAGAATTCCTATAGAGCAAGGTGCTCTTTCCAGGATTTTGCAATTAAGATTTCGGATTATGGCATCTTCAGATTCTATGGATCCATCTAACGACCATTTTCGATGAAATGGAAGAATTATAAGCTGTGTGAGTTTGTCAAGGGCAAGTGTGCATATATCCTCATGCATTAGCTTTGACGGAGAAATGGCAGTGAAAACCTCGACCGATACAGCCCCCTGATTGCTCCTTTTGTACGTCCCAAGAGAATGAATCAAATAATTGGTGAAATGTCTGTCTGAAAAGTCTGCTTGAAGTTGGTGCGAGATGAAGACTGGAGAGGTTCTACCAATCAGCTCAATGAGATGAAGAGCATACACAGAAATGGGACTCTCCCCATTTGGACATGAAACATCAAGCAGGTTGGTCAGAGCTTTGATATCATTCTGTGTATGAATGCAGGCCAGTATCCTCAGATCAGAGTTCGGCTTCATGCTTATAATACTTCTCTTTTGATAGCCTGCATATTTCTTTGACGGGTCGTACAACCACTTGACGACAAGTGGAAATGCGCTCGATACAAACAAGACATCGAGCACCAACATGGCAAAAGTATGGTCATTGATAATCTGCAAAATTCCAAAGCCAAGTGAATTGTGTGATCTCAAAGTAACCTGATGGAATGTAAGAAAAAGGAAAAAAAGAGTACATTGCTGTCATAGAAGAAGGAATAGTTTGCAAGATCTACAATCCCTCTGCAGCTCATAATCAAGCCGAGCGCTAATGAGTCAGAAAATGGCATTTTGCAGTAAATCCCGGTCCCTAAACACACGCCCACTTTGCTCAGAAAGGTTAAACAGATGATGCTCATATATATTCCCAACAGCATGTGACTACTTTGTCTGATGGATCCCAAGTCAGCCTTTATGGCGCATATACTGACAAAGAGAGGCAAAAAAACAGAAGAAGTGAACCCATCAAGCTTAGAAACAAGCGTAGATCCCAATGGTGGTCCTTCAGGGATGGCCAAGCCTAAGATGAAGGGTCCAAAAACCATAGTTTGACCCAGTAATTCAGATATCAATCCAGAAACAAGGACAAGAAAAATGATGGCACAGATGTATAATTCGTTCACCATTTGTCCCTCTGCTGTGCGCCTCACCACCCAGAACATAGCGGGGCGGATTACAAACACAACCACAATGAAAAAGGATAACAGTGTTGCCGTGCCCAAGAAAGCTTGGAAATATCCTTCCTTTCTGCTAGTTCTGATAAGGTTACTACTAGTTGAAAGAGCTACACCAAGGAGTTCACTAACCAATGCAGAGGAAAGTCCTAGTCGTCCTAGCTCAGAATTGAGAAGTTGGAGGTGGTCGAGAAGGCAGGCTATGACCATTAAAGAGGTCGAGGAACGAGTGGCCACTAGAAAGTGAAAGTCAATGGCATGTTTTCCATTTGAAAAGTGAGTGAAGAGAGAATTCCCAATGAAGCCAAGACCTGATGGAGCAAGTAGAGATAAAGCGCCAATTATCAAGGCTTTTCTTCCTGTTTTCTTAATCATGCTCACATCCATTCTAACAGCTATTAGAAAGACAAAGAGTATGTAACCAAACACTGCTGTCATGGCGATTACATCTTGGGTGCCGACGAAAAACACTTCTTCTTTCAAGCGTTTGAATCTTTCTAAGACTTTGGAATGACCCCCGATTGAAGTGGAAGATCCAATAATTAAGCCGGCCTGGTTTGCATCAAGATAGTCAAGCGTTAGTGGAAGCACAAAATTGCTAATTCACAAGCTGAAACAGTTTTTGTTTTTCTTTCTTCTCATCCAACTATAATTGGGATTAGCTGCTTGTGGGAGATCTTTTCTCCCATAGGGAAAGATGATAATATCACTGGGTTATCGAAAGAACATCCACTTTTTTTAGGTGGATGTTCAAATGATGCTTGTGAAAATTTGAACATATAAGCATGAGTATTAAAAATGCGGCAACCAAACATGGAAACAAACAACAAATACAAATGGGTGACCGTGATTAAGCTGTTGAGTTGTGGATATGAATCAAGAGATTCTATTTTACATATTACTCACTGTTACGATCAATCACGGTCCTGATGATCAAAGTTATGCAACCGAGCGATAATTACGCAGGAATATGCATCTGTAGACGTAGCGACCCATTGAAGAAGATGGCAGAGAGAGAGATAGAGGTAAACGAGAAATTG
This sequence comes from Begonia masoniana, assembly GCA_022432975.1. Classification (NCBI taxonomy): domain Eukaryota; kingdom Viridiplantae; phylum Streptophyta; class Magnoliopsida; order Cucurbitales; family Begoniaceae; genus Begonia; species Begonia masoniana. Next base: position 190,787 of record CM039504.1, read on the forward strand.
GGTCGAAAGGCTTACTATAATTTGTGAGACAAGCACAGGAAGGCCTAAACGCTTGACGAAGAAATGGATGAACAGGAAGATTGCGTATATGAGAAGCATCTGCAACTCTAACAATGGCAATGCCGAATCAATAGCCGTCTTGAGCAGAGAAGGGTTGGTGCTGTGGCTTCCCCAAATGCCATTAGAGTTGACTTTGGGAGGTAATTTCAGGCAAACAGTGAGAGTGGCGCCATTGGTTCTCAGCAGAATCTCCTCGTCCATCGCCATCGACCAATTTCCCGCCATGACTGAATAACAGCAAAATTGTACAAAAACCTACAAAGGTGAAAAAAAGAAGAAGGGGAGGAACAGGAAGCTTGGGGGCAGAAGAATAGGAGATGGAACAGAAGTCGAGGCATTTATAGAAGTTGAGTTGAGTGGGTAAAGCAGAAAGTGGAGAGAAAGAGAAATGAAAGCAAAGTTTGTAGCCAACAGAAGAAAAAACTGAAAGAAAACAGAGGAGGGGAAGACGAGGGAGGGAGGTAAACGGATACTGTTCAGAAGCTATGGAGGGCAGGGGCTGAAATTGTAGAGTTTTGGTAAAGAAAAGCAACTGAATTTTGGTGGTAAACATTCTTTCTCACAATTCAAACACCTCATCACGATTCCTGTCCGGAGGCAATGACACGAAGAACAAATTTAGCTACAATACAATGTAATTTTCACTTTGAGGCCTAGGAAATCCGAGATTTGCGGGGGCAGTTCATCGTTGTTCGTATAAAAATACCAAATTTTAGAACAAAAAACTACACCCAAACTGTTGGAACAACCACGAACTTAACCGGAGGTGGTAGCTGTCCGAGAATCCACCCTAGGAGCAAATCAGCAAACTTCTGAGTCAAAACCGAGGAACAGATCGTCGTTCTTGTGTGGTGAGAGAAAAACAGTGAACGGGTTTGTATCTCTTCCCATGGATGTGCGAACAGCTTCTGAGTCAGTGAGGGTCGACGGTGGAGGACTCTCAAACGGCGACTGATTTAGAAATCTGATTAGAGGTGCTTTGGTTTCAATAAGAAAGAATTATGATCCAATGTTGGATTGATTTTGGGTCAACAAGCCATAATGCGTGTCCTGCGGCTGTCGGAGGAGATAAACGATTGATGTTCCGGAGGATAACCGCCGGAATTTGGTTTCTCATATTTCAGACTCTTAACTAAATCATTATCAGAAGAACTACATGAATTTCATTCTTCCCAGTTTGAACTTAGATTGCCACCCCCCTCCCCACAAGGAACTCAATGGAAATGAAAACAACAGGATGAAGAAAATTGAGGGTGTGTGCCTGTATTGTATTCTTTGAAATATTTATACGAGTATATCATTTCATGTACAAAGATTGAAACTTGTGAATCTCAAAAATAGCTGGATTGAACCTGCAAGAGCTCCAACTGCGACAATAATTTGGCAATGTTTGATTTCAAGGCAGAGCAAGAAGCAATGTTCTGAGCTAAATCAATGAGCACCACCTGCGCGGCTTCTCCATATTTCATTCTATGCTCTTCCACTCTGAATATTCTCTCTAAAATCCACACCGCCTTTTCTTTCGCCTTCATATCCCCTGTTTCTATTACTTTTATAATCGCCTCCACTCCCGACATTTTAGCAATGTATCTGCTCCCATTTTCACAGATTTCGTCTCCCAACAGAGTTGCAAGCGCACCCAGAACAGCTTCGTCTGCTTCTCCCTCCTTGCCTTCCAAAATCCTAATCATCGCAGGCACAGCGCAAGCTTTTACTAAGCAGAATGTGTTTTTGGGCGAGCAATAAGCCCTGTGAACTTGACAGACCGAGTCCATGGGAGAAGGAAAGCATAGCCATTGAGATGTCTTAAACCGCGAAAGAGCGAGAGCATTCTTGGATAATTGGGCCAGCGACGTCGCTGCTCGGCTTTTAGCAACAATTGTCCCAATGGAAAGCAACTTCACGAGCAACGGGATCCCTCCTTGCTCGGCCATGTGAATCTGAAACTTCATATCGGGTGGGTAAGTGAGCCTCATCAATATGCCTGCACTGTTTTCTACTAACAAACCAGATGCGGGAGTTGAGGTTGTGGAACAAGAATTTATGATGGAGACTAAAATAGGCACTAAATTTGACCTCTTCAGTACGTCTCTAGTTTTCTTATGATCCATAGGGAGATTGCTTAGTATGCCAGCTGCTGCAGCCTTTTCACCCTCCAAGGGTGATGAAAATATAATACGGACAGTCAAATTGGTATACGTTTCCCCAAATTGCTCTGCCAAGTCTTCTGGAAAATCTCTAGAGAGCGTGTATAGTATATTGACAGCACTACTCCTCATTTGAATGTTTTCTTCCATCAGATGTGGTACAAGAAGTTGAATGGCGCCATTTTCAATCATCTTTTTCCGTACCTTGGATGCTTTAGAATGAGCTGATATGCTGTGGATGGCCTGCAGAAGGTGATTTTGGATTACTGGGCTTGACAGGTTTAGAAGCAAGAGCATCTGTTGAGCCACATCTTGGTCAAAAAGAATTGACTCTGATTCCGCAATTTTTGCTAGAATAACGGAGGAAGGCTCTCGAAGAGCCATAAGTGAAGAAGTTACAGAAAATAGGAGCTGAAGAAGACCCGCCACAATGCCAGAGCGAACTAAATGCGCAATGTTTTCTTGTAGGCTGGACAGATTTTGCAAAGCATTTAAAGCTGAAAGCTTGGCTTCAAGCTTTCCTGAAGTGAACAATTGGACAAGGGGATCAATGGCCCCATCTTCTCCGAGGGAAGCTCTGCTTTGATCTGTGAGCTCCATTCTTGACAAGGCGGTTGCCATGAGGATCTTACTCATGTCGGAGCCTGCAAATATGAAGGGAAAAAATCAATGATTTGATTGGTTTGTTAGCATAATAATGTATGTTATAGTCTTACCTTTCTTCAGTTGCTGCACTAAAGGCTTAAAGAAGCCAGCCTCGGCCATATGGAGCACGTTTTGAATATTGGTAGCTAATGCATTTAACAGCTTATTTGCATCAACAGCAGCTACAGGGTCATCTCCATTTAGCATGGCAACGAGCATCACCACGCACCCTTGAATTCGGCCAAGCCGACGCAGAGCAGGTTGAATTTCCGAGAGATCCACTAACAACCCAACAGCTTCCCTTCTTTCCTCCACGCCCCTTATTAGAGACTTAACCACAGCAGATAAAGACTCAACTTCCACCATCTTTTCCTGCAAAAACACCTCATAATGCAATCTATATCTTGTCTATCTCAGAATATGTGTGAATTGGGTTCTTGATTTACCTTGTTCTCGGAGTTTTGGAAAGCGAGATTCCTCAGCGCCCGAATTATACATAATCGGATGTCTGACTTGCTCGAATTTAAACGACTCAACAGAATTTGAATAACGCCCTCTTCGTTAATTCGATTGGGATCGACCTTTTTGGTTGCTGCCATCTCGTTCAACTGAAGAAGCACCATCTTCATTTTTTCGTCATCCCCAAACTTAAGTTGCAGAACAATATCTTGAATGGTAGTATGAACACTTGCTTCCTCAAATTCTTCCACAATCAAATCCCCACGAAACTGTGATGATGGGCTCAAAGTTGAAGGAGAAGTTGAAATGGAATTGGCATTGAATTTCAGAGCCATCAACTCCTTATGCAGGTGTCCAATCTTTGTTTTGAAGTCGGGGGAGAGTGTATGAGTGGTGGCGAATAGCACGAGGCCCAATGATCGGCCGAGAGAATGAGCTGCTTTCTCCAAGTGCTTTGGTTTTGGGCTGGAGCAGTTCATCAAACATCTAGCGTCTTCCGTCTCCCTTTTGATGGAGTCCACTGCTTTCCCCACTGATTCTGTGTGACAGCGTCTCAAATCATCAAGAATTTCAGGCAGTTTTTGAAGTAGAAGAGAGAATTCAGTGGCGAACTCTGTTTCTGTTCCGAAGGCTGTGGAAAGCATTAGGTTGGGCATGGAGATGCGACCCCCTAAGTTGGTGTCCTCGGCGTGTTCCGTGGGATTCATCGTAGATGGTAGAAATGGAGGGGAAGACTGGTAGAATGCTCGTTTCTCGGTGTCGTTCGTTCATTCATTCAGGAGGGAGAGGGGAGAGAGAGAGATGGAGTTATGTGGTTGGAGCATTGTGAAATGGGCATCGTTGGGGTCAGCGGCATCGGATATTTCGCAAAAAGACTTAGCTAGACCCAGTCCTTGATGATAATGATATTGTATTTTGGAGGATGAGATCAGGCCTGGAGCTCGTCTTACTTGCTAACAATTATTTATTGGCAAGCTGTGTGTCTGAATTGGTCAAGTTGACGAAGCTGACAGACGAGAGGAGAGGAGACGACTTGATGGATGGATGGATGGATGGATTAGCAACTAAAAGTGGTGTCGTGAAGCAGTGGGGTAGCAGGTACAAGGGGCCATTTACATTTACATTTAGGCTCCCCAAGAGTCAAAATAGGAGACCAGAGCTTATACTATAGCCCCATTTTATGCCAAAGACAGAGACACAAAAAAGTACCAATTTTAAAATATTAAAACAACATCTCCCACCCACGCACAGTCACACCTCTAGAGTCACCTACCTACAATAGCTGGTTCCACTCAGCCACAACCTACGTCTGCTCCCCTTCCATCCCCAGTCTCTGCAACCATTTCAGTCCAAGCTCACTCCCTGCTTTGGCTGCCATCTGAAATTGTTCTCTCGCCCTCTCTGCTCCTCCATTCTTGACTTGCCCATCATCCCCCACCTTCCCTTTCTTTTTCATTGCACTGATGTATTTCGTAAGTCTTTCAGGGACATCAACGCCTACACCATTCATTTACTATCATAAAGTAACAGCTAGGCACATTAAAAGTCAAGAACCACGTCACGGTAAATATGCTTCAGAGGATACATACATGGACTTCCCCCCACTAACTATAAAAGTTTTTTCTTTTTTCTTAAATGTTTACCTTTCACAAGAAGAGATCCGTAGGCTATAGCCGCACCTGAATGCCCCTACACAGATACAAGTTAAAACAGCTGAATGTGAATACAAGGGCCAGACAACAAAAATCATCAACAATCAAAGAAAAAAATATGTTAAACCAAGTCTGTCAATTTAAACAGATCAATATTGTAACCTTGTTCAACACGATTCTTTACTACAAAGAATAAACCATGGAACCACTTTCAAACTGGCAATATTATGAGGTTTAACACGCCCATCAAAATGCCTTTTTTTGTAGCTCATAATGAAACACAATATCTACTCCTATCCACATAAACCATTCAGAATCATCTTACTTTGGAGGTTATCAAAAAATGAATGTAAACTTTGTTAGGCATTCTATCTATGAAGTCAAATGACAGCCTTTTCCAAGTACAGCAGGGTGATAAACCTCCGATTCGGTTTACGTATTCAAGAAGAAAGAACAAAAGGTAGATGAGGTATTATAGTGTAGATGTACTATAAAGGTAAGTGTATTTTAGTATACTTACGGAAATAGAAAGAGATAGAACGGTTTGATTACAAATAGGAATAAATAGAAGAAAAGAAGGGGAGGAGGGGTATTCAGTTTTTAGTTAGTTACTGGAGCTACATAGCTTGAATGGGAGAGGAGGAGACTCTCGAAGAACTCCATAGATGTAAGATTCTGATTCTTGATTTTGAATAAAATTGCTAGCACGTATCAATTTGGTATCAGAGCTCGTTCCTTCCTGAGGAATGAGTAAGATCGTTACCAGAGCTGAGGCACAGAAGGAAACGATGAGCGATTGGCAGAAAGAAATGGCGGAGGTGAAGGAAGAGTTAAAGAAGTTGGCAAAATTCTCGACCACGGAGAAAACAATGCTGATGATGCAGGAGCAATTAACAAAATTAATGGAGAAATCGGAAAGAATGGGAGCTCAAGATTTAGAGATTCCGCGAGAATTGTTGGAAGAAAGACACTCGAGAGGTTGGGACAATGAGACGACAGTAAAGATGAAGGATTACCTTCCAAGGAAACTAGAACTTCCGGTTTTTTCTGGCGAAGACGTGGAAGGCTGGATATTCCGCGCAGAACGCTATTTTGCTGTTAATCGACTGGCAGAGGAAGAAAGAATTGAAGCCGCTTCTGTGTGTTTGGAAGGACCCGCTTTATCTTGGTTTCAATGGGAAAACAGGAATCGCCCCTTTCGAACGTGGATAGATTTGAAACAGATGTTGACAGAAAGGTTCAAGATGGCGAAGGAAGGTACCAACTGCGATAGACTCTTGACGATAAGACAAGAGGGAAATGTGGAAGATTTCAGAACAAGGTTTGAAACACTCATTTCTGGATTATATGGAATTCCTGAAGAAGTGCTTATTAGTGCCTTCTTTAATGGGTTGAAGAACGAAATAAAAGGTGACGTGAGATTAATGCGACCCGCCGGCTTGAGAGAGTTGATGCAATTTTCACAGATGGTGGAGAACAAGAATGTCTTACTCCGATCAATGGCAACGCCCAGCTATCATCAATCTTATCCTCTGAAACAGGAGCAAAGAGATACTAATACCTTTCATCGGAGAATGCCAGAAACGTCGGCAAAAGCACAAGGAGTTGGAAAGACAGAGGTTCCTCAAAGAGAGAAACAGGTAGGAGAACTGACAACGAATGGTGAAAAAAATGAGTTGCTACAAACAACAGTGGCAGCAATTCTCTATGAATTCAGAGAAGTATTTACTTGGCCAGAAGAGCTGCCTCCAAGTAGGCAACATGAACACCAAATAGTGTTGAAGGAGGGTACCATACCGGTGAATGTGAGACCTTATAGATACCCGGTTATACAAAAAGATGAAATAGAAAAAATGGTGAAAGAAATGTTATCGGCAGGAATTATCCAGCCAAGCTCAAGTCCGTTTTCCAGCCCTATTATCTTGGTAAAAAAAAAAGATAACAGTTGGCGGTTTTGTGTGGATTATAGAGCATTAAATAGAGAAACGGTGAAGGATAAGTTTCCTATTCCCCACATCGAGGAATTGTTAGATGAGCTTCATGGAGCGAGAATATTTACAAAGCTAGACTTGAAATCCGGCTATCACCAAATCCGGGTAAAAAGGGAAGATGTTCATAAGACGGCTTTCCGGACTCATGAGGGGCATTATGAGTTTTTGGTTATGCCTTTCGGGCTAACCAATGCTCCCTCAACATTTCAATCATTGATGAATAAGTTGTTTCAAAAGTTTCTTCGAAAATTTTTGTTAATTTTTTTTGATGACATTTTAATATTTAGTGGTTCAGAGGAGGATCACATTTTACATCTGAAGATGACCCTGGAGATTTTAAAAAAGGAGAAGCTGTATGCTAATGAAAAGAAATGTTTATTTGCTCAGAAGGAGCTGGAGTATCTGGGCTACGTGATTTCAGAAAAAGGAGTAGCTGTTGATCAAGAAAAGGTGGCTGCCATTAGTGAATGGCCAACACCCAAAACTTTGAAACAATTGAGGGGATTCCTAGGATTGACTGGATATTACCGTCGGTTCGTAGCAGGGTATGGAGCGATTGCATTACCTTTGACGGAACAATTGAAGAAAGACAAATGGAATTGGGGAGTGGAAGCTGAAACTGCTTTCCAACAGTTAAAATTGGCTATGACTACAACCCCGGTGTTAGCCCTTCCAAACTTTGATGAGTTGTTTATTGTGGAAACGGATGCTTCAGGAATGGGTATAGGAGCTGTGATGATGCAGAGTGGGCGGCCAATCGCATTCTTCAGTCAACAATTGTCCAAACAGCAGAAATTAAAGTCAGTATATGAACGGGAATTGATGGCTATTGTGCTGGCAATTCAGAAATGGAGACCTTATCTTCTGGGTAGGAGATTTATAGTGAGAACAGACCAACGAAGTCTTAAGTTTTTGTTGGAGCAGCGCTTGGTAGCTCCAGAACATCAAAAATGGCTAATCAAATTATTGGGCTACGATTTTGAAGTTCAGTACAAACCTGGGTGCGAGAATAAGGCAGCTGATAGTTTATCAAGAAAGGAAGATAAAGTTACTGAAATGTTGAATTTAAATATGATAATTTCCCAGAGTCTGATTTCTAATGCAGAATTGGAGGAAGGTTTACTGGAAGATGACAAGTTAAAAAAAATCAAAACGAGGCTGACACAGAATCCAGATGGGAATTCCAAATTCCTGTTAAAAGGTGATCAGCTTTTTTATAAACATCGGAAAGTTATTTCAAGTAGTTCGGCAGTGGTGGGAAAAGTATTGAAGCTGTTTCATGACAGCCCAATGGGAGGACATGGAGGAGTGACAAAAACCTATAAACGTTTAGCGTCGGAGCTATTTTGGTTTGGCATGAGGAAAGATGTAGACAGATATGTTCGCAATTGTGTGGTTTGCCAGAAAAACAAGTATGAAGCACTGTTGCCATCTGGTCTTCTACAAACGTTACCGATTCCAGAGGATGTCTGGGAGGATATTTCGATGGATTTCATCGAAAAATTACCTAAATCTCATGGGTTTGATACGATTCTGGTAGTTGTGGATCGATTGAGTAAATATGCTCATTTTGTTAGCTTAAGTCATCCGTATTCTGCTAAGGTTGTCGCTGAGAAGTTTATGCAGAATGTGTTCAGGCTACATGGGATGCCAAAATCGATTGTGTCAGACAGAGATAAAGTTTTTACCAGTTTGTTTTGGAAGGAGTTATGGCGTTTACAGGGTACTGCACTTAAGCTAAGCTCTGCTTACCATCCACAAACGGATGGTCAATCAGAGGTAGTTAACAGAACTTTAGAGACGTATTTGAGATGTTTTTCAGGAGAGAAGCCGAAAGAGTGGAGTAAATGGTTGAGTTGGGCAGAATTTTGGTACAATGCTTCCTATCAGTCGGCGATTAAAATGTGCCCATTTCGCGCTGTATATAAACGTGATCCACCCACCATTTTACGCATTGAGAATTCGAGCTCAGTAGTCTCTGCAGTGGATGAACAACTCCAGGACAGGGATGAGGTACTGAGTATGATAAAATCGCACTTAAACAGGGCACAGCAGTTGATGAGACAATCAGCAAACAAACATCGGCGAGAGATTCAGTTCGAAGTCGGGGAAAAGGTCTGGTTGAAATTGCAGCCGTACCGACAGCGTTCAATAGCAATCTCTCATTCTCAGAAGTTGGCGCCCCGATTTTTTGGACCGTTCGAAATTATAAAGAAGGTCGGACAGGTTGCGTATAAGCTTCTGTTGCCTGAATCGGCGAAAATCCATTCTGTTTTTCATGTTTCACAGCTGAAAAAAGTACGAGGAGAGATTGTCGAGACGGTTCCTATTCCAGCTACAGGAGTTCATGCTGAACCGGAGAATAGAGCTCCAGAATCGTTGCTGGATGTGAAGTTCGATAAGCAGAATGGTAATGAAATTTTAGTTTTAATCAAGTGGAATGATTCTCCAGCTTTTGAAGCTACGTGGGAGTCTTTTGACAATGTTCGTATTCATTTTCCGGATTTCAACCTTGAGGACAAGGTTATTCTTTGGCGCCGGAGTAATGATAAACCTCCGATTCGGTTTACGTATTCAAGAAGAAAGAACAAAAGGTAGATGAGGTATTATAGTGTAGATGTACTATAAAGGTAAGTGTATTTTAGTATACTTACGGAAATAGAAAGAGATAGAACGGTTTGATTACAAATAGGAATAAATAGAAGAAAAGAAGGGGAGGAGGGGTATTCAGTTTTTAGTTAGTTACTGGAGCTACATAGCTTGAATGGGAGAGGAGGAGACTCTCGAAGAACTCCATAGATGTAAGATTCTGATTCTTGATTTTGAATAAAATTGCTAGCACGTATCACAGGGCAAATTAAACTTAAAGCATGAAAAAACATGCAAATTACAAGCTAAATTTTAGAGCTTAATTTATGGAACAACACATGAACGAATTAGACTTAGAGCACAGTACAGTAAATGGTTTGAGTGATTGCACCAAATAATTGAACAATATAGATGGAGCAATGTGATAGCTAAGAGGTCTTACTGACCTTTTCTGATGCTCTATGGAAACACCACAGTGCTGACGCAATATCTTGCTTTACACAGTCTCCAGCCAAATATACCGTACCTAGTAGAAAGAGAGCACCTGGATGTAACTAAAACATAACAAGACCAATTAGTCTAAAGGCATTCTAACATCACTCAATACAAGTGCACATCATGAGCATACCTGGTCAACAGCTTTCTCCAAATAATAGAAAGCTTGTTGATCTGAATGGACATATTGATTCTAAGAACAAAACAGATATAAGTTAGCCTTCAAAGACAAAGTATGATTAACAAATTTATTCATATGCTTGGTCACAAAGGAGTATGCAGGGGTCGTGCTATGACTTAAAAATCTCAATTCAGTTTGAACTACACAGACTATAAAGAAGATGCCCAACCTCAATTCTCAGATGACAACCCAGTTCATACTGTGCTTCTGGATCACCCATATCTGCAGCTTCAACTAGCAATGCAGCTCCTCTATCAAAATAATTACAACACATCTCAATAGTGAATCATGTTTCATACAAATAATTACATCTAGCAGAAGACAGAGTATGAAAAAATCTCATATCATGTAAGAGGAGGCCCAAAGAGAGAGCCGGTAAACTCTTTACATATGTTGATATAATCATGCCTGCAGTGATACAACAACTATATCTTTTCCAAATAGAATTATAAAGTTGTCACAAAATTTAATCTAATTCCCTTACATGGCTTTACATGCCCCTGGAACATGGTACTTCAAGTGCAATTTTGACAACCATAATCGAGCATGGGTGTTTGCATTGTCGACCTCCAGAGCCAACTCGAAATTCTCCTTGGCAGCCTAGTGTGCTTAGAAACATTAATGATCCGACTCAAATGATAGAAAAAAGTAGGTTTTGGAGAAGTAGAATCAAATAAAACAGAGGGACCGAGGCTTTCAAGATATCTACTAAAACAGCTTAATCATTTTCCAGAAACTATCTCCAAACTTCAATGACAGGATTTCTGATTACATTCACCCTAACAAATAGCAAGCACTAAAAAAAACTATATCGAAAACATCATACCCTAAGTAGAGGGATCAAACGATGATCATTAAGTTCACAGTAATCGATTACTCTATCAACTTCCTTCAAAGCACTCCACCCCTTTGCTATAAATTCCATGGCCTTCTTGTTTCTACTATGCACTTTTCTCTAAAAAACGAAACAAACAAAGTAAGGGAAGGCAAATAAAAATTTGTAAACTGAAACAGAGGGAAACAAGCAGAAATTACGCACAAGCTGATTGAATTGAAAAACAAGAGAAAAAGTGGAGACTCTCAAAGGAATTTTTGTCAAAAAGGGCCACGCCATCTTCTTCCTTCCCGCAGTAAGGGCTATAGGAGCAAGGTAGAATGAATTGCTGGTAGGAATTAGCACGGAATTTTCTAATTCAACTGACAGAATTATTGTGGCGGGAAGATTTCCCAGAAAGAGTAAGAGGGGAGACGCAAAATGTATGGACAGAATGAAAAACTGGCCTTTAAGGATAGTTGGGAAAATCTCAGTGCCTTCCGACGAGCGGTGGCAAGGGCGAAAAAGTAGCGCTCGGAACGCTCTTCCGCCTACGAACGGAAGGGAGGTCCAGATGATCCGGTCTAAACGCTATGTAAGACTTGGAAGTTGGACCAAACGAAACTAATACGGGCAGACCGTTTCTTATTCACTTGAAACAGTTCGGGTTGGGAGTTGGGTCGGCTTTGAGTTTCATCTGGTTCAACTGGACTTCCAAAAACCAGTCTTGTTCCATTTGTGGAGTTTTGGAGCAGCAGGAGAAAGAGAAGGGAGAGAAAAGCGGCAGCTTTATTTTACTCTGGGTTCAAACAAACTGTACTCCAGGGAAGAACGGCCCTCCCCATCTGCTTCCTCGGTTAGTCGCGCAACATCTGGTGAGTTACATTCTGTATCCTTTTTCATTTCGGAAACTCAATCTGAGCTTGTCCTGTGTTGTTGTTTTCTAGATTACTAGGATTACTGGTGTTTGTAACTGGAATTTATTTGATGTGCTAGTAATCTCCCCGCATTAATCTTTCGATATATTTGTGGTGGTATGAAAACTCTTACTCTGTCAAGGAGAGTAATGGTAAACTATTCTTTGCGGAAATCGAGTAATATTGAATGGAATGAAGCAAATTGTGTTTTGCTTTGGTGAACTTCATTACTTTAGGGAGCCCATTTTGATTGAACCATGAGTGTCAGCTTTGTTGCAATGTTGACATGGGTGTGTTTCTTTCTGTCTGGAAATGGTGATTTCAGTATTATGAGTTTCTATGCCTGTAATTTCCTTCGTTTTCCCTATCCATGCACGCATTACATCCCGTACCTATTAACTTCCACAAAATAGTGTCATGTCCAATTTTATTAGAAAGGATATGGATGGGGATCACTCCTAACTACATTTTTGTTTAAAAAGCTTCGGATAAAAGCGTAGCATATTTTAGGGTGATGGATTGTGATGCTTCAGATTAGACAGTTGTTTTCTGGTGAGTGGATTTATGCTTTTGAAAAAAACAAAACTGAGATTGTTGTGTTGAATGTTTAATTTTAAGGACAAACACAAAAGTAACAACATGGACATCACTTGCTGAGCTTCTTAAATGAAAATTAGTTTGGCGAAAAAAATTGTTCGCTGAATGGCTTTTACCATTCTTTGTTTGCGTTATAGATTTTTTTCAATGTAATGCCAAGAACAATGGCCGCATCAACATGTATATGTATAATGAAGTCCTCAGATATCAATTGAAAATGAACTTTAGTTTCTCATTAATGTTTTCAAATTCAATTCTACTTGGTTGAAATTTCCTTCTTTAATTGTTTTTTATCACACGTGTTTTTCTTTCATCTCGTACTTGTAGATATTTTTTAATATAAGCATTTGATTACTCGTTAAAAAAAAAAATCATTAATGTTGATGTGTGAATTTATATGCTTGTTGCTTTGCATATTTATATCAATTTTATAGTCATTGTCTTTGGCTCATATAGGTGGATTTATTGACGAATAAAGTACCATTGCACATTTGGTAGATTTTTTCATCTCAAAGAGGAAGAAAGTGAGGATTAACCATATGTGTTGAGACAGTGGATTTAAGAGTATGGTCAATAAAAATTTGTTTAAATGGACGAAACAACTCTTGCCTTCTCAAGTTGAACAGTTGATAAGGGCAGAAAGAAACATAGAGAAAGCAGTTCTTATATTTGATTCTGCAACTGCGGAGTATTCAAATGGTTTCAAGCATGATCAAAATACATTTCGTCTATTGGTTTCTAAATTGCTTTCTGCAAATCAGTTTAGATTGGCAGAAGCACTTCTCGATAGAATGAAAGAGGAAAAGTGTGATATGACAGAAAATATATTTCTGAACATCTTTAGAGCCTATGGTCGTGTTCATAGACCACTTGATGCTATTAGGGTTTTCTACAAAATGGAGCAATATCGCTGCATACCGACACAAAAATCATATATTACCGTGTTTGCTGTTCTTGTAGAAGAAAACCAATTAAAAATGGCGCTGAGATTTTATAGGTATATGAGAGAAATGGGTAACCCACCCAATCTAGTTTCTATCAACCTTTTGATCAAAGCTTTATGCCAGAATGGTGATACAACCATGGCTGCTATTAAAATATTTCGTGAGCTTCCAAATCGTGGGTTTAAGCCAGATGCATATACTTACGGGACATTGATTAATGGGTTATGTAAACAGGGGGAGATTGTTGAAGCTAAGGAACTATTCAAAGAGATGCAGGCCCAAGGTTGTTCTCCCTCTGTTGTCACCTATACTTCTTTGATGCATGGATTGTGCCAATCTAACTCCATATCAGAAGCCACGGAATTGCTTGAAGACATGAAAAGTAAAAATATCGAACCTAATGTGTTCACTTATAGTTGCCTAATGAATGGTCTTTGCAAGAATGGACATTCCTCACAAGCAGTGGAGCTAATGGAGACGATGATTAAAAAACGCCAGGCACCTAACATGGTAACTTATAGTACTTTAGTTTCAGGATTATGTAAAGAAGGAAAGGTTCAGGGAGCTTTAGAAATTTTAGACAGGATGAAAGTTGAGGGATTGAAACCAGATGCTGGGCTCTATGGGAAAATCATAGTTTGCTTCTGTGAAGTTTCTAGATTCGAGGAAGCAGCAAATCTCTTGGATGAGATGGTTCTTGGGGGGATCAGACCCAGCAGATTGACTTGGGGCCTTCATAGTAGGATTCATAATATGGTGGTTTATGGCCTATGTACGAGCGGGAATGCGAATCGAGGTTTTATACTATATCGTAGCATGCGAACTAGAGGTATTTTGATAAATATTGAGAATTTTGATATTCTGGTGAAATATTATTGTGAACAAGGGAGCTTTGAAAAAGTTGGTAAAATTGTTGATGATATGGTGGTTGATGGATGCGTTCCAGAGAAGGAGACATGGAGGGGATGGATCGATACTGTAGTGGACCAAAACAAGGCATGTGGTGATCTTCAACTGTTGCAACATGAGCTGATGAATTGAGTGTGAGATCTAAATTGCCTTTCTCAGTATCGTTTAGTTTGCACCTTTTTTTGCCATTTGAATCAAAGATGCTTATTTGAGCTTTACTTAGAAGAACAAAATAAGAGAGATGACCTTGTGTTTTGATACAACTTTGGGATTCAAAATCGTTTCTTGGGAGATGGATGCATTATGTGCCATCCAATCCAAAATTGTTTCATATACAAGTCATCAGAGTACCAAAATTTGGAGGGAATAGTGTTATTTCTGCCAAATGCAAGGATGTAAAGAAAATTATCAGGTATGAAATCTAACACCGACGTGCCGCTTGTTCATCCGTTCCACACACGGAGTTTAGCGTAAGCCCTCGGGTATGAAATCTAATAACTTCAGATATACTCGTTACGATTAGGCGTCCTAATACCAAGTTCCATAAAAGCAGATAGTGGTAAATCATTAATAATGCGAAAAGACAGCCCACCTTCAACTATTCTAAAGAAAAACCCCTCCCTGCTCTCTTTTTCATATTATACTTCAACGTCTGTCCGTGAACAATTGGACTGAGAATTTTCACAGCCATTTTCTGTGGAGCTAGTTACGATTATAAAAAATATACAGTTAAAAATGGATGACAAAAAACCATGGATGGAACCGGGAGAGGGAGACGAAACAGACCAACTCTTCTGGTCTTTTGAGCAGGCTGATTGAACCAAGTTTTTTACATAGTTTTGCCAGTGCTCCTTAAAACGAGCATTAGGGATAAGATTAATGTTATGTTTCTCGGCGAATCCTCGATAATGACGAGAAAAAAGACAATTAATGACTAGTAGTTTATCCACATCTTCATTGTGAATAAATCTGCAAAATTTATTTATTCCAAATGAGTCATAGAGTGACAAATACGACGACGGTAAATAGAGTGCTTGGAATAAAATCAATTCCTCATTGTTTCTGCCAACGTTTATATCAATTCATTGCTTCAGGAATACAACAATCTGCTTCAACTTTTTGAAACATGTTTTACCAATACAACTGTCGCCGGCTTAAACATCCACGCCATGACTTGAATCATACCTTCCCCTGGAGCCTCAGAGTAAATGCTTGCAGGGAGAGTAGGACAGCCTTCAACCTCTCCCTCGCCTCCCCATCAATTAAGTTTCCTTCACTGTCAAACTTTGCCGGAGGCTGGAATGCGTTTAAGAAGAATTCAGGTTTGTTTATGAAATGGAGATCAAGGAAAACTCCAATTTGACGAAGATGATATTGTGCCCTTCCTCCCCCAAAACTACCACCGGCGCTCACAATTGCAGCGCTTTTA
This sequence comes from Begonia masoniana, assembly GCA_022432975.1. Classification (NCBI taxonomy): domain Eukaryota; kingdom Viridiplantae; phylum Streptophyta; class Magnoliopsida; order Cucurbitales; family Begoniaceae; genus Begonia; species Begonia masoniana. Next base: position 206,616 of record CM039504.1, read on the forward strand.
TTGGCCCAAACGTTTGGAGGTCGTGACGCCCAGTCAATGGCATTCTTCATGGGGCCTGCAACATTACACATTCTCAACAAATCTAGACCAATTCCTTCTAAAAATGATGTTCTGATTCTCAAATAAAAAAACTGGAAATAGTTGAAAAAAGAATTGTTGCAAGAGGGAGAAAAAGACAATTTTTAAGACAATTAACATCCAACTTGTCATCATGAACAAGTATTCTCTTTTCATGCTCCATTTTCAGAACTAGAATGGAATAACATACATTCATTTGGATGCATAGCACACTACATCTATTGACTAGTGCCTTTCCATAGTAAACAGAAGATATTCAATTCGCCTTGCAAACGGAAGATAGAAAATATCATTATACTCTGAACAGCTGCTGCTAAAAGAAGATGAAAAATGAAAGAAAGACTATCCAGTGACGAAGAATGAAACTTATACATAGATACGATGAGTTTAGGCTTTTCAGGAGGTGAAGTATAGACTGTATAAAAGAGAGAATTGAAGGGATAAAACTTGGGTGATTGAGAATCAAGGCAACTGATAGGTCACGGATAGCCATCGCTGATCAGGAAAAGCTCAAGCCACAGAGCACTTGCAAAATAACTACACAGTTTCCATCATAGTATATGTTACAACTTGAGACTCTTAATTCACTTAATGAGATGCAAATAATCCTCAAATCACTTTTTTCATGCCATAAATTATGAAAGATCACTTTAACATTATCACAGATTCAGATCTCCTTGAAAAGCCAACTGCTTCATTATGAGCATAAAATGAGCTTAACCCATAATTTATTGTCTTCCGCCCAAGATACATAAAACTTAAAAGCAGATAATATAATATTGTCATGGGGTATAATAAGAAGCAAAGTGATTTCTCAAAAATGTTCAGTAGAGAGGTGATGATAGTAAATCCAAAAGATGAAAATTGTAAAAAAAAAAAAAAAAAAAAAGAAGGGATACCGGAGACGGAGTAGTTGTACTCGGGCGAAGCAAAGAGGAAGCAGTCAGCATCGAGAATCTTCTGACGGAAAGCATGGACAACGGGGGGGTAAGTGCCGTTGAGTTCCAAGTCGGTGTTGAGGAAAGGCAAGGGAGAAATGTCAATATATTCGATTTCAATGCCGCTGATGGAATCCTTTGAGATCTGGATGGCTACACCCAAGAGAAGACAAAAAGTGAATGAAAGGAGGAAGAAAGAGAGGGTAGAGAAAGAGAGAGAGTACCAGCTCGAAGTAGACCTCGGTTGAAAGAAGCTTGACGAAGAGAACCACAAAGAGCGGCGACCTTAAGGACGGAGGAGGGAGAGGGCAGAGCCATCTGGGGAGAACCAGAGAGCGGCGGGAGAAGGAGAGTTGGCCATTTAACGAGACAGAAAAGGCCAGCAGCCGTCAGATTAGTAAGATCAGATGAGAGTGAGAGAGCGAGAACAAGCCCTGTTTGGTTTTGACTATATTCTTTTTTCAATAAATTATGAAAAGTCAACTATTGATAATATTAATAATCAAAATTTAAACATGGAATTCATCTCTACATCAGTAAAATGTATAACACAAAATAGAAAAAGCCCATAGGGATGATGATCTTCACCAGCTGCTCATTTCCTTGTGGATTTTAGAACTATGAGATGACCCCGTTTACTAAGTTCTGCATCATTTTCATTCTCTTCCTCCTGTATCCATAAATATCAACCCTTCTCAGAAAATCTAACAAAACAATGTAGTCTACACGGCAGGCTGGGAAAAAAACCTCAATAAACTAAAACCCATGCATTTCAAAATGGCCTTATTACCAAAGATTTCCTCTTTCGCTTGATTCTTACGCTGGGCATATTGGAAAAAGGTATCTGCATTTGACATCTTCTCTTTCGCTCTTCCTATGACATCAGATCATGTCTCACAAGCTATTTATGAATATTGGCGCTTCGTTAAAGTTGGCTCCACTTCTGAATTTTGGTTTGGTTTAAGGAGACGATCTTTTCATATTGAATTATTCCAAACTACTATTTTGTGATTACCCATACTTGTCATTTGAAATAAAACACAATTTATTGAACAGCTTGCAACTAGAAATATAAGCAGAACATGTAAGAGATTCAAGCAATACACAAACACCATATTAGAGACAGAATAAGACAATGCACCTTATCATCTTCTGTGGCTTCGGCTACAACTTCGTCATTCTGTCCACACTCTAGGTCATTGCTATCACAGTTATGAGTTTTTTCCTGCAAGGTACAAAATAATTTGAAACAATTGAAATAAATAAACACATCTTCCTAGACCATCTCTACATCGGAAGACATTACTGGAGGAAAAGCAATCATAATACTCCAAGTGCATGATCAGTTGGCATTGCACATATCTTGCCTTATTTATATTTTTGATCAACTACTTCCTACATCAAATTTTTTGTTAAACAATGTCGAACATAACATACTTTCTCTACTAAATGCATCAACTCAAGACCCTTGATATCGGTCAACTCAGACTCGGGTTCAGGTTCAGCTTCTTCAACATTAGAATCTGAATCACAGTCAACCTCCACTTCCAAAACCTGCATCTGCGTATGTTTAAATCAAGAAGTTAAAACAATTTAAAAGGTAACAAGTGAATCCTACAGTACATGGATTACTAAATAAGAATCCTACAAAATGACTTACACACTTATATTATGCAAATAGAAATCACAACCAACAACTTAAGTAGCATGCTGTGCACTGGTAATGGCACCATCAAATACGCCTTAGAGAATTATATACCAACGATCAACCGGGCAGGGTAGTAATACAATTAGAAGGAATGTACACTTAATTTTTTTCGTGCATGCTGAATAGACTAACCAAGCATTTTCATCATTTGAATTTCTACTTAACTGAGACTTAGAAAAAAAATCTTCCCTTTGAAATGAAAATCCAAGAAATTTCAGGGCTTGGATAACACATCCGAATAACTTTTTCCTATCGATGACAAGAAAAAAAATTGACATAGGCCCAAGAATGATGAAGATGATTTTTTAAGGAGTCTCATAAACTCAGGGACTTTAGACCATTTTCACTTTGATTTTGCAAGTACGGTTTTGGGATTCTCTGTCTTTGAAGTAGTTCTTTTTTTTTTTTTCTTTTTTAGCATGCTCTGTACCTTGCATACTTAGTCTTCAATATACATATAAGTACCTGAGAAATAGTAAAACAGTTCTTAAAATAACTCTCTTAAATTTATATAGAGCAAGGAGCACATTTATAAAGTTACAGTAAGCATCCGATTCCCTGAGTATTTCAATTAAAGTTTTACTTACCTTTTCCATGTGCATCTGATCCTTCCTTGTAAATCCACTAGCAGCAAGCTCCTTGTCAAGAAATCCAGCATCTTTGGATATCAAAGAAAAACATGGCCTTCCACTTTCTTCATCCTTCACCTCATCACCATCACTGTCCTCGACTACATGTTGGAAAGACAAGTTGAACCTAAAAAAAAAAAAGAACAAAAAGAATCAAGCAATTGTAGCTATTTAAACCGATATTGTAGTTTCATTTGAGCAAAGTTATTAGTATTTGTCCATCCCAGGACTCGAGGTACAAACCATGGATTACCCCAAAATGGCAAACATGCAAAAAACTAAATTGTTGAAAGAAAAAACATAATTAAAGTTACTCAATGAAATACATTAAATACATCCAGGATAGTTTCCCTCTTGCAGAGCAACCACATGAAAAATATTCCTACAAAAAACAGGTCCTAGCAGCTGAAACTCCTACATCTTAAATAGAAATACCACATGACAAGCATATCTTAAATACAAAATTTTAAAAGAGTATGGATGACAGGGAACCATCGTTAAATGATTAAGGTCCTGAATATAGTATAGGACATATGTGCACACAGGAGGGTGCATACCCAGACATATGTCCTTCCAGATACGTTGTAATGTCCCAGACATCATTAGACATAAAATTGCATGAGTAATTAGTGTTCAAAGAGTTCATAATCGCTTGACAAAATTCCAGGATAGCAGTAGTAATACTAACCTCTTGCTGAAAAACTTGAAGATACAATCAACATCACGGTCAAAGTACCTGAGATTGACCAAAAAAATCAAACATTAGCATTTTTATTATTATACCATATTTATATTCAATCATATCAAGGTGCTTCACTAAAACAGACAATAAAATTTGCTGGTAAAATTACATGCTTTACATATCTTGAGGAAAAAATTGGAATTATTACAAAAGATGACTAGAAGAAATGATAATAGCACTTCCAGCTTTGGATAGGGCACAAAAGTGTTACATTTGAGCATTGTGATGCGATACGGATACCATCTGAGGAAAATCAATCATAGTAACCTTCTCATCATCGCCAATCTACAAAGATCAAAATCAATATGTAGCCACGTTTAGGCAAGGAATTTAATAAAAAATAGAGAAGTTAAAAACCAATGAAAAAAAGCAAACAAGTTACATGGCCAAGCTAAGAGTAACTTTGGTGGTGAAGAAAAATTTGAAGCTAACAAAAAATAGTTGAAAAATATGGAGATAACACTTCGAAAACAGTACCATAATGTTGAATTCATTGAAGTCACAGTGAATAAGACCATGTTCTGCTAGGCGAATAACAAGACCAATAATTGTTTCAAAAACTACTTCTGGATTTTGCAACTGCTTCACCTGTACCCTATTTTGGATTAAAATAGCACGGAGCAGAACTAATTAGAGGAATTGATTTTTATTCTATTTCTAAAAATTTTGTAGTATGACTAAGGGAAAAAAAAGACAAAAATATCCCATTAAATAGGATATAACAAAAAAATTGTCTTACATTCGTCAGTTGTCAATTTCAACAAAAAATTTAAATCCAATAATCTTCTTATTATAATATGATGTAATCCTTTTCTTGTAAAAAAAAAACAAGCATCTTTGAAAAACTACTATATCTCTAATAAATGATTGGTCATATAATCGTGGTTACATAGATTATTTTTACAGAATGTTGGGAGTATAAGAATGTTGGCTGAATTAACTTATTTTTTTGATAGATGGATAGCTCTCCAAATTACATAAGCTATATCATAAAATAAAATACTTTAAAGTGCATTTCCATAAGAAACCAACAAGAACACCATGGAAAACCATGCAAAGAAATCAAGATATTTTTCATTAGCTGTAATAGAAAGTATGACAAATAAAAATGATATTTACAACAAAAAAAGGCAGAACTGATAAACTCTACGTCTCATAACTTCAGAACTAAGCTAACAAAATATGTTGTAATAAATCAACACGTAATTTTAATAAACATTACACAAATAAATACTCACAATGGGTAACCTTCAATAAGGGACATAACCACGCAATGCCTATTACAGTCCACAGCATTTGGAACTGGAAAACCATGCTCTTCCAAAGCCTTCACAAAGTAACACAACCCAGTCATCGTAGCAAAAATATGGCTACCTCTACATATAAAATTACAATAATCCCCAAGCAAGATGCAAGCAAAGAAAAACCTTCATGAATGCAAATTCTTTGAGTGCAGCAAGCCGAGACAAGTAAAGCCAATTGTAACTGCTCCGGTGCCTTAAGTAATCACGCTTCGATTTGACAGCCCTAAAAGAAACTCTGCCAAGTCTGTGTAATTTCATTGCCAGCACTGTACCATCTTCAGTAGCTACTTCAAAAATATCTAGAACCATCACCGCAAAATCAACCAGAAAGAAAATAAATTGTTAATAAATAAAAGTGAGACTTAAGTTTAAGCAAACCAACATGTTTATTTGCAAAGCATAAAATATCAAGCAAGTTTAACCATACCAGATTCTTTTCCAACTCCAATTTGGCGACCAACTGCCTCAAACACTCCGCGATTAACCAATGTTTTTATAGCAAGAAAATCATAACCAAGATAAGTAAGTCGAAATCCATCATCTACATGCACAAGAGAAAAGTTAGATGTATTGGGATATAGCATTCATGGTCAAAGACAATATATGTTGAACACTACTCACATTTGGAAGAGTCGTGGTGCAATAGCTTATGTTTCAGTAAATTCTTCAGGACCGTGTAAGTGCCGCCATGCCTAGTCATAACATTGCATAGTTTAGAATTGAAAAAAAATTGTCAGTTCGACTAAAACACTAAGTTATTATAAGAAAAAGGCATTTCTTGAAAAACAAGAGCTTGATCATACTTGAGAGAAGCAATGCGGTCAACAAGCTCTGATGGAACAATTTCATGCTGAAAGTAATAGAATTGAGGCTTTAATCAGTCATATTACAAATTACTAAATCCGATAATTCCAATACAAAGTTGCAGATTTCCCTTTCAGAATATATGAAGAAAAATATGGATATTTAAGTAATCAATTATTCACTGATATATAAAAGAGTAGTACGGACAGCCTTAAGCAAGGTACGAAAACCTTATTGATAAAATAAATATACAAATAAGATAAAACAACCAACAAAAGTAAATTCAAAACAATGTAGTGGTTGTAGGATCGCGAGAACATGCAACAAAGAGAGGGATAGAGAGAGAGAGAGAGAGAGAGAGGCTTACATTCCGCATTCCCATTTCAACAGCAGTAAGAACCCTGAAATCATCCTTAGAAAGATATCGCAGGGCGTTCACGTCCAACTTCATGTTTAACTACTATACACTGAAGGCGGCAGTTTATATCACTGAATCATGAATAGAAGAAAAAACTAAGCAGCAATAAATATTAAAATCCTTAAAAAGTGAATCGTAGTAGAATACAAATTAATTCACTAGTAACAATTATGAGGCAAAAATCGAGAACTGAGATTTTGAAAAACAAAGCAATTTGTGCCCTGCTCTACTATTAGATCACCGCGAAGTAAAGATTACCAAAGAGACAGTTGAGAGAGAAATAGGGCGAGCGCGAAAGGAAGAGGATGGAAGATCGGTTGGAACCTGGAGTTGGAGGGAGGGACGGGAGCGAGGAAGAGGATGGAAGATCGGTTGGAACCTGGAGTTGGAGGGAGGGAGGGAGTCAGGGAGGCACGAAGGGATTAGGTTGGGAAGCAAATTAAATAACTGATTTTTAAGATTTCAGTGAGGAAGCCCAGCCCACATTCATTCTCAGCAGCCCAAACCTTCTTAACTTGGTCAATTTTGTCATCCTCTGAATTCTCCGCAAACCTCGTCGGACTCCCCCGCTTCTACCAAACTTCGTCTTCGTCTGAAACTCTCCTCCCCCCATTCCATCTTCTCTCCCATCCATATCACTATTCCACCCCAAACCCCCATGGAGGTCAAGCGTCTAACCGCTCGCAAACTTGTTTCCATGCTTAGCTCTGTTTCCCACTCTACCAGAGCTGAGGCCCTCTGTCAGCTCCGTCTCCTTTCCAAAAACGAGGACGAGTCCCGTCCTCTCATTGCCCAAGCCGGCGCCATTCCTTACTTGGCCGAGTGTCTCTACTCCTCTTCCCCCTCCTCCCAGGAAAACGCCGCTGCCACTCTTCTCAACCTCTCCATCTCTTCCCGCGACCTCCTCATCTCTACCCCCGGCCTCCTCGACGCCCTTTCCCACTTGCTTTCCCATCACACCGCCCCTTCCTCCTCCGCCGAAGCTGTCCAGGCATCCGCTGCCACTCTCCATAGCCTTCTTGTCGTCGACGCATATCGCCCCATCATTGGCTCCAAGCGCGACATCATCTACGCTCTAATTGACATAATCAAAAACTCTGCTTCTCCTTCTAGATCTATCAAGGACGCTCTCAAAGCGCTGTTCGGAGTCGCCCTCTACCCGGCGAACCGATCCACGATGATCGACCTGGGAGTCGTCCCGCCGCTGTTTTCTCTGATCCTGGTAGCGGGGCACGCAGGAATTCTGGAAGACGCAACTGCGGTGGTTGCCCAGGTGGCGGGATGCGAAGAGAGCGATGAGGCGTTTCGGAAGGTCTCGGGAATGGGCGTACTGGTGGATCTGTTGGACCTGGGAACGGGGTCGAGTATGAGGACGAAAGAGAACGCAATCTCGGCGCTGATAAATTTGAGCCTGTGGGGTGGAGAGAGCGCTAATAAAGACATAAAGGATTTAGGAATTGGAGTTGTCGGGGGTATTACTGATGTGGCGGAGAAAGGAACTGAAAAGGGGAAGACAAAGGCCGTGGCTTTGCTGAAGGTGGTCGGAGATGGATGCGGTGGCGATGTACTAGGGAATTCAGGGGAAAACTATTGAAATGTGGTTTTAGTGTGGGATTTATTATCGTATTACCTCATGCGCTGATTAGAGTAACATTTACTCGTTCATACATTTCATCACAGACATGTTTCAAAGCAGCTGACTTGAATCCTGTATAGAGGGAATTACAGGGGAGCTCTCTCCCATTTGTTATCCTCAGACCATCACGAGTCTGAGCGTTTATAGGATGTGTTTTTTCCAATCTTTTATTAACTCTGTTTCATCTTTTCATCCAACTTAGTCGATCCCAAACTCTGCTTCAGTCCTCGATTGTATGTAGATGACTCGAGTTTCTAACTTTTGTGTTTTTTACAAGTTCTAGTGTTTTTAACCCTGTTATGTATTTTGACTACTGACAGTGTAAGGAGAAGTTAACAGTTGATTAAGAATGGGCTTGTGTGCAGTTGCTGATGGAGTTCCAGTAAACTGTTGCAAAGTTTACCTCTTTACTGTTTCTTGCGACACCTAGGCAGACCCAGTAGACCAGGATTTGCATCATTATTGTATTCATTCATCAGATGTTCTATCCTTGAGCTAATCAATTCTTCTCCATATAAAACCAGTGTATTTAAGTAAACATTTAATATTCTGAAGAAGCTTAAAAATGGATGAACCCTCATCCTCTTATTTCTCAAACCTAATATTTATCAGCGTCACTCCCAACGCCTCTTCCCTCCTCGCTGCCCACTGGCCAATGCGCAGCGCCCAGCCAACCACACCATTCTCTCCTGCACTTTATGTTCGTTGTTTAACCAACTTTACCCAGACACGCTCGAACCCCTTCTCTCTCGGAGATGTCTCATCTTCCACCCCTTTCTACCCCTCAGCGAATAAACCCTCTTTTTCCCTCTGCTTCTCTCGGTGTCGGAGGAGCTTGGCTCCCTCTTCCTCGCTCCATTTTGAAAACCCACGACCAAAACTCACTCTTGTTCCCTAAAACCCCACCTTTTTCTGTCTCTACGCTTCCAAGAAAGTTGCTGTGCAGACCGCCTAAAGGGAAATTCATTGAAGAAGACTATCGTGTGGTGCGTCCCCTTTCCAGTGTGCTTCCATACTCCTCGTGCTTTTTCTGAAATTGTTTTCTTAATTTCTTGACTTCTTTTCCCGTGTTTTGTTTATTTTACCACTTTTTATTAAACTTGGAGATTATCATATCTAGTATGGTTACTGCAAAGTGAAGAATGCTGCATGAATTTTCTGTCTCCATCATTTATTATGTTAGAAATGAAGGTTCTTGATAGCTAAAACTCCACAATGAATCAATTTATTGTTTTCATTTGAACTTTATGATGATCATTTCAATGGTTTAAGGTTGGGGATTTCATGATTTCTTGTAAAAGGGAAAGGCGGAAAGCACGAATAGGAACTAATAATTTGTGCATTTTTTCCTTTCTTTTAAAAAAACAAAAAAGTTCAATGGTTCATATATATTGTTTGATCTTTCTTTCCAAGGTATTTTCATCTCCAATTCTCCATCTGTTCTCTTGTTGAATGGCAGAAGAAAATGTCAGCTGACGAGATTCAGGAACTGGTGAAGGGAGAAAGAAATGTGCCACTTATAATTGATTTCTACGCAACATGGTGTGGACCCTGCATATTGATGGCTCAAGAACTTGAAATGGTATGCCATAATATGATTTTAAGGTACTTCATCCTAGTTCTGATTTTGGGTGGATGGTTGAGAGTATTGACGAAGACAAACCTAGTGCAGAAATTCTAGAAAACATGCAGGTTTTTATTGTGAAAATGCAGCCACGATGTATCGAGTGATTGAAATTGAAATATGATATCGGTCTTCTTGGGGCATTCCTTGTAACTCGTTGCTCATAGTACTAGTGATTATTGGGTGTAAGATACTTTGTTAATCTTGGAGGAATGTGCTTACATCCTTATGATGGTGGTGAAAAACATATCAATCTTGGTTCTAATTATGTGCAATTCTGGGTTACAGCTTGCTGTTGAGTATGAAAACAATGCTATGATTGTAAAGGTTGATACGGATGACGAGTATGAGTTTGCCCGTGACATGCAGGTAGCGCCTCTCTTTTTCATTTAAACTAATAAATTTATCTTCTTTTGTTTTCGGGGTATGGGATTCATCGAAAAGCATAGAGATTTCCATCATGTAACAAGTTTTACACGTTGTTGAGCAGGTAAGAGGGCTGCCGACACTGTTTTTCATCAGTCCGGACCCAAGTAAAGACGCAATCCGGACAGAGGGGCTCATCCCAATACAGATGATGCGTGATATTATAGATAACGAGATGTGAAACGTCATAATATTCATCAAGAGTAGGGCGATTGTTAGCAGTGTAATTCCATTCCTTTAGTAAGTTGATAGCTTTATATGGATCTGATTTTAGTTGGTATGGAAGCTTTGATTTGAAAGTGTTTTTGGGGACAAGACACGAACAATGCCAACATATATATCACATTGCACCAACTTGTCAGTCCATCCTCCCTCAAAAAATCACTCTCTAATATGGTGTATTATTCTACAATATATAATAGAGAAGCAGAGTAACTCGAGCGCCCCAAATTCACATCGCACCAAGGCTCTGCAACCCTCCCAAACCAACCTGACTAGAGTCGGGCATCCATTCATTCTCCGCCATTAAGTCGTCGTTCAACTGATCCAGATACTCCCAGGAAAGTTGGGGAAACTTTGGATCGTGGGTAGAAGCAGGAAAAAGATTCTCACTTTCCACACACTGATGATCTCCTCCGTTCATCTCCACGTATTTCTCCGCATCGGAGTCACGCCCCGTGAGCTCCTGAACAAGAGCTCTGAACTCGGAGGCACTTGTTTTGACTTTGACAGGGGCTTGATATGTAAACAACTTTGATTCCCGCTTTCTCTGGCTTCGTCACCTGTTTTTTGCTTTTCTTCTGGTTCTTCACTCCCAAACCGTCCATGGCGACGCAGGGGCTCAAAGCAACATCAGGCGGATAACTGGAAAGTAATCGTAAATGAAGCCCGAAGGTGTCGTCATATATAACGCCTTGTGGCTCATGCTTCCTGGAAAGTGATGAGAAAGCGGAGAATCAGGGAAAAGGGTTTTGTTAATTTAGGCGATGATGTTTGTCTGATAATGCTAGTTTAGATGGATTGAAGAAGCAAATGGATTTGGTTGGTTCACTGCACGCAGCCTCTTCTGACTTGAAATTTGAACTGCACTTCGTTAATTCTTCTTCCTCATTTCCTCCTCCCTCGTCAATTCATCCTTTTATCATTTTGTAGGACATGTGGTCCGTCCGGTCGTTGACTAATGGCCGCCAACCAACTGTGAACGATCCTACGACTAAATGACTAACCACGTCTTGTACCTCTGATCTGAGAAAAGCAATCTCATTTGCCTCTGCTTTAGAATTAACCTCTTGCTTTTTTTAAAATATTCGTTTCATAGTAAATAACTGAGGGCGATGGAAACCTGTTTTGACTGCGGCGGACCCATCGTCCTCTGTTTCAGAACTTTGTCTTTTACTGGCAGCAGTAAAGTAAACCCTAATTCAACGTTACAAGAGGAAAATGGGTGACCGCAACGATTCCGTTAAACTTTAGATAAAGTGATTGTCTTGGAAAGTGGAAGATCCACACACACTTTCTCACTTCATTCAGCAATTATTCAAGCATCATCGTTATCGTTATCGTCATCTTCGCCATCACCACCAGAAGCCCAGGTTTGGTTTATCATTCATTAAATTTAAGATTTTGCTCCGTTAATTACGTGCTTTTCTCTTAAACTGGAATCCGTTGGCCTTTGACTTGGTCCTCCGGTGTTGTGCTTCTGCGTTTAATTGATTTTGACTGTCGACAACTTGCATGTCTCACCAGGCGACTTCAATTTTCTTCTCGTTTGTTTCGGCTGCTTATGAATCAAATTTTGCCGAATGAGGAATTTCTGATTTGACTGTTATGATAGTTTATATGGGTTTGCTGTTAAAAAGCGAAAATGCTCAAAATTGTTTGTCAAAATCAATCCTTTGTGGTTGTACTTTGGTAGTGTAGGGATCAGTCGAGCCTCTGCAGAAGATGAGAAGAAGGCAGCTATGTTGATGCCCAGATGCCATTCTCCAAAGCACTGTAAGTTTCCCCTCCATGGATACAATACTCCTCTCACCCCCTATAATTTGAATACTGCTTGAAATTTCTTACTTTCAAAGCTCTGTAATTCCATTTTTCACTCTCAACACAACTTTTATCGCTCCTTTAACTCAGTGCTTTGCAACATTTAGGATGGCATGTCTTGAAATAGTTTTGAAGATCCAGTGCTTTTAAGAAGAACTACTTAACTCTGGTGCATGCAGAGTTTTTATAACTTTTTACTTGTTAATTCTATTTCTTGGATCTCGAGAATAAAGCTATGGCTTGATCAATGGGTGTTGTGTGGAAGATGAAGATGGTGGAAGGAACTAAAAATGAACTTCTAGATTTGTCATCTCTTATACTCTAGTGTTCATAATGGAGCTTTAGGGATCTCATAATGGAGCTTTAAGGATCTCTCCATACTCAGTTTTACTAATTATACTCCTCTCTCTTGTGAATTCCCAATGGTTGATGACACTTTTTTTTTTTTCATTTTCTCAGACAATTAAAAATGCTCAACTGCAAATAACCGTAGCTACAGTCACAGTAAAGAATTTTGGAGGAATCTGTCATGGCTGATGCAAGTCCTAGGACCGATATATCTACTGATGGGGATGCAGACGACAAAATTGTATTATTTTTTACTCATCTTTTTTTTTCTGAGATTTACGCCTTTCAATGGTAAGCAATGGAACTCTGTTCTGTTTTACACAACCTAAGGATTATAGATGGTTCGAAATCTGATAGATGTCAATTGCATGTGCTTTTAGTCTGACATTTGACTATCTCGCAGTTTGATCAGGGCCAGTCTAATGCAAATGTGGCTTCTGATTCCAGTGACAGACCAAACCATAAAAGTGATCAGAAGGTGTTGCATTGCCTTATTAAACATTCAACTACAATCAGTATGGTTGTGATCATATATACCTATTATCTATTACAGACTCTTCGGAGACTTGCACAAAATCGTGAGGCGGCTAGGAAAAGCCGATTGAGGAAAAAAGTGAGTCTTTCAAAAGGTTTTATGTAGCTCGTATGAATCTTCCTATTTGGATGTGGGAGATGGTTTCCGGAGATTGTGTGGTAAAATGGTGATTGATAGTTATTCATTTTTATAGGCTTACGTGCAACAACTAGAAAGTAGTCGATTAAAACTGACTCAGCTCGAGCAAGAGCTTCAGAAAGCACGGCAACAGGTTATTTGAAAAACTTACTAAAACACGAAACATACACGCCTTATTCACTCATGTGCTTTTATCTCTGGCAGGGTGTCTTCATATCCAGCTCAGGTGATCAGGCACATTCAATGAGTGGAAATGGTAATCCCTTTCACTATCTCCACTTTTGTCTGCTTGTGTTGAGTTTGTGCTTTTCTTCATGAACATTGCAGGGGCCATGGCATTTGACGTCGAATACTCTCGGTGGCTGGAAGAGCAAAATCGTGAAATTAATGAACTTAGATCAGCCGTCAACTCTCATGCTAGTGATATGGAACTGCGTCTCGTCGTAGACGGTGTCTTAGCGCACTATGAGGAGATTTTCAGGCTGAAGGCCGGTGCAGCGAAGGCCGACGTTTTTCATATATTATCTGGCATGTGGAAAACACCTGCGGAGAGATGTTTTATGTGGCTTGGAGGTTTTCGATCATCGGAGCTTTTAAAGGTGAGGGTATGTTGGTCACTTTATGTTGGGGTTGAACAGGCTTGGCTAAAAGAATTGCCGTGGCAGCTTCTGGTTAGTCAGCTGGAGCCTCTTACAGAGCAGCAGGTGGTGCGATTAAGCAAGTTGCAGGAATCCTCACAGCAAGCAGAAGACGCCTTATCACAAGGCATGGATGCATTGCAACAGTCTCTGGCAGAGACGTTGTCGAGTGGATCGCTCAGTTCGTCTGTGAATGTAGCCAACTACATGGGACAAATGGCGGTGGCGATGGGTAAACTTGGCACCCTTGAGGGGTTTATTAACCAGGTACCCTCCCTTTTTATGTAGGATTGTATATAAAAGAGTGTTTATGTAATGAAGGTATTTGTTGTGTTTCAAACTAAATGTCAGGCAGACAATCTTAGGCAACAAACACTTGAACAAATGCATCGCATTCTGACTACCCGGCAGTCGGCTCGGGCTCTGCTTGCAATACACGATTATTTTTCAAGGCTACGGGCTCTGAGTTCTCTCTGGCTCGCCCGCCCCAAAGAGTAGATGGACATGAAGTGTGTGGTGATTCTCCGGTATGTGGAGAATAGTGGTCGTGTAGATATGAGATGTATCATATAATTGAAGATTTGGATTTTGGAGTCCATAACATGTTAACTTCATTCACAAGCAAAGATGTTGATATTGAATTGAATTAAATGTGTTGCAAACATGGAAATTCATTTAACACGTTATTCAAGTTGAGAAGCAGTGAAACTTTTCAGTTACGGAAAATTCAAACTTAAAAATCATTTGTCCAGCCTTAATCACGTCTAGAAATTAATGCTATTAACAAGATTAAAAAAGGAAATAGTTTGGATTAATGCAGAGGTTCGGATTTGGAGAATCAATTTTACCTTTTAATGACACAGTGTCTCCATGCAATGCATTGACGCAATTTCATATATTAGCAACACAATCCTCAAACAAGTTAATTATTGCAGAAGCATGGGCGCGTCTTTTTTGAATAAAAAAAAAAAAAAATAGCATCTATTGGAAACAAAGAAAGCTACAAGATTGTGTTTTGTATGACAATGGAAGGACCAATTTGCAGCTCCAATGGCGAGGACGAGGAGAGAAAATCATAAAAACTGCACGACTAAAAGTTGAAAATGGTAGTGCAAATAATAATATCAAGGCCTAAAGCTTGAGAGACAGATCAAGCCCCGTAGAATCAACGTGTTGCTCCCTCCCTGCACCCTCTCCTTTGCGAATCAAACTATGCGCATATGCCCTCGACCCATTCACTCCCATTCCTAACAAGTAATCCTGCACTGTTCCTTCGCTTTTCTGATCATATCTCGACGAGTTGGCCGGATGGTATTCATACTCACCGCCGTCATAACCTCCTCTCGCCTTCACCTGCTTCGCCGCCCACCCCCCACCATGTTCATAACGGTACCCGGAGGACCCCGTCCATGCGTAGGGTGCTGCCTTATGAATCATGGACTCTATTCGAACTCCCGTCGACGATCGGTTGCTGTATGAAGAGTAGAAAGGGTGCGGACAAAAGGGTGAATAAGGGGGATAAGGATAGCGCTGGGGTTCCACGTCGATCCCTTGCCGCCGTTTCGCCAGCGCTCGCTCTTGTTTATGCGCGTTTTGGTGGCCGCCTAATGCTTGCGACGTCGAGAATTCTCTGCGACAAAAACTGCAGGAAAAAACCCTGCTTTCAGATTTCTTCTCCGTGGATTCGTCGTCGGACACCTCTGGTTTCTTTCGCGGGGTTGAATAGGTTGAGTTCCACCGTCGGGCCACCGCGGCCGAGGTCGAGCAAGAGGGGAGAGGTGGATTGATCGGCTGAGGGATCACCCTCTTCCAGAAAAGGATGGTTCAAGTTGGCGTGGTTGTCGTCTTCTTGGGAGGAGGAGGAGGAGGCGGCTGAGATGCTGGAGGCCTGGGAATGGCATGGTTTTGCACCGGGATTCTCCATACTCCTGAAGAGGATTATTAAGGTTTTGAGTGGAGAGAGATTGAGAAGTGGTGTTGTGTGTTTTATGGAGGGTTCATCCAATCCATAAATGGAAAAAAAGAAATCTTGATTTGGCAATTATTACAATCCGCCATATTAGCCAAGGATTGGAAGCTTTTAGCAAAGATTTTGTGTTAAAAAGTAAGTGTGAATAGTAGGCAAATTTGTAAAAGAGAGAATATCTCCTTTCTAATTTAATGCTTCTCTTACTCATTAAATACATTCTTCGTTTTTGCAAAAGCGTTGAAAGTATAAATTCAAAATAACAAAACATCATTCATTCTTAGTTGTTCAAAGTTCAAACCCACCCCCTACACATGACATGCATGCATGTATTGTCCATATATTAGTTTCACGAGAGGGATTTGTTCGAGTAATGCGTTTTGAATTAATTGATTTTTACCCAAACTTAGATTCACTGATCATAGCTATCCAAGTTCTTTCCTTTTTCTATTGTTTATAATAAGTTGATCAAGTGTTCAACTTAATCCATGTCTTATTGTTCAACCGGGTCTCTTCTTTTTATAATAATAAGATGACTCATCGTTCTGAATTTGTAATTTTTAATCTTTAAATGGTAGATGTTTGGCTGGCATTAAAAAGATAATGCAGTCACATAAACCCAACAGTCTCCTATTTGAAGACCTTTGTGATCGTACATATGAGCTTGCTCTTGCATTGCATTTGTAGGTGTAACAAATGAAATTTTTTGAAATAAGTTTCTAGCGTACAACTTCCAGCATTTTCTTCTACACCTGATTTCTTGCTTCCTTAGCGCTCAACATTTTCCCTAGCCGTGATGATGATGAAGTCTGACCTATTCATGAGGACCTTCAAATTAGAAAAGAAACGCACATAAGCAAAACTCGTTTTGTTTTTGTCGAAGCACTGATCAGATTTCATTTGTTGTTGGTTGCTCTCAAATTTTCACAGGTGAAGGTTGAAGAGAGAGTTGAGTGGAATCTTGTCGCTTCGTAGAAAAAGAATGAAGTATTCTAAAGGGTGGGTTTCCACCCTTTGCAAAGCCAACTAAGAAGGAAGTTAGAGAACAAGGTTGGAGGTGGGTGGGTTATGGGTTAAGGTTTCTCTCTGAGAGTGTTGCTGAGATTTTAAAATTTGAATTCTGATTAGGTTTTTCACAAACTAAACTTGATTTAGCCTTTAGGGCATATAAATTTATTCCTAAAAATTTCCTAAAAAGAATTTTGTCCTCTTTGTGTTCCCAAGTGAAGTTGCTCCCTCTGGCTCCAAGTGTTTGTTCTTAGTAATTAATTATATGAGTCGTTGCTCAAAGTGGACCGACAGTGAAGATGAAGTCTCTGATGTGGACAAGACACAGCTATTACGTGGAACTAACCTTTACTTGTTTAATATATATAGCAACTCCGACTTTGATTTTTCAACCCTTTACTTTTCCCTCTCCAATTTCTCAACATTTCCATGCAATTCCAACCAAATTTCTTTCCCTTTTCCACAAACCAACTTAATCAATGTCTTTCTTAGTTTGGTTTTCCAGATGAGATGAGCAACCAAGTAAATCCAAATCAATGTCTTCATCAATTTCCATGAAAATCCTTTTGAACCTTCCTTCCCTTTTCGCATCCTCTTTCTCACTTATAAATCCCCGCCACATTAACACACAAGCCCGCATTCGCTGATTCTTCTTTACTACATCCTATAGAGATTAGAGAGAGAGACTTATTTTCAGCATGGAGATCGAGAAGAAGGTGGTGGACGAGGTCTCTGGTTGGCTGACAGTGTTCGACGACGGCTCTGTTGACAGGACATGGAGGGGACCTCCACAGGTCAAGTTCATGGCGGACCCAGTCCAACCACATCAACACTTCATCGACGGTGTCTCCATACGAGACCTGATTCTTGATCAGAGCTCCGGCCTCCGGGCGAGGATATATCTCCCGGAGAAGATGCTTGAAAATGAGAAGAAGCTACCAGTCTTACTTCATTTCCACGGTGGAGGATTTTGTATCAGCCAACCTGACTGGTACATGTACTATCACACATACACTAATCTCGTCCGCTCCACTTCAAGTATCTGCGTCTCCGTTTATCTACGCCTTGCTCCCGAGCACCGTCTTCCGGCCGCTATTGATGACGGATTCAAAGCGCTCCTCTGGTTAAAGTCTGTGGCTCTAGGTCAGTTCTCAGAGGCGCCTTTTATCCAAGAGTTGGCGGATTTCAACCGAATATTCCTCATCGGAGATAGCTCCGGCGGCACCCTCGTCCACCAAGTAGCTGCAAGAGCTGGAAATATAGACATTGAACCATTAAGACTCGCGGGAGCGATTCCAATCCACCCAGGATTTTTACGTTCGACGAGAAGCAAATCAGAGATGGAGCAGCCGGAATCGCCATTCTTAACGCTGGCCATGGTGGACAAGTTCATGAGCCTATCGCTGCCAATAGGATCAAATAAGGACCACCCAATAACCTGTCCAATGGGAAACCAAGCTCCGCCATTGGAGACACTGAGACTGCCTCCATTCTTGCTTTGCGTGGCAGAGAAAGACTTGATTTTAGACACAGAAATGGAGTACTACGAGGCCATGAAGAAGGCGAAGAAGAAAGTGGAGCTTCTGGTGAGCCCCGGAATGGGTCATAGCTTCTATCTCAACAAAATTGCGGTGAAGATGGATCCAGAAACTGGCGCTGAAAATGAGAAATTGTTCGGCGGGATCGCAGAGTTCATAAAGAAGCACTATTAGGATAAGAAAAGTGATCGAATAAAATATTTGTTTTACGATTACACGTTGAATTAAAAGCTCGTCTTTGGTTGTTTAGTGTTTGTAGTAATAATAATGAAGTTCGAACGTGCTCTTTTAACTTCGAGTCATGGGCTTCTGGCGATGCATAGAACCCATGCAGATTGCAGAGTCCACCCCATTTAATTTCTTGCATGCCATGTAAACGGTCTAAGCATATATATACAGCATCTAAAGTTTGATTTTTTTATGTCATGTCTGTTCACCTTTCGTGATCACTGAGGAGCAAGTTGAAGTTTTTAATACATACCCTAATCGCGAAATCAATTGACTTGGAAGTAAAGGAAAGGGAGTCAACGCTGACAGAACACCAGGCTCTTCGTTAAACCCACGTCATCCGTGCCCAGTCCGTATAATGGAAATAAGAGCACGACGACAAGTGGGGACGAAGTCAACGCTAACATATCATTATCAATTGGGAATAAAAGAAGAGAGATACTGAACTCAACTTTTAGCAAGTATGGGATGGGAAATGATCGTTGAGTATAGCACCGTTGTTAAAAGAAGGAAGAACATGAAATGGGTCGAGGAAGGGAGTAAGCAACTAAGCCAGCACACAATTTAAATGAAGTGGACAGATTGAGTTACATTCGCATACCACGAGAGAGAAGTCTAAAATCGTATTTTGTGGAGTAAATTATGCATGTAATCACGGGCAGATGAAACTGAAGCTAAGCGATGAGTCAAATTATCTGGGATGGAGTTCAGATTAAAGCATACGAAAGCACCAAAAAGACGATGTTAATGTACGTGAAACCTCGTGCATTAAAGCTTTGGAGCTAAAAGCCAATCCAAACATCAAGGGAAGATGAAGAGAAGTGTGAACAGAGAAGCAATCACCTAGCGTGGAAAGCCAGTGGGACGAACTCAGAAACAGGGGATGCAAGAGGAGACGGAGCCGGGGAATTTCTACACAGAGGACACGTTCCGCTCACCCGAAGCCACTCGTCAATGCAATCCGCGTGGAAACAGTGATGGCATTCTGGAATGCATCGCAGACAATCCTTTGGTTGGTAGTCGGCCAAGCAGATGGAGCAAACCCCCTGGTTAGGCGTCGGAAACCGAAGGCTCTCACCCAACACCACCTTCGGATACGACTCGATTATTGGCCTATCCAGGCCCACCACCACCACCACCACCGGCTCCGAGGGGGACCGGACGGCCACGTTGGTAACGCCTCTGTTGGCATCGGAAGTGGCTCGGACGCTTCTGTTGCGATAGGCGGCGGTAGCTTTGACTCTGACGCAGGCGTAGGAAGCAAGCATTATGGTGGAGATGAGGACGAGAATACTGATGGCTATGGCAATACCATAACCGAGACCGACGCCGGTGGCTGATAGAGGGGGATCGGCAGGGGACATGAGAAAGAAATGGAAAAGGGAGAGGGAGGAGTGAAGAGTGTGAAGCGAGAGTAAATGGTTGATCTTAATGGCGGAGACTGAGAGGGTTGGGCAGGTGAAGTGAGACACGGCGGGGTCCGCGGGAGAATTAAATGTCTTTGAAGTTTGGGCTCTATTCTTTTTCTGAAATCAATACACTAAATGGTTAGTCTAGTCTGGCTGACTGCCGGTGCAATTAATCCTTTTGTTTTCTTTGTTGCCCATGTTCCCATTTCACTGGTGAACAGAGATGAATAAACCAAGACGTGATTCATGGCGACAACAAACAAAATTTACCTCCTTGCATCTCCAATCTCTTCTCCCCGTGAAGAAAGTCCATCGCTTTTGTTTCTATCCACCACCCCTTCATTGAATCTTATTGACGCAGTGGACTATTAAATTATAATTGTAGCCATTCTTGAACCCCACTCCGTACCAGTCTTGTTCGTGGGCGTCCCCAGAATCGAGTATTTTCTTTTCTCCAAAATTCATGCACATCCGCCACATTTTACCTTTTCGGGCTTTACTTCACGCGGACTCCCGACGGTAAGGATCTAGTCTTTCTTAGGGCCCACTTCTGATTCCTACAATCAAGCAGCAGTTATTACCATACGCCAGGGAACTGCTTTTCTCCGGTCTCCAGCACCGTTTTCTGCTCTTTGCTTCCCTTCGCTTCCTGAGAAAACTTGGCGCGCGGAGGCCATTTTTGTCAACAACGATCTCCTTCTTTTTTTATCGAGGTGGGTTTTCGATTCCTAGTCTTCTTAAATTTTGTTTTACGCGTTTTCTTTTTTTTCTATGTTTTAAGCAAGCACTATTTGTAGGACTGATTGCTCGTTTATGATACATTTTTCTGTTTCAAACCCTCATTCATGGGTCTCAATTTCCATTTGAGCAGTTAGAAATTGGAGGGTGAGAATTGATAGGTACTTAAGAGTGACAAAAATGAAAATTTTAGTTTATTGAATGTCTGGACTGGAGGTTTTACAACACGAATTGCATTTGTAAATTAATCCATCTTCCCAGTAATTAAGGGAGAGAGAGAGACAAAGTGATATAGGTTCTCACTGAATTGTGGGGCGAACCAGAGTTTCTTTTCAAAAAACTCAAGAAACATACTTTGTCCTTCTTCCTAGGATAATACTTTTTCCTCCCCACTAACAAACGTGTAAGTGGGAGACCGCTAAAAAATCATGATAAATGATGGTTAACCAAACGGATACAGCAGAGTGTGTGAGACGTGAACCTCAAATGTCTAAAGCAAGAGATAATAGTGTGCGCCTCACAAAGATGGAAAATAGTTGTATAATTAGGCTCTTCAATTGGGTTCTTTTCATATGCAAATTTGTGTCTTTGGTTGAAACTTGAAGAAATACTGTCAGCATTTAAACATCAAGCTTCATTTGCACTTGACAAGTTTCTGGCTGGACCTGGCAAAAAATTCTCATTTTCTGATAATACTTGATAAAAGTACTTGATGGTATGGTTCCTGAGAGTTACTCAGTGTCTTTTTGGATATTTTCTTTGCATAGTTCTTTTTGCTAGTTTCTCCTTTCATTAGAGGAGTGCTATATGTTCTACGAGTTACGTTCATGGTTTGGGATTATGCATAATAGATAGGGTCTTCGAGAATTTTGAATAATTATCTTTTTCTCTTAATGTTGGCAATATGTGGAATTTCAGGATCTTTCACCATGGTTTCTGTAGAGGACTCCACAAGTAATAAAGAAGATCGGTTACCTGGAGAAGCTAAGGAGATTTTACGGTCATTAGCTGCAAAATGGGGTGACGTTTATGATTCAAATACATTGCAAGTGATCCCATTGAAGGGTGCTATGACCAATGAGGTTTTCCAAATTAAATGGCCCAAGTCAGAAGATCTCCATAGAAAGGTCCTAGCTAGGATTTATGGCGAGGGTGTTGAAGTGTTCTTTGACCGAGACAATGAAATCAGGACTTTTGAGTTTATGTCTAAGCACGGGCAGGGACCTCGTCTTCTTGGGCGATTCTCGAATGGCCGCATTGAAGAGTTTATCCATGCAAGGGTATACTGTTTTTTATATGTTTTGTTGTTATTTTTCTCTAGTCATTAGATATTTGGGAAATGCTTGATCGAGTATGAATAGTTAGTGATTCTCTCTCTTCAAAAAATGTGTTAACTCCATTCTGCTTTTTTCTCGTATGAAATAATCCAGTTTCAGAGGCCTTTTGTAGCTTGGATTTTATATTTTTAAACAACATGTGAGTGCACTTGTTGAACTGCTTTAACTAAGAAAAATAAGGTCAAGTGCCCATGAAAGATGCTTGTCCTTTCAAACGCTATCAAGACTCATTTATGGCTGCTGATAGCGTTTTATTTCCAAGACCGACCTTACAAGTGAGAAGGTCATCAATATGGATAAAAGAAGGGTGAGGTTCATATTGGTGTTTTGTGGAAGTATAAGAGAGAGCAATGCAAAAGTCCTGTGGAGAAACGTCTTCTTTTTTACCATCCTTAACTTTCTCTGTAATCATTAGATAGATTATGAAAATGTTTTCTTTATGATTGTTTTATCATGCAGGTGGTAGACGGCAAGTCTTGTTAAACCAAAAATCTCTACTTTAACAACATTAGGAAATAAAATCATATTTCTGCCAATTGAATCTATAAGATTTTCTTAAAGTAATTATCTCGTGTTTTGTTCTTGTGGATTTAGACTTTATCAGCATCAGACCTGCGCCATCCAGAAACATCAGCTCTTATAGCAGCTAAATTGAAGGAGTTTCATGATCTTGATATGCCTGGTTCAAAGAATGTCTTCTTGTGGGATAGATTGCGGTACTTTTTTTTTTATATCTTATCAGTATGTTATTTTGCCATTCTCTATTTCTTTGACATTGAGGTATTAAATTGCAGTGTTGCACGACAAGATATTGTATTTGTCACAATCACTACTTTCTATGTTGTCTTCACTGACAAATAGCATCATTCAATCTTTTAGGACTTGGCTAAGTGCAGCCAAGAGATTCGCTTCCCCTGAAGAAGCTAAACTGTTTCGCTTGGATTCGATGGAAGTTGAAATTTCTTTATTGGAAAAGGAACTCTCGGAAACTACTGACGTGTAGGATTCTGTCACAATGATTTACAATATGGCAATATAATGCTGGACGAAGAGACTAAATCAATAACCATAATTGTAAGCTTCCTTCCTTTGATGCAAGAATTTTTTTCTGGAGACATTACTTGATTAAGATGCAGCTCTTTGCTACGGTGTGTTGTAATAAATTATGGATTTTTTTCATTGGCATTGTGATATATAGTTCTGTTTCCGGACTTTGGTTTCAGGATTACGAATATTCTAGTTACAACCCTGTTGCCTTTGACATAGCAAACCACTTCTGTGAGATGGCTGCTGATTATCATACAGAAACTCCTCACGTTTTGGACTTCAATAAGTATCCCGGTTTGTTAGATGTGAATGTCTGGTTGTTTTCTTGTCTGTCTTCTTTCTCTTATTTGACTCTAGTTATACCGACAACAGGGTTGGAGGAGCGCCGAAGATTTCTGCACATATATTTAAGTTGTTCAGGTAGTTGCTTTATTATTTTCAATAATAGACTTGTTAACTCTATATCTCTCTCTCTCATGCAAACCCATAATAACTTGTGTTGTTAAATATAAGTAGAACAAACGAGGTACGATTTTCAGGTGATCGGCCATGTGATATTGAAGTGGAGCGGCTGCTGGTAGATGTTGAGAAGTATGCTCTGGCAAGCCATCTGGTTTGGGGACTTTGGGGAATTATATCGGTATTGTTTTTAAATTCTGGAGTTTGATTTGTGGATGAAGGTTTGGAATTAGAGGTTAGGAACACAAGAGACAAGGGCATTAATCGATGGGAGGCTGCATTTTGATCAGAAAAGAAGGGTGTCATGTGTTGTTTTTTTGTGCAGGAACACAGGAATGAAATCGAGTTTGAATACAAGGAGTATGCAAGACAGAGGTTGGAGCAATACTGGGAGAGGAAACCTCAACTTGTATGTTCAGTTCAGTTCTGTTCTGCAGGGTGTGACAAGTAATCAAACTCCAATTTAGATCACACCAACTGCTGCTTATCAGGATCCTGTATACTACTTACTACTTGTACATTTGTGTTTTCTGTATTTTTGGAACAAGGTATATTTGATTTGAGCTCACAAATAAAATGTCCTGTCCCTGTTTACTTGTTTGGTGGATGCTCTGATATTGAGTTGACACGTACACGTTGCCACCACAAATCCCAACTCCACGCCCACCACATAACACTTCCAATCCATCCTCTCTCAAATATAATATCCCACTCTCTCCCCACCCCCAACCAAAACCCGACGTTTCTCGCCTAAAGCTCAGATTTTCACTCCACTCGCCACACAAAAATCCAATTTGAGTTGGAGGGCCTCTGGATTTGAAGAGTGCAGCTGAGATTTTACGGATGGCCTGCGCTTCGCAAGCACTAGTACCAGCAAATGCTTGCGCATTTTCCGCCCGGAGTTTCCTCAAGAAATCCCACAGAATTTGGACCCACAAGAACGGTGATTCCCCGTTTCTTGTCAGAGCCTCCGTCGATGACTCTGATTGCAACGTTGAGGAATGTGCTCCTGATAAAGAGGTCCGTCTTTTATTTTCAGTTTCTCCTTCTCCTTCTCCTTTTACGAGACGGTAAATACGGGGAGACGCAGAAATTAAACAAAATAGGCGATCTTTGGTCTGTGTTACGCAATTGATGGTCACCCATTCAGTTTTATTTGAATGGTAATGTTTGTAGTAAAACCACATCCTCGTGTTGGAAACCTCGTACCACAATTTTGCATCTAAAACTACAGTTTCCATCTATTTTTCCTCGAGTGTCCACGGCCATAAGGAATGTTTTCTCAAGTAATCTTTGCTAGATTGAATTTCTAAGCCTAAATTTATTTATTTATTTATGAATGCAAGGATTGATGGGGGAGTTTAGTCCAGTTTGGCCAATGTCTACATAAACCCGTCACTTAGGAAAGCATGGTGAATTAACGATTTGATATTCAAAGTAGACCAACGTAAACAAATGTATCATTACTCTTCTATATGCTAAATTAAGAAACAGCTCTGTCGGATGCATTGCCATCCTGCTTGCAAAAGAAAATCTTGAATTTTCCAAAAAAAAAAATGAAAGCAGTAGCAACAAATCAGATCTCAAAGTTATATGTTTTTTTGTTTCTGATGAGGGTGTTTGACGGCTACGGGTTCTGTTTATGGCATTCATAGAAAGATTATGTGTTGGTTTATGGTTATGGTGATTCAGGTGGGGAAGATAAGTGTGGAATGGTTGGCCGGAGAAAAGACAAGAGTGATTGGGACATATCCGCCCAGGAAGAAAGGTTGGACGGGCTACGTCGAAAAGGACACCGCTGGCCAAACGAACATATATTCAGTAGAGGTGAGGGTTTCTCTGAGTTTTTTGTCGAAATCTAACTATTATTTGAGAATTTTCCAAGGTACTGCAAATTCCATTCGAGTTTACTTGTTTGGTTAAGCTGTTCTAGTTGTGTTTGCAGCCTGCAGTTTATGTGGCGGAGAGTGGCATAAGCTCAGGAAGTGCAGGTACTTCTGCAGATGGGACTGAAAAAACTGCAACAATAGCAGCCAGCATTGGCTTCATTGCCATTGCTGCAGCTTCTCTTATAGTCCTTCAAGTTGGCAAGACCCCATCCCAACCTCAAACCTTGGAATATTCTGGACCCACCCTCACGTATTACATCAACAAGTTTAAACCTCAAGAGCTCATTCAAGCTTCCATCCCGGACCAGCCGGAATTTGGCTCCCCCACGTTTTGACAGATCAGAGCCCCCCCTCTGAAGTAACAGAGACAGCAGTTGCATCCCAAGTCTAAATCCAAGTGGGTTATAATTTCTTGAATTGTGAGGAGCTTTTTATGTATCTATTTCAGTTTCAGATTTACAGAAAATATGAGAACATCATTCCCTTTTTGCTGAATTGGAGCTCAGTTGCACAATTTTTTCTTATCTTTCTCCAACTATTCTCAATGAAATAAACATGTGTTACCAACTCAAGCTATCAATAATTAACAACAGCCCCGAGATTACGACCAGAATTCCTCCGTCGTGTTTTTACCTTTTTTTCCTTCTTAAAAGCGATGCTGCACGCAGAAATATCCGATCAACCTCGTCAAATTCAGGCCCATCAGCGTCTTTTGTCAATGCGTCGGACTTTCTGGACTCCACTGATATTCTTCTCAAGTGTTCCTCCAGATCTTCGGATTCGCCATCGCTTTCTGGCTGAAATTTTTCAAATTCTTCCAAATATAGAGGCGCTTTCCACCTTCTCATCAGTCTCTTCATCAGAGTCCGTCTCGAACATATCTGATAAATCTTCGGAGTCGGAATGCATTCCTGCATCCATCAAACAAACATCATTCTTCCACTTATCGGTATCTTCACATTACCCTCGGATCCCATCTTCTCTGAATCAATTTCTCGAAATTTGTCAACAGCATCGTATTCTATTGTTCCTGTTGCATTTGTGTTGTGATTGAAGCAATGCCAAATCTTGTTCCAGCTTTGGTATGAATTTTCTCACGGCTCGTAGGCCATCCAAATATTTGGACTTATCCAAAGCCTGTATGACAATAACAAGGAAACAAGGATGGGGTGAGAGTAAGATTTGATGCACAATACACAATCGTGTGAACAAAACTTGGACATTTACAAAATTCGACATGCACGTGTTTCTTGCGATGAGATTACACAAACCGAATCAGTATGAGAGGGAGATAAGAACCTTCTTTCTCGAGAGAGTAACCCTGGGCGACATAATTTCGGTAGGTGGCTGAGAATAGTTCTTTCCCCTATACATAATAATTGTGTTCTCCTCGTGAATGTCAAGCACGATCCCTCCCGTCAATCTCGCCAGTTCAACCGCGATCTGCTTAACTTCTTCCGGCGAAAATGTCTTCACCACCACCTGCAAAGTCTGATGCTTCTTCCAATGAAGGTGCATGTTTAGAATCACGCCCTGATAGATACCTCGTCTTCCCACCGGAACATAATTCTTGCTTTTTAAACCCATCTTCAGAAAGAAGAAGTGCTCTTCTGGTGTCAGTATTTCTGGATCATGAGTAGCTTCGGAAGAATCAGATGGCTCGATCTTGTTTAGAGCTTCGACAAGCCTTACCTCCTTCTTCCTAGCCTGGAAAATGGACAAAGTATTAGACGTTGAAGATGAGGGAGAATATTGGCAGGACTGAAACGAAAACTGCTTCCCCATCCTTCTGATTTGCATTGCCTAAGAGCCTTTTATTAAGCAATGAGTAAATAAACTACAATCTAATACCTTAACAGAGAACTATGCAACTGGAGAAAACCAGAGGGTAAGGAAATTAATGTTGGACAGAACCTGATCACAAGATATGTTTTTGATAATCAAGCTAACTTCTGACAGGATAAACTGACTGAATCCAAGCTCAGCTGAAAGAAGATAACACAACAGGACGAAGGCTAAGGATAAAGACAACAGAGTTTCATCAAGGCCAGCTCGTTGTGAGTGTACCAAGACGAGCACATAAACTAATATCCATGCACTTACTCAAAGACAAATTCATTCACGCATTACCTTGGTCAGTTTGTAAAGAATTTTTTCTTCGGGACTCATTCTCTCGTACTCTTTCTTCTTCTTCCACCTGAAGAACTTGAGCCACCTAACAACCGCTCTTTTCCCTTTCAGCTTTTTCCTTTTCTTCATTTTTTCTCCACTGAATTCGCCTCCTGGAACACTGATAGTCGCAGTCTGGCCACTAATGCTTTCTCCCACTGCACTTTCCGCCGGTTGAAACGGTGAAGAGCCCGAATCTGAGTGAACAAATCGATTACCCACCACGGAGCACGGACTGAAAACTCGAACTGGAATTGATTTCGAGGCCGCAAGATGGGAAATCAAAATCAGCGATTTCGGCAAGATAGCAGTGGGTTTGGAACGAGTGCTCTGCCTCGGCCCCAAAAAGAGTTATCCGCGTAGAGTCACAAAGGCTGGAACTTTTGGAGGGAATAGACTGAACTGCGCAAGCTTGTAATCGGAAAATGGGCAAATTGAAGCATAATAGTAGTTCGATGCGTTAAAATCTTAGAGCATCCCATATTAGCCAACGCACCCTGGTCGGAGGAATGGCAGGACTGGAGACAATGACCCGCAGATCATACCAAAAATGAACCTTTTTTCCTCGAAAGAGAAAAAAATGGGCCTATCCCATTTTACGAAACCGAACATGTAGAGATGATAGTCTGTCCATAGTCACAAAATAAACAGACTTTCTAGTGTCACCAAAAGAACATTCTTTTCAAACCGACTGGAACAAAGTTTTGCTTAATAGTTTATGAAAACTCATTAGCAACACTACTTGTGAAGATTACCACTCAAATATTTCAAGTGTTCCAAACATTTTACAACTTTTGTGCCTCCGGTGCTACCCAGGCACTAAAAGTCGATCCTTTCGCATTATTAATTCATAAAAGAAACTCCCAACAAAAATGAGAAAAAGAAAAGAAAGCGCTAATTCATCATTCCACGTTTACTGCGAAAACCAGACGTACGGAATGCTTGCCATCCAACCATGTTATTGATCCATAATTGTATCCAGTGAGAGCCTCCTTTGCTTGGAACCAGACCCTGAACGAAACCCTCCTTATTTTCTCGGAAAAAGCAATCTTTCTCGGCCATATTTTCACTGCCCAGACCCAAAGGAGCCTCCACCTTTGAAATATACGTACAGTTCGAGGTACCCACATTTGTAACTGTCCTTTTTACGACTCTGGCACCCGTCTTTTCTATCCAGTTTTCCAATTGAAATTGACGGGTAATTCATCCCAGAAATAAGCTCTTCCTTTGAAACTCCTTGGGCAAGAGAAATTTTTCTTCGACAATGAATTTATGATCTTCTGCGGGTAGCCATAGTAGCAGAGGAATCCGAGATAATCGTTGGTCGTTGTTTCGAAAACCAGCCCGGGATCAAGAGCTCTGTGGGGATTTATTTCTCCGACTCCCATTTCATGCGCATTTGCTGGGCAGTTTGTGGTGTTCGTCATTGATTTTCTCAAGTTATTATGCAAAGTTGCTGCAACATAGCAAAAACATTTAAGCTACGTTTGGACTAGCAAAAACATTTCTGGTTTTTGGAAACATCAAGGAAATCAGTGATCTAATTGTGAAGTGAAGTGGAGGTGGAGTGTTTAATTACCTGTAGTCATAAGGGCTGATTTGATGATGGATGAAGTCCATCCAGTGTGCACTGACTTGACAAATGCAGCAGCTCCTGTCACATGTGGACAAGCCATCGATGTTCCTGATATTATTTCAAATCTTGATGATCCCCTCTTTCCCGGCCGGAGTAGTACCCCGGTCATTTGTCGGGATCATTGCACCTAATATTGCTACTCCCGGAGCCATGATATCCGGCTGAACAAAATTGCTCAAACAATGTTATTATTCTATGCAAGCAAAATCAGATTAGGAAATAAAGTTGAAAAAATTAGTACTTTAAGAATGTTTTGAGTTAGGGAAGATGGCCCTCTTGATGAGAAACTGGCAACAACAGGCGCTGGTTTGAATTTTGGAACTTCCACTGTTGGAAGAATTGTGGCTCTTGCCTTCCTGCTTTTCATAAGCCATTGAAATTTGACCAAATTGCATGTACATATAGATTGTGTATATTTATGTGCACACACAACTTACTTGGTGGAGTTGACGTAGTTAAGAATGTGAAAGCCTGCAGAATTTCCAACTTGAGTAAAAGGAAAAACGCCTGAATCAAAGGGAACATCTTTCGCCGACTCATCAATCAATATCATTCCTTTAGCTCTTGCATCTTCTACTACTAATTTCTTTATTCTCCTGGAAGCACTTGAGAATTCGTCCACACAAACAACAATCTTTCCTTCCACTCTCTTCCGATCCAAGGATCCAGGATAGCAATTCCTTCATGTTTTTTTTTTTTTTGTTTAATTAAAAGAAATTGTTGCAGTAAAGAAAAAGAAGCAGCTTTTGAAAGATTATGCTTTGATACCTTGCTTCTGATATGGGTGTGAAACCAGCAGCCGCATCCTCTCCAAACACCAGAGGGTAAGTTTCCGATCGAGTAAGATTAGAGAAGTTTATGCCAGACCCCTGAAAAAATGAATACAGAAGCTTGGCCCATCAAGAATCTCATCGTGTTATGTCAATTGAAGACATTGCTAACAAATTGAACGGAGGTTGTACCGGAAAAGTGTTCCCGTTTCCGAGAACGACGACGGACTCGAAATTGCGATCAATGTTAGAAGCAGCGACGGTGAAAATCCAGGGAGCAGAGTTAACAACAGTAGAAGAAAAAGGACCCTCGTTTCCTGCGGAGGCCACGACCACGAGTCCTCTTTCATGAGCATGAAAGGCTCCAATGGCAATGGGGTCGTTGATATAATCAGGTTGAAAGATGGAGCTCAATCCAATGGAAATGGAGATGATGTCCACTCCATCTCCAACTGCATCATCAATGGCTTTCAGAACGGCAGAACTTGAGCAGCCTTCTCCATTGCAGGCTTTGTAGCTTGCAATTCTCGAAGAAGGAGAGCCTCCCCTTGCGGTGCCTTTTGCTAGGCCATAATAACTAGCTTGAGGGACAGGAGACCCGCCAGCAATGGAGGTCGTGTGGGTCCCATGACCCATTGAATCTCTTGGCGATCCACTAATTGGTGGTGCTTTGTGAGTCTTGTTGCTGCTGCTGCTTCTAACCATGGGCATGGGTTGCGTAGTGTAGTATCGTGCACCTATCAACTTCCTGCGTCGATGGACAATGGAGTAGGCTTTGGATATTGTGATTAACCGAGTGATTTTCTGTTTAGAAGTAGGATTGTTTATGAAACGAGTAAGAACCTGTTACAACGGAAGTCAGGTGCCGCCATGCAAACTCCTTTCCATCTAGAAGGGATTTCTCCAATTCCATTGTCATTAAAGGAGGGAGACTCTGGCCATATGCCTGAAGATTTTGAAATCTCAGAACAACTTGCTTCGTTTTCCAAATATGTGTGTGTGTGAGAGAGAGAGGTGTTTAACTTTATACTTACCAGAGTCGATGATTCCGATGATGACATCAGAAGAAAGATTGTAGTGGGAGGTAGAAAGAGGAGGAGGATCATGGCGGCGGACGGGGGGAGAGAGAGTCCAAGAAATCCCATGAACGCGTGGTGTGAAGCTGAAGCAGTGTGTCTTGGAAGACTGACACTACTCCTTCTTTGCCTGATTATGCAATCACCATTTTTATCGACTCAATCTCGTCTAAACTTGTTGGGTGTTCTTTTTTACCAACAACTAGGAATGCGAGATAAACAAAAACAGATTAAGGTTGGAGAATAAAAACCAGACAAAAGAGAAGCTTCGTCTTGGGTGAGCATGGCGGAGAAGCCTCGAAAAGCATGACGATAGTGGTGAATCAAAGCTATCCGATCATTCTCTTCGCTGTTCATAGTATTTAAAAACTAAATTTGTTTCATTTTTCAAGGTGGTCAAAATCATAGATGCTGATTGCCGTACACTTTGTCATGATAACATTATTGGTTTAAACTGAAGCATTCCAGTTCCAAACAAGCTCGTATAAAGAAAATGTAACCTTGGAATTATGGCCGACAATAGTCGCAAGTAACTAAATTGTGCACCAGAGTCGGCCACAGCTCCACTGCCATGTGGAGTTGGTAAGCTCCCCATGTAAACTACATGATGCTGCCAAAAATATACAAACCCTTTTTATACTCACCCTCCCATTCGTCTGATTTCAAATAAACAAAATAAGAAAAGCAGAACCTTGGGAATGGCACCGGCGTTTGAACCACGGGTGATGAGAAAATGTAGGGAAGAAACAAGAGAGAGAAAGAGAGAGCATGGAGTGGAGTTGATGGGGAAGTTGAAGCAATCCCCCACAATTTGTAATCAAATCAGGAGTAGAATAAGAATCTTCTCTTTTATTTCTTTCTTTCTTTCTTTCTATTTGGAATAGAAAAATAAAGAAAGAAACAAAGGGTTGAGCCTCAAAACACAAAACCATACACTATAGCCTTCCCATGCAAGTAACCAACTCTTGCTTTAAAAGAGTAGCCAATCTTTATTCTCTCCATCTTTTGCTTTCTCCATCCCTTGCTTCTAATCAACAACTTCATCTACATGGAAACACGTTTATTTTTGGCAACAATAATGCACTGATCATAGAATAAACAACACCTAAACTTACCACTCACTCTATCCATACAAATTTAGACATAAATTTAATTTATGGCATCAAAGTAAAAATTCAGGCTAAGCAAATTTATCCAACAAACTCAACCAAAGCACTCCCCCAAACCAGGTTCGATAGTAAGCTTAAAGAACTTGAATTCCGAGGCAGCTCTCAATTCACAACATTGTTTTTCATATTATTATCTACAAATTTTATAAGCCTATGCATCCTGCTAATCAAATTCAAATGTCATTTTACTTGACAAAAAAATCGAATGGAAAGAGAACAAACAGAGTAAATGAGAATCAAGTGAATTTCACTTTTCTTCTATTATCAACCATACAAAAGAATATTCAAGCCAAATCAATTTTACTAACCTAAGTCTACACAAACCATTTCCTGTCATGAGAAAAAAGAAGAAGAAGAAAGAAATACTTGCCTAACCCCCCCAAACTTAAAAAACACACCTTTTTCAACACATCCAAATCTTACATACTTTGTGACATATTACATCTCTACATCTAACAATCACCCTCTTCTGAACAATAAAACTATACAACGTCATCACTAAAAAAGGGAGGAAAGTCAAGGTAATCAGGCCATATACCTTTCCCACTTTCCAACCCATTAGCTTCAAAGCTTCCACTTCCCTTTAATTCCGATAATTCAAACCTGGGCCGCAGTAAAATATGTTGTTCTTCCTTCGGCCAACAAATTTACATAAACCTGAGAAACGTAGAGGGCAAAAAAATCTTTTCTTTTGTTTCATTCTAGCTTTCTTTATGTAATTCAAATGATTATCCAAACAATCCACCATTTATGATGGCTAATAGATCGAGCAGCCCTACTTGACACGAAATTCATGCCTGAATAGTGTCAAGTTTTGAGTGAATTTGTCCCTGTTTTTTGAATCCAAGCTTCGCGTAACGTCTGCCATAAGTTTGTCGAAGCACAAGGAAAGCCGCTGATGTTGATCTACTGGCTGCCAGACATGAAAAATGTTTGCCAAGAGAAAGAAAATAACATTTCATCATTATTTTTTCCGATAGCTGAAAAATTACCTAAATTTTCTTAATCATAATTACCAATAAAGAACATTTAGGCATTCATTTTATGTGACATCTGGTAAGATAACATTATTAGCACAATCGCCAAATATCATTTTATAGCAGCATTTATCGGCACAATACACTCAAATTAAATGATAATTGGTTCATGATAAACTAAATGCTATAGATTTAGAGTCATGTGGCTGTCACCAACATACCATGTAAGAGTGAATTCAAGTATGTAAGATCAGAAGGTAGCTCTACATTTATCTTTTTAATTATAAA
Organism: Begonia masoniana; assembly: GCA_022432975.1. NCBI lineage: Eukaryota > Viridiplantae > Streptophyta > Magnoliopsida > Cucurbitales > Begoniaceae > Begonia > Begonia masoniana. The sequence goes on from CM039504.1 coordinate 240,326, forward strand.
ACTAGATCACATTGTAATAGTCAAATTATTTGGTAAGTTCAACAAAGTTATTTTAGAAATCAATGTATATTCTCCTTTTCCATAGCTAAGTCAATGATATAAGCACACAATGACACTTGGAATGACTAAATATTTAGATCGCATGCTAACTGCACTGATCACCCCATCATTACTTAATTTTAGGTTATTAATTTACAACTCGTCTAAATTCTAATGCCACATTCTCTCAAAGAAGACAAAAATTCAGGGCAAAACCTAAAACCTTGGGTAAGAATTTGTTTAATCAAGTACTATAAAGAGGAAAAGTTCACCTGTGAAGCCAATATTTGGGCTTTCAAATCAGAGAATATCTGCACATGCACAATGATAAATTATCAAATATAGATAACAGAACTAGACAGTTAATTATCAACACCTGATTTTTAAAAGAATCAAGAAGTTGCCAACTCCAACAACTAGAAAAAAGAGGAAAAAACAAAGGGTCTATTGTGTTCATTATACTAAGATGGAAAAACAGTTGCCAACCAAAGAGGAGAAGATCTTAAATATAAGATAATAAATATGAAGGAAAAAAACAAAAGAATGAAGCTACATAGCTTGTTCATGATGTTTTTCTGTCCTTTGAGGAGCCTGTCTAATTCTTTTTTCCTTTGAAATTATACCTTTTTGAGATCGTTTATGTTTTGCATTGAAAAAAGGAAAAAAATTGAGCAAAAAGGAGTAAATCTGTTATTCTCTTATGAGCATAAATGATGTTTATTTTAACTTTCTCAAATCTTAAAATGTTACCTATATGCTCAAGAATTTTCTAATGAGATTTCCCGATAATTTTGATGTATCAAGATCAAATAAATTCTAGAAATAACTTTAAGTGAATTCGTAGCAAAAAAATAAATCAACCTTTTATTTTAAATAAAATTAGAATATGTTGGAGAAAATTGCTTTACACTACGTGTTTGTGTGTTCTTTGAGAATGGTTCTTCCTTTCTATTCTCTTTCTATTTTTCTCCCTTCAACATATTAGTTTCTCATCAAAAAAAGAAAAAAAAGTATCTCACAGCCCATCAAGATATTCAACAATTGCCAAAATACTCTTGAGACCATAAAATGAGCTTCAGATTGTCTTAATATTCACTATTTGATGAAATCCACCATTTGATTATAATATTTTATCTCTATACAAACAAGACGTCTACTTAAAAATTGTCAAACATCTCAATAGCTATTGAGCTAATTTTCTTTGCCAAACAATCACCCTCATCTGACAAGTGTTAAAAGAGGCATACACAACGACAGAAAAAAAAATACACTTCAGAGGTAAGGAAAATTTATTATTATAACACCAAAAAGGTCCTTTATTCTTAAATTGAAAAATTGAGCTAATTTTTCTTTTCCTCCCAAAATGATCCTGGGTTTCAAAAATTTATTCAAGACAATATAACCCTCATCCTAACAAGTGCAAAACGGTAATAAAAGAAAAATGATTAACCTTAAACCAACAAAATGCAAAGTAATATCACCTGTTCACTAATAAGTATTAAGCTGAGCATTGGTCTGCTAAGACTCCACTGATTACCACAATCTTCGAAAAGAACAATCTCAAAAAGAGTCTTCAAAATCTTCAAGGTGGAAACAATTAAAAACAATAATCATTCCCTCGAAACCAAAATATGGGAACTTTAAATAGCTGTCTAAATTTAAGTGACGGCCAAACACCTTCATCGTCAATTGGAACTTGCGTACAGTTGATTCTTACTGTTTGCACAAGACTTTTATAAAAGATTTTTTTTTCTTGTTTTTTATAAGAAACAAACTGTATATTTGTTGAAAATTTTACAAGATGGAGTGAATAATAGAATATTGTTTGAAGTATTAAAAACTTGTCCTTAGCAGGAAGCAAAAAAATAAATAAATAAAAAATCGCTGGAAGACTAGCTAGGATATAAAACCTTAATCACTAAAAAAAACTAAATACTAGGAACAGAGAGTCAATAATTTGAAAAACTAAACAAATGAAATAATCCAGCTATCGAAAATCTAATTCCTTACTTCTGGAAACAAATTAGGGCAATCGGCAACATGACGAGAAAGATTAATTGCTGCAGATGAAGCTTGCCCCTCCCCCATAGTAATGTTGTTGAAATAGAAAGCAGCCATATTATCAACAGCAGATGCGCACTGAAACAAAAGGTTAATATGTCCATTTTAATGGCACAAATTTTTAAAGAATATAAATAAATAATCAAAGTTATACGTCTTCCACATCTAGTCTTGGAAAAAAATCTCCTCTTGTTAAAAAATGAAGCAAATACATACCTGTGATGAAATATTGGTATCAAGGACCTTTAAGACCAGATTCAAGGGAGCCAGCTATATGCATGAAAGTATTTCTATCCAAATTCAATATATAAACAATATGGCTGTTGAACATAACCTCTAAGAATGAGAAGTAGGCTCTTGTAAGCTGCAAAGAAAAAGAAATATGCAATAAGTTAACGTCATATTTTTTCATCAAAAGAATAAACTAAAATCTGAAAAATTGTCCTCCATAAATCAGGACAAGAAGCTAAATCAGGCAACAAATCTTTGCTCGTTAAGTTAACTAGGAACAATGAAAAAGGTGACCTACAAAAAGAAAAAGGTATCTTTATTGGCTAAAAAGGTACCTTTACTGGCTAAAGTTTCTGTCCTGTATATATTGCAAGCCTGTGGATACACTTTCCTGCTGTACCAAGTCTATTCCATAAATATTACAAATATTCACATGCGAGGAATTCGGTTTTCCTATGGAAATAAGATTCACGATACCTAGATTTTCCTACAAGATTTTCTTTCAAATCTTTGTCATCCGTAACCATTTGGCTACCAAAGCCACATACAAGAGAGCATTAAACAAACCCTTTATACACAAGATCCTCTAACAAAAACATACAACTCAATACACAAACGTAGATGAATAACCACATCAAACGTGACATACCAGGAAAAAAAAAAAAAAAAAGGGCAAAAGCACCAAAAAAGAGGTATAAAGTTCACTCGCCTTCCGGTACGCCAATATATCAGCTAATGGAATTGACAACGTCAGCTTTACGGCAATGTCAAGGGCGTCAGAAAGTGCTCTATCACCATATAGCTCAAACACGCCAAAATTGACATAGTTACCAGCAAGCGCTGCAAATAGTAGAGAAGAATCAACAGAAGTTAAGCCTTCAATCTACAGTACTGTAAACTTGCGTCAGAAAAATTTATGAAAAACTGAATACCATTGTTTTATTAGACAAAAATTTAAAAGTTAGAAAAGGATAGCTAGATTAGAATCATGTTCTCCATCAGGGTTCTTTTTATCAATATACTATCACCAGTCTAAAATTGTATCTGTAAATCCCATTTGATAAAATAACAGGGAAAGAGAACTAGATTTATAACAATATAGATTAAAAGTTCACTTTACAGAAAACACAATAATGGTTAAATGTGAAAGAGATTCTGGTCCTACCTCTGGTAAGTATTGTTAAAGAAATCCATATTCCTTTGTATTTAAAGGCATAGATATCAGCAACATTGGGAAGAGATAAGATCCTTGACCCATACGCAACAATTAACTTGCTGACTTCCCGGAATAGAAGTATACCATTAGGAGAAGATGAGTCGAATGTTAAACGTTGGGCTTTGTTTAACACAAATTCAGCCATGAATTTCAACAATGGCGTTGTAACCTGAGAAAATTATTCAAATTATAATCAATAAAAAAAATCATCTAAAAGAGGAGTTATTGTCCTAATATCCGTTTGTTGGAGAAAACATTTTCAATTCATAAATTTTTTAGTATTTTGCTATAAGATAATTTTCGTACTTTTCTACTGTCTACAGATTATCTAAGCACTTCATGGCACCAATGACCATCAATCACCTATGAACTTTCTCAATAAATCGACAAAATATTTTCAATCTGGAAGTTTTTTTTTTTTTTTGCTCATAGTAGATTGTCCCAAAATAATTTATTGGCGGGACGAGCAATCATCTGCTTGATTCCACAAAGGTTCTACTATATGTGTAGAATTTTAGAAAAAACTCCTCATATCATTCTCATAAGGTCTACTTTTGAAATAATTTATACATAGAAATGACATCTAACATACAGTGTGACATTCCGGTAAACGATAATATTACTTCAAGTAAAGAAAATAATGCAACAGAAGTTTTGTTTCACAATTGAAACAAGTAAATAGAATAATACTAAAGAAATAACTCACAAAATAGAAACAATTGTATTAATTATCAAAAGTCTAACTTCTCAATATCTATCACCACTCATTAAATGATTAAAATAAAAGATAAAATATTAAAATAAAACAATAAACAACTTATGAACTTATTGGGTTTGCTTGGCTCTATGTCTGTCCTACATCAATCTCTTCTCCCTAAAAAAACTCGTCGGACATCAATCTCTTCTCCCTAAAAAAACTCGTCTTTGAATTTTGAAGTTACAAAGAACTCCTGAATAGAATACGAAACTAGTGGTTGCTAGTTCAAAAAATAAGTTTGATGAATATCATAATGGTCTTTCTTGAACTTCGATAGAGATTGTAGTAGTAACTTCAAATTGCTTCCACGCCTCACACACAACAATAAAGTTTAATCATTGAATTGTTCAAACAATTTTAATTCTGTTTTGTCATGATCGTCGTCTACAATGTTTTGTTGTTAAAAAAGATATGCTTTTGAAGTGGGACATGTTCATCACTTTCTTTGAAAATATCAATTATCTCAACCAACACATTAACTGCTGGTTCAACAAATCACTATCAATCTCAGATTCACAATCTCAGATTTAACATGGTCATATGCTAAAATCTCTTGCCGAAGACGATGATTATCATATTGAAAATGTTTGTCTTTTAGGGTTTGAATCTCATGATTCAATCATGAAACCACAGAAATTGATGATGTGCAAGGTATACCAGTTGTTGGAAGATTGTCTTTTGGTTTGGAAAATGGTTGTTGTCGATCGCCATTGCATATTGGAGATGATGGTTTGTTGCCCTAGATGTGTAAAACGATAGGTCGATTCCAATGTGAATCGCAATAATTTTTCCATTGACTGTCAATACTCGGCAAGTCCATGTTTACCTTGAATTGACGAGTGCAAGTGACAGTTTGTAGTATGAATGGTTTTCGTGCTGATTTTATCGAATTTCGACAATTCTCAATTAAATGCAAGCCCTTAATTCTAGAGATAGTCCTTGAAATTTTACAGGATTTCATTTAATGCCAAAAAATTAAAAAGGAAAAGCTTCGCAAGAATAACATGAGAAATTTGCCCTATTGATTTTGCATGGCCAGTATAAGGATCAACTAAACCATGTTTTCCTACCTCAGGTGTATCGGTCCAATTTGAAATTCCTTTCAACAGGAGAGGCATATACAAAGGATACATCCAATCAAATAGCAGCCCATAAGTTCTGCGACTGTAAGTTCCACAAAGCATCATAAATAACATTTAGCAAATAAGCAACAAAAAATTCATGTACTGCTACTAATTTACATCTTCTACAGATACAGAAAATGAAACATTGGATAGTAAAATGACCTGTTTGTGGCCATAGCAATTCCTCTCAGGTCCCTCATTAAGCCAATCAGGGCATACTTCACAACATCAGTGCGAAACATCGACTCAGGAGTTGATTCTAAATTGATTAACACCTAAAATATAGTGATGGGAAGTTAATTAAAAGATGAAATTAGAACAAAGTCAAAACATATAATATAATTTTAACAAAAATAAAAAACATATCTAATACAATATTATCTTAAATGTTGACAATCTTAACGGAACACATGTACAATAAAACTAGAAAAAGTTAAACATAAAAAATGAATATAGAAAAACGTATGCCGAGAAAAATAAAAAATAAAAACAAGTCGAGTCAATGTAATAAATCAGAAATATTACTGCATGAGACGCGTTGAATAATGAACTAATTCAACTAGCCAAAGAATAAACTAATTCTTAGTTTTGGGTAAAGCAGGTAACTTCAGAGGATGATTGATAATGTTACACAGACTATCCAAGTCCAAAAGACATATACTAATTGCGCACAAATTTGTACGAGTGAAGAAGATAGATGAAGCTACTTGAAGAAGAGGTTCCATGGAAGATTTAAATTTCACAGGGCTGTCTTCCATGAATATTAACCAGCCAATAGTGTAATAGAAAGTTGTTCTGCTGCGTGAGCAACGGTATTCTTCCAAGAATGGAAACTGCTCCCTCTGGAATTTGAAATAGAAAGATAACATAGTGACCAAAAATTTATTATAGAAATAAGGAGAGCAACAAATCACATAAAAAAGGAGATATACAAATCACATAAAAAATTGATGTAGCCTTTACCGTATGATTTGCAACTATGAATTTGACAGTATCTAATTTTAGAAGTAGCTTCCCAGTCATATACCTAGGGCAAAAACAAACGAAATGACAAGTCCCTTAAAACTAGTGACTAATAATATATTGCTTAAGCTTTAATTAGGAATTAAAGATTGTAAGTTACCCAGATGCCAACTCCAAAAACAAACTTAGAGTATGATCGATGACTTCCTCGCTCTGTAAAAGACATCCAAAAACGTGATACAATAAATAACATTATGAAGAAATAAGAATTAAATAATATTATTATATATTTACCTCAGTGTAACACTTAAGATTTGTAGCGATCTTGCTAACAATCACATTCAAAAGCAGTAGATGGTCATGGAGTCCAAGGAGTTCAGACAACCGGGCATATAACTGCTGCAATCAAAGGAGACAGCATCAGCACTCTTGTATCAACTCAAAACATATATGGACAACAGAACCACTATAAAGACCGCCAAAAAAAATCTTTGTACCTTTGATGAATGCATGGCCTGATCACCAACATAAGACTTTCGAAAATGCTGAAAAAATGTTAGAATAGCTCGATCCAGTCTTTGCTTGCTTAATTCACCATATCTCTGCCAAATGGTAAAATAATTACCAAAAAAGAAAATAAATATAATAAAGTTTTCTCAAGCATGCAGAATCGAATCACTAGACATTACTGACAAAAAAATGAAAGGATACAATAGAAAAAAGTCAAAATACTGGCATTTTTTAAACAAGTACAAAAACTAAATTGACTTTGGATTTTCTCAAATGCAGTATTGTATTTACCAGAACCTGGCATACCTGGCTGTGTAGCCCACTGTCAATGACATTTAATAACTGCAAAACACGAGCAGACAGTTCAGCATCAAGCACTTCTTGTGAATCAACGCTGCATTAGAGAAAAGTACAAATATAATAGGGTAAAACATCTAAGAATGCGTTCAATATTATTGAATTCATAAATAACAAAAAGGATCTTACCTACACCCAGTACATTGTTTAATCTTAAGAATAGCAGCTATGATATGAACAATCCAAGCCAGTTTGGCTTCAACCACAGAAAGATCACTGCTATCACTGGTTTGAAGCCTAGCTCTCTCCTATTTCAGTGATATAAAATATCAAATGTGTTTCTAGAAAAATCAATCAAAAACAAAAGAAAAAAAAACTGATCCCACTCGCTGTCAATAAGCATACCGTGTATATTTGCAGAACAGGCTCCATCATGTTTATTATATACAGACTACTGGTTTCATACTGCAACAATAAGGTAAAAAAATGTTTGGATGTAGTATAATTGCAAGACCAAAATCACAATAATTATTAAAAAGAAACAAAAATAACTAGTCGCTATAATAACGATCTGAAATTATCTCAGGATGAAAAAAAAAAAAAAAAACTGTAGAGGGATTAAACCTGAAATCTGCAAAGGTATGGAAAGCAATCCAATTGATCTTGCAATACTTCAACATTGTCTAATGGATTTTCTGTCAGATCATCCGATAATCCAGCCTAAAAGTAAAGCAGATTAGAATCAACAAGTGCTAGTCACAAATTTGCATCAATAAAAATTAACAAATTAAAATACCATTTGTCACTACACCTGCACAGAATTGAACCTTGAAGTGATGAATCCTTCCGTAATTTTTGGCACAAATTCATCTAATAAACTAGGAGCATCACCTTTCAAATAAGGTACAGACGTAACTAATCTGGACCATAGTCCTAGGAGATAGTACACACTGCTGCTAGCCCACTGGCAACAAGCCCTTAAATACATGAGCATCTCACACAAAATTGTAATAAAAACTTGTATATCTTGTCTGGACAATTTATGAGTGCCAACAATTCAAACCTGCCAAGAATGCAAAGACTTCAGTGTAAACTCAGCCACTAGTCGTATCCAGTCACTATAGCCTTCCACGTTCACAAGCTCGGACAACTGCAACACATTTATTGAAATGTAATCAATGCGACACTCCCTCGTGCTTCATGAATTTTTTTTCCCCAATAAATACAGTAATATGAATAACAATTAGAAAAGCATAACACAACTGACAACAGAAAATCAGTAAGTAAAAAAAAAAATACAATAACAATCGTCAAATAGATAAACAATTAGAATCAAAATTATCATAAAACTTTATGTTGAGTGGAGGGGATGAAGGCCAAAAAGTTTCATTTATTCAATTGGAGAGATTGACAGAAGATGCTGACTACTAACTTTGGAGTGGAACTTATCCAGTCGTTTATTGAGACAAAAGAAGGCAATTAGTTTGTGGCGTAAATTAAAAAGGGAAGGGAGCAATTCGAGAAAAGAATGGCATATGAGATTGAGAATGGTGATTCTATGTATTTTCAGGTCTGGTAAAGTGGGATCTTTAAAGGTTGATTTTCTGGATTTATTCCTTTTGACATCAAATAATGTTGCGGCCAAAAGTCAGTCCTGGTGAATCCAGTCCAAATTCCCACCTCTTCCACAAGTGAATTTTGCATCAAGTAACGAGAGATCTACAAGGTCTGCACCCTTAATGAAGTCTTTTCTCCCAAATATTCTTGCCGGCCTCTCTCACCTGAGTATCCAAACAGGCTTCCAAGAACCCTCCACAGAAGTCCCCCATCGCACATAGAAACTCCATCTCCCGAAGATGGAGAAGAAGCCCCTTTTATCAGATTAAGCTCCATTTCTACTCACAATCAAAGGCTCAAACCAAAGCTTCAACTTTGTTAATCCCTTTCCAGGCCTCCAACTGCCACTTTTAACAGCATCTCCACTCTTAGATAACTTAATCATAACCAAAATATTTTCCACCTCCGCCTGAAAAATTCCCTTCAACCTAGACGGAGAATGCAACTTATTCTCTTGACCCACCACCGACAAAGCTCCTCTTTCATACCATCCCTCCACTCAGTTCTTATAGCACCATGACCTCTTACGCAGTCAAATTAGCTATTATGACCGAGTTCTTTAGCGAAAAATCTGACCATTCTTCCAATGTCATTCATCTTTCTGTCAATCACTCCAATGCACCAACCAATTCAACACCATCTGACATCCTAGAAAGATATCAAACCTACATTCACTACAACATTACCTCTATGAACCTCTACAGTTAGAAAATGCCCTTGGAGGGGAGGATAAAGAAACCACCAAATACCCCTTCCCTTCTACGACAAATCTTTCTTGAGACTCATTTCAACTAATATAAATTTTCAATATAAGTACTAAAAGGCAAAGGCCAAAACCATAACATTTTTATAAGAACACCAAAAGGAAAAGTAAGCAAACATATAAAAGGACAAAAAAATAGTTTAATAGTAGACAACCAATTAACACATGGAACTGATACTTAAACTAGCATGAGCATACACCAAAATAAAAACTACATGAGACAGAAGAGATTACTTGATAATTTACTCTGAAACGCCCAAGAAGACGACAATACTCATGGTAATTGTCATGATCAACCAAACCTGAACAAAGAACAATGAATTGTGACATTAACATAGTAGATGAAGCACGAGATAAATCTAATGGAAAGAAGCTCTAAACATTAAACCAGATCTAAAAGCAGTTAATTTCCAACAAAAGCAAACTCATACTCGTGGTAATCATTATCATATCACCAAATTTAGTAATCTGCTAGCTAGAAACAATTTATGATACGGTTTACACCCAACTGGTTTCGGTCAAAAAACTCATGATAAATAAACATCAGAACTGAATGAACGTACACAAAAGTGAAGAACCAAAGACTTGTAAGAGACTAGAACCATATTGTAAAAAAACAGTTATCTTACTATACCGAATATCGTTTCAACTCTAGAACATTGAATAAATCCAAAATCCATTGCCAATATTTTTGAACTCCTATTCTATCTAAAGAAAGATAATTATTGATCAATAAAACATAGAGATAGTAGTAACAAATTACACTTAATTATACAGAAACAAACACAACAGCTCAATATTATTATGCTACAGCAATGAAAAAATTATTAAGTGAAACGAGCAAACAATACCTTGCCCTGTCTGCAGGATTTCCTTGGTTCCTGTCATTAGATGGGCCAAAAACTTAGACCGTGCAGCATCATTTGTAAACAGAGAACGTCTTACAGAAGCTAGCCGCACCAAGCATTCCAAAGCCTAAAAAAATTACCATAAATTCCCTGAGAAGATGTACAGGGAGTAAACTCAAGTAATCACAAGTACATATCTCAGAAGAGAACTAAAATGTTTGATTGGCATGGATATCAAAAAGGTAATATCTATCTCAAGAGTAATGTCAATTGCATCAATCTCTTATCAAGCTAAAATAACCAATTGGCCTTCACCAACACGTTCTCACCATTACCAGAAATAACAAAAATCAGATTCTGCCTCTTTTCTCTTCAAAAGATAAATTTAGAACTTACATCAAAAAATTGTGCATATACATAACTTACAGCACATTTTAATCAGTAAACGTGTATTAAGATGCTTGTGTCCTAGTTTTTTGGAAAATAACCACAATCACAAGTATAAATGGATCGTCTTATTTGCAAAAAGAAAAAAGGGCAGAAAAAAGATATGTTATAAGAAACCAAAAAAGATACAAGCATACAAGAACAACACCGAAAATATCAGCTACTGTCACATCATAAACGCTGCTTTACCAAAGATTATTATTATCAATTGCAATTTAGTTCTTATATATTTTGTCATTTTGACGTCTACAAGCACCATAATGGCATTTCATGCTTGAGGATAAACAGTGTGCAGAGAAAAAAAGATAAAGTACCAAAATAAATTGTTAAGGGACTTTCTGAAAATCTTGTCAATATTAAGGATCCTTTAAAGAGAATAATAATATCCACAACGACATGTTTTGAAAGATACATTTAGGATCCTTCAAAAAGAAGAACGTATACACTGACCTCTTTTGAAAGAGGTGACTTTGTAATGCCATAGTAATCAAAAAATATCTGCAGTGTTGTTGGATCCTCCAAAACGGACTTCCATGAAGATGGAATCTAAAGCACATATAGATTATTCCTTGCATCAATATGAGAAAAACTCAAAGTAGATCAATAATAAATGAAGGGAATACCTGCACAGTACCAAACTCTTCTGAGCTTTCATCGATGGATGTCCCAACAAAATCAAAAGACAGACATTTAAGAGCCAGGGAGAGAGCCAACTCTTGCAACCTACCAGCAACTGCACACCACATAATCCAAAACCCATAACACGGAAAAAAATAAATGCACGTGAAAAATAATAGATACAGATTAAATAGCACAAACCAAAAGGAAGAGTTGCTAAGATGTAGGGAAGTTACATGCAAGTAACATAGTGCAAAAATTGTTAAACCAACATTACCATCATTCTTGAGCTGACACAACGACGACAAAGATATTTGAAAGATTTGAAATAATGATTGATCCCTAAAGGAGCAAGCTACCCTTCGATGATTTGTTGAAGGCAACCCAGGAACAGGCTGAAATGCAAGAAGCCCGACAACATGGATGTACAAGTCAATAGAAGAGTAAAAGGGTGAAACTCCGAAGTTAGTATAAGAGTAAGACAATAAGATTTTTCCCATAAAATATAAGATAAAGACAAAAGAATATAATCAGAGATTGGATTTCAGAAAACAATAACAAACTTATAAATGAAATGAAGGAATTCATAATTTTCTGCCCAAAATTAGATGCATCAAGCACAATCATCACCTAAAATCATCTAAAAACTGATCACACAAACGGTTGCCAAGTAACAAATAACTAGATTGATCTTCAGAAGACCTAAATTAAATGCATGACACAAGTATAAAATATTTAACACTACAAAATTGATCTACCAAGCATGCCATGACGATCAAGCCCGTTAACACACACAGCACACTTTTCTTAATAAATTTGTATCTTGTCCAAAAAAAAATTAGTGTTTTCTAATACAAGTAAAACTTTAAATATTATCTTCTGAGGTTACAATATAGTACGATGGAAAATTACGTAATTGTAAAATTTAGTAAGTATGTGTGTTGCATATATGCGGACTACACGAATATGCCCAAACAGTGAAAAGATGGACTAAATGTAGATGAGAGACAGTGTTAACTGTAATCTACAACCGGCCTAAGTCATAATTCTAGAGATATTTCCTTCTATGTTTCTCTAGAAAAACAATATTTGCAAATGAAGTGTCAACAACATCAATCAGTCCAAAAAAAAAAAAATATTACCGTGTGGTAGCAAAGATACTTCTCTGATACAAAGGAGAAAAAAAGAAAAGAAATAGGGAGATAATGATGTAAATGGCACGTGACCAGTATTAAGAATAATACATTTCAGATGATATATCACGAGATTTAGAAAAAAAAAAACCTGATTCATCTCAGACACAAGTTGATTCAATATCTTCAAACCAATCGCATAATGATCTGGTGTTGCCTGGGAAAGAGAAAACGTCGTTAGAGCCTATTAAGAGGTTTTAAATTATTTCAGTTATATTATAGATGTCTTCAAGGAAATGACTAGTTGAAATCATATGTGCTTACAACTAGAAGATGATAAGGCAACATCTACCACAAATAAAAGTCAAAGGAAATCAAGAAGCCTAAACAAAAAAATATAACTACATTTTTCTATATATGGAAAAATAAAATAAAAATGCACGACTTTAAATGCTATTCATAAGTTAATGACAGAAATCTGTTCACAAAATTAGTTTCTCAAAAAGCGAGACTTTACAAGTGCAACATCTTCCGAGAACCAAAGAACCTTCCACATAAACAATGACTATCGTGCTCCTACTAAAGACTATCATTTGAAGTGTCTCCCACTAACTGGATGATTAGCGATGACAAGAAATTAAAAATTTGACATTAATGTGGTTCGATAAAAAATAAGAATCTTAAAATCAGTAAACATGGAAGCTTTAAATTCAGATCATTTGTACCACTTAATGTAGAACTAAAATGTAAAATCCTGATAGCGAGTCTTTTCAGACCCCTTTTTTGTGTGCTTGCTGATATTTTCATGTGATGATCTAAGCAACATATTAAATGGTTGATAATTCAAAAGGTGAGCGTCTAGTATGCTAGTATTTGTTGGAAAGCATAAAAGAGCAAATAGAAAACAAAAACCAAACAAAAAAGCATATAGATAAAAAGATATAAATGAAATTGCTATTTCTTAGTAAGAGCGGGTTGAAAAAAAAGATTCTTTGCATTATTATACAAGAGTTTGAATTTTATGTTCTTTACATCAATAGATATAGTCCAATGGAAGTGTAAATGTCATTTTTACCTGGCTCAAAAAGTTCATTGACTCTTTAATGATATCCCGGAATCGGTCATCATCAAACCACCCAAATTTTGTGAGACGGCATAAGAGCAAAATTAAAGATGCAGTGACAAAAGGCTGTAACTCTGGTCCTCTGGTGGCCAAGTAGTTAATAAGGTAGTTCCCTACACAGAAAGCCCCATTTGTATAATTGAAAATAGATTGCTGATCCCAGGTAAAGAATGCATGTTTTAGGTGATAAACAGCTTACGAATATCCAAACGGAGTTGTAGTGCAAGGCTGTGATCTGTGACTTGCTTCAACAAACTAGAGCTGGCCAGCATTAATGCATAAGGAGTTGAAGAACGGTCAAGAATGTATTGACATTGGGATATGTACTCGGTGTTCATAGAAAAGCACTTGAGAGTATTTTCAGCATGAGCCCTTTCCACTGAATCCTGGGAATTGTAAAGCCTTTCGCATAATGCCTCAAGCTGCGCCAAGCTTTCCATTGGAACAAATCTAAAGAAATCACGGTTACAGACCGTGCAGTAGATTTACTTTTACAATCAGATACATAAATTACATGAATGAAACTACATATTCTTTATTTTCCATGAGAGCTGAATAGAAAATTTACATCCAATTCCACTTTCAATGAGATTTTGCATGAGAGCTGCGATAATCACAGCCCAATCGTTTACCAGTTTTATGGATGCTTAATTCGTATTGAGTGATTAGCAAGAAATGAGTATAGATTCAGAGAAGCAAATCGAAAAATTGGTCTTTTTATTAATTCCAAAAGCCTAAAAAAACAAGCCTGAACAAAATCAAAGATGAACTACATAGGCGATGGAAAAAAAAAAAAAAGAGAGTAGATGGAAGAAGAAAAAAGAGCGACAGATAAACAAATCTACCGCAGACGAAAATGAGGGCGGTTGATAGATCCTCCACACGCGGAGGGTAGAAAACAAAAAAATAAAAATAAAACAAAGAAGTAAACAGAATACGGTAGTCTTGTTCAGCCTCGCGCCGTTGGTATCGGGGATGGGAGCAATGAGAGGGAGGGGTGAAGGATGATGAAAACGGAGAGAGTGCGTAGGGATGGATGGAGATTAGGATTGAGAGAGCTTTGGCTTTGGCGACAGAGGCTTGGTCAGGTGCGTTTTTATATCTTTTTTATTTTTTCTCTGGGAGTATCAATTTTCAGACACAATTGCAAACAAGTTGAATCCGATTTCTACTCATCTAATTATCGAATCATCCTCTTATTATAATTATTATTATTATTATTTTTTTTTTTGTAAACACAATTGTTACTTGATATTTAATAAATTTATTATCGTGTCAAATACAATTAATTTATTAAATTATATAACTTATCATGACATGACATATCACCACCAAATGAAAATAGTTTAACTATAAATACTACGTCCTGATATGATTTTTCATTTTCAGCTCATGCACGCAGTGTCGTTCTCGGATTGAGAATTGAACGAGTTTTAAATGATCATTCCCCCACACTTGGTCCTCGCTTATGAAAGATTATTGGCCACTTATGTTGTAACACCCCTAGAACTGTACCCGTTTTTCCCGAATATATTTTTTTTTTTTTATCCTAATATTTTTAGTTAAACTCTAGGCGGAACCTAAACCGAAATCGAAACCAGAATCGAAATCGGAATTGAAATCTAACTTAAAAACAACTTAAAACTATTTAAATAAAACAATTAAAAACTATTAAATAAATTAAATAAACTTTAACAAAGGTGGGAGGACAAAACCGTCCCTGCTGCACAAAAGAAGAGGCAGCGACCGATCTCTGCAAATTGCAGAGATCGATCGCTGCATGCTATTTGCATTGCAGCGATCGATCTCTGCAATTTGCAGAGACCGATCGCTGCGTGCTATGCATTGCAGAGAACGATCGCTGCATGCTGCAATGCATACAGCAACCAGGCGGCGATCGATCTCTGCTCTTCAGCAGAGATCGATCGCAACACGCTATGCAGCGATCCTTCACTTCCTTTCTCCTCTTCCTTTCTCCTCTGTTCTGTTTTTCTCACTAAGTGCTCTCTGGAATCTGAACTTCCAGAGAGCAAAACAGCCATTTTATTTTTTCATCCCATATGCTCTCTGGAATCCGATTCCAGAGAGCAACACTTCATCAAATAACACTCTGAAAATCAACTTCCATATCTATTCATGGACTACTAATTACGCAATTCAGACATACAATAACACGATACTCTAATTGCGATAAAATTTTCTAAAAACGAACGGCGTGGATAGCTCTAAAACTCGAGCATATCCGTACCAAACCTAAAACAGTTCAAATACAGTTTACTAAATCATTTGAGACGCTATACACCAAACAGTTCCAAAATTTCAAAACAAATTAAACATCCTTAGATATCTATACAATTCACAAACCCAAAATACCCCAAAAAGACTCTCAAACCTATACATACGTCCCACGGGTCGGTTAAGCCCCAACTGCGCCAGCACACCACCGCAGTCATCATCCGTCAACTGAGCTATGCTTCAGGTGGAGGAACGTCGTCCTCACCTAGTATCTCGTAGTCTATGTCACCTACACCATACATAAACACACTATGAGATAAATCTCAGTAAGCCCTAGTAAATGCGATGCATGCTGTGCTATGAGTTCGATAAATCATGCTTTATTTTATCTTTCTATGCAATGCTCTGTAGGTGTCACCGAGATCCTATACCCTCTAACCAGAGAGAGCTCATCCAGCGGGCGGACTACTCTTTCCAGCTAGAGGAGGGGGGTACACGCTTACAATCCGTACAGCCGTGCCTGAGCCCCACCTCGCGTGACCTGTAACTGTATGCCTTTCGGCCTGTAAGCCTTTCGGCCGGTGTACTGTAAGCCTTTCGGCCGTGAACTGTAAGCCTTTCGGGCGTGCACTGTAAGCCTTTCGGCCGATGCTATGCTTTACGTTATCTTTAAAACTCTGTGCGGAAATTCGTTTTCATGCTTTTCTTTAAAACCAAGTGATGCGTGAACAGTTCAATATCATACAATAAACAAGCAACACATAGACCATCGGGACTTTAAAAAAAACGTAAACTATAAACTCCTAAGACCTAGCTACCCAAACCGAGCAAAACTAACTAAAGGCATCTCCAAAACGCCTCGAGACGACACGATGTACGGTGTAGGCCGATTTGGCCAAAGAAACTCACGAGAACTTACCTCGCGTCCAAAGCAGCTTAAACCCGTCCACGAGCACTGTTTACCTAAGCAATTTACAAAGATTTACGTTAAACGAGTTTATTCAAAAATCTCGAAATTTCGTAAATTCTAACATTTTTCCTAAATCGATTAGATTCGTCCAAATACGTCCAACACGTTCAATATTTACTTAATCATTGACAACCTATCGATTACGAGCCCTAGATCTCGTTTTTAATCGAAAACCTAAACGAACCTAAACGTTTAAAACTTTACGAAACTCGGATTTCAATGTTCCAAAACTATAGAGACTTACCGAGAACGTCGATTGGAGGAGAACGCGTGAAGAAAACGAGACGAATGGAAGGAAAATCGGAGTCGGAATGGTTGGATTTCACTGTCGGCAGAGGAGGTTCTACGAGGGCTTTTTCTTCTCTGGAAGAAAATGAGGGATTTCAATCGCAGAAGTGTTCTGCGATTGAAACAAATTTGATTTTAAATGAAGAAATAAATAATTGAATGCTAAAGACGATTTTGCCCTTTTCTAAGTTTTTATATTAACTTTGTTCTTCGGTTCGTTAATCGTCCAACGATTTGAGTTCCCAAAACTTCCTTATTTCACCAATAAGTCCAACTTAG
This sequence comes from Begonia masoniana, assembly GCA_022432975.1. Taxonomy (NCBI): domain Eukaryota; kingdom Viridiplantae; phylum Streptophyta; class Magnoliopsida; order Cucurbitales; family Begoniaceae; genus Begonia; species Begonia masoniana. The sequence continues at coordinate 257,845 of CM039504.1, forward strand.
TACTCGGGATCTAATAAAACTGACCGTTCGCAATTCGGACCTCGTTTACTAATTTTACGAGAACGTCTTTTACACTACAAGAAACTTAATTACTCGGAATACAACGTTGTTACTCCGAAAATTCCCGTAAATTCCTTAAAATTCTTATTATTCGCTAGGGTCATAATGGCGCTTTCTTTTCGTGAAACGGACCTGATTTGACATATTTACCAAAAATGGCATTATATAATAAAATAACAATATAATATAATATATCCGAAATCCGTACATGCTGGGTATTACATATGTGCTCTCAATCAATTATCAAAGAACATCTCATAAAAAGAAGGTCGTCTGCCTATTGCCAAAGAACGTTTCTACCAATTATGGAAAATATGCTCCAGGTACTTATCAAACGTTTGATCATGGACATGCGATGTAAATAGCCGCCAATCCCTGTAGATATGCTTTCACTTCATAGCGACGACTCATTTATTGTCAACTTCTATATTTATTTTAATGCTTGGCATGTTTAAGGCTCGTAAGCACCAACCAGAATAGCCTCTGCTTAAAAATTCAGACTTATTCTAGATTGGATGAACTAGTTTGGCTATAAACTCGTAGGAAGTGCGGTCCACTGCAAACGCCAGCGCTATGGTGCCTAAACTAGTTTCCTTTGAAATGGTGGATTACGTGTATTCAATTTAAACTCATCGAGGAAGGTGATGTTTGCGGAGAGGGACAACTCGTAGCAGACGACTGCCTGCTGCTCATTGCGACTCTTGAAGAGGAGCGGAAGATATGGGTGCGGTGCCGATACAAGTAAGTTTACCGAGTAAAAGAAGAGCTGGTCGTGTTAAGCTCGCACGAGATTGGGGAGGGGGGCCTGTACTCATGGCATCATATGCGTTGCAAATTGAGCAGAAAACAGACAAAAGTTAGTACGAGTTAAAAGAGGCGTACGGGGGATTCATCTTCATCACGAGAATGTGTGTTCCATTATAAAACATTGCTTTTGCTCTGCCCATCATGCGGTCGTAAGCTTTTATTTTGTCTAAATATTCATTTTGTACAATATAACAAGTAGGTATGACGCTGCCAGCCGCCTACGAATGAAGAGCACTTAGATTGCTCATGCAAGACCACTTGGATTGTTCAATCGTAATACCAGTCGAGAATCGTGTAGGAAAAGAATCCACAAAGTTAATTACATTGCGGAATGAGAGTGGAATCCGTCAAGTAGGAACCTAGACTATGGACTAATAAAATAAGAAAAATGACTATGCGAATATAAGAGTTGACTTGTATATAGAGTGGTTGATTGAAAAAAAGATCGAGGAGGATCACCTCATCAATAATTGCTCCAACTCGAGAGTCAATCCGGACATTAGCTCTGGCTCCACATCTCTAACCAATGTTCTAATTGACTCATACCATATATCGAAGTAGAACACGTTAAATACACGACATGTGTGGGAGATTAGATCCGCCATGGGAATCGGGCTTATGCATGGTATTATTTTGAGAGGAAGCGAGTTAAAGTTAAAAGTTGAAAAAGGAAGGAATGGTGGGGACGGGTCAGGGGTGTGATGTAATTAGCATGTGGGGTGGGGTAGTAGGGCCCAGGCCCACAAATTATTGAAGTTAAAAGGGGACCCACTCACACATGCTCTGTGTGAGCACCACATCACACCACAGCACAGCTGGATAATGAGAAGAAAGGCTAACAAGGGCCTAGGTAGGCCTAAGCTAAGCTAATCTGATTTGCGAGGAGGAATAAGAATAAAGAATGTGGGAGCGTGGCGTGCACGCAAGACAAGTTAATTAAATAATAATTAATTTAAGGATAAAGTGGGATTAGCACGCAGTCCAAGGGCATGGGCAGGATGGGATGACGATGGGTTCCTCCACTCCAACTTTCTCCGCCTTTCTCTCCGCCTACTTTCTCTCTCTCTACCATTTCAAATCTCTCTTTAATCCTCCTCTTCTTCTTTCTCTCTCCTCTCTGCACCTATTCTCTTCTATCTATCTCCTTCCTCCCTCCCTCCGCCTTAGGGTTTCTCTCCCCTCTCTTTCACCGCGCATTTCCTTCTCTTCCTCCTACCTCCTCAATTCCCACACTACTTCACTAACACAGTTGATGAGCTGCTGATTTTCGCATCTCTCTCTCTCTCTCCTCTTTTTCCTCTCTCAGATCTTCCTTTTCTCCGTTTTTCTCTCCTGTTACCCCAATTACGTACTACAATTGAGCTTCAGCTTCGCACCGATTCATCCATCTCTGCTTCTCTTCCCAGCTTCGCTCCTCCTGTGATTCAGGTATTCCCTCGCCTTTTTCATTCGTGTTGGATGAACATATCTATCCATCCTTAATCAATCATACGTGCCGATAATAAACCTGTACCGTGTTCGCTGTATCTAATCTCATGTATTTTAGCTGTCAGTAGTTCTCGTTTTCCTAGCCGATGAATCTTAGAGCTGTGTATTGTTTGGTTTCAAGTTGAGGATGAGTCACTCGTCAAATGAGAGTGAAGACGGGCTACATTATGCAGATCAATCCGGGTCGCTGTTGGTTGATGAAGTTAATGACACAAATGCTGGCGGAGTTGCTCTGAAGAAAGGACCATGGACATCTGCTGAAGATGCTATTCTAGTGGACTATGTCAAGAAGCACGGTGAGGGAAATTGGAATGCTGTTCAGAAGCATTCTGGGCTTTCTCGTTGCGGAAAGAGCTGCCGATTACGATGGGCAAACCACTTGAGACCAAACTTGAAGAAAGGAGCATTTACTGCTGAAGAAGAACAACTGATAATTGAACTTCACGCCAAAATGGGAAACAAATGGGCGCGCATGGCGGCACATGTATGTATATTTTTTTTTCGATAATTACATTCTCACGCTCAATTTTCATTTTGGAATCTTTACTCGTATTAAATATAAATTAATCTCGTATAATGCTACCCATCCAGCATATCTTCTACCAAATACAAGGTTGTTTCTGTCTATCAATGCTGTAATGTGAAGTATTTAATTTTTTTTCTTACTTGGCGACTTTCCCTACACTTATAAGCTCCACAGAAACAAGTATATTGAGAAAATTTACACGACATGAAAGGCCGCGGGGCGTGGGTGGTATTTGATGTTGTGTGTGTGACCTTTCATTGTCTTTGTTTTAATCATGACCACGTAGCATCTCGATTCTGTAGGGTTTATGATTGCAAGAAATACTAGGTCATTATCAAAACAGTCTCTGGATTTTGTGTTATCTTTATGGAAACGATGTTATCTCTCTTATTACTTTAGCTTCTTTGGACAAAGCAAGCATGTTCCTGAAGTCACAAGAGCCACGGTGATTTTCATATATTTGACCATTCTTGGATTTCCAGCTGCCTTGTGGTTTATTACATCTTTCTATTCTGAGGTAGATAAACTCCCATACAGTAATTTTGAAGAAAATCGTACTCTCTCTTGTAAGCTTTTGAAGGAAAATAATAAAACTAAGCACATTTTATTTGCATAAAACATTCTGTCATTATTATGAATATTTAGCTTATCGCTGGTGTAGGAAGAATGGTTTCATAACTGGTAAAATGGAAAAAGCATTTAACTTATATAAGGGAACTTACTGCTGTTACTTCCATGTTAGAGTGTGTGACCCAAGAAAGGGGTTTCAGCTATGAGCGTCGGGGTTTGTTTTATGTGTTGATAAGTAGATGTGGGTTCAGAATGGAAATTTTAACAAAATTTTGCAACTGCTTATATTGCGCGTCTGCGAGCGTAGGTGATATTAGTTGTTGCTTGAAGTTCAATCGAGACCATGAAATGTAACTATTTTATTTTAGATGTTTGTAATACTTCATGATAATGAATGGATTCATTTTTGTATGCTCCGTTAAAAACTCCCGATCCATATTCTTTACACAGTGCAAAAATATTTGGTTATTGTATACTGAGAAGAGATTCCCATCACCTCCTTTTTCCTGTTTATTTACTTATTTTGTAATAGGCAACAAAGTTGTTTCATCAAGTTCTGAAAAGGAGGATAAGATCTCCTCCAAAAGACATTTGACGAAATTTCCTTTGTTGGATTTTATGTTTGAGTATACATTACTCTTTCAGCCGTAAATGCTTCATTTGAGGTTTGTAATTTGTGCGCTAAACACTAAATAATTCTTACGAGGAGCCAATGATTATATTTGATAATGTTTTTCTTAATCAGGAATAACTTCTACGTTTGTCCATATGATATTGTATTTATCACATTGAATTTTTTTCAGTCCTTCCATTAGGTAGTAATAGTCTTCTTCCTTCCTTAGTTACCTGGTCGCACAGATAATGAGATAAAGAACTACTGGAATACTCGTATCAAGAGACGCCAGCGTGCTGGGCTTCCACTGTATCCTCCTGAAGTGTGTTTGCAAGCTTTACAGGCTCATCGGGAAGGCCAAGAAACTGGAGGACTTGATAATGGGGACAGCGAAGATTATGATACGTGGAAGGCTAGTTATGAATATATTCCGGATGCAATATTTGACCGTTATACAGTCAATCAGGAAGTCTTGCCTTATGCCTCTGAGCTTCTAAAGATCTCTCCTAGCAACATGATGATTAAAGGTTATGTTTCTTCTCAATATTGTAGCTTCATGGCACCAAATTTGCATCGCCAAAAGCGTCTGCGAGAATCAACACCTTTAATTCCAACTTCAGATGAATGTATCAAGAGCTCTGTTGACCAGTTTATGGACCGTACTTGTGATAAAATTGCTCAGTCATTTGGTTCTTACTTTTCTTTTGATCCTGATCCTACCCCAAAGAGCACAATATCTCTTGATGTAATCCAGGGTGACCATTCCCTTTCAAATGGCAATTCCTCTGCTTCTCAGTCCCATATTGGGAATGAGAAGTTGGAGCTCCCTTCACTCCAATATGCAAAAACTGATTTAGGCAGCTGGGAAACATCTTCCTTGCCACATATATCTGAATCAGTTGATGCGTTTATTCAGTTTCCATCATCAAATAGTATGATCGGACCAGACTGTTTGTCACAGTGCAATAGTGGCCTGCTCGATGCTTTATTGCATGATGCAAATTGTGCATGTATCGTGAAAGATCATTCGTCTGGCAGTAACTCGTCTACTTTGAGTCCTGGAAACATTTTACATGGTTCGAATTTGAACTTTTGTGAGGCAGAATGGAAAGACTATGCTGAGCCTCCTACACCATTTGGACATTCTTGCGCTCCACTTTTCACTGAATGCACGCCTATTAGTTCCAGTGGAAGTTCGTTCGAAGAAATTCCACCTGCTGAGCCCCTTTCTGGTGAGTATTTTTTATAGTTGTTTGATGATGAATTTTTGTTTTTTCTTGACCCTCAAAATTTACGGATGAGGTTGGATGAGTTTGAACGTGTCATATACTAAGGGAAATCGTATTGTTATTTGTCATTTAGTTGTGGTGCAGCAACCTTTAGCTTACCAATTATAATAATTTTATCTTTCCAATTTAGTTATACTCAGGAAAATCATCTTGTTGTTTGTGATTAAACATAAACCTGCAACCTTTTTTAGCAATTATAATATTTCTCTCATTCCTGTTTAAATGTGTAAGTTCCTTCCAATGTACAGCACTTGGAATTTTCTAAATTTTTCCCAAGTCTATTGAATCCTGTTCGTTTTTTAGTGTTTCATAATTCGGGTAATCATTCCACAAGAAGCCTAGTGAAAACAGAACCAGTTGACCAGGCTTGGTGGCTTGAGAGAGAAAAGGATGTCAAAACTGGGTTGAGTTTTACAAGGTCAGATGCTTTCCTTGCTCCAGAGTGGCTTGAGCAGAATTCTGGATTTGTGAATGACCTTGGTATGCTTGTTGGAGATGATTTGGCTGCTGACTACAAGAACATGGGTGATGGAACTTCCACGTCAAGTTCTGGGTGGGGGCTTAGTTCTTCGTGGGCGTGGAATAACATGACTGCTGTCTGCCAAATGACTGATCTTCCTCAATAATGCTGTTTGTTGAAAGGATGATTAAAACATTTGCATTATATTCATCTTCTCAATTTGTCAAGCGCTAGACAGACCTTGTTAGTACTTACCAAAGGTTTGCTTTGAACCTGTATTTTGTTTATGGCTTTGAATGCTTTTAGTCACTGCTAAACTGCGGAATGCATGTTTGCGAAAATGGAACTGATAAGGTCTGTGCATGCATGCTGGTTTTTTGTCAAGTTTGGGGAATAACCATGCTCTTCTTCAGTGGAACTTAAAAACTAGATATTCACTAGTATTTGGTTATTTGATAGGTTTTGCATTTTTTTTCTTCAGAATCCTCTCTTTTTTCAGCTTATATTATTCATGGATTGGATAAGAGTTTTTGATTTCTGTATATGAATTGATTTTCATTTTTTGGTGCTGACTTAAGATGTGGAATGCTGCACGGTATTTATCATTAAGCTTAAGCTTTTTATGCTCCGTAAAATTTGAAGTGCAAAGTGAAAACCAAGATAATAAGAATGTGGTACAATTGTCCAGCAAATAGTACAAGTCCTTTAGTTTTCATTGCTATTTTTATTTTTTTTTGGGGGATAAATGAATAGCTGGGCTAGTGGACGTGATCTAACGGTTTCCTTTTCTCCTTGAAAGTAAAGACAGAGTTCCCGTTTACAGAATAGGCAACTGGGTGATCTCCTGAGTACACTTTCATTTTATTAAATGGGGTGTAGAAAGATGTGGGGAGTGTATGTTCTTAGGCGAGGCTCCTCTCGAGAGGACATGGTAGGTTGTCTCACTTTGTTGGAGCCAATTTATCATTTGAGTGCAATTGTAAATCTGCTGCACATAATTGTGTTGCGGGCAGTCAGCTTCGCGACATACCATGCGGTACGAAAGTTGAAGGTACTTGCATCGACTCTCACAAATTGATTTGCTCAGTTTGGTACTCTCTTTAATCAAAATGTAAAATGAACGTTTCCTAGATGACAATATAACCCGTTTGGCATGTTGAAGAAAATGATATAACTGAGGATCTGAATCAACAAATGAAGAAACTAATCTAAATGATCCTATTACACGCCATTATAACAACTCATCTAAACCCATACCTACTTGGTAATCCGCTCGATCCATGCACAAACTATGGGTAAAACGAGAGGATGCATGCGAGAGGAATCTAAGTTTCGATAGTTGAGGGAGGAGATCCACTGTTTATCCAGATGAAAAATGCAGTTATCGAAACAGACTTAAAAATGATTATAAGCTTTGTCATACCAGAAAATCATCAAACACCAGAGACTCAGACAAGATGACTAGCTCTTCTCAATTGGTAAGCTCCATGATGGCAGAAACTATATCCCCATCTGCAGCCTTTAGCGCCTTCACAGCCTTGGGCCTTGAAACTCCAGCCTGGGTCATCACCAACTCGATATCTTTTGGCTCCACCCCTGTCTCGTCTACTTCCTCATCATCCTGTGCCACTGCAGATGACTCTGGCTTTGATATCACGTGGCTAAGATCAGGTGCCTTAAACCGCTCAGCAGCCTGAGTTTGCAGCTGTGAACTCAAGTCCTCGATCTTTGCCTCCCCAAAGATAACATATGTGTCCGAGGTAGGGCTTTTAAAGACATCGGGCTTTGAGATGACAAATAATATCTGGTGGTCAGTGGCAACCATTATGTCAGTGAAAGGGGTTAAAAGACATCCCAGCAGGAATAGATTGACTGGTTGCTCAAAAATGGTAAACTATGAGTTTACATGAATCTGTGAGAAGCAAACCTACATTCTTGCTTTTTTTAACGGTAACCCGGCTGACACCTGTGATGGGTTTCATTCCAAGTTTCAACATTGCTTTGCGGCTTTTCTTCTCACTTTTGCTCTGTTTTGACCTACCGCTAGCATCTCCATCTTCATGTCCTGCCATAAGGAAGAAGGCAAGAGGAAAGAGAAAACAATTAAAAAATTTATAAAAACCCAAATACAAGCAAGCCAATTCATATGAAGAGTAACTACTAGTACTTAAGAAGATTACACCTGTGAGGAAACCTTTTTCAAGTCAGGAAAGCTTCAACAAGATGAGCTTTTCACGTAATAACAGGAACATCCTGAGGATTATAATTTACTATGAAAACACGATTAATAAACTATATTTTGTCATTGTTAAATTATTTTAAAAATTATATGCTCCATGAAATATTCCTTATGAGCCCATACACTACCACCTAAGGGTCAGAATTCTAGCCCTTCCACCCCTTGGAATGACGTCTTTAGATTAAATGGCAAATTAAAGTAAAACAACAATGGATATACCTCTAAGAAAGATAGCCAATCAGCATTGAAATAACTTTCCCAAACATCTTATATATAAAACCAACAGGAAATAACTTGCATTACGAACTCAATTCCCATACTTGTGTAGGATTTCAAGTAACGTTAAATTGACTGTAGCTATCATATGAATTGGCAATCTCTTTTATTTGTAAACAAAGTATTTGCAGTAATGCTTCTGCTCAATAGTGATTAGTGCTTTCTGTGTTACATACAGTTAGAAAGGCTAAGAGAAGGAACAGAACGTGAGTTAGAAATTAAGTGAACTCACCATCGACCTCGTCATCGTCCTTATCATCATCATCGTCGTCCTCGTTGTCATCCTCATCGTCATCTTCAACCACAGGATGATCAGGCTGCCAGTGCATCAATCAAAAGGTTGAAACAACAAAACATAATATAGTAATCAGAAGATATTAGTTTGGTTGAATATAAATAATTTACTCCCCAAACATATTTATCATTTCCACATCTACCAAATAAAGAAAGCTTCATCGTCGAAGTTTCTTAACTATAATCGGGATTAATTTAGGGACAATAACACGGAGAACATCCCAATCTCTTATATAAAATTAGAAGGAAGGAGGAAAACAAAGACCCGGAAGAGGAGGAAAGAATGGTAAAGATTAAGGCTCACATCAATCTTTTGTTGTTCGAGGTGAGCTGCGAGGAGCTCTTCCTGGGTTTGGGCAGTCATTGTTTTCTTGGAGATAGGACAATCGAGAGCGTGCACGCGATTGAGCAGGAGCCTGCAAAACCCTGGAAACCCTAAAAATGGTGGATATGAGAACGACCTTTTATGTCACTCCTCCGATCAATGGGCCTAACGGGCCCTCTTGCCTTGTTTCTTTCTCGAGAAAGCCCTACACTTTCCCATTTCCCATGAAGCCGGACGGTATCTCATTTCCCTCGTGGCTTCAGTCGGCGGAGGCGCCAGCCACTCGGCCTTCTATGTTTCCCCTCCATCGCTAACTTCCTACCTCAATTCGTTTCATTCTTTCCCTGCTTCTTCTGCTCCAATAGGTCTGGAGCGGCGATGCTCTCCGTCTCCCCACACGAAAGCACCATTTTAGGCCAAATTACTAGCAGAGTTATTAATACTCGATAGTGATTGGTGTTCATTTGTTAAAAATCAATAGAAAAGTATCGGTCGGTTTGCAGGACCAAGCTTCAATTTTGTCATTGCTCCCGTAATGCACAGAAATAGACATTAGAGTCTGTTGAATTGAACAAAGCAGAAGATTTTTTGACGCATAAAGATAGTTTTTAACATCACGGACTCATTTGATCAGTATTTTGAATGTTAAAACAATCAACCATGCAAAATGCGTAAAAAGAATCATCGACAATAAGGCAGTAACAATTGAAAGAAAAGACGAGGCAACTGTGAATGAAAAATGAACAAAACTCAAATCTCACGATGAATCAATATCTCCACAGGCCATTGATCACACAGGGAAGCATGTCGCTGGCTCCAAGTAAACCATCATCACTATATAAGTTCATTACACAAGCATACTGTAAAAGTGGGTCCTTCCAGTTTTTCAGCTACTAACATAGTGAGAGATTCTGGAAGCCATATTAGCAACCTGAGACTGGATCTGAGTGGCCCTAACTTTAGCAGCTGTGGCACGATGGAAGAATTGTTCCCTGGACAATAACCTCACGTTTCTCAGGTATTGATCAAAAGGAATGGATCCCTCTTGTAACCGCCTTGTCCAGTGAATATATAATGTCTTCCACGGCTAAATCTGATGCTGTGCAATCCAGAATTTGCTTTGACGAAATATCTACGCAGTTAAACGCATCATCCACTTTTGAATTCCCCGGATCAAGCATCTTCCCCTTGTTTTCTCTCAACCATGCATCAACAACGTCTGAATTCATCAAAATCATCTGCAGCTGTTGCTCCAACGCCTCTTTCTCGTCCAGCATTTCCTTCAACCCATCACTAAGCAGCTCCTCTCTTTGCCTTAACACCCCTTGGGCACTAAAAAGGCCCTCCATTTCAGCCTCCCTGCTCTTCCTCAACCCCACAATATCACTATGCACGTTCTCTATCAGCTTATTGATGGCATTTCGTTTATAAACCTCATTCGGGTCGTCCGTTTGTGGCTGGAATCGGCCAGGGGAAGCACTGTTACCGCCATAAGGAGATGGGGGGTAAGACCTTGGCGGGATTGATGGACGATCATATGCGGGAGACCCCGGATTGGACGAAACAGAAGGATTCCCACCTGGGATACGGCCGAAACTGGGGCTGGGAGAAGGATTAGGACCAGGGGTTGGGGTAGGGGTAGGGTTCGGTCTGCGTTGTGAATAGAGTGGAGGGTCGCGACTAAACATGATACTCAAATTGCGAACCAATTCGACCAAATTAGAACTCGGATAGATCCAATTCTGTAAATAATTGATGGAAACAATACCGGAGGGGTTGACGTGAGGATGAGGACGCTTGATGATCATGTCGCGGGTGGGATTGACGTAAACGGTGGGAGGATGGCGAGGATAGGAATCCATGAGCCAGATTATGACAGGGATGTTGTAGGTGACGCCTTGAAAGGACATGGGCGCCGTGCCATCTGCTTGGAGAAGATTGACCGAGCGGCCGTCGTTGTGGGTAAAAATAGCGGTCTTCGGCTCCAGAGAAGGGTAAGAGGAAGTGAGGGAAACCAGATGCTGACGGATGAGCCACTTGGTGTCTTCTGAGTAGGGAAGAGCCGATGGACCTCGTTGGGACAAAACGGAGCTGAGAAATTGTAGGGTTAATTGAGGGTTTGGTGGAGAAGGACCAGAGGGAACAGGTGGGTGAACCATATCAGAAAGCTTAGTGCGTTGTGAAAGAATTGATAATCGGAATCGCCCGCCAACAGATCTGGGGATGGGATGAGATGGCCGATGGGAGAGGAGACGAAAAGTAGGGCGGTCAGCGGTGTGGGAAAGACACAGATTGCAGAGCTTCCTTCCTACGCAAAGAAAGGTACCACCTTTGAGTTTGTGTGGGAGGAAAATCGTGCAATTCTAATTTATATATATCTCATACTCGAGTAAAATAGCACTAGCAACTTGAAAGCCCTGTCATGAGAATTACTGTAAAAAAAAAAAAAATCAAATTTTTTCGGGATATAAAATAAACAACTTGGTTCTTGAAATCCGACACCGTTGTCAAACTGCGTCTTGTTTTTGGCGGCAGGTGTTGGCGATTGTATCATCAAAGAAGAAAAAATAAAGAAAAAGGGAAATGGTAGGGAAGGGAGCCTCTTCACATGAATCAATGATCATCACACAACCACCCTTGTCTTCTCCTTCAATATAAAATACGCCAATTGTACTCCTACCCCCTTCCTTTCTCCCCAAATTCCTTGCAGTGACAGAGCACCCCCTCCCTGCTGCCTGCTTCTTCCTCCTTTCCTTCCCTTCCCTGCTCCCAACCCTCTCTCCTCTTCTTCAGATTCAGATCCCCCTCTTCCTCTCTCCTTTTTACAGGTTTTCTTCTTTCCATTTTCCTCCCTTTTCTTTTCTACTTTTCCGCATTTTCTTTCCTGTCTTTTCTTTTTCTTCCCCTCCTCATCCTAGTACTCTATTGCATGCAAACCCATTTTCAACCTGCTCTTTCTTTTTTTCTTTCTGTTTTGTAATTCGGACTTTTTTTTCTACATTACTCCGCTGCTTTATTGTATTCCCTGCATCGAAACATATTTTACTGCCCTGCATCATTTCAAGCTGCAAATTTGACCGCCCTTTTCCGGTGTTGAGCTTTCGGGTTTAGAGTTCATAACCAATGCAGGTTTCACTTCAGATCATTGCATTTGCATGCGACGGATTTGCATCTCTTTCTCGACTGGTTAAATTAACTCAACTTTATTGGGTTTTTTTTTTTTCACATTTGGTAAATCAGCTGCACTCTTCGTTTAATTTTCAAATTGGGCATCAGTATGATCTAGTCATCTTTTGCATTTTCCAAGTGTGAGCTTTTTTGGCTTAAAACTTTCTGGGTCTCAGAGCCTTTTATGGAATATTCAATATTTATGTGATGGAATGAAACTTTTATTTTTCTTGTATTTGCAGGCCTTATCTAATAGGATTAGCCTACACGTCCTCCTGATATATCACTGACTGCATTGAATGTTTCTTGCTTTCTTTGTGGATTACAAGTAGCGGGTACTAGTGTTTGGTTTTTGGATATGGAGCTAAAAGTTTAAATTCGAAGTTTGGCATGGGGATTCAAACAATGGGGTCCCAAGGGGAGGGTGATAACAATGGCAAACTTTCACAATTTCAGACGATGGCAAGGCAAAACTCAATGTACAGTCTCACTCTAGACGAGGTTCAAAATCAGTTTGCAAACTTGGGAAAACCACTAAGCAGCATGAACCTTGACGAACTTCTCAAAAATGTGTGGACTGCGGAGGCCAACCAATCATTGAGTGTAGATATTGAGGATAAGACGTTGGCAACTCAAACGGGCTTGCACTGTCAGGGAAGTATTTCACTCACAGGTGCACTGAGTAAGAAGACAGTTGATGAGGTTTGGCAAGACATACAACAAAGCAAAAGCAGCCATATAAAGAAGTCTCGAGATCGACAACCTACTTTGGGAGAGATGACTTTGGAAGACTTTTTGGTCGAGGCAGGAGTTGTGGCAGGAGTCTCACCGGATAAAAAAGTTTCTGGTTCAGTCATGGAAGTTGATTCGAATCTTGGCCCACAATTTTCCCAGCAAGGTCAATGGATGCAACACCCACAATCAAAGTATCAGCATCCTCAGCAAGCAGTGATGGGGGTTTATATGCCCGGCCAGCCTATTCCGCAGGCAAATCATGTAGGTGCGAGTGCTGTAATGGATATTCCTTTTTCAGATAACCAGATGACAGTGCCTCCTCCTTTGATGGGAGCATTATCCGACACACAAACACCTAGAAGGAAAAGGGGCCTTCCAGAGGACATGGTTGTGAAGACTGTCGAGAGTAGGCAAAAGAGGATGATAAAGAACAGGGAGTCTGCTGCACGTTCACGAGCAAGGAAGCAGGTTAGAATGAGATATAAGTGTGTCAGTGAGTGAATTGATTTAAGTAAGTAAAAGGATGGTGTATATATTTCTTAAACAGGCTTACACCAATGAACTGGAGAATAAAGTTTCGCGCCTTGAAGAGGAAAATGAAAGGCTCAGGAAAATAAAGGTTTGGCTTCCTTTACTATCTTATGCGAAATTCTTCTTTTGAATTGGTTTTGGAGATATCGTATTGACATCCTCTGTATTCATATGAGCCTAATAATTAAATTGAACTTGATGAATAGTCTCGATCACTCCAAGTTCAAAGCTTCGCAAGTGTCCGCATGTAATATAATATGTTGTAAATTTTGTTTCGACATCTGTGTGGGAGTGCCGGGGGTGGCTGCAACAGTCTTATTCAATATTGAGTTTCTAAACTTAAAGGCAGCATGTTTTTTGAGGCAGTGCATGTAGGCTCTTCGTAAAGTAATTTATCTATGCTAGTGTTTGATAGTGGTGGAAAGCTGTTTGCAGAAAATGGAGTGAATGGTACATGTTTGGATGATTTTGAGGAGAATTCTACATCTGTTTTCTTTTTTGGGTTTGATTGCAGAAGCTAGAAAAGATGCTGCCGAGTGCACCACCACCCCCAGATCCCAAGTGTCAGCTTCGGAGAACGTCGTCAGCTCCGTTTTAAAAAGGGATCCTGGTAGAACAGAGGTTTGGTCATAACATGTCATGAGTTTTTTATTCTCTGTATCATGTGATCTGTTAGTTTAGAAACTTTCATGGGACCTTTGTTCTTGCACTGCGTCTCTCTATTAACCTTCCTTTTTTTTTTTTTTTTTGAACTTTTCACTTGAGCTCTCAACATATTTACCCTTATCTTTCATGCCCATAAAAGATTATTTTAGTTGAGCCGTTGCCTCACTTTGTGGTTCGGAACGAACATGTACAAGGAGTGGATTTCATTTTTGATGGTTCAATTCCAAATCAGTTCATATTCCTTCTTGTTTTTCTTTTGGGTTTCAACGCATTCATTCAAGTAGACGATTGACTAGTTTTTTTTTTAAAAAAAAAAAAAAACAATACTTGATTGGATAATGACATAAATCAACATCAACTTACTTGATTGGAACGGCTAGCTTTTTATTCTACTCTCTTTGGGTGGAGACTCTGTCCACAATTTAACAAATTCAGAGACTCAGAAAATTAGACAAAAAAAAAAAAAAAATGAAGAAGAAGCTCTGGTCTGGTTATGGGGTCCGGTCCAGGAGGAGAATGGTGAATAAGAAGAGGGAAATCTTTTCCTTTTTTTTTCAAACCTACTAACCCAGGCGCTCCCACTTGCTTTACCCTTCTCCTCGATTCCTGCAATTTCGCTCTCATTTCTCCACTGGCTCCCCCATTCCTTCCTCCTTTCATTTGGGAATTTTGTATCTGTCATTTCCGAATTGGAACTGTACGATACGATGTCCGCTTCTACCGTGTCAATAACGGCAAACCCGGCTTCCCGTCGGAGACCCGTCCTGGCTTCCGAGAGAAAGAGCAATTTTGAAATGGTGGCGCCCGAAGCCGCTTCTCGCGAGGCCAACGGGGTCCTTAGTGCTGGCGATGATAAGGTTACTGCTTCTAATGCCAAGGATCTGAGCAATCACTCCATTAGGGGTGACCCTGTTCTCGATCGCTCTTCCAGGGATTTGCTTCAACTCAAGAAAACCGTCGCCACTACCACCATCTCCCCTCGACGCACTCGCAAAGTCCTCACCAAGCCTGACAAGCCTCGCTGGATGACCATTCTAAGCGTCTTTGTAAAAAACTTTCTTCTTTTGATTGTCATTTTGGGTTTGGTTCAGATGATTTGGAGGTTAGCTTTGAAGTCTGGCCACAGCAACGTCGATTCACAGTTGGGATTGTCCGAATTCGAAGGCCGGATTGCTGAAGTAGAAGCTTTCTTGAAGACAACTACTAAAATGATACAGGTACAGGTTGATGTCGTCGATCGTAAAATCGAGAATGAGATTGGAGGATTGAGAAGGGAAGTGACCAAGAAAATTGAAGATAAACAAGCGGTTTTTGGTAGTGATTTGAAGCGGCTGGAGGCCAAAAGTGAAGATTTGGAGAGGTCTTTGGGTCAGTTGAACTCTGTGGATTGGTTATCGAAGCAAGAGTTTGAAAAAATTTACGAGGGCTTGATAAAGGAAAAGAACGGTGAATATAGTGCTGGATCTACCACCAGTTTGGATGATTTAAGAGCTTATGCCAAAGAGATGGTTGAGAGGGAGATCGAAAAGCATGCTGCTGATGGAGTTGGGAGGGTGGATTATGCACTGGCCTCTGCTGGTGCTATGGTCGTGAAGCATTCTGAAGCCTATCTAGGAGGGAGTGGTGGCTTGTTTGCAAAGAGAAGTGAGATTCATAAAGACGCTGACAAGATGCTGAAACCTAGCTTTGGGGAACCCGGGCAGTGTTTCCCCTTGAAAGGCAGCGCTGGATTTGTACATATTAGGCTGCGAGCTGCAATCATTCCGGAGGCTATTACTTTGGAGCACGTTGCCAAGGTATTTGCTGCAAGCTTTGCCAAGTCCATACTGTTTGACCCTTTTAATCTGCTATTTTTTAGGCTTTATTGGTTTAATCTCTTGATTATGGCTTAGACTTGTCGTTAGTTTGATTCAGTTCTCATTCAAATAACATAGCGGAACTGCAACGAAGATTGAAAAGTAATTCCTTGAATTTTTGGTGGATGGTCTGACCATCATTTTCTCTGAAAAGAAGAACTTGACCCGCATTATTCTAATTGAATCTCAGTTGCAGAGGATGGAAGGACCCACATTAAAATTGTTGATATTCTGAAATTTTTTTTTATAGTCATCAATTTTGTTGGAATTTGATTTTAGCAAATGTTTATCCCTTTTGAGTTACCATTCTATTCTTTTTTGTAATAAAAGATTCTTCTTTTTTTTTCCCAACATACCTTACCATGTTTGGCCAAAATCTAAAACTAGCTTCACCAGTCCTTGTCTGATGCGTTGTGGTCTGATGCTTGTTTATTTATGGTGGTTCTGCCGCCAGTCCTGTCTCTATTTGTTGACCACATTCTAGTATAGCATCTGATATGGTGAGAGAATAATGTTTTGTGAACAATTTTTTAGGTACTGCGAGAGCTGCTTCTCTTTGTACAATTGCATCGTAGTTTTTGAGCGTCACTGCAATGGATTTTTTGTGCTTTTTTGTTTTTGAATTTTGGTTGACTGTTATGCGCTCTCTTGATGGTGTAGTTGAAAACTAAATATGATTAATTGTGCAGAGTGTTGCTTACGATAGATCAAGTGCTCCAAAGGACTGCAGGGTGTCCGGATGGCTTCATGACCATAGTATTGGTTCGGAAGTGAATGCCGAGAAAATGATCCTACTTGGGGAGTTTAGTTACGACCTCGAGAAGAGCAATGCTCAGAAGTTTGAGGTGGTCGAAGCAGCTACCTCCGTTGTGGTTGACACGCTCAGATTTGAATTCTATTCGAACCATGGAAGCCCTTCTCACACGTGCATCTATCGATTGAGGGTGCATGGCCACGAACCCGTTTCGGTTTTGACGACGACAATGGAATATTGATGATGCAGAGCATGAAATCGAGTGTTCTAATTTTGAGACTTAGGACCTTCCTTTAGCACTTGTTATCGAGCCAGATGATTCCTAATTTCTCTTGTATGCAGTGTTAAAGTAGTGATAAGAGATGTGAATTCACTTGTTTTAAGATGGCGGAGTAGGGTGTTAGAAGGTGTGCGTTTGTAGTTTACTCGAACAGTCGCCATTAATGATGATGAAGAAGTGGAGTGGTTTATCAAAAGAAAAGGAAAGACACCGTGTCCATTGTCCAGAACAGAAATAAACAAATCCTGTTTGGTTGGAGACATTTCCTGGCTACCAGGGTTTGTGTCCAGCTCTAGCCTTTGACCCTTTCTTGCAATTTGCAAATTTCAGTTCTGTGTCTCCCTGAAATGGAACAATCATTTCCAATAATTTCATCTTATTCATTGTTTAAATCATCCCTAACTTTAGACAATGACTTCGTGCGCAGTGCAGGCCTACACGTGGATCGAACTTCATTTTTTGTAAATTACTTGTTTGTTTTCTTCTTCTGATTTCTACGTCCGACTCCCAATTTCTCAAAACCCAGATCTTCTCCACCGCAATTCGCACAACTCCCTCTTTGACCCTTTCGTTTCAGTTGCCCGGAAAATAATCTCCTTTGTTATTTTCCCGAGAATTTTGACAGACCCACACGCTCTTCGCACCTAAAACTCTTCTCTTTTTAATATTCCTATTTGACGCCACGCCCTGTTTTTAAGATCCAATGTCTTCTCGGGTGAACAACTTTTTCGCGGACCATTACAGATGGGTTGCTTCTTAGTTCCGGGACCTCCAATTTTCCGGTCGGTTTCTGTACACTTTTCCATGCTTTTTCCCGTAAAATGTCTCTTATATATAGGATTTGTCGAAACAGTTGACCTGCATGAGAATTCTATGCGGTCAACCTCCATTGCTCTGCTAATCGGCCTTTCTTCTTCATTCAACGTAATCCAATCCAGTTTCCCACTTTCCCTTCGTAGGTTGC
The DNA here is from genome assembly GCA_022432975.1 of Begonia masoniana. Classification (NCBI taxonomy): domain Eukaryota; kingdom Viridiplantae; phylum Streptophyta; class Magnoliopsida; order Cucurbitales; family Begoniaceae; genus Begonia; species Begonia masoniana. Next base: position 275,746 of record CM039504.1, read on the forward strand.
TGCCTGGTAGTTTCATTTTCTCATCTTCTTGTTTTTTTTGGAGAAAAATTAATGTCATTGATCTTTTCAGGGGTGGTGCTGAGAATATTGCAGTTTCAAGCATTCAAGAGAACAAGAAGAAGGTATCCAATATTTTTCACTTTATGATGGGATGAATGAGTGATTAAGTGCTGATGTTTATATTTTCTGTGATTGCAGTCTTTCTTTCAGAAAATTTTGACTATTTCTGATAGACCTGAAAAGAAAACAAGCAAAGGCCTCTTTGCTTCTTCTGGTGAGCGAAACACTATTTTCTTCTTCTTCTTTTTATTGTTTAAAAAATAAAACAGAAAATAACACCAATTCCAGAAGAGATTCTGGCCTGAGACGATGTATTTTAGAAGGAGACAGAGATAGATGGAGAATATATTCATGTTTCAACTTTTAAGCTAGTCTAAGAAAGAAGCAAACACCTTCGAGGTTCTGCCATTTCTTTCTCTTACAAGCTAGTATTCGTGGAGAAAGATGATATATTTCTCCAAATTATTACAGTTTCTCTCTTAAACCACACGAGTGGCTCTCTCGCATGATTTACCATTGAATATTTATTATGTCATACTCTTTTGTATCTAAGAATTGAATCGTTTGTCCTCATTTTATCGCAATATTAGTATGTTATCTCCCCCCTTTTATTCCCTATTAATACGTCCTTCTCTGCACATACAGAATTTCAATCTGATTCAGCCGCAGAAACTTGGTTTTTTGAGTTCTTCACAACCTCCAATGCATTCTGGTCAACAGGTCCAGTCTCTGAGGTATCTTCAACACCATCTTCTCTCCTCCTCTCTTCATTTTTCTCTCCATTTTTATCTTTCTTTAATGTTGTCCGTATTCTCTCACATCTTGTTCTGCTATTCTCCAATGCCTCAGCGTGTTTGTAGCAACATGGAATGTTGGGGGAAAATCGCCTCGATTTGGTATCAACCTTGACGATTTTCTTCAGATTGATCATTCTTCTGATTTGTATGTTTTGGGGTATGATATTCTATCCTCCTCTTTTACCTCCTATTTCCATTTTTTTCCTCTGACTTCTTTTAAAACACTTCCGGTTATTGGATGCGTGATTTCCATGCCTTCTTCCAATCTTCTTTGCTGTCTAAATCAAGATATTCAAACGCATTTAAATGGATCGATTTAAATTGCATATTTGGAGAAATCAATTCCCTTTGAACAGAATCACACGTTATCAAAAACAACACAAATATGTTTTTCTCCTTGTTCAGATTTCAGGAAATTGTGCCTTTAAATGCCGGGAATGTGCTTGTTATTGAAGACAATGATCCTGCTGCGAGGTGGCTGGGTTCTATCAATCAATCTTTGAACAAACCAGTTCACATGAATTCAAGAGGATCAAAGATTGGAGGTTCGCTCTTCTTTCCAAAACCTTCTCTCAAAAGCATAAGCAACACTTTTCGGACAGAGAGTTCGAGGCGCCTCAAGAGTTGCAATTGCGCTCCGTATGACCTCGAACGGAAGCGCAGTAAGGATCTTTGGTTCCGATGCCAACCGTCTCCACCAAATGAAGAAGATGGTTCTTCAGAGGAAGTCGATGACGAGTCGACTGCGTTTGATGTGTCGGGAATTTACATTCACCAGAATGCGAACCAGATCAAGTACAGTCTCGTAGCGTGTAAGCAAATGGTCGGGATTTTCGTTACTATTTGGATGAAAAAAGAGCTTGTTCCGCTTGTTAGCCACTTGAGGATCTCTTGCGTCAGCCGTGGAATCATGGGGTGCCTCGGAAACAAGGTAATATCTTGAATCTGTAACTCTAGAACAAGAAATGTGAATGTTTTTCTGACAGAAAATTGATTATAATTCAGGGGTGCATATCGGTTAGCATGTTATTTCAGCAGACGAGCTTCTGCTTTATCTGCAGCCACTTGGCATCGGGAGAAAAGGAAGGCGACGAGCTCAGACGAAACGTAGATGTCGTAGAGATTCTCAAAAACACTCAGTTTCCAAAAATCAGCAGAACAGTTTGTAGTAGGATGCCAGAAAAAATAATTGAACACGAGTAAGTGTTGATACTTCCAGCACATCACTAGATTTAACTGGCAGAATAGAATGAACCATTGAAACTGTGTAGCTATGAGAAGATTAAGTTGAGCTAAATCATCAATTTCAATTATGTTAGCATCAATCATATCATGCGTATCTTAACTTAACAACGCTTATGACTCTAGTCGAGTCATATGGTTCGGGGATTTGAATTATCGGATAGCATTGAGTTTCTCCGAGACGCGAAGACTAATGGCAGAAAATCATTGGGATGAACTTCTGAACAAAGATCAGGTAACTCTATCCGCTTGGCCGCAAAAAAGGAAAAAAGAAACTGTTTATTTTTTTGGTAACATGTTTTCTGGTTTTGTAGCTAAGCATGGAGAGAGAGGCAGGAAGAGTGTTTGGAGGATGGAAAGAGGGAAACATTTACTTTGCGCCAACGTACAAGTACTGGTGCAACTCTGATGCGTACGCTGCCGATGTGAAAAAATCAAAGAAATATCGGCGCACTCCGGCTTGGTACGTAGAAAATAGACCCCATGCATGCATGATATTTCATCAATAAATTCTTGTTTGGCTCTCAAAAAAGTTGTGTTGGATTGATTGCAGGTGTGATAGAGTTCTATGGCACGGGGATGGGATAGGCCAAGTGTCGTACATTCGGGGAGAGTCCCGATTTTCTGATCACCGGCCAGTGTGTGCTACGTTTTTGGTGGATGTAGGGGTTGTAGACGGTGGATTGAAAAAGGGATTGTCGGAAAAAAGTAGGAATATTGCCAAGGAAGAAATCTTACCACCTTCAAAACACTAAAAATATTCATTGAATTTCTGTTCATAGTGTTCTCGCTGTGTATTGGATAGTGAGTATACAGTATGCATACAATATTAGACATAATACAAATATTAATAGTGAGATTTTAATTAACTGGAGCCTGGAGGAGTTCAATCACGTGTGGGTGAACTTTTAACGTAAGACCGCGGTGGAACATTAAATTCACCATGGTTCTACTTTTATAACTGTCAGCTTCTTTGCCGGGTTTACCACTACTGGCACTGCCATCTCTCAGAGCTTGGAACGAGAGATTTATCTGTGAACAGGAGCCAGTGGGTATGGTGCAGGAAGATTTCAGCGAGCTTGGTGGAAGGAGAAGGTTGGATTTCATCGCAATGGACCGGCTGCCATTTTTAAATACCAGTCGGACCATATGATTGTAAACGATGGCTTGGGAAGCCTCACGATCTGAAGAAGGCATGGAAAGTCGGCTGTGATTAAGCACATGTCGCCTGATATTGGTAGGATTAGGAAGCTACTGAGTTCGCATCCATGGAGATTTCATTCAACGGGAACACCACACTTGAGTGTTCATAAGCGAATGATAATATCGTTGATTTCAGGTTTGATTATGGAAGCGATCCCTCGATGCCAGAGCAAGACATCTCCTCCTCCTGCTACGTTCTTTGAAGTTTAATAATCAATGATGTACTTTTCTTACAATGTATTTGTCTGAAAAAAAAAAAAATAATAAGAAAAGCTGTGTCTTCACACGTGTGAGGAACCATGGAAGACCGAAATCCCACGCTCCGACTATTTATTTCCCCATTTATCGGCCGAAACTTTCCGCTCTTTTTACCACCACAAATCCGAAACTACTGTTTCATCTTCTTCGCTCTTCATTTTCTCCCATCTCTCACTAACACCACTCCGTCTCTCCTTCCTACTCCCCCCCTTTTTTTTCTTTTTCTTCTTTTTCTTCCTGCTGCTCTTTAGCTCCTCACATTCGGCCCCTCCGGTATTTCGGATTTTGTTTCATGTATCGGAGTAAGTTATAGACTGTCTCTAATTCTCTGTTTCTCTTTCAACTGAATCCAATCCCAATGTACCCTCTTAATCATTCGAGCTGACTATTTTTCTGGTCGGCTAGTTTGGTTGCTGGAAAATTGTTTTTACCGCATCGAAATGCAAACCCAGAAAGAAATTGCAGCAACTCGGATAGATTATGGATACATTTTTTTAATTTTTAATTTTTATTTTTTCGTTTGAGCATTTCCATGATAAATAATGGGTATTTTTCTATGATCATTTTTCCATTACAAATATACTTGCAGAATGTCTCAGCATCTGTCAATCTTAATTGTCAGAGACTTCATTCCTGGTTCTTTGTGTGTACATACGTCTTAAAAGAAGTTGTTTTTGTAGAAATTGAGATTGTTTTCTTCTAATCCACATCTCTAAATTTTCACTCGTCGTTTCCATATTATGTCCTACTCCTATCAATGAGTTACGATTATACAAGTTGAAATTTACTTTCTTCTCGTCAGTTATGCAATGGACGCCACTCATAGAATCTTCCTTCTTCGCAGGTTTTTGTTTGATGTTGGATTATTTCTTGACTTTGCAACTATTGAAGGTCTTGGAAAACGGTAAAAGTTCATGAGTACTTCCAGTGTTGTGTTTTTGAAAGAAAAACATGATTTTGGTTATGTCTGGGAGATGGTTTCACGATTTTTTTTTTCAGAAAATCACTCTTGGAAAACAAAAGAGATTTTCAAAGTTATTTGACCTTTGTCTTTTTGAAGCTATTTTATGTTTTTAGAAGTTGTAAAACATAAAATTGTCGGAAATACTGATTTTTCTTTTTCAACTATCAAGCAGAATATTGACAAATAGCGGTGAAAATTCTAGAGTCTTGTGACTCTTTCTCAGCCATGCAATACAAGGAGACTGAAGTGAGAAATCAAAATCTACTCTTACTTTTTTTGAGTTGCTGAATTTTATAATTGAACTTCAAAATTGTTTTCCCTTACCCGAATGTACGGACAAAATTTGAACTGCACATATTGTGATCAGAATTTAGTTCCTCCCCGAGCTTCTGATCCTGGTTGGGCACATGGAATTATGGTAAATGGGGGTCGCCAGAAGATCAAATGCAAATACTGTAATAAAGTCATGCTCGGTGGTGGAATTTCCAGATTAAAGCAACATCTGGCTGGAGAAAGAGGCAATGTCTCTCCATGCGAGAAAGTGCCAGAAGAAGTTAAGGTGCAAATTAAACAGCATTTAGGTTTTAAAGTTCTGGAGAAGATAAAGAGGCAGAAAGGAACAAAAAGCAGTAAGAATTCAGTATCACATTTTCAAAGCAGGGAAGCAGGAGTTGATGTTGTGCTGAGAACAGAGAGTACAAGAAGGTGTAGCAGCAAAAGAGAGGTTGTTGAAGGAATCTCTAGCCGACCAAAACGCCTCAAGACGAAAAATCTTCATCCCGTTAATCAAAGTTTTACTTCACAAGAAAGTATAGATCAAGCTGATGAGGCTGTTGCTAAATTCATGTATGAAGCTGGCATCCCATTTACTGCTTCAAATTCACATTATTTCCAACAGATGGCTGATGCTGTAGCTGCAGCTGGACCAGGTTATAAGATGCCATCTTATCATTCGTTGAGAGGTAAACTACTGACTAAAAGTGTACGGGACGTAGAGGAATATATTAAAGAGCTGAAGAAATCTTGGGAGGTGACGGGTTGTTCAATCATGGTTGACCAATGGAAAGACAGAAATGGTTGTGTAGTTCTCAACTTTTTTGTCTATTGTCCCAAGGGAATTATGTTCCTTAAATCTGTCAATGGATCTAATATCTCAAAATCTCCCGAAGAACTTGTAAATTTGTTTGAAGGTGTTGTTCAAGAAGTGGGACAGAATAATATTGTCAATTTTGTGACGGATACTTCACCTACTTATAAAGCAGCAGGAAAACTTTTAGCAGAGAAATACAAGTCCTTCTTCTCCAGTACATGCGCTCTGCATTGTATTGATTTGATGCTCGAAGAAATTGAAAAAATAATTGATGTGAGAGAGGTGCTGGGAAAGGCCAAAAGAATAACTCAGCTTATATATAACAATTCATGGGTCCTCAATCAAGTGAGGAAGAGAAGTGGTGGAAGAGATATTGTTGAGCTTGGTGCTACGAGGTTTCTTTCTATCTTCTTGACTCTGAAAACAATTGTGTCGTTGAAACAGCATCTTCATCAGATCTTTACAAGTAATGCTTGGATGCAATCAGTTTTTTCTAGGCAAAGGGCTGGAATTGAGGTGGCAGAGATTATCGTCAATCCATATTTTTGGTCGCGCAGCGATACCATTCTCATGGCAGTAAAGCCCCTACTATCTGTTTTACACCTTACCGACCGAGAAGAGAAGCCTTCCGTTGGATATATATATGATACAATGGAGAAGATCAAGAGAAGTATCATGGTTGCTCTTGACAACAGGGAATCTGAGTACTTGCCGTATTTGATGGTCATCGACCGGATATGGCTAGAGGAGCTTCATAGCCCTCTTCATGCAGCTGCATATTACCTCAACCCATCAGTCTTTTATAGCGCGAGTTTTTCTTCCAATAAAGTCATTCAAAAGGGTTTACTGGATTGCATTGAAACCTTGGAGCCCAATGAAACGTCCCAGGTTATGATTACAAGCAACATTAATTTTTACGTGGAAGCTATCGGAGATTTTGGTCGACCGGTGGCTTTACGCAGCCGAGAGTCTTTGGCCCCAGGTCACCATCTTCTCATACGTGGTTAATGTGAAATCCAACATTTTTGTGATGTTTTCATTTTGACATATAAAGTTAGTGTCGTCTCGGTTGGTTGTTTTGTATGACAGCAACTTGGTGGTCATTGTACGGCGCTGATTACCCAGATCTGCAGCGTTTGGCAGTCAGGATATTGAGCCAAACATGCATCAGCCTGAGATGTGATAGGAGGTGGAGCACGTTCGAACGCAGTTACTTAAAGAACAAGAACCGATTAGAACACCAGAGATTGAATGACCTCTTATTGGTTCATTATAATTTGGGCCTTCAAGAAAGGTAACTTGGGGTTACTTTATGTGATTATTAGTTTGATTCGATCTGTCTCGTGAAATTATGATTATAAAGCAGGAGGCGATCGGAAATGGGAAAATGGAGGAGCAGCGGGGTGGTGGGAGTTGATCCGATATGTTTAGAAGCAATGAACGGTGTGATGGGGGATTGGGTGGAGGATTCAGGAGCCGAAAAGGAGGAGGTGGACCAAGAGTGTAGCCGGATATGAGATGAAAGAAGCAGGCAGGACACCGGAGGCAGAGGCACTGATTATTATTCTTGTTAATTAAATATTTTATTATTTGGTCCTAAAAATAGAAATAACATGTTTTTATTTGTAATTTCCTCAAAATTTAAAATAATCAAAGTAAAACCTTGGCGCGCACCGCCCCTCCGCCCTTCTAGGGTTTTACTCTCTCTCTCTTCTCGCACCGTTTCAGGTCTCTGTAGTCACCCAACTTATCTGTCTGTAATGGCGCGCGGGTGAACCTACTACCTCTCATTTTCCACGCTCCCTCTCTTTTCCTTCTTCCATGTCTTTCTCTTCTGGCTTCCGCTTTTCTTCCATCCTCTCCCGCAATCTCTCTCTTTCACCCTCCTCTTCCCGTTTCTCCACACTTCCCTTTCGCCTATTTCAACCTCGTTTTCTATCCTCCAAGACTCCCACTTCCTTCCGGGGCGTTCGCTCCGTCAAAGCCAGGCGAAGAGACGAGCCTGCCAAGGACGATACGTCTGAGGCGCAGGACGCCAATGGCAGCGTCATTCTCAAGGACTCCACTCCAACCGATGTTAGGATTGTTACAACGGAGCTCCACAAGGAGGCCACTGACGCTTATATGGCTTATGCCATGTCTGTCTTGCTCGGCCGTGCCCTCCCCGATGTTCGGGATGGTTTGAAGCCCGTGCACCGACGAATTCTGTTAGTCATTTAAGAGCTCCTGTGATTTCATAATTCGGATATGCTTTTTAACCATTCATATTTCTTGTTTAGCCTGTTTTGGATCTTACAATTACGCAAAACTCGGAATGGGCATGTACATAATAACTGGATTCATGAAGGATTTTCCTGACCTTCGCCCCATTACATTTATTTTCCAGTGAAAACGTTTGTAGTTTTTTTTTTAAATTTATCTTGAGTTGGAGTCGGACTCGGGTTACTTCTTAGAAGACTCTGGTTTTCTCAGGACAAACTAACTCAAGGCTAGCTATATAAAAATTTCTCTTTCAATGCGTTTGAAATTTCAGATCAATAAGGGGATTTATTTGATGATAAGCATATATATTGTAATTGTATAATAACATATATCTCTTTACTTTCTCTGTTTTGTTGGGTAACGTTATGTAATTTTTACTGGGTGTTTTCTGTTTCTCTTGACATTGTCAATGAGCCACATGGAGTGCTCCAGCTGACATTGGTTTCCTGGTAAAACTGTGCACAGCTTTGCGATGCATGAACTGGGTCTTTCATCCAGAAAACCATTCAAGAAATGTGCCAGAGTTGTTGGAGAGGTCAGCTCATAATTTTTTGAGCTTAATTATTTTTTTTCCTGGAAAATATACGTAACTGTGATTGTTGATCGACGAGAGTCTTTTTTTTTTTTTATTGAGAAATGATTTTTATTAAAAGATATTGTGTCTTCTAAAAGTTCTTATGCGATGCCCTCTTTTGTGTGAAAATGTTCTTTTTCAATATAATTCTCTTTATTCATAAAAAAAGCATGGATACCTCTTCATATTCGTTGTTCGTAACTATCTTTTAATGGTTTATGATGATCATGTGCAGGTTCTAGGTAAATTTCATCCTCACGGAGACAGTGCTGTTTATGACTCACTTGTCAGAATGGCACAGGTATTTGATATAAGATGTATTAATTATCAAGCTGTTCAACAGATGGCAGATGCTGCATAGAGTTGTAATAGTCATTTTTTTAATTTATTTCGGAGTGATAAGTATTGATTTCTATTTACTTTTGATGGGGATTTGTCGTGTTGAGGAGGATGTATATCCACATTATAAGACTGGGTGATATCTGCATAATGTTGGTCTGGACTAGCTAGTATGGTGAAGAAATAGTTTAATGCAGTCAACAAGTGGCTATGTTATGCTAGACTACTAGATCATTTTTTTTTGTTCTGAAGTTGATTAAGTAAAAGAAAATGGACTAAAATAATAGTTTTGAAAAACCCACAAAATTTTAAACAGGTTATTATTTTGGAAAAAGTTTTAGAAGTTAATTAGATTTTTTTTTTTAAATATTTCATAAGTTAAAGTAAAATTAAAGACCTTGTGGTGGAATGAAATATATCTTGTACAATCCTATACATTTTCTCTAATACAGACAGACAACCTCACTGACTTAGCAATTTTTTTTTTTTTTTTTTTTTTGAATTTCTCAAACTAGACCTTGGGAACTTAATGTATGGCACAAGATAGTTTATTGCTCATATTATTATAATTTTATGGGTTTATTGAGTTTCATGATGATGCTTGAGGACCTTTCAATTTTTTTTTGGATTGGTAATGATCCTTTCATTTTTTCGCACTATGTGTCTCAATTTTCAATAATTTTGCTGATTGCTTGCCCTTTTGTTTTCCCTTCGTTCAGCAAAGGAATATTGTGAAGTAAAGACTACTAAATTAATAATCAAACGAAAACTCAGCCATCTTTCTCAATTTATTTTGTTGCTACTATTATCTTGGTGTTTAGTTACATTTTTTTTTATTCTTTCTATGTTTCTTTCTGCTCATTAATGTTTTTCAGGATTTTTCCTTAAGATGCCCACTAATCCAAGGGCATGGAAATTTTGGTTCAGTTGATGCTGACCCCCCTGCTGCTATGCGATACACAGAGTGCAGATTAGAAGTATGTTCAAGATTCTTTTCTCTTAGAAGACTTATTTTTTATTTTAAGATTTATATGCGAGAGCCATGATGTCTATGAAGAGCTAATGATATGTACGGTCTTCATCGATTTATTTTTGTTGTAATGGTCTGGATTTGAGTTTACCTATAATACATAATATTTCTCAAATGAGAAGGCATTTGAGGATTCTTGAATGAGTTTCATCTTCGGCTCCAGTTTGTTGAACCTTAAAGTTTTTCTGTTTGAATCCTACTTCCTTTGCCCACATTTAGTATAACTCAAACAAACATTTCTTACCCATATCACAAGTAAATAGTCAGTTAAAAGAAAAAAATAACAACGTTGACCTGGTCTGTGAAGCATCGCTTTGGAATTTTTGTACCCTCATCATAACACTTTTTTAGAAGAATAGGGTTTGACTTGAAAAAATGTTCTAAAATCATATTTTCTTCATAGGTACACAATCCCCTTCATCATTATTTACCAAATGTAAGCTTCCTAAAATATTGACGTTAATTTATTTAAACTGCAATCTTGCAGGCGCTTACAGAAGCAATGTTGCTGGCCGACCTGGAATTGAATACTGTGAGTGCTGTTTGAAATGTTTGCTTCACTTTCCTCTGATTTTCTTTTCACTTACTTTGTTGTTGCAGGTTGATTTTGTCCCTAATTTTGATAACTCTCAAAGAGAGCCATCACTGCTACCTGCTCGGCTGCCTACTTTGTTATTAAATGGTTCTTCAGGAATTGCGGTACTTCCTAGTTTTTTTTTCTCGCTTCGTCTTCAGTATAGTATGCTTATATCACTTTGTAATATTCAAATGATCTATTTAGTGTCATCATTGAATATAATTCCTCTCAGGTAGGCATGGCGACCAACATTCCTCCTCATAATCTTGGGGAGTTGGTAGACGTGCTTTGTGTTTGATTCGTAATCCTGAAGCAACGGTAAGAAACTGAGATGCGTAATTGTTTTTATTCTTAGTATTGATGTCTTTAGAGTAGACTCATAATTGGCATTGTAGCATTATTATCGTGATATTTCAGTTTCAGATATTTGTTCTCAAAATTTTTAGCATGTCACTTTTCCTTGGAAAATTAGATCATCTTCGATCCTTACTTCTCTTAGAAGACTATTTTTTATTTTAAGATTTATATGCTAGAGCCATGATGTCTATGATGAGCTAATGATATGTACGGTCTTCATCGATTTATTTTTGTTGTAATGGTCTGGATTTGAGTTTACCTATAATACATGCTATATTTCTCAAATGAGAAGGCATTTGAGGATTCTTGAATGAGTTTCATCTTCGTCTCCAGTTTGGTGAACCTTAGAGTTTTTCTGTTTGAATCCTACTTCCATTGCCCACATTTAGTATAACTCAAACAAACATTTCTTACCCATATCACAAGTAAATAGTCAGTTAAAAGAAAAAAATAACAACGTTGACCTGGTCTGTGAAGCATCGCTTTGGAATTTTTGTGCCCTCATCATAACACTTTTTTAGAAGAATAGGGCTTGACTTGAAAAAATGTTCTAAAATCATATTTTCTTCATAGGTACACAATTCCCTTCATCATTATTTACCAAATGTAAGCTTCCTAAAATATTGACGTTAACTTATTTAAACTGCAATCTTGCAGGCGCTTACAGAAGCAATGTTACTGGCCGACCTGGAATTGAATACTGTGAGTGCTGTTTGAAATGTTTGCTTCACTTTCCTCTGATTTTCTTTTCACTTACTTTGTTATTGCAGGTTGATTTTGTCCCTAATTTTGATAACTCTCAAAGAGAGCCATCACTGCTACCTGCTCGGCTGCCTACTTTGTTATTAAATGGTTCTTCAGGAATTGCGGTACTTCCTAGTTTTTTTTTCTTGCTTCCTCTTCAGTATAGTATGCTTATATCACTTTGTGATATTCAAATGATCTATTTAGTGTCAATCATTGAATATAAATTCCTCTCAGGTAGGCATGGCGACCAACATTCCTCCTCATAATCTTGGGGAGTTGGTAGATGTGCTTTGTGTTTTGATTCGTAATCCTGAAGCAACGGTAAGAACTGTGATGTATAAATTTTTTTATTTTTAATATTTGATGTCTTTAGAGTAGACTCATAAATTGCGTTGTAGCATTATCATCGTGATATTCCAGTTTCAGATATTTTTTCTCAAAAATTTTTAGCATGTCACTTTTCCTTGTAAAATTAGATCATCTTCGATCCTTACTCCCCTGGCAAGTTTATTTCATGCTTCATCTAATACTTGTACTTAGGCTCATATCTGCACAAGATTAGGATTCTTTATATGGAAGTTTGAAATAGAACTAAAGTTTGAAATAGAACTAAAAATTACACAATGTGGCTTTTAGAAAATGCTTACACATGAAAGATATTGTTGTTAGCTATACTTATCACTTACAATTTTTTTTTTTTGTGGAATTTGAAAGAATCTAGAATGATAAGGCATTTATTAAGCCTACAAGTTGAAGCTATACTTATCACTTACAATTTTTTTTTTTTTTTTTTTTTGTGGAATTTGAAAGAATCTAGAATGATAAGGCATTTATTAAGCCTACAAGTTGAAGCTATACTTATCACTCTCAATTTTTTTTTTTTTGTGGAATTTGAAAGAATCTAGAATGATAAGGCATTTATTAAGCCTACAAGTTGAAGCTATACTTATCACTTACAATTTTTTTTTTTTTTTTTTTTTGTGGAATTTGAAAGAATCTAGAATGATAAGGCATTTATTAAGCCTACAAGTTGAAGCTATACTTATCACTTACAATTTTTTTTTTTTTTTTTTTTTTTGTGGAATTTGAAAGAATCTAGAATGATAAGGCATTTATTAAGCCTACAAGTTGAAGCTATACTTATCACTTACAATTTTTTTTTTTTTTTTTTTTTTTTTTTTTTTTTTTTTTTTTTAAAAACTAAACAGATCCCTTATCAAACGAATAAGTCTGCCCTGGTGGAGAAGATAGCTGAGCTGGTTGAAAACAAGGTGATTTAGTTAGAAAAATTGCTGATTAATTTTTGTTGTCTTAATTGAAGTTGACACTTCAATGCATGCATTCTTTGTCATGATTTGGTTGTTGACAAACTTACCATTTGTTTTAAGATTTCATTTCTTTCATATAAATTACATTTTCTAAATGAGGACAGAGTATTTAAAGTGGATGTCCAGCTGCAATTTCAAGTGGATAGATCAAAATGATTGGGTCTTTCTAACAGGAAAAAAAAAAGTTACAGAGGCCTTAGCTGTAATTTCTTATGGATTTATATAGATTGCCATGGAAAATTGTCTCTAACTTCACTTTCCTTTTTTCTGTTCCCATTGTGCAGTTTTTTTTTCCTAGCATGCCTTTCTAGTTTTTTGATTCCTTTTAGTGCAATTACCTTCAAAATGAAACTAAAAAATAGAAGATGTCATTTACGTTTACAGTCAAAATTTGTGCTAATTTTTATAATATGGTCAATTTTGATCTCACTTGTTCCTGGGTTTTTTTACTAAACATTGTTTAAGTTATCACTGTATCATCAAAATTTTAATTGCATAGGAAGTGAATGTTTTGTAAAAATTTATTTTTGATGTTCAAATATTGTTGTTAGCTATACTATTTTTTTAAAAACTAAACAGATCCCTTATCAAACGAATAAGTCTGCCCTGGTGGAGAAGATAGCTGAGCTGGTTGAAAACAAGGTGATTTAGTTAGAAAAATTTCTGATTAATTTTTGTTGTCTTAATTGAAGTTGACACTTCAATGCATGCATTCTTTGTCATGATTTGGTTGTTGACAAACTTACCATTTGTTTTAAGATTTCATTTCTTTCATATAAATTACATTTTCTAAATGAAGACAGAGTATTTAAAGTGGATGTCCAGCTGCAATTTCAAGTGGATAGATCAAAATGATTGGGTCTTTCTAACAGGAAAAAAAAAAGTTACAGAGGCCTTAGCTGTAATTTCTTATGGATTTATATAGATTGCCATGGAAAATTGTCTCTAACTTCACTTTCCTTTTTTCTGTTCCCATTGTGCAGTTTTTTTTCCTAGCATGCCTTTCTGGTTTTTTGATTCCTTTTAGTGCAATTACCTTCAAAATGAAAACTAAAAAATAGAAGATGTCATTTACGTTTACAGTCAAAATTTGTGCTAATTTTTATAATATGGTCAATTTTGATCTCACTTGTTCCTGGTTTTTTTACTAAACATTGTTTAAGTTATCACTGTATCATCAAAATTTTAATTGCATAGGAAGTGAATGTTTTGTAACATATTCTTTCCTTTCTTTGCTATTTATTTTCTGATTGACAGGCTTTAGATGGAATAAGCGATATTAGGGATGAAAGTGATCGATCCGGGATGCGTATTGTCATCGAGGTCTGAAGAGTGTGACAGCTGCAGCTCTTAAGTTTTTCTTAACAAAGGGACTCTGATCTGACAAATTATAAATAAGATAATGACAAGTTTTTGTCTGTTTTCCAGCTAAGACGAGGAGCAGACCCATTGATTGTTCTGAATAATCTTTATCGGCTAACATCTCTGCAGTCTAGTTTTAGCTGTAACATGGTGGGGTGAGTGATGATATTTTCACCAAATACATCCGAAATTTTATTTGTTTTGAAAATTGCTCTAGCTTGGTCATTATCTCATCTTGAATCTGAAATGAAAATGCTACTAAAGGTATCTTGCTTTTGATTAACTTCGATTGATTGCGAGAAAAAATATAGAGGGAGTGGATGGTTATTGGAACAGTTATATTGATTGGAAACTTATGGATATGTACGCAGTGGTCTCAGTTTCAAACTTAGGAAAGAATGGTGGATGAGCCTTGTAAAATCTCGTGATATAAATCATAGTTTTCTTTAATAATTGGGGTCTATAAATTGATTCCCCTGTCAAGCTGTTAGATCATCATCATTTGTTATCACATTGCTGTAATTTAAAGTTGTATCTATCTTGCTGATTATCCTATCTGATGCTTCATATTTATTTTGTTTACCTTTTCCTTATCTTATATAATTTGTAGCATCCTCAATGGACAGCCTAAATTGATGGTTTGAAGGAGTTGTTGCAGGTGACAGTTTACACTTGCTCTTAGTACATTTTACTGTTTGATTATTTTCCTTCATTACCCTAGGAATTTCATTTGCATTCTACTTTTTCTGCTGGTTATTGTGCACTTAAAGGCAAATGGAATAATTACAGCAGGTAGTGGACAATCCAAGAGATATTATTTAGTTGATACTATGATATCTCCCCAGTTCAGTCTTTGCATTTGTTCATTAAATAAAGCCAAAGTGGCATGGGAGTCCAGAAATTGAAACTTTAACTTCTCCAAAATGTCTTTGTAGTTTTTTGATTCCTTTTAGTGCAATTACCTTCAAAATGAAAACTAAAAAATAGAAGATGTCATTTACGTTTACAGTCAAAATTTGTGCTAATTTTTATAATATGGTCAATTTTGATCTCACTTGTTCCTGGGTTTTTTTACTAAACATTGTTTAAGTTATCACTGTATCATCAAAATTTTAATTGCATAGGAAGTGAATGTTTTGTAACATATTCTTTCCTATTTATTTTCTGATTGACAGGCTTTAGATGGAATAAGCGATATTAGGGATGAAAGTGATCGATCCGGGATGCGCATTGTCATCGAGGTCTGAAGAGTGTAACAGCTGCAGCTCTTAAGTTTTTCTTAACAAAGGGACTCTGATCTGACAAATTATAAATAAGATAATGACAAGTTTTTGTCTGTTTTCCAGCTAAGACGAGGAGCAGACCCATTGATTGTTCTGAATAATCTTTATCGGCTAACATCTCTGCAGTCTAGTTTTAGCTGTAACATGGTGGGGTGAGTGATGATATTTTCATCAAATACATCCGAAATTTTATTTGTTTTGAAAATTGCTCTAGCTTGGTCATTATCTCATCTTGAATCTGAAATGAAAATGCTACTGAAGGTATCTTGCTTTTGATTAACTTCGATTGATTGCGAGAAAAAATATAGAGGGAGTGGATGGTTATTGGAACAGTTATATTGATTGGAAACTTATGGATATGTACGCAGTGGTCTCAGTTTCAAACTTAGGAAAGAAGGGTGGATGAGCCTTGTAAAATCTCGTGATATAAATCATAGTTTTCTTTAATAATTGGGGTCTATAAATTGATTCCCCTGTCAAGCTGTTAGATCATCATCATTTGTTATCACATTGCTTTAATTTGAACTTGTTTCTATCTAGCTAATTTACCCAGCTATTAGATTGTCATCCTTTGTTATCACATTGCTGTAATTTAAAGTTGTATCTATCTTGCTGATTATCCTATCTGATGCTTCATATTTATTTTGTTTACCTTTTCCTTTATCTTATATAATTTGTAGCATCCTCAATGGACAGCCTAAATTGATGGGTTTGAAGGAGTTGTTGCAGGTGACAGTTTACACTTGCTCTTAGTACATTTTACTGTTTGATTATTTTCCTTCATTACCCTAGGAATTTCATTTGCATTCTACTTTTTCTGCTGGTTATTGTGCACTTAAAGGCAAATGGAATAATTACAGCAGGTAGTGGACAATCTAAGAGATATTATTTAGTTGATACTATGATATCTCCCCAGTTCAGTCTTTGCATTTGTTCATTAAATAAAGCCAAAGTGGCATGGGAGTCCAGAAATTGAAACTTTAACTTCTCCAAAATGTCTTTGTATGTTTCTTTCAAACTTTGGAGGGGATAAATTAATGTGGTATCTTCAAACTTGGAATTTTGAAGACAGCAATAGAATATGTTTAGTTTTTGGCTCTCGTTATAATAGTGTGTTCTTGAAGTTCTTTTTATTAATTTTGAAGTCAGGCTTATGGTTATTCTTCTTCCTACTGGTAAAAATTATCTCAGGCATTTGTAGACTTTAGATGTTCTGTTATTGAACGGCGTGCAAGGTTTAAGCTTTCACAAGCACAGGAAAGAAGACACATTGTTCAGGTATATTGTGTTTTTCCAGAATGAGTGATTGTGTAATGTTTGTTTGGTTAGCATATATTCTTTTCTGTTAGTATAAAAAATATATATTGAAAAAAGAGCCCTATCCAACAGGACGAGCTTACAAATGAAAATGCTTAACAATGGAATAAAAAGGTGAATGAAGTCTTTCCCATACAAAATGCATGCTACAAAAGAAAAATTAAAAACGCTGTACAGCTAAACTTTCTAAAATCACTTTTTTGCTTGTTCTGAACGCACCCAAAAAAACTTCATTTGATAGTATCATAGCATTTGAGCTTTTGGTTGATGCAATATAACCTGAAAAGACTATCCTGGGTATATGATCATGAACGTCTTGAAATTTTTGAATCCTGTAGAAGGTGTTCATTGGATGAAGTTATTGTTAAAGTGGAAAGAGTGAATTTTATTTGTTTCTGTGGAATATGTTATACAATTGGTGTTCTTTCCTCCATTATCTGCTTGTATTTGATAGTTAACATCTTTTCTATATAGGGTATTGTAGTGGGGCTGGATAATTTAGACGGTGTAATTAGAATAATAAGGGAGTCTTCGAGCAACGCACTTGCATCTTCTGGTCTCAGGAATGGTATGACGTCAAAAGTTTGCAAATATAATTCTATCATTTAGTGAAGCGTTCATATGTTCTCCTTATCCGTATGATAGATTTCTTTCTAGGAAGAAATTTAGTCTTTATTCACCCCAGAATATAGGATTAAATGTTTATGATGATTATTGATAACAATGATAAACTGTACTCTGGAATTAGAAACACTAGAAACACAATCGCACTTCCCAGTCTTTGGTCCAATAGTTCTGCAGAATAATTGCTTCTGTTTAGGCCGACTTCAACAGATAATGCATACTGTGCTACAGCAATTTGTCAACGAAATTTTGCCTTTTATTTATTAGAAACCTAAATTTAGCTTTTTATATTGTTAGCATTTAACTTTTTAATTAATTATAATTAATAACACAAAAAATTGGATATTGGAAGAAATAGATTTAGATTCTAATTTTCTTAGTCGATTTTCCTTATTTCCTCTTTTATGATTATCCTAGAAAATGATTATAATTATTAATTTTAATCTACCTCTATTTTAAAACATTCTTTATTTACCCGTTGAAATTTTGATGTGTGAAGCAAATTCCAATCAATAACTAAAGAAAATGTAATAAAGCCCCAAGTACGGGAAAGATCTAAAAAAATAAAACACTTGGCAACATATTTGTCCTCGCTTTCCTAATAAACCCATAGGCAAGGCTGTCTGTGAAATTGATATTCACTCAGCTCCAAGCTCATATATCACTACGAAGATTTACAATAAAAACCTGCACTTCTATTTTGGAATATCAAGAGTTATTGTGTCTTATACTCAGACATGTCTTCTACTCTGACAATGCATGAGATCTTCTGAAATTTTGATTGTGATTGAAATTTGGAGGATTACAGGTGCTACTTAGTGTTGTACTCATCTTTCTTTTTCTTGGTTTTATTTTCCTTTCGAATATTCATCATCATGGCCTTTTACTTTGTTCATCACTTGTGATGTTGTTGTGTTTAGTTTTAAAGAATAAAAGTGACTGTTTATATTTCCTCTATGAAGAATTCAATCTCTCGGAGAAACAAGCAGAAGCTATATTGGACATGAATCTTAGAAGACTCACTCTTCTTGAGGTTTGGAGCAATCGTGCTGATTGTAGCAATGAGTTGCGTTTGTTCAGTCAGTTTATTTTTTCCCTATCTAATATACATTTAATTTCTCTTGATGCAGAGGAAAAAGTTTGTTGATGAAAGTAAATCCTTGATGGAACAAATTTCAAAATTAGGTGATCTCTTATCAAGCAGGAAAAACATGCTACAGGTATGGCTTTGCCTTTAACGTTGACATCGTTAAATTTAAGTGGTTCTGAATTATCTTTATAAAAATAATTTTTTCTGTCTCTACAGCAAGGGAAACTGGACTAGTAATTTTTTTCATTGCTAGAGATTAACGGAGGCTAATGTTTTTATTTTTGTATTAGACGAAAAAAAAAAACACACTGAAATATGGAATTGACTCAATGGTAAGCTGCAAAGGATTGGGCGACGTGTCACAGAAGTTGTTGGGGTGGGGGGGGGGGGGGGGTGTTTGGCTATTCCCTTCCGGTACCTCATTTATAGTATGTTGTGGTGGAAAAGGTTTAGGTCCCTCGTCTATTGGTGTATTATGGCTAGCAAATGAATAGTCGCTATTCAAGACATTGAAATGCTTTGTGGGAATGTATTCTCATGTTCTATTTGGTTTCCTGGCCTTAGTTTTCCCCAAATAGTTGTCAATGATGTCTTTTCTCTCTATTATCTAGAACGAAACTGTTATTTCAGTTGATTTTTTTTTTTATTGTAATTTGTAGTTGATAGAACAAGAAGCTATTGAGATCAAAAACAAGTTTTCCACTCCGAGACGTTCAATCTTGGAGGATGCAGACAGTGGTCAACTTGAAGACATAGATGTTATTCCAAATGAAGAAATGCTTTTGGTATATAAAATATGAATTGTTATTTATTTTGCTTTTCAGACATGACATTTGCCTTTTATGTATCATGTTTTTTACTCATCCTTCAGAGTCACCAATTATTCACGACTGTTATATGATATTCAGGCACTTAGTGAAAAAGGTTATGTTAAGCGAATGAAGCCAAATACCTTTAATCTTCAACATCGTGGAACAATTGGAAAGTCTGTTGGCAAACTGAGAGTCAATGATGCAATGTCAGATTTTATTGTTTGTCGCGCGCATGATCATGTCCTGTATTTCAGGTATGCCTGATTTTATCTTTTACTGTTCGAGTACATTTGTAGTTGAAGAAGTTTAAGTGTGTAACTCGAGCCATCTTATAAACTAGGCAAGGATTCAATGATTATCATGTGACAAAAGAGTAGTAAAAGAGTTGGTTCCATCCAACATGGTTTAAGTGTTTGCTTTGTATCAGGGTTTTGGAATTCTTATAAGTATTTATGGAAAATTAGGAAATTTCTCAAACAATGTAATTTCTTAGAAAAGAACTTTTTGCCAAAAATTAAATAAAATGTAGGACATCTAAAATATGCTGTACTCTACTGATGAATGTAGGATACTGATATGTTTTATACTTGTATGGAAAATGCTTATCTTCTTTCCTTTAGATATATAATACGACATCCAAAGAAACGTTACGTAATACTCCACACCAGATAAGTAATTTTTACATACACATTAGAAGGGATTTCGAGAGCCCTTCCTCTCCACACAAAAACACACCTCACTGATTCCACCCTCCTAAGAATATAACCTCCCTATTTTCTATTTTCAACTGCTTTCTACCCACCACTGCCACTTAAAACTATTTTTGTTCTACAGTTACAACTTTAAATTCCAATTCTTCTTAGGCCTCTTAGTACAAGTAAATCACAATGTAGGTTTATCATTACTCCCTGCCAAAAAAAGAACCTTGTCCTCAAAGGTGCAGAAAAATCTGATCATAATTTTCCCATTTTGCTTGAAAGGATGGACGATGCTTCCATTTAACCCAAACATCAGTCTTATGTTGATCACCTGATTGCCACCTAACATCCAACAAGACTTGTGGTTGAATCTGTCAATCTTTATCATCCAACCAACTTTCAGGAAGAGAAGTAGGACTAGTGACTTCACCCCTCATTTCCTTTCATAAAGACACATGAAAGACATGATGAATTCATGTGGTGTTCCGCAACATTAACAGATAAGCTACCTTTCTAATTCTTTTGAAAACTTTGAATAACAATAAAACCGATGTGACAGTTTGACAAGTAATTGTCGAGCAAGGGTCTTCTGTCTGTAAGGTTGAATTTTGTGTCAAACAAAATCACCCTTCTGAAACTCAACATTTCTCTGTTTTTTGTTTGTTGTGACTGTCATTTGGACTTGAGCCCTTCCTAAATGGAGTTTCAACAATTCCAAGATAGCATCTCTCTTCTGAAGTAGGGTGTCTATTGCAGAAACAGCTGAACTAGCATATGTGTCCAACTGTAAAATTGTAGGAGGATCTCGTTTGTACACCGCTTTAAACCATTTAAACCATTCCTTCAATTTATCGCTCGTAAAACACCGCAAATAAGTCTCAATTGTTCTGTTTACTACTTCGGTTTGTCCATCCGTTTGAGGATGGTAAGCTGAAATGAATTTCAGCATAGAACAATGTAAGCGGAATACCTCTTTTAAAAAAAAACTCACAAAGATTTTATCCCAATCGAAAAAAATGGATTTAGTCATTCCATGTAACTTGACAATATTAAAGAATGAAAGCAATCTTTGCCTACCAATCTTGCGATTTGCTTCTGTATCAACATGATATTTCGTTCCATCGTCGTAACCATCTCTATCTTGTGCAGTTCACTCTTGTGCTATTCCTCCTTAATTCCTGCAATTTCCAGCCATGTTTTGCTTGTGCGCATCAGATCTTGTTATCATTTCCTTTCTCGCCTCCCTAGATTACCTCTATGATACCAAAATGATATGTTTTATACTTGTCAGGAAAATGCTTAAATAATATCTTATTTCCTTAAGAGGTACGGTACAACAACATCCACAGAAACGTTACGTAATTCTTCACACCAAATTAGCAACTTTTACATACACACTACAATGAATTTCGAGAGCCCTTCCTCTCCACACAAAAACAGACCTCACCGATTTCCCCCCTCCTACGAATATAACCTCCCTATTTTCTGTTTCCAACTGCCTTCTACCCTCAACTGCCACTTAACACTGTTTTTGTTCTGCATTTACAATATTAAATTCTAATTCTTCTTAGGCCTCATAGCATAAGTACATCTGGTTTAACAAATACTTTTAAGTGTAATTTGAACAAGTGAACCACTTGATTTTAATATAACTGGATTTTAAAATAGTATAAGAGTTTTTATAGTAATAATAAATATGTATTAGATATATTATTTACGAGAGGGCAAGTTTTGGGAAAACTACTAGACCTAGAATTCCTTTTGAATAAGTTGCCTATGTAACCTACTGCTCTACACTATCAGATTTTAGTAGAATAGCCGCATCTATTCTTTAAAATAACAGTTAAAAGCATCACCTAATAGATGTGCTAAAGTAAAAGTTGAAGGGGTATGTCTGCCGTGCTTTTGCATTAAAGTTTATATACCAGGCTTTGTTACTCTTTTTACTTGGTAATTACTCCCATGAAACTATTAAGGTATTGTCATCTACAACTTTTTTTCGCGACAAAAATGGAAATTGGACTTGCTTAATGATTACAGTATAAACACTCTTTCACTTTCTGTTTCTTTTTCGTTCGAATATGCTTGGGCTGCTATCTTCTAAGATCACCCTCACACTCTTTCTCTCAGAAAAGATGTGGCAAGCCAAGCTGGCCATTGGCTGTGTAAACCTCCTACATTGTTTGCCAATGTCCAAACATGCTCAAAAGCGAGAATGGAAGGTGCCACATTTGACTACTGCTAATCGAAACAATAATTGGAAGTTCATTTTTTTCATCAATGGCAAGGCCCAAGATATCTGGCCTTGTTTTCTCGTTCGATGGCTGCCCTTCTTCTCCTGCTCCTTTGAGATTCCAAATGGCTATCATGCCCACTGGATTCATGTCTTTTGCTGCAATTGCATCTCTTGAATTCACCAATTTCTCTTCAGAAATCTCTGAACGAGAATGATCTAAGAAGAGAATCCTTTTTCATCATTTTCCAAAACTCCTTCAAATCCTGTTTCGTGAAGTGTTATGTTTAGGAGTAAGGGTTTAAAAGAGACTGAGAGAGGGAAGAGGAAACAGAAAGGGTGATGGACTTTGTAATGGTGACACGTGTTGACTTAAATGGAATGGAAACGGAGCTAAACACATTGTTCAATCTGCAAGCTTTCAATTACAAAATAAATGAAAATGAGAAGGAAGGAGTTTTTCTTTTTATACTTGGATTTAATTTTTGGGATCACTTTTAGCCATATCAGACAACATATTTATTATGGCTGTGTAACTATTTACTAGGAGAAAAAAAATCATGGGATGTTTTTATAAGAAACAAGTTTTGTTTCTTTTTCTAGTGTTTGGTCTTAGGAGGTATTGTGTGGTGACCTTGCTATGGACTATTACTATTCTATTTTTTAATTGGAAGATGCTCATAGGCTTGAAAATGTGTAAGCATGATTTATCTAAATCTCTGCTCGTAGTGAGAAAGGAACAGTCTACTCAGCTCGTGCTTATAAAATCCCAGAATGCACCCGTACTGCTGCTGGCACGGCATTGGTTCAGGTATGTATTTATCAACCCACGTTAAAGTTCAACTCTTATGTTAATTGGTTGTAGTTGATTTAAGTTTTCTCCTGATGATTGCAGATCCTGTCTTTGTCAGAGGGAGAGAGAATAACTTCTATTATTCCTGTGAGTGAGTTTGCGGGAGACCAGTTTTTGTTGATGCTCACAGCCAACGGCTATGTCAAGAAAGTATCTTTGACCTTTTTCTCATCAATCAGATCCACAGGAATTATTGCCATTCAACTGGTTTGACCTTTCTCTGATTCCTTGATCTTGGTGGAGCAGTTAGCGTTTTAAACATGTAATGTTAAATCTACAGGTTCCTGGTGATGAGCTAAAATGGGTACGCTGTTGCACTAACGATGATCTTGTGGCAATGGCTTCACAGAATGGACTGGTCATTTTGAGTCCTTGTGCTAATGTAAGTCATTATCGTGGTTTTTTTCTTGAATAGTGTAAATGTTATTAAGATCTATCTACGATTGCGAGAAAAGCATAAAAGGGTCTATGTTGTTTAACATGTTTGTCCTTCTATCACTGCTTTTAGTTATTTTTCTACTTGACAGATTCGAGCACAAGGTAGAAATACCAGAGGTGCAGTGGCAATGAGACTAAAAGAAGAGGATAATATGGCAAGCATGGACATAATACCAGCAGCTAAGTGGAAGAATTTGGATAGGGTATCAGAAGTATCACAAACCTAGTAATTTCTTTTCTTCCTTATTTTTACTTTTAATTCCCCATTATTTCTCTATTGGGGAAATATGTAGTTCTTGTGGCAAATTCTTAGTTTGTTATCTTTGATGAATCAAGTGCACATTTCTTTTATATAAGAAAAGTTTTATATTAAGAGAAAATTTTCCAAGATATAGAGGAGCTTTAGAACAAACACAAAAAAATTAAATCCAACATAGAACGTGCAGGGTCTTGTGAGATTTTGTCGTCCATATGAAAGCAGACATGACGTGTTTGTGTGGCAGTAGAAGAAAATGTGAATGACCTCTTCCAATTGCTTCGTTTTTGTGGTTGTGCTGGAGCAAATAGCTTGTTTCATGGGGGAAGAAGATAATTTGATAAGACACATGCATTTTATTTGTCTCGGTGTGTGGAACAAAAAGGAATAGAAAGATTTTTTGAAGAATCTTTTTTGAGAAATGTTTAATTTTAAGTTATAAAAGTGTATTTTTTATAATAAACTTGAGTGAGCAAACTTTCCTAATTTTTTTTCTCTCTATCCTTTATATTTGTACAATTATGGATATTACTTTCCGTATTTATTTATCTTACATACTAAACAACTTTTTTTCCAGCGTTAAAGGCCTTAATGGTCCATGGCTATTATTTGTTTCTGAAAGTGGATTCGGAAAGCGGGTTCCATTAACGAGCTTCCGCTTGTCACCCTTGAACAGAGTTGGTTTGATTGGGTACAAGGTACGATGATTTAAAATTTTCATTACCTGCGCTTCGTTAGCTTTTATTTTTTTAATTGATGATGATCCTCTTTTTTCAAGTTTTCTTTGGAGGACAGACTGGCAGCTGTTTTTGTGGTTGGATTTTCGTTAGAAGGTATAGAATGCTTTCTTGGATCTCCTTTATTGTCAATGTATATTGGTTTGTCGCTGCTTAATTGATGAGCTTTTTTTTTTTTTTTTGGTTTTTTAATTTCACAGAGGATGGAGAAAGTGACGAACAAGTAGTTCTTGTGAGCCAAAGTGGCACAGTCAATCGAATAAAAGTTCGGGACATTTCTATTCAATCTCGCTATGCAAGGTAAGATAAATCTCTCTATTTTTTTCATACTATATTTGGTGCTAGTCTTTTGCTGGTATTCTGTCAGGTGAAATCAATGTATTTCTCTCCTTGAAAATAAAACAAAAAAATAAACTTAATATTTTAGTTGTTTTGTCTCTGACAGAATATGACTGTGTTTGTCCAAAATTAATAGATGAAGATACTTTTGAGATTAGAGTATCAAATTAGAATGATGTTATTCGGTCATTTATTTTCACACTTCAAATCAAATTAGAATGATGTTATTCGGTCATTTATTTTCATACTTCAAAGAAGGCCATTGGAGTGTCGCTGCGAATTTTTATCTTGTTGCTGATGCATTCATTTGTTGTTATTATTATTTGGGTAATTATCGATTTGAACCTTGTACTATACACGTTTTTTCAATTCGGCCCCTGTACTAAAAAAATCGGCAAACCGAACCCTGTACTTTGATTCTGTTATCAGTTTTGACCTTCTATCAACAATTTCATTAAATCCTCATTGAAAAAATTAAAAAATAATCTTGGATTCAGTTGAAATTTTTACCACATCTTCACTATTTAATGAGAAGATAATTTGAAAATTTTTGTGATTTTTGAACACATGTACGATATATTGGAATTTTATCTTAGTATTTTATAAAATATTATAATAAATCATACATATTTTAGAAAATTACAAAACTTTTTCATATTATCTACCTATGATAAGTTGAACATGTGAAAAAGTTTTCAAATAAATCAAATATTTTTTGGTATTTTTTTAAAATTAATTTATAAAGTAAAGAAGAAACTGAGATTAATTTAAAAAAATACCAAAAGATATTGGATTTATTTGAAATTTTTTCTAGATGTTCACCATATTATGGGTAGATAATAGAAAAATTTGCGTAATTTGTTAAAACTTGTATGATTTATTATAATATTTTTAAAAAATACTAAAATAAAATTACAATAAATCGTAGATGTGTTAAAAAATCACAAAAATTCTCAAATTATCTTCTCATTAAGTAATGAACATGTGGTAAAATTTTCAACTGAATCTACGATCGTTTGGTAATTTTTTCAATGAGGGTTTAATGAAATTGTTGATAGAAGGTCAAAACTGATAACAGAATCAAAATATAAGATTCGGTTTGCCCGTTTTTTTAGTTCAGGGGCTGAATTGAAAAAACGTGTATAGTACATGGTTCAAGTCGATAATTTTCCTTATTACATGGTTTCAAGTACATGAAGCTATGGACGGCTAGTTTCTTTTGAATTTGCAAGGATCATAATTTGCCTTGATGAAATAAAATCAATTCTGTAACTCTTGA
Source organism: Begonia masoniana (assembly GCA_022432975.1). Taxonomy (NCBI): domain Eukaryota; kingdom Viridiplantae; phylum Streptophyta; class Magnoliopsida; order Cucurbitales; family Begoniaceae; genus Begonia; species Begonia masoniana. The sequence continues at coordinate 301,895 of CM039504.1, forward strand.
ACTAAAACCTTTAGAACAAACGAGTTAGTCATGAAGAGATTAGTTGAAGTGGTAAGAAATTCCCAAGTGGATCCAATTCAAGGGTGTGATTTTCTCATCAGATAAAAATGTTTCTGCAGAGGAGTCATTTTGATGAGATTGGATCATGCTGGAAAAATCCAGTCGGCTTCTTTAATCGCAGCAACGGATACAGAGCCTGAGGAGGAGATTCTAACCGCAGTAGATGGCAGCGTCCATCAATGAACATCACTGTTCATGAATTTTGTTCTTTTTATGAGCAGCATGCGAAGCATCATTAACTGCCCGTACAAATTGACAATTTTCCCTTTTGAGTGGGGGATTTGCTTCGGTTTTGTTTGGCTGCGCCGTCCATGTATCTCATCATGTGTTGTTTTTAATCATGAGACATTCTGTAGGAAATCTGTACAGGTATTGTTAAACAGTAGTCCCAGCAGATTACTTTAGTACTTGTTCTGTTTACTTATAATCAGAACCTTTGATATTTGCTCAGATTTGTGTTATTTAAAGTCAGGTGTTTATTATTTTGTTATACAACTTCGGATTATGGTATGTAGCTATTACTTGAAATTTACTTTGTTGAACTTAATGGTGCAATGCACGATGATTCTGCGTTCTATTAGAAGGCGTTGACGATCTCTTTGCTTGAATTGATTCATTTGATCGAGTGATTTGCCTGCGTCAATCATAACTCTGGTAATTGAAATATGGAGAGCATAAATTAATCATTGGCTTATGAGTGATACTACACTTGACGTAGTTAGGACTGTTAAATGTTACCAGATATCCTTCCACCTTTGTAACCATCCATGAATCTGAATCATTTCTTTAATCACTCAAACTTCCCAGCTTAAATTTTCCAAATCTTCTTTTTCGTGGTTGGAAAATAAAATAACCACCATCACAACATGATTGATTATTTTTCGAGAGAGCCCGTCAATTCCCAAATTTGGCTGCAATGTCAGACTCCAATCTCGTTCATATTATCTAAAAATATAAAAGATGAAAGAAGAGAGACCGGCAGCTATTGAATGAAGCAGTGCTAAGAGGCTTGTGGAAGTCATGCAGAAATTCTCCAAAATGATTCTGTTTGTCATCTACCAACTTCACCCAAAAATTTAAATTACAATTTTTTAACGAAAATTGTGAGATTTTTTAGCTTCTTTATAAGAGTGGAAATGGTTTATTCACATCGTAATATTCTTCTCAGTGCTCCCCACCACATGCACAAGGAAATGAGATGAACCAAAAATACTCCTCTTACCCAGATGAAGCAACTGCCTTAACCCACGTGGCGTAAATCCCATCATCTTTAAGTCTAAACAAAAAACAGCAGAATGTAAACCAACTGACATATATAGAGAACTAGAAAATAGGCATAGCAATGGAAAAATTTACTTACAAGTGCATGTCATTTGAATTTATTTCAGAAAACAAGTTCACATAGAAGCGGAACCCGTCAGGGCTTACATCTCTGCATATCAAACCTGCAAACAGTATCCTTCCTCTCATTAAAATTCAAAACTATTTCTAAGCATTTCTGTCTTCAATAAAGCATACTAGCAATTTACCTTTACTCTCAGCAGTTAGAAGCTGCTCCTTAGCCATGGCTGGAGCAATCCCAAGTGTTATCGCTGCATCACTTGCACTTATACCAGATCGAAGAGCATCTGGCTTTGTAACAATGGCCCTGATTCTAGTGAAAACCTGCATTTGAAACACTTTTGGTTATTGTTGGGCAACTTGAAGATGCTTCTTCGCAAGAAATAGTCACAGGGATTTTCAAGAAAAGAACAAAGGTAGTTACACATTGACAGGATCCTAGTCATCAAAAGGGTCAGTAGCATGTTCATTTTAGTGAGTGAACGAATATAAATCTTACGATAGAGTCCATGTCCATCACAATCCCAGTCCAACAAAAGCACGAAGGTGATAGATACAATCTGCTACTGTCCCGAGTTGGATAGAGCACTCAAAAATGCTTATCTACCCACTGAAACCCTATGCTCAACATTTGACGTACATACCCATTAACACCTACATTTGGCCGTTTTGTAGAACTAGTTGCCGATCTTTCACAATGTATAAGAAAAAAAGATTAAGACTAGAGGAATCCTTTTCCCTTGAATTGTACGTAACTTTTTTCAAAATTCTCATTTCTACCTATACATTATGATATTGATGGATATCCTTAGCCATGATAGGGAAAACAATGCATCATGACAGCAATTCTTAAAAAGTAGAATGGCTAGGAAATTGCAACTAAGTTCAGTCTTGATCCGAGTTCCACCTGTACCCAATAATAAAATAGAAACTGGATTGAAACATAGAACATTTGATATATCGCTTCTTCAAGCAAAAATAGCCACCATAACTTGACTTACAAGGATTAATTGTCTTTTTGAACCCCACTTTTCCAAAACTATCATGGATTAGTTTCTAAGCAATGTATAAAATGAGCCACTCAGGAACAACATTATTGTTATGAATAGATTAAGAATTTAAGTTTTGGTTATAAGGGGTCACCTCCTCGTCACTGTGAGACTTATTCTGGATGACCATGACACCGCTATCGAATTTCCGAAGCGTTACTGGACTGATCACATAGAAAAAGAGATAAATGACTTTCCATTTTCAGAGGAGTAAACTACATATAGAAAGTAAATGTAAATCCCTTTGGAACAGCCATTTTCCTCCAATTAAATCACCATATATTGCTTAGTAATCTCTAAGAAATAGAAAACAGTAAAACAATTGAACATAAGTATACATACACATCAAGCTTCTCCCAAATAGAACATGCTTGCAACAAGTCATCCGGCGATATCAATTCTGTGTAAACAGGATAAAGATCTTGTCTCACACTTGAACTAAAAAAGAAGAAGAAAATAATATATTTTGAGCATCCTCCGGATTACTACCTGTTCCCCTTGCTCGATTGAAGAGACAATAGATATCAATTAGATTTATCATTCCTCCAGATCTCTCCAACGGCATTTTAACAAAATCTGCCAACTAACACGCAAAATAAAATTGAAGAACTCTTTTTTGAGTGGGGCACACAAAAAATATGCAGACTCTAACAATTATCATGACTTCGTAGCAACTTCACCAGAACTGATTTGGAGAAATATTTTGCATGTACCATATCAGAAGTTATGCTTTATTTTGGTAGCATCTTTACAAGAATTGATTCTGAGAACATATTTTGCATGCGCTGTTTCAGAAATGATGTTTCATTTTTGAAGCTGTGTATTTCATAGAAAACTGTGGAAAAACAAGTAAATTAATAACTTTTAAATTTTTCAAAACAGAAGCAAATTAATTAAAGGAAACGAGATTGCATTAAAAATACAACTAATTAAGGAATAATAATACGCTGGTATCAATCGTGTACATGAAAAAAAAATGGAAAAAAGTAGAGAACCTGGCGAGATAACTGCTGGTGATATAGTGCGCCGGCTGACTCTTTAGTCACAGGTGATATGATACCAACACTCAGCAACCAATTTTGCATATCCTCTTTAGATCCCATCTCCTCGTCACCACTTTGAGAATTGTTACCAGATAAGAGTTTTAGCCTCATTTTATCAGCAAGCATAACCATCTCTTTAGCTTTGCTCTGAAAATCCACCATGGTTTCAGAACTAAACAAATCATTAAAAATAAAGAACTCGACATGAATTTTATAGTAATGAACACGTCAACCACACACCACACCCTTTCAATTCCGGGCTAATAACCACAGAGTATATCAGATTGAATCAACCATAATTTATTGAGGAAATTAAAATCAAGCGCAGTTGTAATGTCTTCAAATACACCAACAAAAAGATAAAAAATTTCAACGTTTTCAAATAACTACAGCATCAAACTCATTAGTCATTTACTAAATGTGACACTCCTGTTTCAGGTCTACTTGCAAGCTCATCGAAGCATTCTGTTATACACATGTTAATGTTTCTTTCCAAACACTTACAATATAGATTTCGGTACAGTTTGTTTCAACACTTGCACTTGTTTTTGATAACATAGAGACTACAATACCGACAGGAAGCATTTATATTGATCGTATTAAGAAATGACGGCAGATTAATTGAGATACCATGAGAGCATTTAAATCCTGGAAAGCATCCTGCAAGCTCTTATCTGTACTTTCCCACATCTCCTGCTCCTTCCTCAGAATCCCGGAAACTCCAACCATCCGCACAGTGCCTTCATTTGTATAAAAGGAGGATCCCGTACTAGTCGAACTGGACGCGGATCCAGACTCTGAACCCCGGACGGAATTCGCGTTCCCAACCCACGCTCTGCCCCGCCAATTCTCCCACAGCTTCCCAAAAAAGGCGTCGCAGTCGCCTTTCCCCCTGATTACAATCGTGAAAACGATGGGCCTTCCACCCATACCTGAGGCAATGAGGCGACCATCAGGCGTAACGGAGACTTGGAAACGCACCCTGGGAGAGGCGAACATGGATTTGAGGGACTTCTTGGGAGAAAAGATGTGGGTGATTGCGGAGAGAGGAACGGAAACAGCTGAAGAAGCTGGAGGGGCGTTTCCGGAGACAGGATGCCAGATAAGACGGTGAGTAGTAAGGATGAGAATGCCGGACTTGAAGTAAGGAAAGGAGGGAAGATCATCGCAGTCGAGGTCAACGGAGGAAAGGATGGAGGATTCGATTTCATTGGGAAAGAAAACAGGGCGTCCGCTGCTCGTCCACTCAGCCGCCGGGAAGAGATCGCCGGCCATGGTGATCAAGCTCTTTGGAAAGAGAAGCGTGCGTGGGCAGTCATAGACAGCTCCTATTCATTTCTTCCACGTATTTATTTATATTTATTTAAAAATAAAATATAATTAATTAATAATTGGAATTGGAAACACTAAAACCCTGCTTCGAAACCAAAACCCTAATTTGGACTTGTCTTCTCTTCGTCTCCCGGCAGTGAACGATGCCATCTTCCTTCTCCAATCAAATTCAAGGCAGCGTAAGAGCCTCTGCTTCTTCTTCCCAACTCTTGAATTCGCTGTCAAATTTCTTTTCTTTTTTTATCTGTTTCATTTTGTTTTTGCTTGATTTGCAGAATTCCTCGTCTACCTCCTCTTTTCCAAATGCGTCCAACACACATGGTCCCTTTCAAGTTCAACCTCGAAGCCAGAATTCTCTATCTGATGCCACTCATGGCCACGAGCTTCCTTCGCCGTTTCCACCGGGATTTGGGAATTCCCCACCCAATCATCTTCTACCTTTACAAAACAATCATCCCAATATGCTTCACATGGGTTCAACGGGTTCTGTTACTCAGCCAGGTCAAGCCAATCTGAGTTTTTCTTCCCAAAGTTCTGGTCCACCTTTCTCTCTTCAGCCTGCGCCATTATGCAATATAGCTCCGGGGGTAAATCAAGTCAATTCAGCTCCCACTCCTGCTCAATTTTTTGGGCATGGTTTACTCAATTTGTCTCAGCAACTTATTCAGAGTATGGGATTGCCTAATGGCCAATTCAGCTTTCCAAATCCTTATCAAAATATGAATCAACAAATGCCCCTGCAATTACCAAATATGTCTCAACTTCTACCTTATGGTGCTCCTCCATGTTCTCAAAATCCATTTGGAGGTCCAAATCAAGTTCCTCAAAATCATACCTTTTTAGCAAATCAACAGCTGGGCATTCAACAGATCAATCAGGTTTTGCAGCAAATAAAGAATAATCTCGAAAGCTTGATTCCACAAACTGGGCATGTAAATGCTTTGAATCCATCATCTGTTTTGGCTCCGCAATTACCAGGGACAACACCAGTCCCATTTGACTTGAGCTCGACACACCAACATGGAAATAACAACTTTCACCCTCAACCTTCGGGTTTCTCCCAATCTCAGGTAGTTTTGCTATACTATCCACAAAACTTAGTAATTGGTAAATACTCTTTTTGGCTGAATTTTGTTTTCTATGTTTGTGCTATTATTAAAATGCAGATTGGTTTGTTCTATTTCTGTATTAAGGTGTATAAGCTTCTCTTTGTTTGGTTGGTTGAAGTATTAGGCTACTGACATCAATCGTCTTTTATAATTCAGTATAATTGGAATCATTGTGAATCCCACGTAGTGGATACCTTTTGCAGATGGTATTTATTCTTCACACTGTGCTGACATATGCTTAACAATATCATAATGATATAATTACAGATCATTCTCTTCATGCTTTGTCCAATTTTTCTCAAAATATTTTCAAATTCTCTGTATTTATCATTGAGTATTATCAATTATTTCAGGGAAGTTTTTTTAAAACTGAAGGTGTGGTAATACACCAGTTTTGTGTAGCAAGAACAAGGGTCCTATGATCTTCACGAGAAGCCCAAATGGAATGGAGTCAAAAATGAGGTTTTTCTTTTTGTCTTGATTTTCTATTTTTCAAGTTATATTTTGTGAAGAGACTATAATTTTTTAGCTTAACTTTTTATTGTAGATTTCAGCAGAATAAGTTACCTCATATGAAAAATGAGAATAGAAAGTTTGGGTTTCCTACCAAGCAACAGGGAAAAGGTTCGTGTTATTTTGCTGCTTGCATAGTAACTTTTTCTTCTCGATTAAAGCAAGGTTATTCATCTCCCTCTGGATCAGATAGAGATTAATAACACGAAACACATTTGGTTTCTCAATCTCCATCAGATGCGCATTATGCTTGACCAAATCCATTTCCGGAGAGAAGTTTATATTCCAAAAGTGAAAAAATGTTAAATGCAAAGGATTTTTTCTTTTTGTGTGCTCTTTTAGGTATTGCTCGTTATTGATTTACCTCTTTACCTGATGTGTGTTAGTATTTGATGATTAACATAAAACCGGCCTTGCATTCCATGTTTGTCAGTGATCACTGCTATGAAACCTAGAGAGTAGTATTAGACATTTCTTTATTAAATGATAAACTATCAGTTCTCTTTTAAGTTCTGTTATGTGCTTATATGTCTACAAATATGTTCAGCTTTCAGCAAACATATATTAAGCCGTGAAAATAGGAAATTTATTGTCAGTTTAAAAAGTTCATGAAGTCGAACAATTGTGGAAATACAGGTTTTCACAACAAGAGGCCTGATAGATTCAGTGGTGGCTCCACAAATCAAGTCAGAAATCAGAAAAGGTGATAATTGCTTGATCTTAATTGTAAATAATATCTCCATTAAATATGTACAGTCGCATTGTTAAATGCCTTTTAGAATTTTTTATTCGTTATGAAACTAGCCAAAAGTAACATGACAAACCTTTTCTCAAGGCAATCAGCTCGAATTGTTGACAGATTTATGTTTAGCTCTGAAATTCTTGTCAGAAAGAAAAAAAGCTGAAGGTTTTGGTTGATCTGCAAGTTCTTCATGTGGTCAAACCTTCATTGATATATGCATATGTTATGTTCGACATTTGTTGGTTAATAGTTTTAGTAAGCGCAAGCATGTCTATTCAAATTCTGCAGTTCCAATGCCTAATGATCATCATTGTAAATGGTCATAACAATAGAAATGACAACAGCAAAGGTCGGACGGTAGGAAATCTTTAAAACAATTTACATGCCTATCAAAAAATCCAGTCAATGGAATTTTAAAAACTAAATGTTCTGCTTTGGGTCCTAGCATACTATGATTAAATATTTTTTCGCTGGTAATAGATCTAGGATAATGACCCTTGAGATATTGTTACTATAATCTTTCTCCTATTATAAAAAAAAAAATTCTTACTGGTGTGTGGCCGTGATGGTCTATTACTGTCACAAACAATCAGATCTATTTCTTGGACCTATTCTGAACGAGAAATTCAACAATGGCGTGAACAACGGAAGAAGAATTACCCATCAGGAGCCACCTTGCAGAAGGTTTGAATGATTAATTACCTACTCAGTTAAAGAAGAGACTTTGATTCTTCTTCTGCAATGTTAGTTCGTTATAGATGTCTCATCATCATATTCCCTGCTGCAGAAACTTAAAGAAAAACATACAGATTCCGTCATGGTGGACGTGGATGCTAGATTGCGAAAAAAGGTATCCTTTTCTTTATTATTTTCTTTTATACGCTCATTAGAAAACTCTGTTTTCCTCCTGTTTTCACATGAATGCCTCCTGAGATTGTCTGTATGAGTCATGTTTGTACTTTCTAGTCTGTTCAGTCGGAAATTGAAGTGTAATAGTGTGGATTGAAATAGCGGGGCAAGCAGACACAGATTCATCTAACGTAGCTAACACGAGGAAGCAAACATTATTGCAGAAGCTCTTGAGTTCTGATATAAACAAAGATAACAGCTCTTGTTGCAGGCATTTAGATTCATGGTGATGAATTCTTTCTTCAAAGACTGGCCAGACAAACCTCTGAAGTTTCCCTCTGGATCAGATAGAGATTAATAACACGAAACACATTTGGTTTCTCAATCTCCATCAGATGCGCATTATGCTTGACCAAATCCATTTCCGGAGAGAAGTTTATATTCCAAAAGTGAAAAAATGTTAAATGCAAAGGATTTTTTCTTTTTGTGTGCTCTTTTAGGTATTGCTCGTTATTGATTTACCTCTTTACCTGATGTGTGTTAGTATTTGATGATTAACATAAAACCGGCCTTGCATTCCATGTTTGTCAGTGATCACTGCTATGAAACCTAGAGAGTAGTATTAGACATTTCTTTATTATTTTCTTTTATACGCTCATTAGAAAACTCTGGATGCAAAAAAGAGGGAAAATGGGCAGATCTCCTTAGTTGTTGGATGAGAATTAAAGAACAGAGTACATGTTCTTATCTTTAAATTGGCAATGTTTTTGCAACCTAACGAATTATTGGAGAACAATCATGGACTGTAGAAGTAGTTCTATCACTTTACATTATCCTTCTTCTTCTTCTTCTCTCTCTCTTTCTATGTGGAAAAGGGATACCATCTTCTTCTTACCTTCACGTCTCTAATACCTTTTCTCGAATTATATATGAAAATTAATGAAAGAAAAAAAGCTCAAAAGTAGATACTTGCTGTTTGTATTGAAGTGAGTGCACGAAGCATTGATGTGGAGATTTTTTTAATTAAGAGTGATTTTGTTAAAAAAATAAATTGAAATGGGACGAAGCCTAGAGTGTTGTTGGTAGTGATTTTCTCAAGGAATGGTTAATGATTTTCAAGCGTGGTATCACTGTCTGATTCTTCTGTAATAACAATTTAAAAGTTCAACATTGATGAGCTTGAATACTTTTATTTGCAGGAACTTAAAGAAATTCTAGCAAAGCAAGCTGAGTTGGGAATTGAAGTAGCAGAAATACCTTCACATTATCTCTCTGATTCAGAGAAACAACAAGGATCAGGAGGTAACAGAAGGCACCCTGTCAACGGAAGGCACCAAAACAGGGCTGACAAAAGAGGAAGATTTGATAACCATAGAAGGAATAATTTCTCCAAGAAGCCAAAGTCAGACACAGATTCATCTAACGTAGCTAACACGAGGAAGCAAACATTATTGCAGAAGCTCTTGAGTTCTGATATAAACAAAGATAACAGCTACTTGTTGCAGGCATTTAGATTCATGGTGATGAATTCTTTCTTCAAAGACTGGCCAGACAAACCTCTGAAGTTTCCCTCTGTGATTATTAAAGAAAATGGATGTGCCGGCCACAGGATAAATGAATGTTTTTTGCCAGGAAGCGATATGGCTGAGGCTTGCAACCTGAAGACGGCTGATGATCATGATATTGATGATTTCTTGGAGGATTCCATTGACAAAGCTGCTGGTGGAATTGATAGAAATGAAGGTAATGAGCGAAAGGGTATCGAGAGACACGAGGAAGAAGAAGGAGAAATTATTGATTAGATAAGATTTTGGCTGTAAAAGTGCAAGGATCGGATTCTCAATAATATTGTAGTCTCATCTATGCAAGCATATCCAGAGGAGCAAGTCATGGGTGGAGGTTGCAGACCAAAGTGAACTTACAGTCATTGACGTTTGTTCAACGCCAGAGCACAAAGGTTGATCTACCAAATCTCTGGAAACCTGATTTGAGCAAGATGCTGGCCAGCTGAGCTAATCAACTGCTGCGACTCCTGAGTACACCAGTCGCTATTACTATTAGCTAAAAGAGTGTTCAGTTGTATGGTAGAAATCATAGCAGACAGTTTTGAGTATTTGTAATCAACATCGTTACCTATTTTAAGTGCGTGCTTGCTTACATTTTTCAAACTTTTGGGTAATTTTTTTTTTCATTGTATTAGAAATGTTTTTAACTTTAAATAAAGTATTACAACATCCTGCATGTGGCAAAGTGACATTGCAGTGTCACAATAATTAATTAACAAGTCTGAAAAGTGTGACAAAATAAAACTAAAATAATTCAATTGGATCCCATTTGTATATGGATAAGGGATTAGTGGCATTTTTTGTAAGATGACATGATTATGACTTGCATTAATGTCAAAGAGTTATAAAGAGAGGTGTCCTTCCTTGGCTTTAATGGAGAAATGAGGTACAGGTTTGGCAAATTTGGTTGGCTCTCTGACTTTTCCCTTTGCTCTATAAACTAGCATCTCTGAATGGGTCTATGAAGAATGAATTGAAGAATGGGCACCACTTGAATGAACATTCAATTTCAAGTACAGTGACACATTTGCTGGATGAAAAAAAAAAAGACAACTTTTGAAGGAAAGACTGAAACTTTTGTTTAAATTCAAACAACCCAATCAGGAATTCGAATTGATGGAAAGAGGTTCTAGAAAATCATGAACAAGTCAATAACCACCCCCTCCTCTTCTCCACATTGAATCTGGAATCTGCTAAATTTAAGAAAATATTAATGCTCTTCTTTTGAATTTATGCCTTGTTTTGATGTCGCTAGTCGCTACACTGCCCACTCTACCCCATTCTTCCCCCCAACTATTTTCATTTCTTGCAATGCCCGCCCCTCTCCCCTCTCTCTCTCTCTCTCTCTCTCTAGATTTCCTCTCTCTTTCCCTCTAGAATGTCTTTGACTTCTTACAATCGTATCCATCTTCTCTCTCCTCCATCTCTCTCGCGTTTCCTCAATCATCCTTGCTCATTCTGTACAAGAAAATCACCAAATTTGCTTCAGACCCGTTTGTCTTTCCCGTTTATTCTTTCTTTCTTTCTCTCCTTGTTTACAAAGCTTCTATAAGTTTTATTTTCTTAGATTTCCTATTTAGCACTCAGAACCATACCCAAACTTCTCATTCGTATTTTTCGCCATTTGTTTCTTCAACTTTGTGCTCGTTCTAGCTGAGAAGTGAATGGGTCTCTTGGCTTCTCCACAACCATTGTAGTTGTGGACTTCTGGTTAGTTATCTCAAACTCTTCTTCTGCTTTTGTAATTTTTTTGTGCTGGGTATTTTATAAGATTGATGGAAGATGGTCTCGGATGTTTAAGAGGTTTGTGATTCTAAGATCATGACCCCGAAACGACCTCTCTTGATTCCGTCGCCAAGAACTCCAAACACCTACGACGTTTCTCCCGTACCCACCAACAACGATTTAGTAAAACCCAATTCCGGCGACGTCAGTTCGTTTTCCGTCATGGATTTTGGAAACCCAGTTGATAAAGTTTCAAATTTTGAGCTAAATTACCAGTCTTCCTCCCTTAAAAGCGTTTCCTCGTCACATTCGAAGACATCCGGTGGCAATTCTTTACGGGAAGTTAGTTTTGGGGATATGGGATCAAAACCAGTGCGTTTTGGATCGAGGCGTGCTGATTCTGAAGCTCTTAGCGTGTCCCAGAAGGAGATCAACGATGAAGACGCTAGATTGGTCCACATAAATAATTCTGGGACGACAAATGAGAAGTTTGACTTAGCTAGGAATTCAATTCGTACTGCCAAGTATTCATTGATAACTTTCGTCCCCAGAAATCTTTTTGAACAGTTTCATAGAATTGCTTACATTTATTTTCTCATCATTGCTGTGCTTAATCAACTCCCTCAGCTTGCCGTGTTTGGCCGGGGGGTCTCTATTCTTCCACTGGCCTTTGTACTTCTAGTTACAGCAGTTAAGGATGGTTTTGAGGATTGGAGGAGACACCAATCAGATCGGATAGAAAATAATCGTTTAGCGTCTGTTTTTATTAATGATCAGTTTCAACCAAAGAAGTGGAGGGATATTACAGTTGGTGAAATCATCAAACTTCATGCAAATGAAACAATTCCTTGTGATATGGTTTTGCTCTCTACTAGTGATCCTACTGGCGTCTCATATGTGCAAACTATTAATTTAGACGGAGAATCAAATTTAAAGACAAGATATGCCAAACAAGAGACTTTGTCAAAGATCCCTGAGAAGGAGAAGATTAGTGGGTTGATAAAATGTGAGAAGCCAAACCGGAACATTTATGGATTTCAAGCTAACATGGAAATTGATGGAAAGAGACTCTCCCTTGGACCTTCAAACATTGTTCTTCGGGGATGTGAACTGAAGAACACGAGCTGGGCACTGGGTGTGGCAGTCTATTGTGGCAGTGAGACCAAAGTTATGCTCAATAGCTCTGGAGCTCCTTCTAAGAGGAGTCGGCTCGAGACCCGTATGAATATAGAGATCATCTTGCTCTCACTTTTCCTCATTGCATTGTGTGCTGTTGTCTCAATTTGTGCTGCTGTTTGGTTCATAAGGAAGGGAGATGAATTGAACACATTGCCTTATTTCAGGAAGGAGGACTTTTCAAAGGGAGCAGCTGAAAACTACAACTTCTATGGATGGGGACTAGAGACGTTATTTGTATTCCTCATGTGTGTCATAGTTTTCCAGATTATGATTCCCATTTCATTGTACATTTCTATGGAGCTAGTCCGGGTGGGTCAGGCATATTTCATGATCAATGATTCAGACATGTATGATGAAGCTTCTAATTCGAGATTCCAATGCCGGGCACTGAACATTAATGAAGATTTAGGACAAATTGGATATGTCTTTTCAGACAAAACTGGTACTCTGACTGAGAACAAGATGGAATTTCAAAGTGCAAGCATTTGGGGAGTGGATTACAGAGGAGGCATCCATGCCAGTTCCCATGGATTATTTGACAATTCTGTTCAAGGTACAGCCATTCTTTCCTTTAAATAATGAATTAGAAATGTTTTATTTTAATGTACTCTTTAATTCTACTTTGTTCTTATAGTTGATGGAAAGATTCTAACGCCGAGAATGAGGGTGAAGGTTGATCCTGAGCTTCTACGGTTGGCGAAAACTGGAAAGAACACAAAGAAAGGAAAACACATACATGATTTCTTCCTGGCATTGGCTGCATGTAATACCATAGTTCCTATTATTACTGAGACTGCTGATTCATCCGTGAATTTAATTGATTATCAAGGAGAATCTCCAGATGAACAGGCATTGGTTTATGCTGCAGCTGCCTATGGTTTTGTGCTTATAGAACGAACGTCTGGCCACATAGTAATTGATTTCCAAGGAGAAAGGACAATGTAATGTCGAGTTTATATTCTTTTTTTTTTTTGCTCAGACTTAGCACTGTCATTTTGGCTGAACCTTATGGATTCCCACTAAAGTAATAAGGATAAATATTTGCATCCAGGTTCAATGTTTTGGGTCTGCATGAATTTGATAGTGACCGGAAGCGAATGTCTGTAATATTGGGTTGCCCTGACAACACCTTTAAGGTTTTTGTGAAGGGCGCGGACACCACTATGTTCAAAGTGATAGATAAATCCTCAAACTGGAAAATTATAAGCACAACTGATGCCCATCTTCACTCTTACTCATCTCTCGGTTTGAGAACACTAGTCGTGGGAATGAAGGAGCTGAGCGGCCCAGAATTCGAGCAATGGCATGTGGCCTTTGAAGAAGCAAGCACTGCTCTGATGGGCAGGGCTTCACTTCTCCGCAAGGTGGCTAGCTATGTAGAGAAAAATCTCAATATACTAGGTGCTTCTGGCATTGAAGATAAGTTGCAAAAAGGTGTTCCAGAGGCGATAGTGTCTTTGAGAACAGCTGGAATTAAAGTTTGGGTTTTGACTGGAGATAAGCAAGAAACTGCCATATCAATTGGTTACTCTTCAAAGCTCCTAACAAGCAGGATGACTCAAATTATCGTCAACAGCAATTCAAAAGAATCATGTAGGCGGAGTTTAGATGATGCTATTGTTATGTCCAAGAAGGTAATGACTGTGACAGAGGTCAGAAATGAAACTAGTGATGGAGTCTCTGCAACTCAAGTGGCTTTGATCATAGATGGTACAAGCCTGGTTTATATTCTGGATAGTGAACTTGAGGAACAGGTAAGAGTTTCCCTACTTGTTACCCATGACTCCTTTTCTTTTTGTTTTTCATTGATATATTGTTAGCTTTAATCGTATTTTGCAGCTATTTGAATTGGCTAGTAATTGCTTAGTGGTGCTATGCTGCCGAGTAGCTCCGTTGCAAAAGGCGGGCATCGTGGCACTTGTCAAGAAACGAACATCCGAGATGACACTTGCCATTGGGGATGGTAATTACCTATCTCCTTTCTTACTAATGATTATAACATGTTCTGATTAATTCACTATTTTAACTTATATTTGTGTTGTGATGTTTCGGGCTGATTAGGAAGCTGCTACACGATTGTTGATTGCAGGTGCTAATGATGTTTCAATGATCCAAATGGCTGATGTGGGGGTGGGCATCAGTGGGCAGGAGGGTCGACAAGCTGTGATGGCATCAGATTTTGCAATGGGGCAGTTTAGATTCTTGGTTCCTCTGCTATTGGTGCATGGTCATTGGAATTATCAGCGGATGGCTTACATGATTTTGTACAATTTTTACAGAAATGCAGTTTTCGTTCTTATTTTGTTTTGGTGAGTACTTTCTCTTTATGTTTGTGTATAAATCCAAGTATGTATTGTGTGCGTAGAAGTTAATATTGTTTCAATTATTGTCATATTTTTACAGGTATGTATTATTTACCAGTTTCTCTTTGACAACCGCGATAAACGAATGGAGCAGTATGCTATATTCTATAATATATACTTCTCTTCCAACAATTATTGTCGGGGTTCTCGACAAGAACCTGAGCCGAATGACTCTTCTAAAGTACCCTCCACTTTATGGGGCTGGGCATAGACAAGAGAGCTACAACTCAAAACTGTTTTGGTTTACTATGACAGACACTGTGTGGCAAAGTATTGCAGTTTTCTTCATCCCGCTTCTTGCATATTGGGGCAGCACTATTGATGTGTCGAGCATCGGAGATCTTTGGACGCTTGCTATCGTTATACTGGTCAACTTACACTTGGCCATGGATGTTATCCGGTGGAATTGGATTACTCATGCCGCAATTTGGGGATCCATAGTTGCCACTTTCATTTGTGTTTTGATCATTGATGCCATTCCTTCATTTTTCGGTTACTGGTAAGCTATCGTTTCCTCCTCGACTAATACCACTCACATTAGACTACATTTTTCCATTAAATGTATCTCTGCACTGGATTGGTTTGGCGGCTGAATCTATGACCATTACTTGTTTGTGAATCATTTTCGATTTGTTCTGTTTTTAATGTAGAAAATAGGAGATTGTTGGAAGCCACGCAGAGATCCTCTAGCAGTCTGCTGTCTTGGTTTTTTCTTAAAGAATGGTTTGGTTTTCAAAAACAAATCTTAGAAGTCGTTTTCTAAAAACATCCCCTTTGCCTTACTGTTTCACGATCAGATCTGATGTTCTTTTACAACTTTTTAAATTGAAATCGCATACTTTGTATTGACCACCGATCAAATGCAGATGATGCCGAATTTGAATTAGAAAGTCATAATAATCTTATATTCGTTATGTAATTTTGCTTTCTACTCTTGCAGGGCTATCTTTCATATCGCTGGCACGGCATCCTTCTGGCTCTGCTTGCTTGCTATCATCGTGGCCTCCTTGATTCCTCGTTTCGTCGTGAAAATTCTTTGTCAATATTACAGTCCTAGTGATATTCAGATAGCCAGAGAAGCCGAAAAATATGGAAATCTAAGGGAGGGTGGAGCTGAACAAATTGAATTGCACCCTCTTCAGGGATAAGAAAACTGACTGATGTAAATCATCCAATTTTTTAGACTGCGTGCCCAATTTTTCTACAGGTTTCTCAATCCAAAGGATAGGTTTTGTAACATAAACATCATAAAGTTAATGAATGTGAATCAATGAGAAGAGTTAGAAGTTTTGCCTGCATTTCCTGTTACGTGGCAGAAACCCGACACCAGAGAGTCAAAATAACAGATTTAAACGGGTTAGACGAAGACATTGTTGTAAGAATTCATGGTATGGGAAGGAGATTGGTTTTATGCCAACATTTTCTTACAGCATTTGCTAAAGTGATGATGATGATGCAGGAGAGTCCAGAATGTGCCTCGAGTTTCCTTTCTCCGACCCCTGAACTTGTGCTGCAAACTGCAAGTTCCATAGAATGTCTTCCACTGAAGGCCGATTGCCTGGATCTTTCGATAAACACCTCACGCAAATCTCCATCATTGTCTTGAGTGATTTGTCCGAGCACTCCTTGTGCACTCTCGCATCGACAATGTTCCTCCTAGCTTTTTCGTCTGTCGATATACTTACTTGCAACTGCATCGAAATCAAAATAAATTAGTAGCTTTCCGTGTTAGTAAATAGTAATACAAGGCAGATTTCGAGTTTGGTTTTGCTTACTAGATCTTTCAAGACACCAACTTCATTTTGGAACATGATTGGCCTTCCCAAAATCACCTCCACCAAGATTACTCCTATGTCATACACATCATTCTTGTCTTCATCTTTTGTTCTGCAGAATCACAAAGCATAAAATCGACTCAACAGCTTATAATGTTTTTTTAAACACAATTTTGAGATATGATGATGTTCGAGAGTAAAAGTATTGCATTATTTCAATACCTGGCTTGCTTTGCTTTTGGTCCATAACCCACCTAAGAATTTTGCAGAACAGAAGGAGAGTAGTAATGGTCAGCACTAAAATGGATATTTGAAAGAGAAACAGAAGGTATTGACAGTTTGCGTACATCGTACCATCAATGTTCTGTTATTTTGAGCCAACAATGGCAAGTTGTAGCTACTGATCTTCACATGGAGGTTTTGATCCAATAAAATGTCTGTTATCTTCACGTTATTGGAGTAAATGCCAGGCAATATTCCTGTGTGTAGAAACTGAATACCCTTCACGACTTCAATAACAGCTGCTATTCTTTGCAACCATGAAAGCTTTTGTCCCCCTGGTCCTGCATAAATATGCTCCCCTGAGATATGTTTTTGAAAAATACCAAAAGTTTCTTCAAACAGGAAGTTTTTTTGAGACAGCATTGTAGAATTTATAAACCACAAAGCTGCCTAGATCCCAGTTCAGGTTTTGTATCACTTTTACCTGAGATATAGCTTCTCAGTGACATGCATGGAAAGTACTCGAAAACTAGAAATATTTTGGCGACGGACGAATCATCTTGTTGGGTTTCGTAGCAGTGACCGAGAGCACTAACTAAATGACTGTGACGTAACTTCGAGATCAGCTCCAGTTGATGCTGGTTCTGCTTTTTCTCCAATTTTAAGCTCCTAATCGCCACACTTCTTCCATCTGTAAGCTTCCCTCTGTATAACTGTCAATTCAGTAAGAAAAAGTGAGGTATCTATACAGAGATTGAGAGAGAGAGAGAGAGAGAGAACATCAGGACAGAATTATACCTGAGCATGTGAACCTTCTTTAATCAAAGCTGAAGGATCAAAGTTACTTGTAGCTTCCTTAAGTTCATCCAAAGAGAAAGTTCTATAAGCAGGCAGATTGGGTCCAAGCTTCATTGTCTGTGATATTGACTCTGCAAAAGATTAAAAAAGGTGATCTTTTGGAGGTAGCCACATGTTAGCTTGGAGATTATAAAAGAGAATGATTTACTCATAATAGACAATAAATGGATAAGTCTAATGTCGACTATGACATAACACTACTATTCTGAAAATCCGTTGAGCAGAAAATCCTTTGTTTCACCTAATTTTGAAGACAGAAACTAGTGGCTTTGAGTCCCTCTGTTTATCCCCGACACACTACATTTTTTACTGGGATTTGATTACTAGGAGGATTTAAGAATAGCTGACAATGGAAACAGTATCATCGGGCGTGGTTAATCGATCAAAAATGAAGATATCAGATCAAGTATCAGACATCCTTAAATGACTCCATATCCTCCATGAACCTCACATTTTACCCACCAGACAAGGACAGCATGACTTCAACCTGAAGGCTAAATGAATGAAAGGAAAGCGAAAGGAGGAAGATCTTACTTGCATCGTAGAGGAGCTTAGCCGTGTTTAATGCGGACACATTCTCAGTAATAAATCTTGTTGAGGGGGTTTTACTTGAATTCTCACTGTTTCTCCACTTCACCCCAAGAAAAACAAGAGCAATAATCAAAGTCCCAAGGGCAATTCCTCCAACGATTCCTAAAGCAAGAATTGATTTAGCATAAACCCTGTTGTTATGATGTGTACGAGGAGCAATTCTGACAGCCAAAGCTTCGTTATGACAGAAATTAGAAGGCAGCTGATCTCCATTTTTGTTGGACAGACAATTTCTCGAATACAAAACAACCTTGTTCTTGCCACCCATTTGAAGGCAAGTGGGCAAATCCCCTGTCAAAAGATTTGAAGACACATTGACAAAAACAAGATCGTTATTGCAAGACATGTTCCGAAAAAACCTCCCTGTGAATTTGTTCCCACCGATGTTTAAGTAAGTTATTGAAGGAAGTGAGAACAGTGATTGCAGAAATGGCCCCACAAATCCATTCATGGAAATATCAAACCTTTTAAGAAGATAAAGGGAGGTTAACTCAGATGGAATTCCAAAGCGGAATCTGTTATTTTTAAGCAAAAGAGTGACTAATCTCTTGGGGAAGATTGGAAAATGGGGTCCCAAGAGATTGTCTTCCAAATCAAGAACTTGCAGGTTTGTCAATCTACCAAGATCAGGAACCTCTCCGGTTAACTGGTTCTTGGATAGAGATAGAACTCGGAGATTTTGCATGTCTCCAATGGCGGTTGGTAAAGGGCCAGAAAGGGAATTGTTCTTCAAACTTAGAACAGCCAAAACTGAGAGCGAACTGAGCCAACCAGGAACTCGAGCAGTGAACTGGTTATTGTCGAGAACGAGAGATTGGAGGTTTGTCAAGGAAGAAAGCTCCAAGGGAATGGAGCCATTTAAGTAATTTGAGCTTACATTGAGAATTTCTAGAGAATGGAGCAGCTTGATAGAAGGAGGTAAAGGACCCCATAGACCCAGGGAGACCAGAGAGACCACCTTCAAGCTTGTAAGGGAAGAAAGTGCGGAGAAGAAAGATGAAATGGTGAGGTTTTGATGATTGGGAGGAAACCCACTTTCGCCATTGATGTGAAGCTGAGTAATGCTGTCTTGGTAGCAGATTAAAGTTAAAGATTGCGTTGGTTCGAGGTTGCAGAAGTCAGCGGTGGCGTTGAAGGTGGGCAGAAAGGGTGGGTAGCTTAAAAGCTGCTGAATCTGGAGAAAGGCTTGGGATTCAGATAGTGGGAGCTGGGTTGCACAAGGAACAGAGAGAAAGAAGAGTAGTAGAAGGAGACGATAATGGCAGAGAGATTCTTCCATTGGAGAGAAGAAATCAGTTTGATTTCTTCATGAATGGCAACATGGGTGGGTTTGGAGGAGCCTGGAAGACGGAGAGAGTTGAAGAAATCATTAATGCATCTGCAACCTGTCTGAAAATGAACTTCCCAACTCTTTCTCTCCTCTATGCGATAGAGAGTTTTCTTTGTTAAGAGAGAGCAGGTGGGTTAGGAGAAGAGAGGGACAGACCGAGAGAGATTACGAGTGGATGTGATCCTCCAGCTCTCACGAAACAGATAAGAACACCCTCGTTTGCAGACGATGTAAGTGCATTCCACTCTCTCGGGTCTGTCGCTGTTTGTTGCCTTAAACTCATGCATATGTACTAGTCGTAAGAGAAGAGAAGAGAAGAGAAGAGAAGAGGGTTTCTTCGTCACGAAATAATGATTAAGAGTCAAATTCGAAGCGCAGTAGAGACAGATGAAGAGACAAAGAGAGCACGCACCTCCATTTTCATTCTCTTATGTTCGAGTATGAACAGACACCAAATTAGGTAAAAGCGTTAACACAATTTAAGTAATTAAACTAACTTAATATTTGAAAATTGCAACTCACAACCCACTTCAGTCCAAGCTTGTATACTGTTTTTTTTTTTTCTTTTTTACATAAAATTCACAAAAATATTTATTCATAACCAATAAACATATTGTAAGTAGAAGTAAAACGTGGCATCACATTGGTTTAAATATATTTAGTTGTTCATTTATTTTAAAAAATAAAAAATACAGTGAATATACCATTATTCGTTACTGCAAAGAATCTCAATACCTAACCCCTAAAATTATGTGTTACAGGTGAGCGAATACATAGGAATTAAATTAACTTTAGTTATCATTTTATGTAAATAATAAATATGTCTTTAATTTATAGGAATTGAGACAGTGCTGTCTTAAATGCTGTTGCAAACGAGACAAAGAAAGGACAGTGTTGGGTTTGAGTCACGGGTGAATCGAATCAATGAATAGGAAGTGTACACGGATAAGTACAAGAAGAAGGAAGTGGGGGGGGCCTACGGATACATTCTTCCATCATTTCCACAGAATTATGCTCAAAATTGAACCTCATTTCTCTCCTCTTTTCTATTGCTTGAGATATAGTCATTACTTCCCTATAACACACTGGACCAGTACCTGTTTTGGTAATGATAATTATCTCAATTCAACACCATTTCAAGATTGTCAATCTTCGACCACGTATCGATTTCTTCTCGCGCCAAATGCAATTCTCTGCAGGAGACAGGGATAAGAAAGTTTCATTAATTATGGATCCATAAACACTTCTTCTGCATACATAAATCAGGAATAAGCTTCTTACTGAAAATATCTGAGAATAAGCTTTCAAGCCGGTGAGAAATCGAATGTAAGTAGGCTTCATTGTTCCATTGGCTGGGATTGATCTTATACTGGGAACAAGATTCTCAGCAACCTGTCAATCCACAACTCCTCTCAATTATTAAAAATAAACTTCTTCATTTGATAAGAACTTCAATCAAGCTTAGCAGTCAGAATTAATCTTTATGATCTCATCTTTTACGTTCACGTCTTGTCTCAGTAACTCAAAACTCACTAATACTTCAAAACCTTATGTTTTCATGATTAATTTTTTTAAAGAAAGTGAAAAAACATCTTGTACTAAGTTTTCATTAGGTCTCCTAAAACTCATTCCAAGTACCTCCCAGAAGAGATCACTCACACCTTCATCATGATACAAATTGTTCCATTTACTTGCCAAATTTTGTTAGAGGTTCGAGGATTATGTCTGTTGTTATTTATTTATTTATAGTTGGATCTGTTTTCTGAAGTAGTCTATACTTTCCTCGTTAGCTAACTTTTACCTAAAATTAAAATAATATTCTTTTATACTTCTCCTATCCATGTGTGACACCTGTACCTAGATTCTATAGACACATAAATCTAAAAATCAAAATTTTATTAAAAGCTAACCACTTCAGGAGGTTCTGCAAGGACATTGATAAAGAACTTAGCCTGCAATGAATCAATAATACTATTACTATCTATTGTCATGGTATATTATAATTAAATGATAACAAAACCTTTTTCAACCTGTTTCGTATTAGCACCAGACATCAGAAGTTCAGTCGTTACCATCCCAGGCTGTAGAGCACATTAATCATGACCAAGTAAACTAATCAATACGAATAAACAAACATTTGAGCTTCTTCATTTGGGGCACATGAATATTATTAAATCAAGTAAATTATAACCACCATGGTAGAATATCTTTTTCTAATGATATTACTGATTACACAACAAATTATAAATGTATATACATAAATAAAATTAAAAATATACTGATATAAGAAACCATAAAACCATATGGTAACCTGACTAAAATTATATCACCACCTACGAATTTCAAATGTATATTTGTCGTCCTTTTTTTTAAGCTTTCTTACATTTTGATAAATTTTCCAACTGAACTGGATTAGTAAAGTTAATGAGTTATGGTGATGGAGAAAAGGAACAAAATAATTTTAAGAGAAAATTTAACAAGGAAAGACGAGGGAAAATGAGCTTAATCCACCAAAAATGAGCTTCAAAGAATCCAGGGGATATGGCGGGGTTTAGGATGCATTCATGTTGTTCTGCGAAGTCATAGAAAAGATGGGATGCACTCTTGAAATATTACTACATTTTAAAAGATGATTCCAATGCGGGAGAAAGTCAAGGCCACCCTAATGAAGTTTTCTTCTTGGCCCCCTAGTCGCAAAGCCATTTTCCACGTTGGATATTTTGAAGAAGTGAGGTTTTGCATCATAAAACAATGCAGTTCATACTGGAAGGTAAAGGAAGACATAAGCACATACTGTTGCCTTATGATTTTGAGTTTGCTTTGTGGTCATGGTGATGCTGTGATGAGGATCTTTTGTTGGAGTCGAGTGGTGTGAGAATTTGAAGAAAAAAAGGTGCCTAGGACTGGTCTTGCATCACGAATTTGGTGATTTCTTGGAGAATTGCGTTTGTTTGGTTTGAAAAGGTTTAGTTGTTTTATGTATATCATTTCGCTAGTAGAATGTTCTCGCAGTAGCTAATGTATAGTTTGCTTTTAAATATAATTCTCCTTATCGATGACCAAAGAAAAAAACTGAAGCAGTTTTAACATGATAAGGTCCAATTCCTGAATTCTTAAAATAACTAACACTAGTTACAGCAAACATACCGATAAATTGTGTACCACGACATTCTTCACATCCTGCATCCGCAATTCGGCCTGCAAAAGAACAAAACCTCTGAAAACAGGATTATGTCTCAAAACAGCAGTGACGTAAAAGAATATATGAAGACCTATAACCTAAATTCTAATTAATATTATTTTATAAAAATAAATACATTCCAACTATATTTGAACTAAAACACAATGGAATGAAAGGTATGATTGGATTAAAGAAATTCATACAGGTATGTCCTATTCATATGGATAGTTCCTATTCTGTATATTTCATAAATGGATGCATTAATTCTCTCTCTCTCTCACTCTCTTTCTCACTCCCCCTCCTCCCTCCTCCCCTCCCTGGCTTTTAGGTGGGAAAACATTCCATAAAGATCAACTAGTAATTTCTGGAGATTCTGAACATTTGTTTATCCCTTGACCTACAGCCTCGTTACACTTCAAAATTGATGGCAGTAATACAGCTAAGGAGATGCAATGAAGCTGAAAAACAGCAAGAAGCCAACCTAGCGAAACACATTCATTATTTCTTTTTGAAATTTGGTTAAAGAATGAATCTGCACAACTACTTATGATCAAAGTCTCAATAAAGTCATGGCGGAAGAGCAGGATCACTCTTAGCGCATTATAAACAGCACTTGGGTTTTCATTATATTTTATTACATTTACTTTCATTTTACTAGACTGTATTCAATTAAACTTCAACTTTGGATATTAAATTTTTTTTCTACAATTTAAATCTTTTGGCTTATAAATAAAAGACAGTTGATTATCACTGTGGTCATTCCACTGAGAGCAACATCTTCTAAAAATGCTATATTCTCATTTTCTACAATGAAAATTTTAAGAATTGCTGAAATCTTGACAAATCTTAGATTGCAGATTGATTATATCCTACAATTTCGTAAACATCTCCAATTTTGTTCTTTAACTTCTTCAACATAATTTCTGTTTCAAATAAAAAATAAAATATAACTTTAGAATGAGATCTCTCAATCTAAAAATCATTCAAAAATTAAGCTTATTTTACTGGAAAGTAAAGTATGGGCAACAGTTTAGCAATATAATAGATCCAGTAGGATTCATGTTTATGATAACCACGAAATTTAACATAATAGCTAATTTATGTAAAAAAATCCCCAAAAAAGAGTAATGCGTAATAGAAAAAAAATCAGGTACCAGTTGTGAATACATTTAGACATAAATTAAAAATCAAAGACGAGGATGGACCTGTAATGATTTTGTTAGGTGCACAACGCTTCTTTTTGTTGCCCCATAAGCGGCGAATCTTAAGGAAAAAAAAAAAAGAAAAGGAAACAACCAAAAAGTACTCCTTGTCAACATGGTTCCAATAATTCAAATAAAGAACTAAAAAATATAAGATGTTTCTTCCATATTTATGAATACGTAAATATCTTTTTTTTTTTTTTTTTCTGACAATGCATAAACTTGGTTGCAAATAATACAAATCGACAAAGATAATTATATGACCCGATAGGAAGATGATGCGTTCACCGAATAAATCCACTAAACCTATAGTATATAAATTAACAACAAGTACACATTCTAAGTATCAGTAAACCCAATGTCTTTAATTGGTCATCCACAATTTAATAATAGACCATACCACATGAAAAGGAAAATAAAAATTTGCTGATTAGAGCTAGAAGTAAATTTGAAAATTCTATGACATCAAAAGATATAAATATGGAAAATAAAAACCTGAATGTAATGATTAAATTAACTTCAACTTAACAACTTAAACTTAGAGATTGATGACATTTTATCACTTAGACGTAACCTGATTAATAATCCTAAGAAGGAAAATTTCAGAACAATGTCTCACTAATTAGAAAAAGGAAACCAACAACTTTATTGCTCAATTGACCTTGCATAAAGAAAAACAGAGAAGACAATTAACTGTCAAACAAGAAAAGGACAATTTACAATTTTCCAAATGAGTAGTCAGTTC
Organism: Begonia masoniana; assembly: GCA_022432975.1. Classification (NCBI taxonomy): domain Eukaryota; kingdom Viridiplantae; phylum Streptophyta; class Magnoliopsida; order Cucurbitales; family Begoniaceae; genus Begonia; species Begonia masoniana. Next base: position 326,669 of record CM039504.1, read on the forward strand.
AATATTCGTGCATTAATTATATATGTTGATCATGTGATCAAATAACTCAAAGATCAGTACCTTGGTGTGGGTCTTCCATCAGAACCGGCTCCATCAATGTTGAATATATGACCACCTCGAGGTTGGTTCAACATCATCTTAATTGCCTAAAAAGAAGACGATAACTAAGATGAAAAAATTTAGCAGTGTTAATTACCAAAAGAAATTTCTACCTCTCGGCAACATAGCATCAGACCAAGAGTGTTTGTGGTCACAACTTCACTGCATGAAAAGGAGTTGAAAACATAAACAACCAGGAAATGCCTAAAACTGGTCTTAGAGACAGGACGAAAAGTACATAGAAATTTATTAACACTGACATAAGATCTTCATCTGAAGTCTCCGACAGTGGTTTAAAGGTATAAGCGTTTGATCCTGCATTATTAATCTGCATCATTCTCACAATAAGATAACAATGCACGAGGAGATTGCATCCCCAGCAAATTTATCTGAAAATTTTTTAGTACAAGCTCTATCAAACAATTCATCCTACCCTCATAAACGATGATATTTGCATTGCAAAATTCATAATCTGCGATTGCATAAAAGAGTAAACTAATTATTTCAGTTCTTTTAAAAATTTTAAATAGGTATGCAAAATTGAAAACTCTTTTCGAACCAATATGATATGTTCAGCTTCTTATTTTGTTTTCAATGATTAGCACTGTTTTACATTCAAAAAGCGATGCAGCTTGGTGTAAACCTTGACATTATGCTATCTACAAATTATTGCCCTCAGCGTAAAGACCACGAAAGAAACTAACAACTATGTTATGTTCAATGTGAGTTTAGCTCAACCATTTGAAGACATTTTTTTTCTTACATCTCTATTAGAGGGTTTGATGTTTTGATTGGTAAAACAAAAATAAGAAACTAAAAACTCTTTGGAGAGTCAGTGTTTTCATAATGGCTTGGGACATCTGATTACATGGGAACGTGATCACTTTTGAAGACAGTTCACAACAATAGTAATTTATGAGAAGATATCAGTTAATTGATCATTTAACGAGTGAACAATTCTAAGTATTTTAAGCACTATCATTTTGTTATGCTCATATCCAACTAGATACACATAGTCAATTCTTAGTGTTAGAGTTTACCATTTTAATATGTATATCTTATAGAGAATCACCTATATTTTATTTGTACTTTTTTTCTTGTATCTAATATATTTCAGTTTCCTACCAAAAAAAATTAAGCAACTTCAAAATCTTGACTAGTAAAAATAAAAAAAGTGCAGTAACAAAGCATGTACCCAAACAATGAAAAAAATTCAAAATTACAGTTCTTTTAGTTTCTCTTATACTACCATTGGGCAAATAGAAAATGATATCTGTTACATATATCTGACTTTAAAGTAGCAATTGATATATTATTGTTAATATTTACGTCCATGACTAATAAAATAATAGACAAAACAAAGAAGAAGGTCTGGCTGTAGTACCCATAGATCAACATATCCAAGACTACTTTGTACAAAGTCTACTAAATTCTTCACATCTTGTCCTTCTCTTACGTCACATTTAGTACCCTATAATGAAAATTACGTTCAAAATCAGGATCAAACATATGAAGGATAACTTGGGAACAAATAAAATTACATGGGGAACCCACAAAAAATATAAAATAGGTCGAAGATACTTGAAGAAGTCAAAAGTATGGAGAGGGGTACCCACACACGCTGCTCCCCAAATTCCACTCTCAGACTCCGAATAACACTTTCGACCCTATCAGCTGTAAAAAAAATCAGAAAGTGCTTGTCAAAAACAATTGATAAGCTTTGATTTCAGGCAAGAAGTATGTTAGGGATTTGTATCTCAATTTTTGTAGATTCCACACAGATTAGAAAAGCACACACTAAACACACTTTTCATTCACAACAACATTGAATACAACTAGATTTAGCAGAATTATAAGGGTCTTCTCTACCTCCCAACACACCAGATTTCCAAATTGTTTTTCTTAACTGCCTCCCTTAACTTCCCCCCTCCATTTATTCATTATTCAAACTTACAACTCACTGCTAAGAGAAATAAACAAGAGGGATCTCATTCCTAACAAAGTACTGCTCAAAACTCTAATTTTAGACTAAAATCATCTCTTACATACGATATATGTAGAATCCAGAACAGACATGATCACTTAATGTGCTCGTAAAAAGAAGTATTAACTCGAGAAAGAAAACCTTAAAAGGAATGGACAAGATATTGTCTCAAAAAGAGGACCAAATACAAGCACAGCTCATCGAGATTACATTCCAACTCAAAAGGACCAAATTAGTTGAACAAAAAAATGAATATTGATTAGTTATTCATATGTTTAGTTTAACCAAGTTTAGCTACATTCAAAACTAAATGATATCAAATTAGTTGGATTGAGACAAAGAATTTAAACATATGTAATCATGGAAATTGCAAATTCATACCAGATCTTGAGCAAATTATGACATTGTCACCAGCTTTTAGGAATTCCTTAGCCAGTGCATAACCTATTCCTGAAAAAATCACAAAATAGAACCTTAAAATATCAAAATAAAGTTAAGTTACTGAAGAAGCATAACTGCGGTTTTTACAATAAATCAGTATAAAAACATTTTAACATCAGGCAATTTCTGAAATATAGAACAAATTTGTCAAAAAGAACACGGTGTAAAGGTACATAGTCAGAGAAAATCTATCTAAGACATTACAAACGTAGGAGAAGTAGCAGATATTTACAAATTGAAACCTCCCAAACAATTTGATTACACCCTCAAATTTTAGGAACTCCATAAAGTTGCCTTGGAAAATTACTTAAACATCATCAAGGTATATCATTTTTCATCGGTAAAGTACGATGTATGAATGTGTAGAGTAAAAGAGAGAGTGATACTATATAATGATACATCTCCACAGCATGAACATCCATTAGTTTCTAACCTTTAGTAGAGCCAGTGATCAAAACATGGTAAGGAGGAACCATGGGATCCTTTAGAGCAGAAGCATTCGCCATTGGGGTGACATAACTTGAATTCACCACTCTTTCACTAATATAGGGAGAATTTGTAGGGGAACAAACAGACCAAGAACTGTAGCGGTCATTTTTTCGCGGGAAGTTGTGAGTTCCAGAGAGATGAGAGAAGGAGCAGAAATTGTAAGGGGAGAGGAAAGAGGAAGACCGCAATAGGGTTGGATAATGGAGGAAAGCGGAAGCAACAAAAGCCATCGGTGAAGAAAACAGCAAAATGGAGAGGATAATCTGGACTCGCTGTCAGTCTTCCACTTCCAGAGACGCTCGTGAACACGGAAGCTCATTTGAAGCTAAAACGATATGTCGTAGTAGTAGCACTTCATTTATTATATTTATTTCTATAAGTGGAATTAAAATTTTAACAATGCGAAACAAAACCAAAGTAAGATTGAATTTTACAACTAAAATTATCGGGCCACCATTGCACTTCGCATCAATGCATGCCCCGAGTCGATTGGTAGACCAACTGGACGAAGTTGTTCTACGTTCATCCAAGACACACTATATCTGTTATCATTCTGATAATTTCAAGTACTCTTTGATTTTTTTTTTAAATCATTTTCACCGACGCGTCCAAATGGAATTGTGTCGGTAAACAATATCAATCTTTAATTTAGGACGGATTATAGTGTGAAGAGAAACGTGCAATGAAAAAATTCTTCACTTCTTCCACAGAGCATCAAAGAGTAAACTCAAAAGTAAAGCAAACTAACTTCAAACCAGCTTAAACGTGTGTTTAGGAAGATATAAACATTCTGATGGCACAGACCAATCAACATCGTTCTTTTATTGTCAAAAGTCAGTTATACCCTCAAGCCTCTGCTGTGATTAGTCTGTCATTTGCCTTTAATGCCATACGCCGTCTTTGATTTCTTTATTTTTTATTCTACTATTGCGAGAATACGAAATAATCGTACTCCCTCCCTACCCCGCTCTTCTCTTTCTCCCAAAAAGAAAGTAGGAAACCCTAATTTCGCTCCTTCTGTTCTACATTCCTTTCTCTCACCGGCGTTGCAAACCTTGCACTTTAGTTCTCGTCAATTTCATGGCTTCTTCGCGGGAGGAGAATCCCTACGAAGGAGGAACGGGAGGCAAATTTCGTAAGAGACCCTTGAAGAGGTCCCAAGCCACGCCGTATGATCGGCCGCCTACAGTTCTTAGGAACGCCTCTAGGAATACCTGGCTCTCTAAGCTTGTCGATCCGGCTCAGAGACTCATCGCCTCCAGCGCTCAAATGTTCTTCTCCACGGTTTTCCGGAAACGCCTACCTCCCCCTCCCGCTCCTCCTCCACCGCCACTCCCCCCTGTTGAAGGTTACTTTTTTTTTTCAAGTTTATGGGGTTTAACATAATGGAGTAAAGAAATTGTTTAGGAATTTTTAATTCAAGTTGTAGTGGTACATTGATTTATTGGTGCTCTGTTCATATGATATCGCCTTATTTGTTGTAAGTTTTATAGTACCTGGAAGTATTCGCTTCTTCTTTCTATTTACATTTGTTTCCATTTCATTCTTGTCCAGCAATGGGCTTTAGATTTTAAACTTTCTTTAAAGTTTTGTGAATCACATTTGTTGAGCTTAATTAGAATTCATCCCTTTTTCAAAATAAAAATACGTGGAGTGTTTACTCTGTTCTTTCACTTACACAATATTTATTTACAGCTAATGTGTTGGAAACGTCTGGTGTCGTGATTTTATTTTGCTAGTATGTATATAATTAAACATTTCTCTTTTGAATTTGGACTACATTTTATCACACGCTCACTAAAAGTGCTTATATACTTGAAGCAGTTGCGTGGAATCCTTTGTGTTTGCTGCTTTCTATTTGTTTATTAGAAGCACAAAGTGAATTAATTGTACTCGTAATTTCTTTTTTAACTTTATATTTGTTTAAAAGTATCTGCCTAAATGCAAATTAGGACATTAATCTTTTGAAATTTGACTATTTGAGAATGACATTGTCAATGTGTTGATCCAGATTTTTGAATTTTTCAGGATTTTTCATGTTTGATTATGTAAAGAATCACTGCTTATTATAGTTCAAACACAAATACCTTTCTTTATTATGGTGTTGAATTTATTTTATCTTTAAACCATTCATGCGATGCATTTGAATTTTACCAGGTGTTGAATATTTGTCTGGAAGATATTCATTTTTAATGTCTTATTGTAAAATGCCCGGCCTTGTCAGCCCAAGCGATGAGGGAAAGTTTGGGTTTAATTTGTCAGAATGACCTAGCTTTGATTCCCACACGAGATTAGTGGGTGAACTATTAGGGGGTGGACAGTGGGTGGGCGGGCATCTTTCACCTCTTGGTTCTGTGATGTCCCTAGTGTATCCTGTTGGGGCATGCTGGGTTGGGGATCTGAGTCATAAAATGAATGTCTTGCTGTAAAAAATCATTGAATTCAATGATATCATTTGTCATTAAAAAAATGCTATCAATTTATCAAATATTTACCTGATTTTATTTTTGAATTTTGGCAGAGGATGAAAAGGATCTGAGAAATGTGGACCACAAAGCAACTTCAACTGTAAGTTTCCAATATCATTTTCTTTTATCATGAAATGATAATATTAAGTCGAATGACAATGCAAATCCATATTCTAGCTATGTAGCAGGTTCTATAGTTTCTTTGTAATGTTTGGATATGTGAACGATATAATTTAGATTTTCCTATACTATATTATGTGTAAAGCCGAAGAATTTTTCTGAAGTTTCTGTTGAAGATTTTATTTGGGTGATGGTTTAGATATCAGTTATGGTCAGTGAAGAAGTCTCAGTTTGTTTTGGTCAGAATATGCCATTGGATTGGAATTTCCAGGCTGTTTGTTTTATTCTGAAACTATAGAAATAAAGACGTATACGAGTATTTGACTGATATTTCCAGGGTCCCTTTTACTGGAAACTTTTAATATGAGGCAAAGTGAGTAGACTTTGCTTTGTATATTTATAAGCTTCTTTTAGGTTATATTACCGTCCATTTAAATGTTTTCATCAAACAGTAGGAATTCCTAAGAAGTGGAGAACTGGGTGTGTTGAATTTGGTGACAGATTCTAATCAGTTTAATCTTATTTTTGAGGAATATTGTTGTATACTTTACTCAATGTCTGAAGAGTGTATTTTTTTTTCTCGAAAGAGATTTTTTTGCAAAAAAATAAAAGTTAATATGGTGAATAATTATACCTATTTCATGCAATTGATATTTGTTTTTATCAATATTTACATGTGTAGGATCCTGCAGCAGTTGCAGGAACGATCCATCTAAGTGACACTGCGAGTGACAAAATTGATGAATATGGAGTAACTGAACTTGAGCATATTCTGAAGCAGAAGACCTTTACTAGGCAAGCTTTTTATTGGACCTCTGAATGTATGATTTTCTGTAGTTAAGGAAAAGGTATTTATTATCTACTATGTAAAGATGGAGAAGAATAAAGCTAGAGGTGTAAACAATGAAGCATGGCATCAATTGTGCAGTGAATAATAATTTACTTAATATCTCACTGGGGAACCTTTATCTCCTTGTGTCTCATCGTTGAGTCAAAAGAAGAAAAAAGAGAACATAAGAAAAGAGAAAGAAGAAACGAGTAATTATTTCATGTGTAAAAGACTAATTTTGTAGGCATGAGAGTGATATTACTGAATGAGATGTAATCTTTCTGCAGATCTGAGATAGATCGGTTGACATCTCTATTGCATTCAAGGACCATTGAAAAACCAAGTGGCAGTGAAGAGAAAAGGTTTCAACTGCCATCTTCAGCAGTTGTAGAACCTCACCTCAAGGAAGAATTTCTGAAAAATTCATCTCCAGAAGACAGACTTAGAAGCCATGCAGTTTCAACACCTTTAATGACTTCTAGAGTAAAAATAAACGTACTCAACTTACATATTTTTCTTTATTTGTCTTAGTTTTGTTTAATTATTATTAATTAGGACAAACACTCATTTCTTATGTCTGGTTGTCTATTCCCATCTAATATAATGTCTTCAGGGACTAGATGATGATGTTGCATCTCCTGCAGAGATTGCAAAAGCTTACATGGAAAGTAGGTCTTCAAAAGTATCGCCATTGATCCTTGGGTCACAAACTTCAGGATACATGGTTGAGTCGGCTTTGGCAAGCAGACATCCATTTCATTCAAAAACTTCTGTCACGCCTCTTGTACCAAGTTCGCCTGGGAATGCTATTGTTTCTGGAAATAATTTTATGACCCCAAGATCTCGTGGCAGATCTGCCATATACACCATGGCTAGAACACCTTATTCTAGAGTTCATGGAATGCCTGCAATAAAGGTCAGCAAACTCGTCCTTTCCTCTTTATAATTTTTTGATCCTTGAATTTGTTCTGATTTTTTTTTTTTTTTGCATTTTCCAGAATATGGCATCTACTCAGGATTATAGCGGGCCATCATCATCGTCATCTCAATCAGCATGGGAGCAAGACAACACTTTGGGATCGAAGCAAGGGGTACGAATTCTAGAGATAATCATCCCGAGGAGTGAGGGGACTAGTTTTACACAAAATATCAATAGACACAAATCTGAACATTTTCGTTTACTTAAACCAAGTTAATATTTTGGTTCTTTCTTTGCAGGTTTTAAAACGCCGAAGTTCAGCTTTAGACAAAGATATTGGGTCTGTTGGTCCCATACGTAGGATCCGTCAGAAGCCTAATCTTATATCTACAAAAGGCTTAGTCTCACCTGCTTATGGTCGTCCTATTTCTATGACTGAAACTGGAGTTGGTTCTGAAGCTGCTCATTACTTCCAATCTTCTAATGTTCACCCCTCATCCTACTCAGTTAGGAAATCACTTTTATCTGGTGGGCCTGTAGATAAACTTGTAGAAAGGTCAAAAGAAAATGGGGACTCCGCCTTACCTAGTACAAGTATTCCCGCAATTCCCTCCAAATCCAGGGAGATGGCCTCAAAAATATTGGAACAGATAGATAAGTTGACTCCACCAAAGGAGAAATCATCTGAACTGAAAGTTTTTGGTTCAAGGGACAAGGTACCAACCAAGCTGTCACCGTCTATGTTACGTGGGCAGGCTCTTAAAAGTCTGGAGGAAGTTGATTCATCAAAATATCTTGAAAATCTTCAAGATGATAAATGGTTAAGTAACCCACTTGAGATTTCAGTGCCAGACTCTGAGAAATTTTCTTCTAAAAATCAAGACAATGCTGAACAAAATGGATACGTAAAATCTCTATTCAGGATTGATAAATCTACTTACATTGCTGATGGCTTAGGTTCTAATGCACTAAATAAGAACATCACACCTAATTTGATGTCAGTTTCATCAGCGGTGAATTCTGTTTTGCATCCTTCTCAAAAGAACCGAGCTTTCCAGATGAGTGCGCACGAGGTATGTGTTAATGTTCTCTCGTTTCTCAAATACTAAAAAAAAACATGTAAGATGATCCGCGGCACATAAGGTAGTGATAAAAATAAAAGGAATCCTTAGTGCATAAATGGTTTTGCAACATCTCTTGGTTATTCTCTTTAACTAAGTAGCACTCAGCCAATTCTGTTTTGCAATCTATTGTGATTGCATGCTCTACAAGTTTTTACCCCTTTGTACTCCCTGACAAAAGTCAGCTGTTTTTGTTAGATTACTGAGTTTTGTGTTTCTTTGTTGTGTGCTTTTCTTAACAAATGTCTTACCTAAGAGACAAGTTAGGTCCCCCACTTCCCTTGCTAACGTTAGAATGGAAGTGTATTGGTCTCATGATTCTCTTATGAAGCAATCAGGTTTGTATCAACTTTCAAAAGTTTCTCTGATAACTTTCATGGTCATTTACTGGCAGTAATTTGAATTTTTATCTGGCTTTCAATCATTTGCATGGACTTGTTACAGTACCAAATGAAGAGATTTTTTTTTTTTTCGAGAATCATCATTAAATCACATGTTTTTTTCCAGTTCTAAATGAATTTAATATAGTCACCTGATATTTGAAATGTTTGGGATTTGTTTATTTTCAGGATTATTTGGATTTTGATGATGAAGTCTATTCTAATGGGCCCACAACTGATACACTGGCTGGTAGTGATAAAAAAGTGGGTGGCACTTTGACCGAGAAGGTGTTTGCTAAGGAAGCCATAATAGCAGAGAAACCTCAACATTCTTCCGAAGTCACGTCTACTGTTTTTATGACTGACCAGAAATCTGATCTGAAATCTTCTGAAGATTCTGTGGTTTCTGGATCTATCTCTAGCTTTATCTTCCCTGCATCCCGCTCTGTTAGTGTTCAGGCTGCAAATCCTACGTTGTCTGTTGACCAGAATGTCACTGAGAAAGAATTAAGCGCTTCTGGTCCTGTATTCAGCTTCGGGGCTAATCTGTTTCCAAATAAAGAAGTAACCGCTGCTCCCGCTCCTGTATTTTCTTTGGCAGACAAAGTCACTTCATTTAAAGAACAAAGTGGACCTCCTGTCTTAACCTTTGAAGATAATGTTGTCGCAACGAAGCGACCAACTACTCTTTCTCCTGTATTTAACTTTGGTGATAAAGTTGATAATTCTATGGACATGAAACTTGCCACTAATAATGGCGAGAAGTTTTCACTACCAAAGTTTAATTTTGCCTCCTCATCTTTGTTGGGGGAATCAGATAGTTTAAAAGCTGGTGCTTCTTCAGTTTCCAAAGCAGAAGGATCTGACAAGTGAGATTTTTTTATTCTTTTTCAGTTTAGCTGGCATTTTAGATTTCAGTTAATTGTATTTTGGGTGACATGTTTTTCCAAGAGTTTTTTCTTTTTTTTTTTTTAATGAATGTGATAAAATGAAAATGTGGAGTTTTGAAATTTCTGCTTTCATATCTATCTAAAGCAGTCAAAAAATTGGTTAGGAAGTAATTAATCGATGCCTGGTCTTGTATAGTTTGAGTTGTGGCTAAAATTTTTTTCAAATTAAAAATGGATTTGATAGGGGGAAAAATAGAGCTATGCAGACATTTTATTTGAAAATTCTGGACATTGTGGGTGCACTTTTTTCTGTCAAGATAATCTGGGTGATGTAGAATTGACAAGATATTAATTTTTTTTTATTTCATTCATATGCAGTTCACTGGTTGCAGTTTCGGCCAATAGCTTCAATGCCAAAGAACCTGTGTCAGATAAAGTTGATAATAAAATCATTTCAAATTTTGGTTCTGTATCGTGGACATCAGGCAATGCGATGATAAATCCTTCCTCAACATCAGCAAATGTTTCAAGTAGTTTCACTTTTAGTTCTGCTGGTGGTAATTCAAATCTAGTCAACGGTTCTCTTACTTCTAGCACATCATTTTTTCCCTCCTCTACTCCACCTGTAGTTTTTGGTAATAATAAAGTTACTCAAAGTTTATCCGATACTCCCTTTGTTACTCCTGCCACCAACAATAGTGTCACAGCCAACACCGTTTCCATCACCACAGCTGCTACTTCTACCTTTACCACTTCAAATATTAGTTTTTCTACGTCAGCTTCATCATCTTCATTTCCTGCTGCACCTATTTTTAAATTTGGGGCTCCAACTCCAGCTCCAGCTCCAGCTCCAGCTCCAGCTCCATCTCCATCTCCATCTCCATCTCCATCTCCAACTCCTGCTCCAACTCCTGCTGTATCGGCAATAACTGGAACAGAATCTGTGGATGAAAAGAGCAAGCAGGAGACAAGCTTAGGCAATATTAACCATGCTTCTCTAAGTGGATCTTCTGCCTCTATTTTACCCAATGGTAGTAGTATTTTTGGATTTCATGCAGGGACTACCTCAACTGGCAACAAAGAGTTACAAGCCTCGGGTGCTGGGAGTGGATCAATGTTTGGTGCTCCATTGTCAGTTTCTGGTACTGGTGTCGCAGCATCGACACTAAGCATTCCTATCCAGTTTGGTTCATCTTCAGCATCTCCATCATTTGGGTTGGCTGGGAATCAAGCTTCTTCTGGTAGTTCTCTCTTTGGTTCTACAGCCTCTACTACGAAATTATTCAATTCAAGCTCCACGTTTGGGCTCGTTTCCTCCACTTCCTCCAGTGAAGCTAATACTGTTGGTGGCAGTGGTAGTAGCACAAATTCTTTGGTGTTTGGAGCAAGTTGGCAGCCTTCAACATCTCCTGTGTTTGGATCAACCTTTACCTCTGCGACTCAGGCTGGGTTTTCCTTTGGATCGAATTCTAGTGGTGCATCAATGGTGTTTGGGTCATCCACCGGAGCAGGGTTTTCCTTTGGATCGAATTCTTCGCCTGCTGCACTGACTTCATCATCCACCGGAGCAGGGTTTTCCTTTGGATCGAATTCTTCGCCTGCTGCGCTGACTTCATTGCACCCAGTGTTTGGTAATCCATCTCCCCCTGCCTTTGCCTTCGGTTCAACTTCCCCAGGTATGAGTGATCAAATGAACATGGAGGACAGCATGGCGGAGGACACTGTCAATATGTCAACCCCCACGATACCGTCTTTTGGTCAACAACCCATTTCACCATCTCCCGCTGGATTTGTGTTTGGTTCAACGCCGTCAGCAGCCAACCCCTTTCAATTTGGAGGCCAACAAAATCCGGGCACTCCACAAAGTTCTCCATTTCAGGCCTCCGGTAGCCTAAACTTTAATGCCAGTGCTGGAGGGAGTTTCTCATTGGGCACTGTTGGTGGTGACAAAGCCAACCGTAAATTTGTCAAAGTGAAACACAAGCAACGAAAAAAGTAAAAATATTTTGATGGCGCAGAATACAGGTCTCTCGCGAAGGTAATGATACCAGCTAGTTTATGTAAAATGCAATGCTATTTACGGCCAGCAATGGGCGCACTGTGCGAGAAACCTGGACCTAATTGGTGCCGCAGTTCCCAAATTGAACCTGTGATTTCCATGTGTTGTACGAGCAAGGTGGGCATTTTTGATTGTGGAAGAATTGGAGGTGATTTGGCAATTTTGTAAGAAGCAGGAAAGCATGAGAAAGACAATTTGTGCTGTGTAATAGTAGGGGTAGTGTTTCATGTTGAATTCAGTTTCATGTACTCTGTTATTTGTAACATAAAAGGAAATTAATGTGACCATCTCCGTTGGTTTTGGGTTAAAAATGACGTCTCTTCTGCTCTGTCATTGCGTAAGATGTGTGATATTGAAATGGAAGTGAGTAGCATTACCTTGGATTGGATTTGGATTGGATTGGATTGGATTGAAGAAAGAGCCACCACCCATGATTATATGACTCAAAATCATGAAGAAGAGGAGACTTTTGGAGTATGGATTGTTCTACTCTTAATCCTTGCTTCTCTTTTAAGCTTTGAGTGGGTGTGTGTGTGTAGTTCTTGAGGTTAGACCGACATTTAATTGTCAATATCTACTTTTCTTTATTTTCTAAGATAGATCGAATTATATAGTTTGACTAAAACCCACCTCTCTCATCTTCAATAATTGGAGGCAATGAGTTGGTGCTTATGCCATCTGAATGGATTAAGCAAGCAAAGGCACCCAACAAGTCCAAATCGATCATAAAATCTACTTAAATTTTGCCATTTATATTTTAATGGATAAGGAAAACCAATTTTAGAGAGAGAATCTTAGGGAAAAAAAAAGAATGGTATGGAGAGAGAAAGTCAAAAGAAAGAGACGCAATGCCGTGTGTATATTTTGGATATTTTGGAAAATCTACATGCAATATCTCTTTTAATCATCGTATTTATGAATTAATTTATCGTCTTCAACTATCAATTTTTTCGATTAATTTTTCTTGAATTTGGGTCCTTTTCAAAGACGCTACTTTGTTTTCCGCCCACACTCCGTTGGCCGATTCCCCATGATTTTCTGCATCCCCACTCTTTGAATCTTCTCCAAATCTATCCCAAAATAACAGACTTCCCCTTTTTCATCTTCCATCCTAATTTCGTATTTCTGTTTTTTTTTTCCTTGTTTTCTTCCTCCAATGCTTGAATTCAGAATACCCGGCTCAAAATATCTCTGACATCTGACTCTGCTCTTCCCTTTCTTCTTCTCCCTTTGATGGTCGTCAAGCTGATGAGATGGCCTTCCTGGCCTCCCTTATCCTCCAGCAAATTTGAGGTTTCTTTCGTTCTTCAACGCATGGAAAATTTGGAAACTTTAGCACTCGACGGAACAGATGGATTGCTTGTTGACATAACGTGGAAGGGTCAGAAGGGTATGCTTCTACCCTCTTTGCGACGTTTTGCGAAAAGGAACTCCACCCTCGAAGGATCTTTAAGCAGTGACGGTTCAATCGTGGAGTGGAATGAAGACTTTAGGAGTTTCTGCACTGTTTCTCCGCCCAAGGATGGTTCGCCTCATCCATGGGAGATTTTATTCAGAGTCTCAAAAAAGGTGACCTTTTCTCTTTCTCTACCTTTGTTCTCTGTATAAAGGGTATATTATATTGCATGTTCTTTTTGGAATTTGCGAGTAAAAATATTATGGTCCACCCGTTGAGATTGTTATTGACAAACGTTTTCGTAGACGATGAATGTAAATCAACATATTCATTGTTTCAGAAGTTGATCAAAGTTTCTGATGTTTGTTTTGCCAAACTTTAAGAATTCCGGACAGAAAGGCAAAGTGGTTATCGGAGTTGGATCGTTGAATATTGTTAATTATGCATCTGCAGCCGACGGAAGAGAAATCGAAATCAAAATTCCTCTCAAAATCAATGGTGAAACATCCTTGTTCTTCCCCTTTCTTTGTGTAAGTGCTTCAGATTATGTTATCGATTGATATGAAATGGAAAGAAGGATCTTATTTTGATCTAATTCAAGTCTGTTGATAAACTAGTTATGCCTAAGTATAGTGGAGCTGAAAAGTGCTAAAAAACATTCAAAGACAGCGCAGAGATTGATCCTGCCAGTCACACGCTCACCTCCTACCCCAGTAAGTCTCTCGAGGGAAAAAGACGAGTTATCTCTTAAAGACGGCCTTAAAAGAGTGAAAATATTCAGAGATTGTGTCTCTGGAGGAAGTCCGACCAAAAGCTACTCTAAAGAAGAGCTCATGCTTTCTCGTAAAACTGACTGTACTTGCCACAATTATCAATTTGATGATGATTCGGAAGAGGAAGAATCAGAGGGAAATATGGAATTTTTCAACTCGATTCAGCCGTTTAATTACGAAACATTGGCATGTGCTAACTTATCGAGAGGATCATCATTCTCTAACACGTTGATTGATGATAAAGATGAGCAGTGGACTTATTACGGGAATGTTGAGCATTCTGTCGGGTCGTTTTCAGATCAGCTTATGCCGCAAAATTCAAAGAGAAAAATCCTTTCTTGGAGAAAGTTGAGCTTTAGATCTCCTAAAAGAAAAGGGGAGCCTCTTCTTAATAACAGCGAAGAGGGCGGGGACGATATTGATCACTACCGCAGGCAGCTAAGCTCTTTCGAGGAATCGAAGTTCGGGGTATGTTTCCTATATTTCTTCTGCTAAGCTTTTCAATTTAAACTGAAAATAGGGATAAAAAGAACATATCTGAATTCTGATTCCTCAAAGCAATTACCAATTAGTTTATGTCTGTCTGTGATGACAGCAAACAATATCTATGTTTGGGGATGACTTTTTTTTGGTCGGAAGCTGGGAAGAAAAGGAGGTAACAAGCCGTGACAACCATTTTAAGCTCCAGACAAAAATCTTCTTTGCCTCAATTGATCAGAGAAATGAACGTGCAGCTGGGGAGAGTGCTTGTACAGCTCTAGTTGTCGTTATAGCGGATTGGCTGCAATCAAACTGGAATCGGATGCCGACCAAGTCTGAATTGGACTGCTTGATTAGAGAAGGATCATCTCAATGGAGAAATCTATGCAAAAACAAGGATTACATCGAGAAATTTCCGGATAAACACTTTGACATCGATACGATTATGCAAGCTAGGATTTGCCCTTTAGATATCAAACATGAAGAGTCATTCGTTGGGTTTTTCAATCTCGATAGACTCGAAGATGGGGGATGTGATTTTTTTCAGGGCGTTATGTCGTTCGATAGCATGTGGGATGAGATCGCTCAATCAGCAATGGACTGCCCTGGCAATGGTGACCCACCTTTAATCTACATTGTTAGTTGGAATGACCATTTCTTCATTTTGAAAGTTGAGAAGGAAGCTTATTACATAATAGACACTTTGGGAGAGCGGCTCTTTGAGGGATGTAACGAAGCCTACATTCTTAAATTCGACAAGGACACAACCATACAAAAACTGTCTGACCAGATCGAAGCATCGAATGAAAAGCCTTGTGTCGATAAGGCGAAAGAGAACAGCTCGGACATTGATTGTGCAGATAAAGCGAAAGAGGACAGCTCAGAGAACGACCATATAGAAAAGTCAGAAAAGAGTGAAAGAGAAGAGGAGATTGTGAGCAAGGGGAAAGAATCATGCAAAGAATATATCAAGAGCTTCTTGGCTGCCATTCCGATCCAGGAAGCAGAGGCAGACATTAAAAAAGGCTTACCAACATCAACAACTATCCATCGCCGGCTCCAAATCGAGTTTCATCGCACCCTTTTGACCAAGCCTAAGGAAGACGATTTGTTTCGACAAGCACGTGAAAATGGAAATTCATCTAGAGAATCCATGGGTGAGGTTGTAATAACTGAGAATCAGTCATAGATGGACGAGTTACATTTGCAGTAAAGTGAAGCTAACTGATTTTAGTTCAGTATAAGTTGTGATCATCTGTTTTTCATCTTAATAAGAAAAATTCTTCAAGTTAGATGGATCTGTTATATTGTTTAGAGATGATGGAAAAGCAAGCTTGATTGATTTTTTTATTCTATCTTTGAATTCAATTGAACAAACTGAACGAAGAAAGGATCGAACAAATGAGTGCTTTCTTATTTATCAACAGCAAAAAGGACATAAAATTAGCCCATTTTCATTACAATCTGGGCATTCCTCTGAATCTCTTCCATTAATGGAGATAATTTTGCGACTTCCATTGCAGTTAAAACAGAGCACAAATCTTATCCCACCGCAGCCTTCACACGGGCCATTACAGACATCCATTGGAAGTCCTTGAAACAGAGGTTTGAGGTTTCCTTGCTCATGGAGATTCAGAACTTCTTCTGCGCCACCAATGAATCTGCCATTGATGAAAAGCTTTGGAGGAAGAAACTTTCCACCCAAAATCTGCCATAACTCTTCCTTAAACTCTCTGTGAATCGAAACGTCTCGCTCAAAAAATAGAACTTTGAAGCTCTCTAAAAGAAATCTAATGCTGTTACAGTCCTCGAATGTCTTCCTGATTCCTCGCAGCGAAGTTGTGTATAGAATTACAGTGCTTGCTCCTCCTGGTGGACACTTCTCCGGGAAACTTGAAAGTGGGCTTTCGTCTTCGCTTTCTTCCTCCGATTCTATTCGGCGAGATTTTAACGGCGGTTCGTCTTCGTTCTTCTCAAGGTTCTGTTCCTGCTTCGCCCGTTTTCTTTCTTCTTCGTTCATTCTGTGATGGTCCATTACAGCTTGCTGAAATGCGGCCAACAGTTTGGGGTCAAAAAGGCTGCCGGCGTTTATTTCCGGCCGCCGAAACGACGAAATATCAATTTCCGATAATGGAGATTGCACGCCATTATCAATCTCTGTATAGGTCTTGATGTGAAATCTTTCCTTCTGTGTCGGTAAATCATTGTTTTCTTTGTTGTCGTCCTCGTCACTTGCTTCCACTGACTCATCTTCGAGGCCATTCATAAGGTCTGAAACGTCTAGATGAGCTGATTGGAGCTCAGGTTTTTGGAATGGATCATAGAGATTTGTTGTAGTTGGCCAAGAATCGACGTACCCATCTGAAGCAAAGGCCTGAAGAATCCGATCTTGGTTCAGATAAGAAATGGGTTTCATTGATTTCATGGTCCTCAACAACTTCCCCTTCACCCCCTTCATTGTTCTGCAAATTTGTTCCCCCAAAGTGATTCTTTCTTTCTTTTTTTCTTTCTAGAGAGAGAGAGGATTAGAGCCCAACGGCTAGAAAGTAGATTATTTTGTTTTGCGAATTTAAAAAACAAAATTGAAGAACGTTGGGCGGGACTTGGTATCCAATGTGCTGGTGCCTAGTGGTGGCTACGTTATCAATAATCATAATTCACATAAAAATAAAGACATTAATCTATCGTATTTCCAAGACAAATTGACAGGGTTGTATAAAAACATTAACCTTATTTATTTGGACATTGCTCTTTTGTTGTTTAAATCAAAAGTAGAGCATTTGCAACCAAATCTTATGAATCATAAACAGCAAAACTATCAGAAAGCCCACGACCAAATAAAAGATCTCAATAACAATGCCATCTTCATTTCAAACACATCATAAGTTTTCAAAGTAAAGCCTCTAAAATCAGTTCGAACTTTTCAATCAAAGGACAATCAACAATCTTTTCAGCTCATACGCTTTTCGTCACTGTTGTGCGCATTGCACCCTCTGAGCACCACCTGGCATATCCTCATCCTCGTCGTACGCCTCCTGTGCTTGTGCTTGTTTCCTACGCATTTCATCCTCGATGTTCACATCATGGAGAGTCGTTTCTTCACATTCATCGACCTCCATGTCTGAGAGTGGCGTTGAATTCCTCGGAGGCAACACAGCCTCCAATGTTTTGCACTGTTCCAGGTTTAAGGAATCCGGAAATTCTACTGTGAAATGATAATACAATTTACCTTTCATGAATGATCGCTGATACATTGGCATACCCTCGTCATTTATGGCCTTGAATTGATCTGCTCATAAAATATTTAAACATCACCATGTATGTTCGAATAGAGCACTTATTATTTTGCCTGTCACCCTAATGAGATTAGTTTATCAAGAAATCTGTACAATATCCAAATGGCGTCGATTATTCTAAAACAAGTATCAGCACAAAATAATTATAACCCTTTGTAAAAGAAATTGTAATACAACCCGGATTAATACAATTTAACAAACGACTTCCATAACACATGCCATTCACATTACTCAAAGCCTTGTGCATCATTTCAAGCACAGAAAATAAGTTGGAAAATGAAATTACATACCAGGCTTCACAACTTCTCCAGGTTGGGATTTGATGAGGAGTTGTCTGCCATCCAAATGTGTCAAAACAAATTGGAATCCACAAAGTGCTTCTGAGAGGGACAAGGTGTGCTCTACAAATAAGTCATCACCCTTGCGCTTAAATTTTGGGTGTTCTTTTTGTTGTAGGACGAACACAATGTCCCCAGTCACGGTGTCGGGCTACACAAACACAAAAGCTAAATCAATTAATAAAATCCATCCAAATTCTTTCATTAATAGCTAACAGAAAAAAGATTGAAAAGCTTAAAGCTAATTACAGCTAATTATATCTACGCAATAAGAAAGATTATCAACTTACAGCTTCATCTGCTACACCAGGGAATGTAATTTTCTGACTATTTTGCATACCCTTCTCCACAAAAACTTCCAAAACTTTCTTTTCTTGAACCACCTTCTCACCCTTGCACTGATTACACCGATCCTTATCATTAATGGTCTCACCGGTGCCTTTACACTCATTGCAAGGCTGCTGCATTTGCTGGATCATAGAGGGGCCGAGATGTCTAATGGTGACTTTCATACCTGTCCCTTTGCAACCACCGCATTTCATCGAAGCACCTGATTTAGAGCCTTTCCTGTCATTTAATTTCAACTTTAATTTACATATTATTAACAACCCACATGACAGAAACAAAGATAAAACATAATAAACCAACCCCTTGCACTTGGAGCAAATGACATTGCGAGAAAGAGAGAGCTTCTTTGAAGTTCCATTGTATAGATCTTCCAATGATACTTTGAGAGGATGTATAACATCTTCTCCCCTCCTCTGTCTTCGACCTCTGCTGCTTCCACCACCTGTAGACAAATACAAATTCACAATTATTTAGACATGTTTGCATTAACTGCATAAACTATGGCTTTTGGATTTTACAGTCAATAACTCTTACCACCAAATGGATTACCACCACCAAAGAAAGACTGGAATATGTCAAATGGGTCGTGACCACCGCCGCCACCGCCCATTCCCTCCTTGAGGGCATCCTCACCATATTGATCATAGATTTCTCGTTTCTCCGGGTCACTTAGAACCTCATAAGCTTGGGCCAACTCCTTGAACTGAAAGTCAGAGTATTTAAAATTAAAAGGGTTATACATATGGTGTCTTATAGTTAAATGAAGGACGCAACCAACTAAAACAAGGACAAAGATATTTTTTACGAAATGAAATTAGGCCCCTAAGAATACGGAGAAGGGAATCATTTATTATTTTATTAAATGAAATAAAAATAGTAAAAACAGGAGTCCAGACCTGTTGAAATACTAGGGACACTTTCTAAGAGTACTAGGGGAATTTGCTCCTAGCTAGTGGAACCAACCAAGAAAAAGCCCTGTTTGAGAGGACTTTGGTTTGGGGGCATTGCTCGGGCTGAGTTAAGTAAAGACTGGCGTGATTTGTGTTGAGAGCCCCTCACTGCACACTTTCTACATATATCTGTCTACATCCAATCAAAGCCCTATCTAAGTCAAGCATAGCAGCTCCGCTTTTTTTTTTTCTGAAGCGGCTTTCTCGATGGGAATTGGTAAGACTTGGTCTTATCTTATTCACGTAAAAAGAAGCTGGACTGAGATAATCTAGTGAACTGGAAAACATAAAATATGTTCTATGATTTATAAACACCACTCATACAATACTGCTGAAGGAACAATGTCCGTCAACTAAGAGCATTCATATGAAAGATTTGATTCCAAGCATCAGTACCTCAGCAAAAGAATTCTTAGCTATAGATGAAACACAATATTTTAGAAGTTTAAAAAGCAAGCCAAAAAACCATTTCGGAGAAGCTCAATAATGGTCACTGATACCAAGTTCAATACATCAGTATTATAGCAAAAGAATAATTAGTTATAGATCATCACAAAACAAGTTTAAGGCAAAACAAAAAGCTATTTCACAGAACAGAAGCTCAATATTGGTCACTGACAATCAGAAATCTGGGAATCCAGGTCGAAACCCTATCAAACTAAAAATCACGGGAAAAAATTACTGGATGGAGATCTGTGATTGAGGAACCACTAGACTACTGGCGAAACAGCACAAAAAGGAAGTAATACGAATCCAAATTGAAAGGAATAACCTAAAAGGAAAACATATTTCCGAAGCCTGAAATGAAACAAAATACCTTCTCAGGATCACCTCCCTTGTCGGGATGGTTCTTGATGGCGGCTTTCCTGTAAGCCTTTTTGAGATCGTCCTGAGAAGAATCCTTTGAAATACCAAGAATCTCGTAATACTTAGTGTTGTCGCTCTTCTTGGGTGCTCTCCCAAACATCTTTGCTCCCTGATCAGATTCTCAAAAGACCTAACGAAAGAACAGAAAAACTCATCAAAAAACCTAAAAACCAACAACAAAAAGAGGCCACAGAAGCAGGAAACTCGAGGAGTAAGAGAAAAAGCAAACCGATTGAAACAATGAGAAGCGTGAGAAACTGATGGGAGCAGAGTCCGAGAGCGAGAGCGAGAGCAAGAGGAAGAGGAGGCGGCGAGGGTAAAAGGAAATGGATATTTGGTAACGAGGAGTATTAACGAAGAGAATGGAGGGTCAGGATGGATTCGCTTCAATGAGATCGTAGCCGTTGATAGTATTAACACGTGGCGATTGATTACCCCAAATTATTATAACAGAAGAGAAGAAAGAAACCTCCATTAGAGAAGCTTATCCACTTTCCTCTTCATCTTCCTCGTCTTCCAGTTTCTGCAACCATCGCTGTTTCTCTTCTTTCAGTCCTCGGATTCTCGTCTCCACCCATGGTTCTATCTCCCTTTCTCCTTCTACTTTCCTTCTTCTTTTCTCTCACCATTCTCCTTTTCTTCGCTCCCCATTTCTTCACTCCCCAGCTCTCCCCCGCCGACCTGGACGACCTTGCTCTCTTTCGCAAGGCCACTCTCCAATCCTCCCATGCCCTCTCCTCCTTTTCTCGGCTTGGCTCTTCCAAACCCACACCCAAGATCGCCTTTCTTTTCCTCACTAACTCCGACCTCACTTTTGCTCCTCTTTGGGAGCAATTCTTCCATGGTAATCATTTGTTGTATAACCTTTACGTCCACGCAGATCCTTTCGTTAAAATAACGCCTCCCGGTGGTGTCTTCTCCGGCCGATTTATACCGTCTAAGAAGACGGAGCGATCCTCACCTTCGCTCATCTCCGCCGAGCGTAGACTTCTCGCAAACGCTCTGATCGACGATCCCCTGAACCTTTACTTCGCTCTCGTCTCTCAGCACTGTATTCCTCTTCATTCTTTCTCTTTCATCTACGAGTCTCTCTTCAAATCCCTAAAATCAAGCTCCGGCCGCGATTTCAAAAGCTTCATCGAAATCGTCTCTAACGTTCCCAATCTCCCTGAGCGATACAATGCCCGTGGGGACGGCGTGATGCTTCCGGAAGTTCCTTTCAAGCAATTCAGAGTGGGTTCCCAATTCTTCATGCTGAACCGCCGGCACGCCGTTCTCGTAGTCAAAGAAAGTAAATTATGGAAGAAGTTCCGGCTTCCTTGCCTGAACCACGAAGCTTGTTATCCAGAGGAACACTATTTTCCGACGTTGCTGTCCATGAAAGACCCAAAGAGTTGTAGCCACTATACACTGACGAATGTCAACTGGACCGGCATGGTGGACGGGCATCCTCACACGTATTCACCAGAGGAAATATCGGTTGAGCTAATACGGAAATTGAGGGTGTCGAACTCCAGCTATTCGTACTTCTTCTCGAGGAAATTCTCGCCGGAGTGCTTGCAGCCGTTGATGAAAATGGCTGATGACATCATTCTCAGGGACTAAGAGTAAGTTGTCTCATTTACATTTTGACAACAGAAAATTCATGGCTTTTGTTTGGAATGAAGAGTTGAAAATCAATTTGCATGCGAAACAATGGAGATACTTGTGTTTAAACACAAGATATGAAAAAGTCAGAAAAACCACAATGAGTTGCAGTTGCAGAGAGTCTGATTGCTTGTATTTTTTGTTAACGTTCTTCTTCGGCTCAATTCGAACAAGACACACATTGACACAATCAGTAAATCTCTACGTTTATATTTTTCTCTATTTGTAGTTTTGAGTTATCTGGTTTTGAGTTCAACTAGTTCTAAGGAATTGCCATTTCTATAACTTATGAACTGCAGGTCCGCCCCATACATTTGATACATCTTTTCTTCTAGATTTTGTGTGATTGGAACATGATTTTTGGGTTATATTCAAAGTTTTTTTCCATGATCAGTATGTTCTACATTTTTGTGAATTCCTCTGATCCATGACTATATCTTAATATTATTTTATTTGCGGTGCAGGAGAAAAGGAAGTAAGGATCATAGGTTGTTATGTTTATATGGGTAGTTAGACTCTGAAGATTGGGCACGATGAAGACGAAGGAAGGTCTGGGTGATATCAAAGTTGGAAAAAAAGTGTATGTATTATTCCTTTGATTCTCTCTTTTAGCTTTGAAAGGTGGGCAAAGTGGGGAGTGGGAAGAAGCTGTAACAAAGGTTGTGGCTGTCGTTATTGTGCTTTATGTTAAGTATCATCTCTCATTTGCACTTTTGATTGCCATCTTTGCAACTACAAATCTAAACCTTCCCTCGTAAATCTATAACCCATGTTACTAATCATGAAGGAAGAGATTTACTAGTGTTTAATATAAATACATAGTAAAAACAGAGGGGGAAAATCTCCCTGAAAAGAAGTGACACAACTTCCAAACATTTATCAAACAAGCGTCTGCACAAAATAATATGGAAGTGGTAAAGTTTAAGAGCAACGATTTCTCCTACCCTCGAATGGATGCCCTCGGAACTGCAGGTAACCCCACTTCGTCTTCCGCCTGAAAAAAACCATCATTTTTTTTAGAGAAACTTCAAATAATCAACCTACACAACTTGGAATAACATGTTTTACAGATGCTTTCACCAAGCAACTTGAAAAATAACACCCACCTTTCCATGTTTAATTATCAATCTTACTAGTAATATTTTAACACATTTAATGCAGACAAGTTTCATGAAGACATGCTCTTATGCATCTTCTTTTCGTAATATCAATGAAACCCATCTTCTTTGAAAAATTGTATGCAGAAGAAGTTATTATATTGTGCGGATAAAATGATACCTGAGCCCTGCCCGGACCTGTGTGTCCAGTCGGAGCTGAAGGCAGGCTTAGCTCTGAATCCAAATCAGATTCCTTGTCTGGCTGCAGATAGGATGGCATCCCATCACTTTCAGTTTCAAATCCCATATCAGCTTCTAATGCATCAAGCTCTGCATAACACGTTCGTTACACGATTTATTTGAAACATTAAAATGAAAACGGGCATGAGTTCTTGTTTGTAGTAAGCGGCTTTTAGGCAAAGATAAAAAGCCGAAGAAGTTATTCGAAACTATTTTAAGACCGACTCTTCTAAAAGAAATTTGTCCGCCTATAGCAATAGTCTAATCAGAATCATTACTTTTCAACATTGGATTTTTTTTTTAAAAGAAATATTCAGATGGTTAAGAGATTGCAAGAGCGATCCTAGAAGTAAAGTGTTTAAGGAGTTAGGAGTTAGCACAAGGGTCAAACATGGTATAATGGAGTTTTGGAGTTAAAATTTCCTTTTATCAAAAGTTATATAGAGAACTTAAAAGGACAAAAACTTACCGCCCATGAGTTCCTCTTCATCAATGTCATCAGGCACGTTATAGCTCCGACCAAGAGTCTCTTGGATTTCATTGCTCACATCCATCAGGTCCAGCATTTCATCTTGCAAGTTCTAAAAATGACATCAATTGTTAATCAGTATTATAACCACTACAACAAAAAGAAAAAAGCTACGGTGGGAAGAACATTTTAGAAAGTGTGCACACATCTATGTCTTGAAGCTTCACTGTTTTCATCATTCCTTTCAGCTCCTTGTTAGCAGATTTCAGTGCTGACATCTGTGATAAACAAAATAAATTTAATATAAAACAAGAGGCACATCTTATCTTCTTTTGAAAAATATCATCAGGGTTCAGTGGAAACCAGGTGCCAATAGTTTTAACTCACTTCTGCATTGTAAGGTTTTTTAGAAAATGGACCACAAAATAAAATAGTAGGGAAAGTCTAATCAAGGTACAACCAAAATTCAGCAGGTTCCATTTAACTGTTTCCTTTTAGACTGCTACAAAGAAACTAAATGCCCCAAGAATAACTTGTTTTCTTCTGATCCCTTCACCCAACCAACTTATTCAATGATAATGTATTGTAGATTTACTAACACTAAATCAAGGTAGCGACAATAAATATACACTGCTAAGTGGTCAAACTTATAACATATAGAGATATAAAAATGCAATAGAAAACACATAGGCCACTTTTATTTTAAACAACCCACATTCAAGGATGTAGCGACTCTAGAAGGTTAGTTAACACTTCAACATCATAAGTGTTTACAACTACTTTTCTCGTTATTAGAGCATCTGTCAAGTTTGATGAATAATGCTAGAAATATACAAATAAAAAAAAAATCAGAGCTTATTATCCTTTGTTTTTTATAAGAGAAAAAAACAACTCATGATGAAACAAAAATATAGCACAAAATGAACACCAAAAATCTAAAAAAAAAACCGTACTGTTTGTTGAGCATCTTTTATGCCTTCTGAAGCAAAAGCAACTTGATCGAGATTAAAAGTTTGATTGTACAGCATATCACGCTGTCCTTCGTACCTGTTCGGATGCATAAAGAAATGAATAGATCATGGGCCTAAGAAAAGAATCAGTCAATTTGTACGTACAGCAATTAAAAGAATGCAAATTTGGATTCTGAAAGGGAATGAAAACAAAAAAAAAAATTAACCAAGTGAACAGTCCTGAATTAGCAGAACGGCCAATCGCAAACTGTTCGTAAATCCTCAACATTTTTATATTGCAATGCTTATGATTGTTGATATCAAGCTTTAAGTGAAAAGATAAATCTTGAGAGAGAATTACCAACTAAAGAAAAGATTGTTCACACTCCATATCTACTTCACCTAAACCGACTTTAGACTAAAAGGTTGATAGCATGACTAAACATGGGTCATTCTTGGAAGTTTTTAGAAGGCATAAATATTGATAAACTCCAGACTGTCCACAACTACCAAACATCTTTGCAATTGTTTATTTACAAAATCTTTTATTTACAGATAATCTTTTATGATGCAATTAACGTTGGTGGTTTTGTAAATTCTGACCTTTCAACTCTCAAAATTCAGCTTCTGAATTAAACACCTATAAACCTTTAATCAACCAAATATTATCATATTAAGTTACTTTTTTCTTATTCCACATGACATCACCAAACTCAACTTTGAGTAATCCAGTATGCAAGAATACAACCAATTCCAATTTTTACATTAATCTTAAAGCCTGTCAACAACAGTATTTAAACTTCTTTTTTACACTGGTATCAAGAGCAACTACTGACAGAGATGGGGAATTCAATGAGGGGAATGAGGTACTTACATGCGCTTTTGCTTTAGAACCCTCATGGCACGAGCTTTGACAGCTTCTTGAGCAGGACCTGGTCTGGTCTTCTTGAGCTGTTCTTTGTACCTATTAAGTTCCGCATCAAGCTTTCTTATCTTCTCATCCACGGTGTCGCCTCTTTTATTAATCTAAGGAAATTGTTCCATATATATATATATATATATATAAGACGTACTCATTAAATCAGGGAAAAGTTAAATAATCTGGACATAAATAATACGTGATAATATCACCCAAATCAAAACCTCAAAGTGAATCTCTCGTAAAAGGCATGTCAAACATAATAAAACGTAACTATTAAAGCATTAGCCATTTTGAATTCATTTGATGAATAATAACAATGCATATGAATTGGTAAAGTATAATTCGCACAATGCCTAAGAGCTATAACGCATTATAGTTCATCTAATATATTATACTAAGACGTACTCATTAAATCAGGGAAAAGTTAAATAATCTGGACATAAATAATACGTGAAATATCACCCAAATCAAAACCTCAAAGTGAATCTCTCGTAAAAGGCATGTCAAACATAATAAAACGTAAACTATTAAAGCATTAGCCATTTTGAATTCATTTGATGAATAATAACAATGCATATGAATTGGTAAAGTATAATTCGCACAATGCCTTAGAGCTATAACGCATTATAGTTCAATTTCTTCCTTAAAAATAAGAAGGAAAAAAATCCCATCAAAGATTCCTAATTTTCCACACAACTAAATGAAAATTTTGATCATTTAACAGGATATATGTAGTACTAGAAGAAAATGAGAGTAGTTCCAGGAAAATGCTGAACAGTATGATCAGAAAGCAAGCAAGAAATAGCAGGCCAAAAAAAAACCCCCCGAACTACTCCCAAAATATCAAATTTGTAACCTATATCCATCCTAATTGTATCACAGTTTAGTGGGAAAGAAATGGCTTTCTACCCCAAAAAGAGCCAAATTCATAAAACCAAAACTAAAAACTAGAAAAAAGTCCAATAAAATAACCACAAAATGACGAAAAAGGAAAAAATTCAGAGCGTGGAAGAGTGAAACCCTATCAGAAGCGTCTTGAATAGTGGGTGGAGGCTCTTTATCTTTCTTAACACCGAAGACCCTCTTCATCTTTCTTTCCTCCTCGCTTTCTCCCCAAAGTCTTCGCAGTTCGACTCAAAAATGATGAAAATACGCCCACAAAAGCGGGAAACTTGAAGAAGAGAAATAATCGGCAGATGCGGAAGAATGATAGCTAGGGATTGGATGATTGATTCCAGTGCTTAAAATTTCATCCCTGTGCGACGAATTCCCACAATCAACAGGCGAATATACCTTATTTTCTATATAAATTAGCGCGTGAGTACAAGTCTGAATTTCCATGAAATTTACTTACCGGCTAAGATCTTAAGAATACATTTATGATTATAATTATTATTTATATTTCCATCTTAATTATTATTTATTCAATTTTAATTTGTATGAAATCTTTCTTCTCTTACACACGCTTCCACGGAGAGTGAGAGACACGCGACCCTCTTTGACTATATATAGTCTCCACCCGATTCGCTTTCTTTTTTGTTCGCGAGCGCCTCGAAAGCAATTCTTCCCCCCCGCGAAACTTTTACAGGGGATTAATCTTTCCTCCGAGACCTTCTCTCATTGATTTCCTCCACTCTTCCAAACTTTTGTCGATTAATAGTAATAGATTTGATCGGAAATCAGATGGAAATGACAAACAAGGACGTGGTTGTTCAACACAGGCTGAGCTTTGAGCAGAGGCACGGTGAGTTAGGTTGCTATGGATTGAGGTCAACAGATGCTCGCCATTACTTTTTTTGAATGGATAATCAGCGTTAGCCTTCTCTCCAATTGGACTGACGCCTATGTTTGTGATGATAGTGCAGATATTGTCGCCACTGATACTATGAAGAACACCGTAATTGATTTTTCATATTCGTTGAGTCACTATTTCATTGACATTGTAGTTCTTTGTTGGATTCTTTTTCCTTGTGTCTAGGCATGGACTGAACTATTTATGTTGCTTAGAATTTGACCTCTTTTCAGGGGAAGGGGACGCGTCTTATTGGCCAAGCACTCTGCATCTACAGGTATGCTCCAACTTTCTTTTGTACATGTATTTTCAATTTACATGCCAGCCTCGAGTTGCTGCCCTATGTGCATCTCTTTTATTTGCAATAGCTAAAATCGAGGAATTGCATGAGATTGAATCCTTTGCTGATTAAAAAGAAATAGAAATGCAACAGAATGTACTTTCTTATATTTACCATTCTCCACATTCATATGCAAATTCAAAAAACTAACTTTATGATTATTACTGATGCTTGTGTGGTTCGAATTAGAAACTTTCACCTTCTATCATATATTTCATAGGTAACTACCGCCGTTAGAAAGATCGTGAAAAAGCCATGGGAGCGAGTTTACATTAACCGCTAACCACATGAACACAGTAAGTTGTATTGATATGGTAAATTGTGACTGTGTGAGTGTGAGTAGAGATATCGATCCAGACATATATCATCGGTAGATAACAACCTAGATATCAAAGTCTTCCTGATCACTGATTTCTAGTCTGATAATATTTCAAACTCTAGCCTACAATATATTTTTTTACCATTTTTCATGTCTCTGTCAAAGGTTTTAAGCTTGGATCTAAAAAGCGTTTAACAGAAATAATAGTCAAAAGGTCTGGTGCATTGTAAGTGACATCTGGCATTGAAGTATTAGCTTTGATGAAGACTACAAAGGTAAGCTTAGTTCTCAAAATATGAACCGTCAAAATCGGCTCAATACAATGTTTGGTTGTTTACTTGTTGTGTTTTATTTTATGTTGTGCATTGTGTGGCATGCATCAGGGTTTTTGAACCACGAAAAAAAAATGAGTTGTGAGCATGGGTGTATAGAAATAACGAGAAATGCATCGTGATCCCGAGTAGGGTTGCCTTGTCGGGGAGTAGTGCTCGTGGAGCACCTCGGGAGGGTCCCTGCAAGGGATGCATTGCACTAGGTAGTAATAGCGAGTAGAGTTGTCTCGCCGGGGAGTAGTGCTCGTGGAGCACCTCGGGAGGGTCTCTACAAGAGTTATGTTGTTATAATAATAGACTGAACAGTGATATCGAGTAGGGCTGCCTTACCGGGGAGTAGTGCTCGTGAAGCACCTCGGAAAGATCTATATGAGAGATGCACTGTGATAATAGATTGAGCCGTGATATTGAATAGAGCTGCTTCGCCGGGGAGTAGTACTCGTGGAACACCTCGGGAGGGTCTCTATGAAAGATGCACGGGTAAATGATTAATAAAAAGAGAATGTAATTGAAACCAGCCTAGAGTGTAGAAGTTGCATTTTGTTTAGTTGCATTTGTTATCCCTACTTGCTAAGCGTAAGCTTACGTGTGTGTGTTTTCTGTGGTGTAGGTGACGAGCAGTTACAGGTGAGCTTGAGAGTAAGGATCAGGACTAGGAGCAGTCGGATATCCACGGGGCACGCCGATGCGGGCAGTTGTCGGGGCGCTTCGACCTGATTCTCGGGATAGGATGTGAAGTTGTATTTGGGGTTGGTAATTTTATGGTTAGTTTTGTTAGATTTCATGGGTGTAAATACTAGTGGTTTGATATTGGTGTGGATTTATGGGTTTTAAATGCATGTTTTGGTATTTTACGTTGTTTTGTTGTCTAAATAAAGATAATGTTACGATGTTGTGAAAATGGTTAGTAGGTGTTCTGTGGTGTAGGTGACGGAGCATTTACAGGTGAGCTTGAGAGTAAGGATCAGGACTAGGAGCAGTCGGATATCCACGGGGCACGCCGATGCGGGCAGTTGTCGGGGCGCTTCGACCTGATTCTCGGGATAGGATGTGAAGTTGTATTTGGGGTGGTAATTTATGGTTAGTTTTGTTAGATTTCATGGGTGTAAATACTAGTGGTTTGATATTGGTGTGGATTTATGGGTTTTAAATGCATGTTTTGGTATTTTACGTTGTTTTGTTGTCTAAATAAAGATAATGTTACGATGTTGTGAAAATGGTTAGTAACTGTTTTGGAACGTTTTAAATGGTTTATAAATAGTTTGATATTTTCCACTATCCATTGAAGCACTCAAATTAACCAAACAACTCAATTGGCCAATCCGAAACTCCACCAACAGAATCGGTCATCCTAGTGTTCACAACCGGTTTTTGTGTAACACTCCCTCAATCTTAAATCTAATCACTCTAACCACCTAAACTAATCCATCCAACAAGTAAATGATCAAAATAGGAAGAAAATACAGCCAAGAAATCAAAAATTCGGACCTCACATTCTAGGGTTTCCAAACCCTCACTAAACTCACTCTAAATACCCTTAAAACACCAATAATCAACACCTAAACATATAAAAACCAAAACCCACTTATTTTTACCTTAAATCACCTTGAGAAATTGAAGAAAAGAGGGGGAGGAAGCCACTAATGGCCGCTGGTTTTTCACGAAGAAGAATGGAGGAAGAATAGACCATTTTTAACACTTAAGTAACCTTTTTATAAACTCATCTTTTCTTACTTTTCTTTTCCCTCCACAAAGTTTTCTAAAATTACACTCAAAACCCCCTCTTTCTCCCTTGAATATCAAGGTGAACCAACAAAGAAAACCACACATTTTCCTTGCAATTTGATTGGCTTATAAACTTGGACTTTTCAAACCAAAATTTCCAACCATTCACTTTTTAAATTTAATAAAACAAACCACCTTTTCACTCCATGGATTCCAACGTGATTCATCTTATTATTACACCTCCAGCTTTTCCAATTTAATTAATTCAATTACTAATTCCCTATTGGTTGGTAAAACTTTGACTTTTCAAACTTTTTAAATTTTCAACTATTACATTTCCAACCAATCACCACCTTTCATTCTCCCCTATTTCACACTTCAATACCTAATATAACTCTCGAGTCTATAACGTCAGGTCTCCGTTCTTTATTTTTTTCCTTAACCGTTTTAAGTCGGTTTTTGAAGATTTTTACGGGACACGGAGTTAAGGGTGTCGGGATAGTGTGGTAAAATTTTTAGAATTTTTGGAGGTGTTTGGTTCGACGAAAATTAAAGAAAAGTGAGAAAAAGTCGAAAATTTATCGTAAATTATTTTAAACGTCGTTTTAAACGCGGTTTGAGTTAGCAAAGTAGCGTACCGAGCCGGGGCGGGTTCAGGGGCGTTACAGTCATACTTGAGAGGCTTCGTAAAAATATCAGCAACTTGGTCATTGGTCTTCACATATTTCACATGCACTTCAGACTTTGTAATGCAGTCACGGAGAAAATGATACCTCGTATATCTATATGCTTGCTTTTATCATGAAACACAGGATTCTTTGCTAATGCAATAGCTGATTCGTTGCCAACAAAAATTTCTGTAGCTTCTTCTTGTGGCATTTGTAACTCTTTCAATAGTCTTCTCAGCCATATAGCATGTCATACGCAAGAGGTAACTGCAACATATTCAGCTTCACAGGTGGATAGAGTTACAATTTGTTGTTTCTTCGAACTCCATGTAAAGGCTGTAATACCCATGTAGAAAACAAAACTTGTTGTGCTCTTTCAATCATCTATATCTCCACCTCAATCACTATCGCTATATCCAACAAGTTTAAATTCATTAAAAGATGAATAAAGCATGCCAAAATTAATTGTACCTTTGATATTCCGAAGAATCCACTTGGCTGCCTGAAAATGTTTCATGGTTAGTGACTCCATAAATCGACTGACGAGTCCAACTCTAAAAAGAATATTTGGTTTTATGCAAGTTAAATACCTCAAACTTCCAACAAGACTCTTGAAAGTTGTAGAGTCAACTTTTTCTCGTTGTTTTTCGATAATTTTTCTCCACATGCCATAGGAGTATTCACAGGGTGACAATTCTCCATTTTGAATTTCTTTAGAATTTCTCCTGCAAAACCTTTTTGTGATGCAAAAATACCATCATCTCTTTGATCGATTTCCATACCAAGATAATAGGACATTAGACCAATATCTGTCATCTCAAACTCCTTGGTCATTGCTGCTTGAATTCTTCTGTAACGCTCCAATTTAAAAATTTCTAATTTGAAACCTTAATTTTGAAAATTCTAGAATTTTTTTCCCAAATTGATTTTCTTAAAATCGAGCGTTAAATCAAAATTTTTTAAAATTTAAAACATATTAATTGAAAACTTAAATATCGCGGAAACTTGATAAATTAATTTATTAAAATCTTGAAATCATCACATAATTAAAAAATTCATGAAAATTTTATTTAATGATAGAAATTTAACACAATTATTCAAAGTCTCAAATTAAAATAAAATTTAAATATCGTTTGAAAACTAAAGCATACTAGTTTAAATCATTTCTCATGAAATCATCAATATGTTCTTCGTCTGTATGCTCGCTTGCCACTGGAGGGTTCTCAATTGCTGCAATTTCTTCCTCACACAAAAACTCACCTACATCACAAGTTAAAACAAAACTGTGAGAAAATCTGAGTAAGTGAGAATACGTGCAAGTTACAAAATTTTTACTTTTACTTTTACTTTTACCGAATCCTGTTAACAGTTGCATACTGGTTGAAAATTCAACCTTCTTTTAAGACTTAGTCATCTCATTGTCGTTCAGGCATCGTCATCTTTTACTTTTAATTTTAACGATCAAGCATACCATCTCACTGTCGTTCAGACTTTTGCTATCATGTTAAAACATATGCTCAAACTCACCATCTCACTGTCGTTCAGGCTTTTGCTATCGCATTTTCCGTCAATTCTCTTTTACTTTTTCATACACATGCAAATAATCTATCTATTTTATCTTTTAAACTATTCTATGTAGATATTCTAACAAACGTGCGCAATCATCGAAAACGTGTGATAAAAATAAAACAATAATAAAATAATATATATATCTTGTGATGTAGGGCCGTAGTAAAAACTTGTATTTCACTTACTTTGATTCCGAGCAATTAGCGTTTATCAGGATTTTTCAAAATTTTCAGAATAATATCATGCTCAATATAAAATTTTTGATATTAATATCCTACTTAATAAATCCAATTTTCAAAGTAAATTGAGCAGAAATTCCTTACGTTGTATGATCGGGTCGAATTGGATCGGTTTGGATCAAATCGGGTCGAAAAAATCGGGTCGAGTCGGGTCCAGTTCGGATCGGGTGAACAGTACGGGTCGGGTCGGGTCGGGTCGGTTCGGTTCACTGTTGGTTTGGGTCTGTTCAGTTCGGTTCACTGCTGGCCTGGTTCGAGTCAACTTAAGTGAACCGGTTCAGTTTTAAGAAAACTGAACCAACCCTTTCTTCCTCGCGAACACAACTGAGAGAAACAGAGGGAGTGTTAACGAGAGAGAAAAATTCAAAGAGGGAGGGAGTCGCGACTGAGTGGAGAAAACGAAGAGTGAGGGAGGACTTTGTAATATCCGGCTCGTACGGATTTTTGAGAATATTATTATTATATTATTGGATGGCATTTTTGTAAATATGTCAAATCAGGTCCGTTTTACGAAAAGAAAGCGTCATTATGATCTTAACGAATAATAAGAATTTTAAAGAATTTACGAGAATTTTCGGAATA
Source organism: Begonia masoniana (assembly GCA_022432975.1). Classification (NCBI taxonomy): domain Eukaryota; kingdom Viridiplantae; phylum Streptophyta; class Magnoliopsida; order Cucurbitales; family Begoniaceae; genus Begonia; species Begonia masoniana. The sequence continues at coordinate 359,807 of CM039504.1, forward strand.
ATAACGCTATATTCCGAGTAATTACGTTTCTCGTAATATAAAGGACGTTTTAGTAAAAATAGTAAACGAGATCCGATTTGCGAACGGACAGTTTTAATAGAACCCAGATAATAAGTCGGATTTATTGGCGAAATAAGAAAATTCGAATGGTCGAAAACACGAGAGAGCAAAATTAATGTTTTGTTAAGAAATAGTTTTAGTTTTATTATTTTCATTATTATTATTATTAATAAATAAACAAAAAAAAAAAAAGAACATTTCATTATGTTCTTCATCGGCTCCCGAGCACCCGAGAGCGACGAACGGCGAGCGGCATCCCTCCGACGGCGACGACGCGGCTCCGACCACCGTTCAGACGAGCAGACTCCGGCGAATTGAAGCCAGTGTGCGGTTCGGCCTTTCCGCGCAAAAACCCGATCGAAAACGGTGAGTTTTCCCCTGTTCTTGCTCGATTTCTGGCCGGGAACGGCGAGCTCTGTTGAGCTCCGATCGCCGGTCCTTTCTGGCTGTTCTCGGCGTCGTCTTGCCGAGCTTCAAGTTGGCAATGATTGCCGAGCAAGAGAGAGCTCAATTTGAGCAATATGCAGCGATTCCCGAATTGGGGATTTCGGGTTTTCTGTGAATAATATCTAAATTTTTGTTAGTTTATGTTAATTAGGTATAAGGGGGATTGATTGGTGAGAAAATTAGTGTGATTTGGTGAAAAATCAAAAAGGGGGGGATTTTCCGATTAAGGGCAGATTCGGATTTTTGGACATTTGACCTATCTACGGTCGATTGTTTTAAAATTCCTTTTGGCAGGTTAAAATAGGTTATTAGGGGAGCGTGTGGCCGCTGGAATCGTTCGATTCCGATAACCGACGCGAAAGTTACGCGCGTTCGAAGTTTCGGGTCGGTTTTTACCGAACCCAAAATAGGGTCCGAAATTGATAGGTTTATAATAATTATCGATATAAAGGACGTATTGAACGTTATTGGACGGAGTTAGAGTGAATTGCGAGAAATGTGTAAATTTGTGAATTTTCGGGTTTTTAGGAAAACTCGTTAATTGTGATTTTAAGCTATCGACCGTTAATCGTTGTTAAATACTTCGATTAGTTAGGTGAAGATTTTAAGAAAATTCCTTAGTTAAGGTTTTTGTTAAATTTGGACATTTAATTGTTTAATCTCGTATTAACGACAAATTGATGAAAATTGCGTAGGTGAACAACGCTCGTGGACGGAGCAAGAGCTGCAACGGACACGAGGTAAGTTCTCGTGATCTTCTTTGGCCGACAGGCCTACACCGTACGTCGAATGTCGTTTCGAGGAAATTCTGGAGATGCACGTGTTTTATATTGCTTGGTTTGGGTAGATAGGTTTTAGGAGTTTATAGTTTATGCTTTACAGTCTCGTTGGTATGAATTATTGCTTGTTTACTTTATGATATAGAACTGTTCACGCATCACTTGTTTTAAAGAAAAGCATGAAAATGAATTTCCGCACGGAGGTTTAAAGATAACGTAAAGCATAACATGAGCCTTCGGGCATATAGGCCTTCGGGCATACAGGCCGAAAGGCATACAGGCGGAAAGGCATATAGGCCTTCGGGCATACAGGCCAAAAGGCATACAGGCCTTCGGGCGTATAGGCCTTTGGGCATACAGGCCGAAAGGCATACAGGCCTTCGGGTATACAGGCCGAAAGGCATACAGTTTACAGGTCACGCGAGGTGGGGCTCAGGCACAGCTGTACGTGTTGTAAGCGTGTACCCCGCTCCTCTAGTCGGAAAGAGTAGTCCGCCCGCTGGATGAGCTTTCCGGTTAGAGGGTATAGGATCTCGGTGACACCTATAGTGCATTGCATAGTAAAGAAAATAAAGCATAGTTTAATGAACTCATAGCACAGCATGCATTGAATTTACTAGAGCTTACTGAGATTTCATCTCATAGTGTGTATATGTATGGTGTAGGTGATCTAGACATCGAGGATACAGGTGAGGATGAGATCCCTCCACCTGAGGCATGATTCAGTTGACGAAGGATGGTTGCGGTGGTGTGCTGGCGCAGTCGAGGCTTCACCGACCCGTGGGGATAGTACGTATAGTTTTGAGGGTTTGGGATATTTTGGATTGATGAATTGTATAGACATTTTAGGATGCTTGGATCTGGTAGTTGATAGGTTACTTTTGATGTTTTAAATGCCTGTTTGGAAGCCTGTTTTATAAACTATTTTGTGATTTTGAAACAGTAGGATATGTTAAACTTTTAAACGTATCCACGCAGTTTATTTTCTCGAAAACGTACTTTGTTATAGTTGTAATTTATAGGTGTTCAGGTACGTATTGGTTTAAATAATTGTTTTAAACGTTTTATTAAATTGATTTTTAAATTGTTTTCAAATTGTTTCCGCATAAATGTTAAGTTTATAGTTTATTAGGATAAAATGAAAAAAATATGTACGGGAAATTGGGTACAGTTTTAGGGACGTGACAGACTTACTCCGATGGGTCGTCGACAGAAGTCAGCGGCTTCGTCAGAGCTCGACGGCCAGAGAAGAAAGCTCCGTCGGAACTCTTTCTGTGGTGGTCGGAGCTGCGAGCTGAGGTAAGTTTTCTCTCTGTTGAAGAGCTCGAGAGGGATAGAGAGCTTTTGGTGTGAGTTCTCCTCCTCCACCGAAGGCTCTATATATAGGGGAAAAGTTCACCCCACGTGTAGCGACCCTAAAACTGTACCCAAATTTCCCATACAAATTTTTCATTTTCTTCTTCTCTTTAAATAAAACTTAAGCGGAAATTAAAACGAAGTCAAAAATAGAATTTAAATCGGAATCGAAGTTTCAAAACTATTTAAAAGCAAACCTAAAACATTTATTAAAAGAAAACAATTCAGTAAATAAATTAAAATTTAAAAATAGAAAGGGGGAGGGCAAATTCGTCAATCCGACGAATTGAAGGAGGGGCGATCGATCCAGAGATCGATCACCTATGCTGATCGCTGGCAGCCACTGCCCAGCGACTGATCGCTGGCAGTGATCGCTGCCAGCGATCGCTGGCTACAACCCAGATGGGCGATCGATCTCTTGATCGATCGCCTATGCTGATCGCTGGCAGCCACTGCCCAGCGACTGATCGCTGGCAGTGATCGCTGCCAGCGATCGCTGGCTCCAACCCAGGAGGCAGCGATCTCTTCCTTGCTCTTTGCCTTACAATTATTTCCTATACGCTCTCTGGAAATCAGAATTTCCAGAGAGCAACTTCATCCAAACATCGATCCCCCATGCACATATCAATTCTAACAGATTCCCAATTTCTCCCACATTTAACTCTAAACGCACGTACATCTTTACTTGTAAAACCACCCAAATTATATGATCTAATACACGTCAATCTTTCGCAAAAACAAACGGCATGGACATGTTTAAAAATCGACAATCCCAAGCAGTTCCAATAAGATTTTACAAAACAGTTTACAAAACAGGTTTTTCCAATACGTTTAAAACTTCAAAAGTAAACCTATCCACTAACCAGACCAAGAATCCTAATATGTTCTATACAAATTAACCTTAACCCGACTTCCCGAAAGAATCCCAAAATCTGTACATACATCCCCACGGGTCAAAACGCGCCTCGACTGCTCAGCGCACTCCCACAGCCATCATCCATCAACCGCATCCAACATCAGGAGGAGGAACGTCATCCTCACCTGGCTCAATATCACCTAATACGTCACCTACACCATACAGACACATATGAGATATTGAAATCTCAGTAAGCTCAAGTAAATGCAACTACATGCTGTGCTATGCGTATGAATTCAGAAATCATGCAGCATTTTCTTTACTTTATTCTGTGGGCGTCACCGAGATCTCAACCTCCTAACCGGAGAGAGCACATCCAGCGGGCGGACTACTCTTTTCAACTAGAAGAGGGGGGTACACGCTTACAACACGTACAGCCGTGCCTGAGCCCTATCTCCCATGACCATACGTATGAGTGCATAATAAATGTGGTATTGTGGCAAGCCCCTGCGTGCCCCCACAATAGGTCAAGCCCCTCTCCAGGCCACATTACGAGTACATGATAGATGTGGTATTGTGACAAGCCCCTGCGTGCCTTCACAATAGGTCAAGCCCCTCTCCAGGCCACATCGCCAATTTTAAAAACATCGTGCGGAAATTCATTTTTCATGCTCTTTCTTAAAACACGTGATGTATGAACAGTTCATAACAGAATTTAAACACTCAGTATACATACCATCAAGACTGTAAAACATAACCTACAAGACAATTAAACCTAACTACCCAACCAAAGCAATATAAACTAGTGCGTCACCAAACTCCTCGAAACGACTTCGATGTACGGTGTAGGCCAATCGGCCGAAAAAGAATCACGAGAACTTACCTCGTGTCCAAAGCAGCTCAAGCTCCATCCACGAGCGCTGTTTCACCTAAGCAATTTACAAGGATTGACGTTAAAACGAGTTTAAGCTATCGATCGTCCAAATTTACAAAACCTTAACTAAGGAAATTTCCTACAGCTCTAATCCAATTCATTGAGCTATAACTCGAGCAATTCGCGCTCAGCACCTCAATTCTCGAATTATGAACTTTTCTGAAAATCCTCAAATTCTCGGATTTTAAACTTTTTCACGAATTGATCCAACTTCGTCCAATAACGTCCAATACGTTTAATATACACTTAATCACGGCTAACCTATTAATTACGAACCCTAATTCGCGTTTTTAACGAAAATAAATCGAAACCCTAATTACCTAAAACGCTACGAAACTAAAGATTTAACGTTCTAAAATTGTTGAGACATACCTAGAACGTCGATTGGAGGAAGAAACGTGAAGAAAACGAAACGAACGGGAGAAAGATCGGAGTCGGAAATGTTGAATCGCCGCGGCCAGGGGAGGAGGCCGAGGGTTTGCTCTCTGGAGATCAATTTTCCAGAGAAGAAGAAGAGAAATGAAATAGAAATAGATTTAGGTTAGTTTTTATAATATTGATTTGAAAATTACTAAAATGCCCTTAACACTTATTTCTATTTGTTTCGTCGTTCGGTTCGTAAATCGTCTAGCTATTCGGTTTCCTCAAATCTCTTTATTCCACCAATAAGTCCAATTTAATACTCAGGATTTAACAAAACTATCCGTTCGCAATTTGGACCTCGTTTGCTATTTTTACGAGAATGTCTTTTACATTACGAGAAATGCATTAACTCGGAATATAGCGTTTAATCTCCGAAAATTCCCATAATTTTCTTGAAATTCCTATTAATCGTTAGGATCGTAATGACGCTTTCTTTTTGTAAAACGGACCTGATTTGACATATTTACAAAAATGTCATCCAATAATATAATAATAATATAATATACAAGTCCCTACAACCGGGTATTACACCGCGCCTCCGAGAAATCCGCCTGTTGATCGGATTTTCAGAGAAGACTATTCTGTATCCTCATATGTTTCTGGACGTATTCCAAGCTTGGTTCATTCAGTTTAGCATCAGATTTCCAGTGAGAAATCCTACTAATTGCTGAAAATCCGATTTTTCCTGATTTGTTGCTCTGAAATCTAAAACCCCTTTTTGATTTTGGTTGTCTTTCGGATCATGTTCATTTGATTATACATTGATTTTATTTGATTTTATCCAAAATTAGGTTATAACTTTGCTTGATTTGGGAAATTTGAATTGGATTGGGAATTTTTCATTTAAATTCCTAATTGTTACATCTTCGTACATAGTTGGATTTGTCCCTGTAAAAATCAAATCATCAACATACAAACAAACAAATAGGACTTCTCCATTTTTACGCACCTTAGCATAGAGAGAGTGTTCATATAGGCATTTGATAAACTCATTCTCGAGGAAGTACTTATCGATTTGACTATTCCAAGTTCTTGGAGCTTACTTCACACCATAAAGTGTTTTCTTCAACTTCAATACCTTGTCTTCGTACTCCTTTACAATGTATCCTTGAGGTTGTTTGACATAAACTTCTTCTTCAAGAACTCCATTCAAGAATGTTGATGTGATGACCCGAATATACACGTATGCGTACGATGGCTGCACGAGCCGGAATCCGGATGGCGGTACGTCCGCGCGGGCTAACCGGAAGATGACAGGTCGTAAAAAAGGGGTCGTCACAATCCCACATCGCTTGGGGAAGTATGTGAAAATGAAACATATGTAAAGATACCCTCCCAACATAGTAAGACGCGTTTTGGAGTACAATTGGCAACGGATCCCATAAGAACTCTGAAGTTAAAAGTGCTTCGGCGAGAGCAATTCCAGGTTGGATGACCTTCCGGGAAGTTCTCGCCAAACAAAGCCGTGAGGGGAGGATATTGGGCTACGGCCCAATCCCCAGAGCGGACAATATCTTGCTGGGATAAGGGATCGTTACAAATGGTATCAGAGCCTGTACTCAACCGAAAATGTGGCCAACGAGGACGTTGGGCCCCCAAGGGGGGTGATTGTGATGACCCGAATATGCACGTATGTGTACGATGGCTGCACAAACCGGAACCCGGATGGCGGTAAGTCCGCGCGGGCAAACCGGAAGGTGACAGGTCGTAAAAAGGGGGTCGTCACAATCCCACATCGCTTGGGGAAGTATGTGGAAATGAAACATATGTAAAGAGACCCTCCCAACATAGTAAGACGCTTGGGGAAGTATGTGGAAATGAAACATATGTAAAGAACTCCGAAGTTAAAAGTGCTTCGGCGAGAACAATTCCAGGTTGGGTGACCTTCCAGGAAGTTCTCGCCAAACAAAGCCGTGAGGGGAGGATATTGGGCTACGGCTCAATTCCCAGAACGGACAATATCTTGCTGGGGATTGGGCCGTAACCCAATATCCTCCCCTCACGGTTTTGTTTGACGAGAGCATTGACATCCATTTGATAAATCTTCCATCTATTTTGTGCTGTTGCAGGAATAATTAAACGAATAGTTTCTAACCTTGCAACGGGAGCAAATACTTCTCCATAGTCAATACCTGGTCGTTGACTATATCCTTTTGCCACTAACCTGGCTTTGTATTGCTCCTCTTCTCCCTTTGTATTCTTCTTTTGTTTGAAGATCCACTTCACACCAATGGGCTTTTGGCCTTCCGGAATGGTTGCTAGCTCTCATGTCTCGTTCTCAATTGAAGCAATCTCTTCATTCATAACAAACCTCCAATTTTCATTTTTCATAGCTTTTTCAAATACCACAGGCTCACAATCGACAAAGTAACAAAAGAGAGTTAGATCTTCGCTTAGATTTTGTGTTACCTCATAAAGATCTTGAAAACTTCTCATTCGAGGCTCTCTTTCACTTGAGCTTCCACTTGAAGAAGATGAAGGTGTATCTACTATTGCTAGTGATCTTGGGGTGTAACGGGCTCTTGAATTTCGTTTCTTTGCTCCTCATCAAATAAAGGAAAGAACTCGTACCTTTTTTTGTCGTTGTCATTCCAATTCCAAGAATCTTATTCATTAAACTCCACATCTCTACTAACAAATTTCTTCCCAATATTTGGATCATAGAGCTTGTAGCCTTTGGAGTGTTGATCATAACCGATGAAGATGTACTTCTTACTTTTATCATCAAGCTTTGATCTTTGTTGATCTAGGACATGTACATAGTCGATGCTTGCAAACACTCTCAAATGATAAGCACTTGGTTTTCTTCCACTCCATACTTCTTTGAAGTGTTTTGTTTCACAAGCTTCTCGTTGGACACCTACTGGATAGGTAAACAGCACAATCAACAGCTTCTGCCCATAATTCTTTCGACATACTTTTGGTTTTTAGCATGCTTCGTGCCATGTTAAGAATGGTTCGATTCTTCCTTTCAACAACACCGTTTTGTTGAGGAGATCTTGGAAAGTAAGGAATCGTCAGATGCCATGTGCTTCACAAAACTCTTTAAACTCATTAGAAATAAACTCACCTCCATTATCTGATCTCAAAGCTTTGATGGAACGCTCACTTTGTCTTTCCACATACGCTTTGAATTTTCTAAAAACTACAAAAACTTGAGATTTCTCCTTTAAATAATAAACCCAAGTTTTTCTGCTAAAATCATCAATGAAGAGGAGAAAATACCGATTTTTACCGAATGACAAAGGCTTAATCGGTCCGCATACATCAGCATGAACAAGTTGAAGTGGTTTACTTGCTCTATATGTCATCTCCTTAAGAAAACTCTTTTGAAATTGTTTACTAACAAGACACCCTTCGCATAATTGGGCCGGTTGATCTATAGACGGTAAACCTTTCATCATCCTTTTCTGGCCCAATAACTTCAAGCCACCAAAGTTGAGATGGCCAAGTCTCAAATGCCAAGGCCATGAGGTGTCTTTTGCACAAGTTTTCAGACATTGAGCAACATCGGCTTGAACATCGAGCATGAACATTCTATTTTTAGTCATCGGCACATTCGCGATCACATTTCTTTTATCATCTTGAAGTAGGAGACTACAATCCTTCATGTGAACTTCGTAGTTTTTCTCCAAGAGTTGTCCTAAACTCAAAATGTTGCTCTTGATACTCGGAACATAGTAGACATTGCTAATGAGTTTATGATCTCCATTCTTCATACGAATTAAAATCGTACATTTGCCTTCAATTTGAACTTTGGAGTCATCTCCAAACGTGACTAATCCGGTCACCGAGTTGTCAATCTCTTTCAATTTGCTCTTGTCACCACACATGTGATTGCTTGCAGCGTTGTCAAGATACCACATGTTGCTCTTGCTTCCTTCTCCCCCTTTGTAAGCAAGAAACACATTTTCTCCCACCTTTTCATTTTGAGCATAATTCGCTGTTTCTTTGATATTTTGGGGACTCCAACAATCGCGAGCATAGTGTCCGTGCTTTTAGCAATTGTCGCATTGGACACTTGATCGATCATTTTTCTTTAAGTTACTTCCTCTACTGTTCTCTTTCAGAAAATGACCATTCTCTCTATTGTCCCAATTTTGCCATCCTCGACCTCTTCCTCTACCTCGTCCACGTCCCCGACCGTGTCCTCTTCCTCGTTGGTTTCTCCCACGTTCATTCTCTTTTTCATTCACTTAAAGTTTGGTGGCCAAGATTTGCTCGATCGGCTCCTCTTTCTTCTTGTTGATTCTCTCTTCATGAGCTTGTAAAGAACCCATGAGTTGGTCAATTGTTATGGTAGCTAAATCTTTGGACTCCTCGATAGCTACAACCACATAATCAAACTTTGAATGCAACCAGGGAAAAACCTTTTCATTGACGCGAACATCTTCTATTTTTTCTCCATATCTCTTCATTTGGTTTATGATTGTCAAAACCCTCGAAAAGAAATCCGCTATGGACTCGGATTCCCACATTCGTAACGCTTCAAATTCTCCTCGTAGGATTTGAAGACATACCTTTTTAACCTTATCAATTCCCTGATAAGAATTTTGTAGAATCTCTCATGCTTGCTTGGTGGTGGTCGCATTTGAAACTCTCTCAAATGTGGTTTCATCTAAACATTGATGAATAAGGGTAAGAGCTTGTTGGTCTCTCTTACGCGTTCTTTGAAGAGTCTCCCTTTGGTTAGACGTCATAGCGAAATCATCACGAGGCTCCTCGTAGCCTCTATCAACAATTTCTCATACGTCTTGCGACCCAAGCAAAGCCTTTATATGAATGCACCAATTCTCGTAATTGTCTTTAGTAAGTTGAGGGAAATGTAGAATTTGACATTTCTACAAGATCAACGAGCTCTGATACCAGTTTGTTGGAATGAGGAAGAAATATTTTTTTAGAGAAAGGAAAAATATAAATAGAGAGAAGAGAACTTGAGAGAAACTATTTGTATTGAAATGATTTTGGTTATTGGCTTCTCTTGCAAAAGTCTAAACTCACATCCTATTTATAGGACTATTTGGTACATGTATAAAGCAATACATGAACCACTTATTTAATATTCTAATACTTAATGAGACATCTAAGTACATGAACTAATGTACTTATACATACATGAATCACAACTCTCTAGATGCTCTTTCACAAATACATTGACTTCAACCAAGACCATATTAAAAACATACATTAACTAAAATATATTATTTGAATTAAGCTATATTTTCAACAAGAACAATGCCGAATTTCGGCCATACAGATAGAAATCAAGAAAATTGGAAATCACCCATTTGAAACGTTTCACCTCTGAAAAATGGGTTCATTCTAAAATGGAATAAAATTCAACAAATTCAAAGAAATAGAAAAAAAAAAAAAAAACAATAAAACAAATGGGTGTTCATTGCATCCTCTTGTCTTGATTCTCTTAATTCATTCCAAATAACCAACACAATCAACTAATATTTTCCTCTTCATTTCGTCGGCTAATCATTTTGAGATGTTCCCCAACTACCGAAGGCAGGTCATATACTTCTCGATTACACTGAATTTTTCACTTGGTAAGAGCTAACTTCTCAAGCTCACGTACACTTGTTTGTGTTTATGTCTTGAATGACGAAGTCTTTCATGTGTTTCAGGCGTCTCTCTCTCTCTCTCTCTCTCTCTCAAAAGGTGTACTTGAAAGATGACGACCAAACAATGATTGAAAGCAACGCCATTTGGAGTACCAAAAATCCAAAATCACAAATATTCTCGGAAACTTTGATGCCTCCTCCTTCCTCTTTTTTGACTGGTCATCGTCAAATTCTCTCTCTCTCTGGTTAGCTAGAGAGAGAGGGAGAGAGAATAATATCAATAATTCAGTGATTATTTGGGTGTTGGGAGATCCAAGAATTCCCTTACTTTCATGCAAAATTGACCTACAACATCATGAATATATAGCTTTAAGTGGGAAGGTGGCGCTTGTGTTTTCATTCTGCAGTTTCCTTTTTTTTTTTCCTAAAGACTGCAAAAGCTCTACCTGTGGAAATTTTGTCTCCATTCTCTCTCTTTCTCTCTCTAAAACTAAAGAGGCATGGAAACTGGATCGGAAGGTGCTTTATGGAGGGAGAAGTCGGAGACCCTTTTGAAAGTGAATGAAATTTGAATACTTTAAATGAAAGCCTCAAAAGACTACAACAAGTGGGTTCTTACGCTTTTCTTCTTTCTCTTTTCCTCCTCGCAATCATTCCTAGATCATGTTCTAAATACGAAAGATCCTTTAGTTCATCGGGATGAGTTATTTAATTCAAATTCAGCAAAACTAGATGTAATCGCCTTCAATTTCCTCTGCCATCGACACCGTACTTGAGAGACAAAAACATGTTAAGCAGTAGTTAAGTAACCTGATGACTGCAGTATCTTCTTCCCCGTATCTTACTTTTTATAATAATTCTGAAGATTTGAGTCCGCTTTTGCTTTTAGATGAGTAGCTTTTGATCACATAAGACTACGCACTGCACTACCCTCGAGTTTTGTTCCCATTAAACCACAAATCATTTCCCCACGACTCAATCAAACATGCACTCAAATTTGCATTTACTGGCTTCATTAATTCATTATCACCCCACCAATGCATCCTAATTAAACCAGTATGTACTCTTTCGTTTTATCCTAATATTTTAGCTTCATTTTATATTTTTAATTGTTATTGTTTTGTTTAATAGTTGTTTATAATTTTATATTTCTTTTACTTGAAATAAAAGTATTTGTTTTTATTTCCTGAACACTTTCTTTTTGGTTAGATTGTTTATTTGTTCAGGGAGACAATTTTTTTGGAGTTTGAAAACCTACTCTTCTTCCTATTATTGTTGAGGTGAAGCTTACGTAAGTGGTTCGGTAGAGTAGCGATGTGCAATTTTATATTATTTGTAGAACTGGAACCGAACCGAAAAATTCAGTTCAGTTTCTATTATAAAACGTACCGGTATCAATTCAAAAATAGTAGAATCAAATTAAAACAGTTCGGTTCTATAGAACCGAACCGACTTATGAACACCCATACACATCCATAATATTATTTCTATTTGCATGTTAACTTGAGAATTACATGTGATTAATCATGGTATTATCAAGTCACTTGAAAAATCATCAATGCACTAGGTATATTTTTATTAGCTTCCATATTTTAACAATTAGCTTATCTGAAGATTGATTGTTAGTGTTGGAAATAATAATAGGTGGCAATAATAATAATGTTGCCGTTATAAAACGTGGAGAGTACTGATTAGGATAATTTCTAAGAAAGACTATACAGGACAGACATAATTACTTTTCCAAGTAAGTTTCCAAGAAAGATTAGAGGGGTCACAAACGGTCACATTTAAAATTCAGTCTCCTAGAAAGAACTTCTTTACACAGTACAATTACACCACTAAATAAGCGGTACGAGAAATGATAGCAGTTGTAATTCAAAAAATACCATGAATATTTTTTCCCACCGTAAAAATATAACGGTCAAAAAGTAAAAGAAATAATGACTAAAATAAACACTGAAAATTTCTACGTAAAAACCCAAATCAGGAAAAAAAAATCACGGAGACCGAGTCTATAAATATCTCACTATCAAAAATAGAATTTACAATATTTTTTTAGATATCGAATATTCTAGAAAATTTTTATTAAGAGAAATCATCATTCTTAAAATTTTTACTATACTAAAAAATACCTCACTTATTTTTCTTTCACTTTTTTTTTCCTCTCCCACAAACAATCTCTATTTTCTCTCTCTATTCTCATAGAAGAAACTCTTTTCAGCTTCTCTTCGTTGTTGAGATACATCTTCATTTTTCAGAATTTCAAGAGGACAAGTACAAAAGATCTAAAAATCTTGTTGTATGGAAGGATGCGTAAGGAAGAAATTTTCCTTCTGCTCCTCCACTCTTCATTCAATGAGGTAGGTGTCTGAGCTATTATCATCCGTGTGAATTTTCTCAAAATATATTTGTTTGGTGTTCAATACATCTCGTATCCAATGGTACCTGATATCTATGTGTTTCAACTTTGAATGAAAACTTACGTTCTTGCTCAATTGAATAGCACTTTAACTGTCACAATACAAGATATATTTATGACTCAATTCAGTTAGAAATTTTTGCATATACAAAATTTTTTTGCATGTACAAAATTTCTTTGCATGCTTCTGTAACCACAATAAACTCAGCTTATGATGTAGATAGTACAACTGATTTTTGCCGTTTAGATTGTCATAATACAACTCTCCCTCCCACAGTTAGTGCATCATGTTTGGGCACAATTATTTAACATTCTCATTAATTAAAAAATCTTAAATACTATAAAGTTTTCTCTTAATTCGAGTTTCTAAAATTTTAATCAAGACAGTTTGTTGTAGTTAATCCACTAATTATGGTAAACATGAAGGATTAGAACAACAACATCATCATATTACAGTGAAAGATTAACATACACACCCAAATTCATCCATTCCCATTCCTCATGAAAGCTGTATTTCTCTGTTTGTTTATACCTTAAATTCTCCATTTCCCCCCTTCCCAACTCCATTTTCTATCTAAAACTAAGAAAAACAAAAAGCATCAAAGATTTAATTTTGATCCAACTCACTCTTGCTAAATACTATTTTCCTGTCAACAGCCTCGAGAATCTCATCTTCTAAAGTTTGATCTCCATCGCCCCCTGCAAGGGAGATATTTAGATCTAATGAGATAGATAAGGTTTTCTTCTCTTCCAACTGACCGCCATTGCTGTCTGTTCCTTCAATCTGAGAAGCTTTCTGCCTTCTTTCTGAAGATGAAAAAGTGGTGCTTTCACAACTGAGAATGATAATGGCGTTTCTGAGAGGAAAAGGTTCAAAGTCAGGAAGATTTAAGCTTCCATTTTGTATAGCTTTTTTGATACCCTTTTGAGAGAAGTAATCAATCTCATCAAAATCTTCGACCAAAAATACTCTGTTTGGATTCTCATGCATGGCTTCACCAAATCTATGAAGAAAACTCGAACCCATTTCATCTCTCGTCCTCTTGTTTTTGGATTCTCCGCTGGAACTTGAAAAACTGCTTAGGCCCGTTGAAATGAAGTCGGTTTTAGATCCAAAAACCAGTTTAGCCAACTCTCTCGCCACTTTCTCATTCCCCTTCGAATCATTTCCCAAGAAAAAAAGCCAGCATGCTTCTTTCTTCTCTCTCTGTTGAAGAATTACTGTTGCTAATTCAAGAACTAGGTGTTTTTTCCATGGAACACTCTTTTCTAATGCATCGCAGAGAACTCTCAAGTTTTCAGAATTCAACTCCATCAAATGATCATCTTGCAGATACTCAGTATCAGCTAAGACCACTTCACTCGAAGAAGCTGAGTTTGGACTGGAATTAGGGTTTGATAAAAGGTCTGGTTTTGGATCGTTTCTCTCCGAAATGGCGATCTTTTCATCCATTTCGCCATCAAAATAGCTGTTTTGAGACACCCAGAATTGGTGTTCTTTTGGCGATTTTTTGGGTCCCAGATTTGCTGCCCAAAGATTCAAGTTCAAGTTGCATTCTAGAGAAGAGATCGAATTGGAAGAAGATGGAGATAAAGCAGAAATTTTCAGAGGCTTCTCCCATGAATCTTTGACAATTCCATTTTCCTGTTCCAGAAGTTACAAAGAATTGCAGATAAAAAAAGTAAAAAAATTAAATAAATAAATTAAATTTCAAACCGGATTTACAGCATTTGATTGCTTACAGTGTTTCCTCTACTCGCTTCTCTGTACTTTTGCAGCCATAACGGCAAGCTTGAGACAGTGGAAGATGACGGAGAGATGAACTCCGTCTTACCAACTTTCTCCAAAAACTCCTTTCTGAAGGGAAGAAAACCGAAAAATATGATAAGTTTTCAAATGAGAATAAGTTTAAATCAATCGTTTTAGTCAATTGAATGGCAGAATTACCTGTCATTGTGAAGGTTGAGTGTTAGGTTCAAGCTACCAAGAGGAAGAGCAAGAGGATGAAGCTCCAAAATAGTTTCCAATGAAGGGTGGCCTTTTTTACATCTCATGTAAGTTTGAAAAGTTGCAGAACCCATCACCAAAAACCTTCCATTTTCCCCATTTCCACTTCCTATTCTCTTGATTTCCATCACTATTTGCTCAAGATGACTGCCATGGCTTCTTTTCTCCGCATAATCTGCCCAGAATTCAGACACCCATTTGAGATCACCCAAATATATGATCGCTCCTCTACCTATTGAGCTTTTCACGATGCATCTAAGCTCTCTCAGCTTCTGCTCCACCTCCTCTTTCGAATGGTTTCTCATGGAGGAGAGGGGAAGGCTTATGAATGGCAGGTACCTTAACTCTTTTGGGACGTTTCCTTTTTCAAATTTATCAATCAAACACCTGATTATTACTTCGACTGTGGCCAGACACTCTCCTACTATGACTGTGTTTCTCTTTCTTTTGGTTGATAACTCTTCTAGGACACTCGTTACATCTTCATTCCTAATGGAAACCCCAAACTGGCCAAAAGGGGATGATGATCGAGGAAAAACCAAAGGTTTTGTGATTTCTTTTGAGGGTTGAGAAGAAAATTCAAAGGAAACTGTTTGTTCTACCCTGGATTTAACTTGGGTGCTAGAGAAACCAGCTTCTCTCATGACTCTACTCACGCTTGGGTCATCTAGAATCGAAATAATGAGCTGTTCTACCTCGATCTTGAGAGCTAAAATGGGTTGTTGCTGGTTTTCAACGGAGCCCCGGCGCTGATGAGCCTGAGCTCGTTTGAATGCAGCGACGAGGGCGTTAGAGAGAGAAGGCTTAGAGTAATGGGGACCCAGAAGAGGGCTTGGAGAAGACGAAGGGAGACGATTAAGAGCGACATTGAAGCAAAGCTCCAACGCTTTGCACTGAAGAGGATGGGAATGGCAATACAGACAAGCCCTTCGCAAAAACCCAGTAGGCGAGAGGAGCATGGCGCTGGCGACGTGAAGAGGAGTCACCTGAGCGTGGCCCCGTCCTCTCGCGAGATTGATCGCTTGTTTTACTGTGCTCTCTGCTTCTGCTGTTAAAGCTTGTTGGAGAGTACAGATTCCAGTCCTCATTTTTTGGGCTCTTTTCTCTCTCTCTCTCTCCAAGAATGTTTTTTTGAAGTTTATTCTTCAGAAAGATGTGAGAGAAAATGGGTTTGGGAATTAAGTTTCAGGTAAGTGGGTTGGTTTTGGTTTGAGAAGGGAGAGAATGAAGAGGGTGTGAAAGAGTTAATATAGGAAGTGGTTTTGTGCCTTTCTTGTTTAAGACGGAAAAATTCTGCCTTTTATTTGCATTCTAATCTTAAAGTGATTTGCATGTGAAATTAAAACTTTAGTATTTCTCTCCTGTCTCTCTTTCTCTCTCTTCAACAAAGTGAGTGGGAACTGTAGAGCTGTGCCTCTCTCTCTCTCTCTGAAGTCTGAACTGAACTGGGTTTCAAGTTATTTGCATGAAATCCAAATTTAAGATTGAGAATGGTTCTTTATCCTGGTTGTCTCTCGTCTTTATTGGGCTCTCTTTTTGTAACTCTTTCTCTCTCTCTCTCACTCTAAGAAAGAGAGAGGATAATCAAAAGAAAGGGAGATGAAACTTTTGTTAATCAGAAGCTGATGAGAAAATAGAAATGAAAAGAGAAATGAATAAATAGAAAGGTAACGAAGAAAGAGAAAAAGGGGCAGAGAGAGAGAGACTAGAGAGAGAGGCAGTCAAGGAAATGAGGAGGACCAAGATGACGACGACGATCATCTTAAATAAATAAAAAGAAAAGAAAGCAAAAGAATGATTTGTGTTCTGTGGATTTGAACTGCCCTTCATCATCACTTTTACTTTTTTTTGTCTTTTTATGATTCAATCCTGCCTTCTCTCACTCCTTCCTTTCTCTCTCCTTTCTCGTCTCGCCCGACGCCCAGTTCCTATTCATACTCTCTACTACGTGAACTCCCCCACATTTACGAAAGAATTTCTCTTTCAGGGTTGCAAAACATCCCATTCACACCTGGAGAAGCAATCATAGGAACTGTAACGGCTAGAATTATAAAGATTTATAATTTTATTTATATTTAAATTGTTAAACTATAAATTATACATTATGTTATTATTGAATTTAAATCCATATTAAAGTGATTTAATATGATTTTAACGAATTTTGAAATATAATGAATATAATATGGTTATAATACAATGTATAAAAACATTATGAGACAAGGCCTTATAGGCCTAATGAAAAGAAATTGAACTTCATGGTTGTTAGTTATTATTTTGTAGGGTATCATGAACAGTCAAGGGGGTACACATTTTTCGATTCCACTGTAAAGACATTCTTTGAAACGGGAAATGTCTGATTTTTTGAGGATGTAGAGTTTGTGATGGGAGATAAGGAAGACATTGTCTTTGAGGAGGAAGTTGTTTCTCTTCCTTTGGTTTCCCTTGATTTCGATCAAATGGATAATAAAAAAGACAATGTTGAATCACTTCCAGAACCTTTTCAGGAAGTCATTCCCGATGAACAAACTCAACAGCCTCAAGAAACTATGTCATTACGGAGGTCCACTAGAAAGAGAAGGAATACGATTTCAGATAATTACATCGTATGCCTACAAGAACATGAGGAACTCGGCGAAGTGGAAGATGACCATTTCAATTTCAACCAATCCATTAAGAGTTCTGATTTCGATCAAATGGATAATAAAAAAGACAATGTTGAATCACTTCCAGAACCTTTTCAGGAAGTCATTCCCGATGAACAAACTCAACAGCCTCAAGAAACTATGTCATTACGGAGGTCCACTAGAAAGAGAAGGAGTACGATTTCAGATAATTACATCGTATGCCTACAAGAACATGAGGAACTCGGCGAAGTGGAAGATGACCATTTCAATTTCAACCAATCCATTAAGAGTTATGATTCTCAAAATTGGACTGATACCATGAATGAGGAGTTAAAGTCCATGAAGGACAATGATGTTTGGGATCTCGTTCTGTTACCTGCAGGTTCGAAACCCGTCGGTTGTAAATAGATTTTTTAAATCCAAAAGGGATTCAAAAAGTAACATTGAGAGATTCAAACCATGTTTTGTTGCTAAGGGTTTTACTCAAAGCGAAGGCATCGACTATAAGGAAATTTTCTCTCCGGTATCTACAAAAAATTCTTTTAGAATTACAATGGCACTAGTAGCTCATTGAGAAATGCCGTCTATGTTGCAACCCGAGTTATTTGATTCAGATAAATCAAATGACTTAGTTTACAAATTAAAAAAAATCAATCTATAGGCTAAAACAAGTTTCCCGTCAATGGTATTACAAAATTCAACAAGCAGTCACCTCATATGATTTTGAAGCGAATAAAGTTGATGATTGTGTATACCACAAATTTAGTGGAAATAAAATTATGTTTCTGATTTTATATGTCGATGACATATTATTGGCATGCAACGATATAGGTTCGTTGCACGACACCATGAAATTTTTTTCAACGAAATTTGAAATGAAAGATCTTGGTGACGCCTCTTTTGTATTAAGAATCTAGATATATCGAGATCGTTGTCGAGGTATACTTGGATTATCACAAGAGAGCTATATTGAGAAAGTTTTAAAAAGATATAGCATGCAAGAATGCAAATCATGAGATACCCCTGTTGCCAAATGAGACAAAATAAATAAAAAACAATGTCCCTCAAGTGACCTTCAAGTCAAAGAAATGCAAAAGGTTCCTTATGCTTCGACTGTAGGAAGCTTAATGTATGCTCAAGTATGCACGCGTCCAGATATTGCGTACATAGTTGGCATGTTAGGTAGATACATGAGCAATCCTGGATTGGATCATTGGAATGTTGTAAAAAGGGTACTCAGATACTTACAAAGAACCAAAGAGTACATGCTCACATACAAAAAATCAGATCAGCTCGAGATCATTGGGTACACTGATTCTGATTTTGCTGGATGCCAAGATGACTTGAAATCAACGTCAGACTATATTTTTCTTTTAGCTGGAGGAGCTATCTTCTGGAAGAGTGTCAAACAGGGTATTACGACCTCTTCTACTATGGCAACTGAGTTGATAGAATGTTATGAGGCATCTAACCAGATATTATGGCTGAGTAACTTTGTCACGGGATTAAGAATCTAGAATGGTATTGAAAGATCACTATGAATTTTATGTGACAATCAGTCAGCTAAGATGTTCTCTAACAACAACAGGAGCTTCTCAAAGTCTAAGTTTGTAGATATCAAATTTCTTGTTGTGAAGGAAATGGTCCAGAGTGGTTAAATATCTATAGATCACATCAGAACAGACTTCATGGTTGCGGATCTGCTCACCAAGGGATTACAACCCTAGGTCTTTCATGAGCATGTTGCTCATATGGAGGTTGTATCTCTTAGAGATATTAAGGTTTAGTGGAAGTCTGTATATTTTATGTGATTCTATTCTATAGACATTTATAATGAATATTTTGGTTACTGCAGTATTCATTTTTATGAGGTATTCATTTAATTCACTCTGGCATTTGAGCTTTAATGATCTCAATAAAATTTTGGTTGGACCAGTTGGAAATAGGTATGTTAAATCACATTATATGTAATTTTCATGCTACACATTCATATTTGATCTATGTCATTTGGTTATGTTGGTGTTTGTGATATTTGATAGGTTTAGTTATAATAATTATAACGAAAGTCGTTTTGATCCTTCATTTGATATAATTGATGGACGAGATTGTTTGCGTATACTCTGTTTAGATGATAACAAAATTGATATCATAAGGATAAAGTTATAATGTGTAATAGATTAGTTTATAATTTGATCCAAGTGAGAGATTGTTAGAATTATAAGGATTTATAATTCTATTTGGATCTAAATTGTTAAACTA
Source organism: Begonia masoniana (assembly GCA_022432975.1). Classification (NCBI taxonomy): domain Eukaryota; kingdom Viridiplantae; phylum Streptophyta; class Magnoliopsida; order Cucurbitales; family Begoniaceae; genus Begonia; species Begonia masoniana. The sequence continues at coordinate 379,542 of CM039504.1, forward strand.
CAATTTATACATTATGTTATCATTGGGTTTAAATCCATATTAAAGTGATTTAATATGATTTCAACGAATTTTGAAGTATATTGAATATAATATGATTATATTATAATGTGTAGAAATATTATGAGTAATTTATCAATTTCTGATGGACAAAATAATAAATTACCCAATTAGGTTAACTAAATGATTATGGTCCCCAATTCACAATAGAACATTTCGCCTCTTTGGAACCGACATCACTCTAGAGAGCGTTTGAGAAGACGATTGTCGAATTCGAAAGATCCACGTACCTGATTTTCAGTATGTTGCATTCAGACAATAGATCCGGGTCGGGTACATCTTTCTAGTTTTTATTGATTTCTTTGTAGAATATATAATGTATTGATTTGGGAATTAAATTTTTATTTGTTTTAGGATTCATTAATTCTAATGATTCGATCAGTAACTTCTCTCTCTCTCAAAGCTGGCATCCAAAAAACTCCTTTTTCCTCTGTATTTCAAAAGGAAGAAGAAGATGAAGTGATAGCCGTATGAAGCTCTTGTATATGTTGGTAATGCTGGCCCAATCTGCAAACATCCCTGTTAGGCTTTTATTTTGGGTTTCATAATTTTACAAAATTGGAGCCTTGTTCTAAAATTTATATTTTGCTTTTACTGAAAATATATATTAATATTAAATGAAAAGAGAGTAGATTTTATAAATTCAGAGGACAGTCTGCAGCGATGCTTCCTCTTTTCAGAAAAAATATACCTTCACAGTTCACACACCATTTATGTACACCCATCCTCATTTATGGCCTCCTGTTTGAATTCCTTCTTCTTCTTCTTCTTCTTATTTAAATCCAGAAAAAAGAAAGAAACATCATAATCATATTTATATAATTCAGTACCCACTAAAATAAATTATACACAAGAACAAAAAATAAAATAAAATAAAATAAAATCTGAAATCTAAGACAAGCCCACATCCTCTTCTTTCTCATCAATCTCGTTAACTGAACTACACGACGGAGACGAAGCAAAAGACGTCTCTGCAGAAGTGAAAGAAACGATGTCTGTAGAACAATGAACGTTCGTAGAATAAGAAGATGATGATGATGATGATGAGGAGGAGGAGGAGGATGAAGATGAAGACAGATGGAGCAAAAGATCCAGAAAGGCTCCGACTATAAATCCATGGTTTTCCTTTCCATTGATTCTCAGATACCAACTCAATAACTCTTCCAAACAATCCCACTCTTTCATCTTATTAAACTTGACCATCTCCTCCATTGACTTCAGAAAATCTAAATGTGGATTCTCAGACTCCATGGCTATCACCAAGCTTTCATTGAATGGAGGACCCTCGTCTTCTTTTTCTTCTTCCTTCTCTTTTTCCGCCTCCTCTAAAATAGAGCTTGTGAAATTTGGTTCGAAAAATAGCCTCGCAGACCTCGCTTCGCGAACGACCACGTCGAGAGATTTTGGGTCAGAGTGGTCGGAGTCGGAGGAGTAGCCGACGGAGGATAACGAGGTCGTCAAGGGACAGGAGTCAGCGGCCTCGAGTTCTCCGGAAAACGGGTAGGAAAAAATGGGGTCGAGAGGTTTGACGGTGTGCTCCCCGAGTCGAAATGAGAGGCTTCTAGGGTTGTTGCATGAAACCCAGCGGCAGTGTTGCCAACCAGGTTGTCTGCTCCTGAAAACATCAAGAAACTTCATCTTCCTCCCCATTGGATCTGATCAACTGCAAGAGAAGCTATGATTTGTAACTCTTGTCTGATCTTTTGTGCTGGGCAAAAGCACAGCATGACAGAGGGATTGAAAGAGAGAGAGAGAGAGTTTAAATAAGTTGGGTGAGAGAAAATGGGGACTGGTTGGTTCTTATAAGTAATAAATTTGTAGGTTTGGAGAATTGAATGTTAATCAATGCTCTCTCTAAACAGCTGAATTCTACTCTACCTACTTGCACCCATCCATCATCTTCCTCTATACATACATACTCTATATAACCAACCAGACCCTCTCTTCTCCTTCAATCTTCATCATTCAGTCATTCATACAGTAAACTCGACTGCTTGGATTGCTTAGACGTCAATCGTTGTTGTCGATTGAATGTTGCCAAGAAGGGTTGAGAACACATGCACCTCTCCAGAAGAACAGTTTTGTGCTTAATTGGTCAGCTGCAGAAATGACAAAATGATGAGGAACGATTCCAATCAATATTGTTCAAAAACTTGTGTCCACGGGACAATGATCTCGTCAAGAAATAACAATAAATTATAATTGCAAAAACACAGCTTGGTAGTGCAGCATAGCTCTCATGAGTAGGCATTAGAGACAACACGTACTGAAAATAGGAACCAATCTTAATTCATAAATTCTTAGGAAACAGAGGAAGAATAAAAAAGATGAAAGAGGCAAAATTCACGTGAGATATTAAATGAGGAAGAGCATGCATATAAATCCTCACGTAACTCTATTGCATTTATAGACTTGTGCTTTCAAATAAACCCACCTCATCTTTCAATTAATTTATTGAATGGAACATGTTTGGTCAAACCATTAAACCAAAACAAAACAACGTGGGAGACGACGCTAATGATAAGATGTAACACCCATTATGGATTTGATCAAATCAAATATACAATTTCCTATAGATAATTGTAGATAAACCATGAGGGCTGGCTGTGGGTGGTCCCTAAAAATGACATTTTTAATCACAAACATACTACCCCAGTGGTCCCCATACGAGGGACCTTCCATTAATTTTGAACAAATGGCTCTTCTAACCAAACTTAATTGTTTTAATTATTTCTAATGTAACATAATACTCAGGCTTTACATTTCTCTGTCCCTTGATCTCTTTGGTTTCGTATTTCTCTCTCTATCTTCAACTATGCATCATTTGTACGATCAAACCTTAAGTATGATATTCGGCCAATAATCTCGTCAATCATATGGTTAGCAACCACGGCTCTCTAGCAAGCTCCAATCTTGTATGCTCAAAAATTCGACTTTAGATATCTCTGTTCAATTACCTAAATTTAGCGATAATGCTTTGTTGACTAACGAGTCAAAATTTTAGTTGTATCAGGTTAAAAAAATTAGGACATTAATTATATGGATTCTTTTTATGTAACGTACCATGCAGTTTGAATGGTATGATAAATCTCGTGTTCTACTTCAGAGATTTATAACGGGCAAAGTGCATTTAATCTATTGGATTTCGCGATAATTTACAACTTACTATTTGAATTTTTTTTACTTTTTAGAACGTCACAATCCAAATTTAGCCGAGCCATGTTTTGACTTGGGAAGTTCGGACGGCTAAACATGGTGAAGGTTTAAAAGAGATGTATTCAAGTTTTATCATCAACTTCATTGGAAGCTCCGCACTCTAGTTTCACTTTCATTGCGAGAAAGCAAGTTAAAAATCGACGTATCGAATTAGCAATCACCTGCACATCACATGGTGATTTTAACCGATTATTTAACTCAGAGAGTCGACTCGCACACCATGTTACAACCCATGTAAATTAAAGTTCCATTTTCACTGTCACTTTGTTGTAATCCGGCGACTTATCAAGTGTCTTCAAAAATAAAAAAAAAACTTCATATTTATTCTAGAAAATCATGAATATTAATATATGAAATAACACGATATAACTTGTAAACTGTGATAAGACTGTGAAGGTAGAACAAAGGCCGAAAATAAGATCAAAGACCTACAACTTTGTTGTTTGTTCTACAAAAAACTGGTTAACTTTTCCTTCATCAGGTTGCAGGCTGAATATGGTTGGAAGATGTCGAGTAAAAGAGAACTATTGCATTTGGGGCATCTCGAGTGTTGCCTAGAAACCATGACATATAGGTGGCAGTTGATGCAACCCATTACAATCAAGGTAGAAGCTTCAAACAGAAGGCTGTTATCTGCAGAAATGCAAGAGTTCTGAGACGTTGAGGACGATGATTTGTCTTTGCAGAAAAGTCCTGGTTGTGAAAGGCTGAGATCCAAGTCTAAATCCGAACCTTTGTTTTCTTCCATTTCCTCTTCCTTCTTCTTCTCCGGCATCAGTTTTTCAACCTTCACGAAACCCGCCACGAATATTACTCGAAATGAACCAAAAAAAAAAAAAAGAGATATGTCAGAAGAGAAAAGAACTAGAGTTGTACCTGATGAGAAACATTGTTTCGACCATCTTGTTCCTCAGAACTTTCACCAGCTTCAAAAGCTGAACCAACAAAGATGGAGAAATTCAGATCAAGGGCCTCAAAGGTCTTAGGGTTCTTGATCAGTTTGGGTTTCATCAGAGCCTCTTCCTTCCCCAGCCCCATGCTCTTCATCCATACAAGAAGGGACTGAGATTGTTTCGTGTATAAATAGGTAAAAATTTAATGAACTTGTTTGTAATTCCGGACGCCAAGTGTAAGAAATTTTAAAAAATAAAAAAATCATAACAAACAGAGAGCCTTTTTTGGGTGTGTGTGTCAAACAGGGTATGCAAATCATATGTTACTTTTAGGAAAACCCACATGATTTATCACATGCAAATATTTAGTAACTGTCAAATGTAATAAAGTCTGATGAACTTTTCCAGGTGAGTTGATCATCATTTAATGACTTCATTTACCAAATTTGATTTCTGTTTGTTTGTACTTGAATCTGTTTTCTCCCAAAATTAAATGCTAATTTGCAGCACCGTTATAGTAATTGAAAACTTGACTTTGTAAATTATTAGTGCCTGAATCTACAACTTTGCAATTATTTACCTGAATTCTGAGAGAAGTTCATTGATTAAACTAACGTCGCAAATACAGCTGAAAATCTGATCAAAATGGAAAGAAGCATTGCGAGGATTATCAAAATCCAAGTTCTAAAATTTGATACCATCATGCAAAAAAGAAAATTCTTCTTGAAATACCCGTAAATTATTCCATTAACTTAGTACCTTCTCCCCCCGGCACCATGGCCGAGAGCTCGAGGGGGAGCCACGGTCTGTGGTTCAACTCCAACAAGGCCAGGAATTTCAGGCATTCCGAGAGCAGCAAGCATATCGAGTGTCTCCTTTTCGACTTTGATTTCATTGATCTTGATAGCAGACTTCTCGGGCACAAAGTCCATACGCCGCTCTCTTTCTTCTTCTTGCAATTTCAATGGGATTCCTCTAACTGGGCCCTTCTGAATTCTCTTCATTAAGTGGGTAGAAAATCCAGTAATCTTATTCCGCAGCCGGTTTGATGGTATTATTGCAACCTCTTCCAATGTCATTCTGGAGTAGTACCTTCTCTGTCACTTGGCGCGAAGATTTCTTCACAGTCTTGGTACGAACACGACCCATTTTCTAAAAAGAAAACCAACTCTGTCGGATGCATCATAGACGAAGCAGAATAAAATAACTAACACTTTTTAAATCAAACAGAAAGGGTGGCAAGGCACCAAGCGAAAAACATAAGCATTTTCAAATTGACCGCCCAATGTCCTTTCCAATTGAAATTTTTTACTTCCACCCAAGTTTTTGATTTCATCGGCAAACAAATATATATTGAAAAATGATGGAACTATACAAAAGGGGAGACGTACAAGTAAGCAATAAAAACAAAAGAACCAAGACCGTCCCCACCAAAACAGGGAATTACAAAAATGAAATCAATCTAAGAGACTATCAAGTCTAAACATTCCTCTTCAAAGAGCACTTATCCCATTTGCTCCAACTGCAACAAAGATGCAATGGGGAAAATGATCGAACCCCAAAGGACATATAATGGAAAAGACTGTGGAAGTTCAAGTAAATAATCTTAAACGACAGCCACTATTCCACAAGGAATCCAAAATCTAAAGAAAAAACTCGTCCCCAGAGCCATCGCATATTACTTCAAACATTTTTCTTCTCAAGCTCGATTCATGATAAGTCGAATCTACACATATACGCATTTGATGATAAGTCTCTAAATTCAATAATGTCGAAGTCAAAAGCGCGAAGGAACTAAGAAAACAAATGGAGAAGCTTACCGACAAAGGAAGCAGAGAGGGAAGGAGAATCGAGGGGGAAGGCTGCTCCACAGAGAAAAAAAGCTCAAGGGCTTCGCCGTGTCAGCATTCCAAAAATACTGATTTTTCCCAGAAGCCCGGCCCGGCCCGGCCCAAATAAATGATGGGAGAGGTGTAAATATTGGCAACGAGAAGGGTTTATTTGTACATTCCAAACAGAATTAGAACACGTGTAGAACTGTAGGATGGAAGTGAGAAGAGACAAGACACCAAGACAATGATCAATTTAAGAAAAGGGTATTTTGACAAAAGCCCATCATCTTTCTTCAATAGTTCAATCTTATCATCAAATTATTTTTTAATTTATTTCAAGCTTTTGTCCTCTTTTGCGTGTACCCTTTGTTTAGATTTTGTGTTGCCTTCAATTAAGATGATGATTTTAGGGACATGGTGACGTTGAGTATGATGGAGATATTCAGTGCAAAAAGATTATTTTTCAAAATGAAGTTTCCGGGTCATTTTCACCTCGAATTATATTCTAGTAACTTGGTGATCAAAGTTAAAAAAACAATAATGGATGGAATGGAATTTGGAATTGGATTAAGAAGATCTTTTGTCAACCGAAAGCACAAGGCAAAAGGTTGGATCTCATCATGTACTTTTCAAAACCCTGATTATCAGAAGGAATTCAGTAGTGTTTTTGGGTGGACAAAATCTCAATTAAAGTGCCTTTTTCTATCTTGGATCTTTTTTTTTTTTTACTTCAACTTGACAAGTTGGTTTGGCCTCGGCACCTTCCAAATCCCCAACCCACGTCAAAAGGCAGTGGATATTTGACAAATTAGCAACTGGGAATATTAGATAAACAAATGTAATGAAGGGTCAATTTATGATTCCCATGTCACATCGCAGGAAAGCCTCTCACGCCATAAAATATCCCCAATGCAAGTCCATTACCATTGTTAATATAGGACCATGGGTGGACTGATTTGAAGACCCAAAAAAGGGCAGTCGAAGCGTTTGTATGTTTGGGTTGTCAAAGCCAAAGGGTTCGTTAGGGATAATATAATGAAATATATTCCTTGATACTACTGGTAGACTGGTAGTGGTAGGACGCACATGCAATTCTATCTCCTAAAAATGGAGTGGCAGCCAATGAACTCCACTTCTAACAACTTTGAAAGATGCTCATGCCTACAAACCATGAACACAGAATAAATTACTGCAAATATGGAATTTCAAGATGGATTCTTCTTCTCCGTCCGGGAAAGGAATGAATGGAGTAAAAAAAAAAGCCTTGTTTTCAGGCGCACATAACACAGTTTGGGGAATTTCTTGAAGATTGCTTAATACCCCCAAAAGAATCGATCTGATGGGCCCCCCACATCCAAAACCAATAAGAGAAAGTGATTGGATTAGGATTTAGGAACATGGAGCCAACATGATGCCCCCAGGTCCCATCCCATTTTGTCATAAAGTGCTTCATCTTTCTCCTTTACCCCTGCGGCCTGCCTGCTTTCTTTCTTTTCTACACATTTTCATCAATTTGTTTAATTAAACAGCAGAAACTCTACCCCAGGTACAGTTTTTTGAGCCTGAAATCGTCACAGCTTTTAGAGAACAGTGAAAAATGCAAATGCCAAAGGATATCATCATAGCTTTTACGCCTGTTTTTATTATAAAACTCCAACCAAAAACAAGGCCTGGAAAGAAATTGGTGGATAAGCTCAGAATTTACAGACACATCACAATCTAATTGCCAATCCCACCACTGTTAGAACCCACACTATACAATTGCCCCCCCTCACTACCATCCATCAAAACATACCAACAAACCTCTACTTTTTTTTTTGCACATCAAACAGAAGAAGCTTCTGATTGAAACTCTCCGTTCTTCAAACAGAGCATTCCGTGCCCCTCAGCATCATAACTCGCGTGAACGCTGTAAAACACGTACACAACCAACGCAAGAGCCGTAAAAAACCCGAATCGGATGTACGACTGCCCGTCCAAAGAACATAACAAGAATATGTTCAAGAAAATCGATATGCATGGCAGCCATGGCATCATTGGGACCCCCCAGAACTCGGGTTTCCTCGCCTGAGGGACCATGCAGTGGAAAATTTGCAAAACAGCGAGGCCAATAACGGCGATGGAGGTGAGCATGAAGAGCTTGGGCTTGCCTGGACTTACACATTGCCAAATGAGACTGAACAGAAGGACGGTTAGGGAGAACAAGCAAAGGAACGATAAGGTTGGGCGAGGATTTGTCTGCCCCATCACTACGTAACGCCTGTAAATCACGGCGTTCGCCACCATGTAGAAGACGGAGAGCGTGCCGATGGATACAAAGTCGAGGAGAACTTTCAGATCGGTGAAAAGGGCAATGGCCGCAGTGAAGACACCTAAAAAGTCAAATTGAAAAAAATGAGAACAGTGTATGACAAAATGCTCCACCAAAAATGAATCAGGTGTAGAAATAAGGACCACTTAAGATGTTTTGCAATGAAAACCATCATTTTCTGCTTTACACCATTTTACTTTAATGATGCCAATTTCGAAAGAAATGGAGCGACCACATATTCCGATCTCTTCAGATCAAATATCAGATCAGATATGCCCAACAAAGAGCAATACAGAAGTGATGGCCTAAAAATATCAGAAGTAAGTTGTGAACCAGATAAAGCCAATTTTGCCAAAGTAAATAATAAAGCCGGTTCATCATGGAGGCCAGGTAAGACACACACTAATGTTATAATCAGTTGAAAAGGCAACCTGAAACTCATACCCAAAACATCTACTTTTTTCAGTAAAAAAAAAAGTTATGTGTTTTCACTTCAACCACAACCGGCTTTATCGATTTGTAATCGAACACAAGAGTCATACGCACATATGGTAACTTGCATGTACGGGTGTTCATGTAATGTAACGTAGCATCTTTTAAGGATATGAACACACAAGGTACATGTGAAGCCGAGCAAATCAAGGCCCCCATGATTTGTACTTTTCTGTTTGGCCTTTTTCTTTGGGCGTTTTGATCGGTCGGCTGCGTGCATCGCCCTAATCAAATATCTACCGATCTGTCTCTACCCAATATAACTAAAGATCGACTCTGTTGATGTCTAGTGTGCGACTGTGTGTATGTATGGAAGTAAGAGAGAAACTTCCCGATCACGCACATGTACCGGCCTGCCCCAGCATCGCCACCATCAGCGACGTCAGTATCCCGAAGCTTGCCCCCACTCCGATCACATTCGTCACCCATTCCCACCCCTCCGTTCCTCTGAACGCCTCCGAAAACGGCGACTCCGCTTTTATCTGCGTCATCACACAATTGCACTAGATCAGATAAATGAATGCTACACGGGACGGGAAGGGTATTCTCGTCCACTAATCTACAGCTGGTCGCCCAAAAAAGGCAGGATATTGGTGCGAAAAATAGAAGATGGCAAGTGTGAAAAGTGGCGGATTTGGTTCAGAGCGGTCGAGAGTACCATATCGTAAGGGACGAGCTTGCACATTGAAGCGGCCATTAAACAGTAGAGGATGGTGACGAGAAACACAGACAGGAGAGCACAACCCACACAAAACGACACCCAGATTAAATGAAGAAATTTAAGAAAATTACCAAGAAAAGCGGAAGCGTTGACAGGCGTACATGTCTTAGGGTGGACCCTAGCGAACCATGTGGGGACCACCCCCGACCTCCCGATCACGCACATGTACCGGGCCTGCCCCAGCATCGCCACCATCAGCGACGTCAGTATCCCGAAGCTTGCCCCCACTCCGATCACATTCGTCACCCATTCCCACCCCTCCGTTCCTCTGAACGCCTCCGAAAACGGCGACTCCGCTTTTATCTGCGTCATCACACAATTGCACTAGATCAGATAAATGAATGCTACACGGGACGGGAAGGGTATTCTCGTCCACTAATCTACAGCTGGTCGCCCAAAAAAGGCAGGATATTGGTGCGAAAAATAGAAGATGGCAAGTGTGAAAAGTGGCGGATTTGGTTCAGAGCAGTCGAGAGTACCATATCGTAAGGGACGAGCTTGCACATTGAAGCGGCCATTAAACAGTAGAGGATGGTGACGAGAATGACAGAGCCGGTGACTCCGATGGGGATGTCTTTCGCCGGGTTCTTGACTTCTTCCGCCATGGTGGAAACGGCGTCGTACCCAATGTAACTGATGTAAACCATCGCAGCCCCGTTGAACATACCCGAAACTCCGTGAGGGAAGAATCCGGAAGGGTGTTTTGGGTCGGCTGGTTCAGTGTAATTTTTCCATTCCCCTTTGCAAAATCCAATTATTATCACAAACGCTATGAACGAAATATGGATAGCCGTCAACACCATGTTTACCACAGAGCTTTCTCTGGTGCTGAAAAACAGTAACCCAGAACCATTCCTCGCATTCAGTAATGCTGTAAATAGTTTTTCAATGGAATAAGTAAATTTCCATAATTTTTTTTTTGGGTGCTGGTATTGACCTGTAACAGATGACGAGTGTGACGATTAAGACGACGGCGACGGCTAATAAATCGATTTGGTTGAAGCCTCGGGGGAGTCCGAGCACTGTGAATCTCCATTTGGTAGTGGAAAGCCCAAAAGCTGTACCTAAATACGCAGTGAACCCTCTGGCGACAGCGGCATTCGACATCACGTAGTCCATTATCAGGTTTGCTCCGGTCAAAAACGCCGCCAATTCACCTGAAAAGGAGACTGTCAATACGAAAAGAACGAAGTCAATCAAAGCATTGGAGGGTGGGAAACAGAAAAACGAACCGAACGTGACTCGGAGGTAGCTGAAAGCACCGCCTGCAACGGGCATGTCAACAGCGAACTCGGTGTAACAGACAGCGGATAAGAGGGCGCAGAGACCGGCAATGGCATAGGACAAAATGACGGCAGGACCAGCGTAGACATTGGTAGCCTGGCCAGTGGTAATAAAGACACCGGCGCCAACCATACCACCGAGACCAAAGCCGAGGAGGTCAAACCAGCGGAGGGTTCTCTGCATGTCGGAGCCGGAGCGGGCGCGAACTCTCCCCATTTCCTCGAAGGTAGTGGAAACGGAAAAGGCACGGCAGGCAAGGCGAGAGGGGGTGTGGGCGAGAGCTCGGAAGTAGGCGGGGAAGGAAGAGAAGGAGGAGGTATGGCCGTCCATGAGAAGCGAGAATCCTATCCGGCGAACCTTCCTCAAGGCCTGAAAAGGAAGGAAGAAGAAAGGAGCCTTGCGGTTGAAGACTCGCTACAACAAACGGATTATCTTCGGAGTGATGCTCCCTCTGCTTCAAGAGTTTGTTTTTATAAGCCCTGCCCAACCTCTGTTCTTTAAATTATAATAATAATTAAAATTAAAATTAAAAATAAAAAAGGTTTGTTTTTTTTCAATTGAAGACGTACAAAGATGGTTCTTTTTCCACCCAAAAGGGTTGTAATCTGAATAAAAACAAATGAAAATGCAGAAGAGAAAGCAAGCAAGCTCCATTTATGGCTCTTGCAATGGACGTTGTAACTGCCCTGCCCTGCCTCGCCTCTGCCTCTGATGAATGAATTGAAACGTACAAGTAGATACGTTACATTACCTATAATCCAACCCAAATGAGACCCATTTTAAAAGTAAAAGCTCATTTGGATAACTCTAAAATCTGAATCCAGCAGCAGCAGCAGCAGCAGCAGGGATTGAGTTGATGTACTTTCGTTTTCCAGTCAGCCTCTTGTCAGATCTAAAAAGCATGGGCAGATTCAACATTTTCAAATCTCATCAGTTGGCTCCGTATGGGTTGGTTTGCTTGATTGAAAGCTAGCTAGCTAGCTAGCTGTAGCATAATATATTAATAGTGAAATGGCAAATAATGAAACCCTTTTTGACTCTTTTTTTTTTTTTTTTTGTGTGTTCGTAATTGGAGCACCAAATCTAACCCATATATATTTGAACCCTTTTTGTAAAAACAAATACTTGATTGACCAGACCATGCCTTATTCTCTTCATTAATTTAATTGATATGCCCATGAATTTGTCCCACTCCATTAGGCTTTTTGACCTTTATTTTATGTTTCAAATGGGAATCCCTTTTCAAAACTACTACAAAGAAACCAGCTTTGTCTTTGCATTATTTTACACTTCTCACCTCCTCCTTGTATTATCTTAATTCTCTCCTTCTTGCTTCCATAATTATCTTTTCCGAATCTCTTATCTCGGTCTAAACAAAATCAACTGTAATTTAAAACTTCATGGGTCGACAGTTTGTCAAAGGAACCCACCCAAAAACTAATCAATGGGCTCATCTAGTTGGTTTCTTTTAAATCCCAATGTTCAACTTTTTTAAATTATAATCCCACTCTGAGCTCGAGAGACTTAAAAATAAGGCAAAGGCACGCACGATTAATTAAATAACCCAAGTTTAAAACAAAAAAAAAATTATTTTTGAAAATTAATTTAATGTTTTTAAAATGCAAAACAATATTCGTAGACAAGGTAGAGAATAGAGGGGTCGGAAAATGTGCCTAACAGAGCGACGCGTAGACAATGAGGCGTTTGAAGACATCAGTAAGTTCTTAATTAATTGAGACAAATTTCATTTGCGGGGTTTGATAACCAATAAATGGATTGGAGATGGCGAGAGAGAATTTGGTAGCAACTGCAGAAGATTACAAAAATGGCCGACTCACTGCAGATTACAGAAGAGCACAAAAGGCAAGTACAGCAACCACATCATCTGCTCTCTCGAGTATTAGTAGAAAGTCAAGATTTTATGCAAATGCAACTCATAATTGAAGCAAACAGAAGAGCTGTTCTCAAAGATCAACCTTAATTTGTACAACCAACAAACCCAAACCTGTCCAGATTTCTACAGCTCCCGTCTTTTATTCCATGGAAATACTTCCAAACTAAGACTTAATAAGCAGATGCATAGATCCCTGCCTAATGGGTCGCCTCAGGTTTCTGTAAAGGAGAAAAAATAAATCAAATGAAATTGCCAAGAATTAACAGTCTGATAGTCAGTACATTATCAGCAAACATAATCATTGATACAAACATACACAGTCACAGATATAGGGCACACCACACATAGGTAATACACGATTCTAACACTTTGATAATTTACGTTAACATATAACATTGTCTTTAATTTCTTTCTTAACAAAATTTATTAGTCATTTGGTCGATACTCATTTCATGTATACCTCTGCATTTAAACAAGACGAGACAAAATCCAATGCTACATTCTTGACTATAACACATCCCCTGAAAGCATCAAGTGCATCACTAGAATAGACTGTGAGAACGAGCAAGCACACACATCATCAGAAGTAACATTACTTTCATTTTTTCACTTGTTTCAGCATTGGACCTCAGCGTCCAGTACAGATTATCTTTACATTCTAAAGATAACCATGAAGAAGAATACACATAACTGACTCAAAACATTCTCTGACTATCAGAAGACAGAACCATGATCTTCCCCACCAAATAATTTGTACGTTAAAAGTTACTAAAATTTTCACAAAGGAATAAAAGTTAGAGATATTCTCCTTCACTGATACAACTTAAATTTGAGTGTTGTTCTGAAGTAGTCAAGGCCGGGAATGACCACGTAATTTAGATATGCATCCACACTAAATTATTACAGAATAAAAAAAAAAAACGAATAAGACGGTGGAAAAATCGAATTTTGTCATAGTATGTAATCGAATTTTAGAACAAGGCTCCAATTTTCCTAAAATTATGAAACCCAAAATATAAACTAGGAAATTCTTACCTTATCAGGTTGATCTTTCCCTTTCTCAGGCCTTTTCCTTCTCTTCCTTCAACCTCTGTTTCTCCCGCCTTTCCCTTTCCATTTTCTTTATGAAAGGATTAGAAAGTGAAATCGATGAGAAAGAGATGCTAAACCAAACACAGTGAAAGAGAGTCCATTCACAAGAAAAAGGAGAAGTAGGAACTCATTCCAACGTGTCCACCGACGAAAAAAAAAATCAATCACCAATACTCAATGATTCGAATAGAAAATCAATCCATATTGTCAAGAGAGAGAGGAAGAAATAAGAAAGAAGAAACCTGGATGTAGACATTCTCAGCAGCACGCTCCTCCTCACTCAAAATCCGACCCTTTCCATCGCTAAAGTAGCGAGCCTCGACTGGTCAACATTGAACGAGCGAGAGCAGCTCGGTTGAGCACCGACCTCATAGCCATTAGCAGATGAAGAAAAATGAGAGAGAGAGAGAGAGAGAGAGAGAGATTTAGGTTCAAGAATGCCCTAATCAGCTTTACCAATTTGTGTACAATACGACACCGTTGAAGTGAACCGGAACGAATGTACGAATTTGCCCTTACGATCTAATTTCTGCCACTGCTTGATTTTAATGTTTTCCACTAAATTCTACGATTTAAGAAACGATCGTCGCGCCTTTCCCCCTCGGACGCGCTAACGATGTATCATCCAACCAGAGGTGGAGTTCGCGGTGGTCGAGATCGTAAGCTCTCTCCTGCATCTCTGTTTCTACCCTAAATAATTATCCGGGAAAACTTTGCTTGTGAGATTTGGGGATCTGTTCGCGCTGAAAATATATTAATTATCCCATTCTTGCGCTTGTTAAATAGTAGTTTTCGTATTTATTTGGTGGCCTACGATTTCTCGGGGTTTTTATTTCGTAATTTTATTTCAACCTAGATTGATCACTTTTGGAATTGGCATTTGGCAATAGAATTCGAGCTTTTTTTTTTCTTCTGATTTCTAAAATTTTGATGTATTTATATTTTTGTGAGATTGATTGGCCGTTCACTGTGCACTGAAAGACGTTACAGTATATGGAGAAGCAACTTGGCAAGTTTATCACAGATTTATTGTTGGGGATGGATTTTTTGCCAATGTTTTACTATTTATTTTGTTGAGTTTTGAAATTTTAGTGCACTGAAAGGACTTGAGTGGAGTTTCTGCGATGTTTGTTACGATTGTTAGCTTTTGAGAAGACTTTTCCTTTTGAATTTCTTGTTCCAAAATCATCGTTGTTAGATTAGTTTTACCTACGGAATAACCTTATCTCTAGTTCCATTTGCTTAAGTATTAGTAGTCTCTTTTTTGTTTGAGTGAACTGGACTATTGACATAGATAATTGGGGTTCCTAAATCAACCTATGCTGAAATAAACGGGAAGAAATATGAAGTTTTTTGAACTTTGGCTATATGAACATTTTTTTGAACAAAAAATTATGAACTTTGTAATTACTAGTGTATACTTACATCTTTCTTATTTGACCTTATATTTTATGAATGACTGAGTTTTAAATACCAAGTATGTTTGTTTTTCTTTGGTAGAAATCTTTCCTTGGGCAGAGAATCAATTGATAATGTTAATCTTTGAATAGTTTTCTTTACTTTGGAGATGTTTCACAGTATACTATTTCGTATTAGTACTTTTTTTTTCATTCTTTCTTTTTTCTAAAAAGAATTAAAGCCTTTAGTTCTTGAAAATATGATCGATTCAAAAAATTTAACATTGGTTGCTCCAATTCCATTGAAATATCATCCGTTTGATCTCTGATCTTTTTTAATATGTCGTCATATGTATAAGATATATATATATTTATTTATTTTCTGTTAACAAGTTGCCAGTGCAAGTTTTCTATTAATTTAATTTTGATTATTCATTTTTAAAATGCGACGCATACTGAGTTTTTTGGCTTGCTCTGTAACAATTTTCTTCACTACGATGCCTTCTTACATGTGAAGCTGATTTTAATAAACAGAGTTCAGTTGGGATGAAGTGAAAGTTGACAAACATAGAGAAAACTACCTCGGTCACAGTATCAAGGCCCCTGTTGGAAGATGGCAGAAAGGTAATATCCCGTTATCACTAAGTTTATTCTTTTAGCATGGAGCATCTATCTTGTCCTTAGCTGTAAAATGGAGGTGCTTTAATGACTTTCTTTCTGTCAAATATTAGCATTTTGTCACTACCAGATAGAGTTGCTTAATTGATTTTGGCTTTAAAAGGTTTGGAGAGGAATTACTGTTCTGACGTGTGATATAGAGTAATCTTCTATGGGAACATAATTTTCATTGTCAAGTGAAGGGATTTATTTTTGTAGTATCTTGAAAATAGAACCCTTTTTTTAGTTCTTGTTGTTACCAGTGATATTGTGGCTAACATGATTGGTTTGTCAAAGTTCTCTGTTATTTTTGTAGTATCTTGAAAATAGAACCCTTTTTTTAGTTCTTGTTGTTACCAGTGATATTGTGGCTAACATGATTAGTTTGTCAAAGTTCTCTGGGTTGGGCATCATCATATCATGTTCAGTTTTCAGATAGCTGGATTGATTTAGATGTTGCTGGGGAAAAGGTTAGGCTGCTGTTGTTTAAGAATCATGAGCTGAATAGATGAATTATATGTTGCTTACACTATCTGGTAATTTTTAAGTCAATGGTTGTGTTTTGCAATATTCTTGGCAAGTTTTGGTTAATTTTTATTTTTTTGAATTTGCAACATTGATACTTGTAAGAGAAACATTCTTGAGAAGAACTGGAGGTTATTTTGTGAGAAAATGTCAAAGTAACTTATTTGAATGAACTTATAGGCAAAGATCTACATTGGTATGCCCGGGACAAAAAATCAAGTGCAGACGTGGAAGCTGCAAAGGAAGAAATAAGACTCATTAAGGAGAAGGAGGAGGAGGCCATGAGGGAGGCTCTTGGCTTAGCTCCAAAACGGGCTAGACAACTGCAAGGCAATCGGCTAGATAAGCATGAGTTTTCAGAACTTGTAAAGAGAGGCTCTACAGCAGAAGACTTGGGCGGTGGCCATGCTGAGGCTGCAAAGGTCCATGGTCTTGGATTTGCTAGGTACGTAAAGAAAAATGATGGACTTAAATATATATTTGATAATAAACAAAAGATGATTATTATGTCTCTGTACAGGAAAAAAGTATGATAACCCATGGCAGGCTCCGTTAAACATTTAACGTTGTTGGACTCAATTTTAAACTATCAATAGAACATACTCTATATTTTCTGTTTCCTCATTCAATGATTATTAATCTTTTGTTGTGTTGTGGATTTGGTCTGATTTAACTTCAGAGCACCCCGTGCTTGGGAAGAATCAATTTCCCTTCAACATGCTCCCAAGATTTCTGATCCAGAAGTGGAGAAGGTAGCGATGTCTGATCCACCGGCAAGAGCTACAGAAGTAGAGGAACAGGATGACGAAAGAAAGCACAAAAAAATAAGGCATGAAGAAAAAAGGCGAGACAGGCACGAGAAGCGGCATGCAAGGGAATCTGTGGACAAAAAGAAACATAAGAGAGACAAAGGAAGAAGAAGGGGCGATTTGGACTGAACAGGCCTCGATGACTCCTGTATGTTTGCATTTAGCACGAGACTTTTTCGTTTTAGCTCATCCGGATGTCCATGAACCTTCATTTACATGTGGTTTAGTGGGATTTGATGTTGTATTTCAATATATTATTGATCGCCCAAATCATGTGGTTTATTATCTTGTGAAATCTTCAACTGCTAACTCATGTGATGTGAAGAGATGGAGGGGTGGGGCCTTCTCGTCCCGGGCTCAAGATGGCTCCCACGTAGCAGTGTTATACAGACAACATAACGGATAGTTTTATCTCAAAGAATTTCGGTCCATTTTTTCAAAATTGATTGTGATTGGCTGCTTAACCATACTATAAGAATAAAACAACATTTTCATAATCGAAAATTAAGGATTTTGTTAGATGAATGTATGGGAGCGTGCCACCAACTAAGCAACACCCACATTCGGGATTCGTTTATGGAAACAAACGCACGGATTTCTCTCTGTTGCTTTTTGGTGACCAAAATCCCTTTCATCACACGCAAGCTTCCATCCCTCCATTGCCACCAGAAACAAGAATCTCAGACCTCTTCTTCCTCTTCTCTCTTCTCTCTTCTCCTCTGCACATGCGCCTTCTACCCAGTATTGCCCATTTTCAGCTTCTTCCTTCCTTGTTTCTTTCCTTTCATGGTTTCTTCTATATTTTCTCTGTCTCGCTTTCAGTTTTAGTTCATCCCTTTTTCACTTTCTGTTATTCTCCTCCACCCACATTTTCATTCCTTGCAAGAAACTCTTTCTCTACCATCCCCAGATTGACATTGCTGTAATTTCATGGGTAATTGTTTGAGCGATTCTAAGAAATTGACGGCCGAAATTGTGCCTCAGGAGCTCATTAAAGGGCGTTCCGCCTCTACTGCTCCTGCTGTTCGATTGTACGGATCTCCCACTGATAATCTCACCTCCTACATCCGATTCGCTCTGCTGTACAAGTCTGTCAAACTCAGTTTTGTCTCCTCTGAAACTCCGAATTTCGGCTCCGAGACGCCGGCTATTCAATTCGGATCAGAAACCGTTTCGGGCTCCCGCGAAACCATGCTCCAGTACATAGAAGCGAGGTTCCCTCACCCACCGCTGACGAAATTGAAGAAGATAGACGACGATGACGAAACGTCGACGTTGAAGGTGGTGCGACTTACGGAGATGCAGCACAGAAGCATTATATGGCATGCTGAGAGGATTACGAGATGGGCGGAGGATCTTGCCACGCGCGGTGGGAAGAGAACGGTTGATCCATCTCTGGGAAGTCCAAGAATGGAGATTAGGAAATTTGGGAAAAGCTACTCTCAGTTACTGGAAGTAATGCTGGAACACGCTCAAATGGAGGAGAGAGTTCTCTTCCCCGTCCTAGACATGGCTGATCGAGGTAATCTCCACCCTCCTTTCTCTGCTACCCAAATAAATAACTCCATGAAAAGCATACTTTTTCCATGTTGACAAACCAATTTAGCTCGTCCAACAATCATTGATACGCGAAAATATACATCATTTGTGACTGATAGTTTGAGACAATGAACTTAATAATTAGAATTAGTGTGTTACTTACTCGTAGTATATTGTCCTGCAAATGTAATTATATTTGTTTTGTGTGCAAATGGAGAGATAACGAAAATGAGGGAATACAATTAAACTCGAAAAATCTAGTAGAAGTAGCGCAATGTGGCTCCTCTCAACTTGCTAGTGGTAAGGTGTTTGTCTTTGTTGGAATTGGACCCATGCTGTTGAGCTTGCTAGCGCCTATAGAAAGTCTGGTTGCTAGCTCGTGTTGTGTCGAAATGGTGCGAGTTCGTTACATTTGACGGGCTTAAATTTATTTCATTGAATCCCTCTATTGATAGAAGCTAGTTAACCCCATTTGCAGTATGAATGGTAGCTTTGTAATATATCCATGCAGGAATATGCAAGGGTGCAAATGGGGAGCATGCAAGAGACCTACCCATGATGAATGGCATCAAAGAAGATATCAAATCCATTGGAGTTTTAGATTCAGGCAGCTCTCTTTACCACGAGGCTCTTTCTGACCTTTCTAAAAGACTTAAATCCCTGCAGGTTGGAAAAGATATAGTGTCAACTTCGTCTAAGAACAATGTTTATAGTTTGTGAATGTATTCTTGCAGGGGCATTGTAAGCAACACTTCGCAGAGGAGGAGAAGAACTTGCTGCCATTGATGGAGGCAGCAGAGGTGAGCAGGGAAAAAGAAGAGAAGATGATCAAGGAAATAATGAACGTGATGCAAGGAACGCACTCCCATCTGTTGAACTTTCTCCTGGAGGGTCTTCTTCCTGAGGAAGCCATGGACTATCTGGATTTCATCTCAACTTAGCTGTGAACTTCAAGATTGCTCTGTAAAAAAAAACTAAGCCATGGACTATCTGGATTTCATCTCAACTTAGCTGTGAACTTCAAGATTGCTCTGTAAAAAAAAAAACTACTTTTTTTTTTAATTCTTCTTGTGTGTATGCGTGCTGCTTGGAGGTTGAAGATGAAGATTATTATGTTATTTTTTTTGAGTAATTTGTTTTTTCAATCCGTAAAATGGTTTGATAAGAAATCAACACACAACCTCGCAATACGAGATGGATCTACCCAGAAATATTTTGTAATTTGTACTTTGCTATATTCCACAAGAAGAAGAGGAGATTATTGTCATTTCACAATAATAAGTGTTACAATTCTTTAAAGTTTAGTAACGCCCTAAATACTTCATTTTCTCACAACTTATTATTAAAATTCTGACCACGACTCCTCTAACTTACATGACACTTTGTAACGGGTAGGTAATCGAAGATGACGTGGCTGCCATGACAAGCGGGTCCCACAAGCTGAGGTGTATGGGTCCCACAAGACAATATACTATGTCACGACTATATAATAATAATAATATGGCATTCGTACCATCCAGAACGAGAGCGATTTCTATT
The DNA here is from genome assembly GCA_022432975.1 of Begonia masoniana. Lineage (NCBI taxonomy): Eukaryota > Viridiplantae > Streptophyta > Magnoliopsida > Cucurbitales > Begoniaceae > Begonia > Begonia masoniana. The sequence continues at coordinate 399,800 of CM039504.1, forward strand.
TTCTGGGCTAGCGCCTAGCAGTAGCCATTACCAAGCTCCACCCCTCGCCGTCGCTTCCATGGCTTTTGCTTCCTCCGTCTTCTCTGCTTCGTCTTCCTCCTCTTCTTCAATCTTCCTTCTTAATCAATCCAAGTTTTTGGACTCTCACTCTATTTCCCGCTTGTCTTCATGCCGCCGATTCTGGATTTTTCTGCGGTTTGGTCCTAAGTTTGGCCTTCCTAGTCTCCAAACTACTGGATTAAGTTCCTCTATGAAAAGGTAACTTCGCATCTAATTTTTTCCGTGAGATGGAGCTTCTTTCGTCACGAAGTTCAACCCCGAAGTTCTAGTTCAATTCTGATGTAAATGAGCTGTGTTGATTCTCTGTAGATTTGTCGGGGACGAGTCGCTGATACTTTTCAAACTTCATTTTTTGGAAATCGTTTTCATCCGCTGTGATGATTTTCTTATATCTATTAATTAAATTATGTTATCTATATATACAGGTCCTTGTTATCAACGCTCTGATCTACAGATTTTCGCTATCATTTAGGAACTTGTTGATGAGGAGTCATAATTTTTTAGCTACATCTAGTTGAACCGGTTGTTCACAGTGATTTTCACTCTAGTTTTTTTCTTCTTCTTTTTTTTTTTTTTTTTTTTAATTCTTGCAATTCTTATGGATTTAATTTTCCATTGATTTTGACCTACTCTGAAATAGAATCTGACTTGATGTTGACTACATATTGCATAGGTATTTGTTTGACTTGATTCCATAAATGCAACATCCCGTGTGTTGGTTGATTAATGACTTCCTATTTGATTGGTTTGCAATTCAGATATTAATGATTTTAATGAGCTTGTCAGCTGAAATTTTTCAGTTAAATCTTCTTGTACTTTAAGCTTTTGATCTAAGCTCATTAATCTTTACCACTTTTACTGAACTTTTTAGTGACTCTTTCTGGTTTGTTGTAATACCCCCTGAACTGTTGTGCAGGTTCATTCTGAATGCATCCAACGATGGTTTTAATGCAGTAGGTTCAACCTCATTGGTTAGTTACATTTTCTATTTTATCAAAAACATTACTTGACATAAATGAGGTTTTTTTGCTAAACATTTCAAGACGCTGGACTTTATAAGTCTAAGGTTGAGTAAATATAGGTTCCAAAAGAAAATGCATTTTCAATTTATCTAAATTCTATGCCGTTTATTGAAATCATAAATTAATTGCAGAAATTCAACCAAGATACTGATTCTGTACCAATGCCAATAGTTCTAATAGATCAGGACTCAGATTCAGATGCCACGATTGTACAAGTCAGCTTTGGTGATCGCCTTGGAGCTTTAATTGATACGGTGAGTTTGGAAACTCTTTTTATTTACTCTTTGGGAATTGAAATTGTAGACTTTTGGGAGGTCTACATTCTAGATAAGAAGCTGAAATTTCTGTACAATGTTTAATGAAGTAAATATAATCTTGCCAGAAGGAGAAAATTTTACAGGATAATTATATAACATCCTAGATAAGGAGTTCTTTTGTTTGTTGAAATAAAGGTTGCAAAATCAAGAATATGTGAAATCATTGAAACATGACATAGTGTTAGGTATCTCTTTCTCATTATTGACTTGATTATGATGCAGATGAAAGCACTTAGAGAAATAGGTTTGGATGTAGCAAAGGGAATTGTTTCTACGGAGGGATCTGTCAAGCAAACAAAATTTTTCATCACGCGATTGTAAGTGTTTAATTTCATATTTCTTGTTTCTTTTGTCTATTTTCAATCTTCAGGGTCATTATAAAATGTTACTTGCGTGATAAAATTAAGTTTTAAGTACAAATAATGATTGTATCATGTCTGTTAGGCGACAGCATTTTGATTACTCTTGGAATTATGTTGATTGAAAAAATATCAAAAAACAATTTTCAATTGTATAACCTCCTGATTTTTTTTTTTGCAAATTATAATGAATTTTTGTGGGATTAATTGAGCTCAATATGCGCCCCATGTGTGTGGAAGTTGCAAGCTTGATTGATCTATGATATTTGTGAATGGAACAATTTTTGGATTCTTTTATGTACAAGTCTTAGCAACGTATTTGATACATATTTGGGTACTTATATTGTGATTGTAAATATTTCAGAGATACTGGACGCAAAGTTGAGGATCCTGATATATTAGAGAGAATTCGGCTTACCATCATAAATAACCTTTTAAAGTATCATCCAGTATGTGCGATAATTAATTTTATCTCTGTCTTAATTATTGTTAGAGATTCATCTATTATCTATAACTATTCTCTCATTTTTTTTCTCTAGGAATCTAGTCAACTACTTGCTATGGGTGAAGCTTTTGGAATAAAAGCTCCAGAGAAGAAGGTTATAGTTTGAATCTCCTTAAGTATTAGTATCACACTTTTTATGTTGGATGTTTGATTCCGTTGAAGGGTTAAATTGTTTAAGAGTAATGTTATGTTGACATTCTAATTCTATATTCTAATCCAACTCCTTGATGTGACGTTTAAGTGTCATTTGTTCATTCATTCATGTAATTTATTATTTTAAAAATATATATTATACCACAATAATTTCATAAGTGACGAACAGGTAAGTATCACGTTAGAGTATGATATTAGAATGTAAAATTAAAGTGTCAACGTAGCATTCCTTATAATTTCAAGATTTCATTGTGTGAAAGTCAAAGATTGGCTGTAATCATTTTATTTTTTCAAAGGGAATTGTTTCTTGACTATCATTTACTGTGTTCAAGTTCATTTTTATTTGTTGAGCCTTTTAGTGTGTTGAATTATTATAACACAATGCTGTTTTTTTTTTTTTTTGTTTCTCACAATAGAGAAGATCAATGGTGTTACCTTAAATATATAGATATGCTTTTAACTTCAAATCATGGGGACTACAGCTTTTTGGCTGGAGTTGATAATAATTTTAGCCTTTCCGTGAGAATTTTGCAGTTGTAGTCTATTAAAATTATTAATATTTTTGGCTGTTACAGCTTGACGTTGACATTGCAACTCACATACATGTGAAGGCAGAAGGACCCAAGAAAAGGTTGGAGTATTTGTAGTACTTTGTATGTGCTTATGAATACATCCTACAGAACAGCTTTTAACATACGAAGGAAGAGAATTTAATTTTCGATATGTATGCTGGCAGTTTGCTTTGCATAGAGACGGCAGATCGACCTGGTTTGTTAGTTGAAATCATTCAAGTAATTGCCGATGTCAACATTGATGTTGAATCTGCAGAGATAGACACAGAAGTAAGCTTGCCTTTCTCCGTCTCTTTTGCTTCCTCATTTTTTTCTTTCTCCTGTGCATTAACTCTCTCTCTCTCTCTCTCTCTCTCTCTCTCTCATCATTTAGGGATTGGTTGCGAAAGATAAGTTTCACGTCAGCTACAGAGGGGCTGCCTTAAACAGTTCCTTGTCACAGGTAAAACTAACCATTTTCATTCACTGTCAAAACTTCTCTAATCTAAACCACTATTTGAAATTATGATGATATATATATGTACCTGCTATATTTCTTTTTAACTTTTTTGGTACTGAATGATGGCTTCGCATCATGTTTTTAATTGAATTTGACATGCATGACCCTGGAGAAATTCCTAGATTATTGGACTTTAGACAACGCACCCCAATTTTCTTGCAACTGGATTTCATGTTACGATCGATACCCTATTGCGGTTGAACAAAAAAGAATAAGGAAGACAAAAAGGATGAAGAATTACTCAAGATTTAAGTAAAGATGGCTACTCTTTCTCTTGAAGTGAACACTCAGTTTGCACTTACAACAATGAATATGATGTTGCAGGTATTAGTTAATTGTCTCCGCTACTACCTTCGGAGGCCTGAGACAGATATCGACAGTTATTAGCTTTCAAGCAAACAACTCCACTGTACGTTTAATGTATGCGTGTTGGTAAGATTGTGTTACCAAGCTCTTTACTTGACTGTATTTCAAATTGATGTTTGAACTATTCCTAGTAGATCAAAGCACTCATCTTGAAGTAACAAAGAACTGGTCGTGTATAATTAGATAAATCTGCTATTCTGTCTATGTTCTTTATACCTTATTCGACGTCACATTGTCCCCGAAGCCACTCTTTTCAAGAAAAGAATTGCATTTGGCTTGAAAGAAAACTTCTTGAAGGGTAATAACTCAAGTTAGTAGTTAACAATTCTACTTGTCTAATCATCCTTCTCACTTGGAGAAATGCGATTGATAAACTCGCGACAGAAAAATGATGGGCTATCTCTCTCTCTCTCTCTCTCTCTCTCTCTCTCTCTCTCTCTCTCTCTCTCTCTCTCTCTCTCTCTCTCTCTCTCTCTCTCTCTCTCTCTCTCTCTCTCTCTCTCTCTCTCTCTCTCTCTCTCTCTCTCTCTCTCTCTCTCTCTCTCTCTCTCTCTCTCTCTCTCTCTCTCTCTCTCTCTCTCTCTCTCTCTCTCTCTCTCTCTCTCTCTCTCTCTCTCTCTCTCTCTCTCTCTCTCTCTCTCTCTCTCTCTCTCTCTCTCTCTCTCTCTCTCTCTCTCTCTCTCTCTCTCTCTCTCTCTCTCTCTCTCTCTCTCTCTCTCTCTCTCTCTCTCTCTCTCTCTCTCTCTCTCTCTCTCTCTCTCTCTCTCTCTCTCTCTCTCTCTCTCTCTCTCTCTCTCTCTCTCTCTCTCTCTCTCTCTCTCTCTCTCTCTCTCTCTCTCTCTCTCTCTCTCTCTCTCTCTCTCTCTCTCTCTCTCTCTCTCTCTCTCTCTCTCTCTCTCTCTCTCTCTCTCTCTCTCTCTCTCTCTCTCTCTCTCTCTCTCTCTCTCTCTCTCTCTCTCTCTCTCTCTCTCTCTCTCTCTCTCTCTCTCTCTCTCTCTCTCTCTCTCTCTCTCTCTCTCTCTCTCTCTCTCTCTCTCTCTCTCTCTCTCTCTCTCTCTCTCTCTCTCTCTCTCTCTCTCTCTCTCTCTCTCTCTCTCTCTCTCTCTCTCTCTCTCTCTCTCTCTCTCTCTCTCTCTCTCTCTCTCTCTCTCTCTCTCTCTCTCTCTCTCTCTCTCTCTCTCTCTCTCTCTCTCTCTCTCTCTCTCTCTCTCTCTCTCTCTCTCTCTCTCTCTCTCTCTCTCTCTCTCTCTCTCTCTCTCTCTCTCTCTCTCTCTCTCTCTCTCTCTCTCTCTCTCTCTCTCTCTCTCTCTCTCTCTCTCTCTCTCTCTCTCTCTCTCTCTCTCTCTCTCTCTCTCTCTCTCTCTCTCTCTCTCTCTCTCTCTCTCTCTCTCTCTCTCTCTCTCTCTCTCTCTCTCTCTCTCTCTCTCTCTCTCTCTCTCTCTCTCTCTCTCTCTCTCTCTCTCTCTCTCTCTCTCTCTCTCTCTCTCTCTCTCTCTCTCTCTCTCTCTCTCTCTCTCTCTCTCTCTCTCTCTCTCTCTCTCTCTCTCTCTCTCTCTCTCTCTCTCTCTCTCTCTCTCTCTCTCTCTCTCTCTCTCTCTCTCTCTCTCTCTCTCTCTCTCTCTCTCTCTCTCTCTCTCTCTCTCTCTCTCTCTCTCTCTCTCTCTCTCTCTCTCTCTCTCTCTCTCTCTCTCTCTCTCTCTCTCTCTCTCTCTCTCTCTCTCTCTCTCTCTCTCTCTCTCTCTCTCTCTCTCTCTCTCTCTCTCTCTCTCTCTCTCTCTCTCTCTCTCTCTCTCTCTCTCTCTCTCTCTCTCTCTCTCTCTCTCTCTCTCTCTCTCTCTCTCTCTCTCTCTCTCTCTCTCTCTCTCTCTCTCTCTCTCTCTCTCTCTCTCTCTCTCTCTCCACTGACATGAGGCTTGAAGGAGAGTGAAGGTAAGATTGATCAGGCTTGGTAAATGGTAGGAGTTGCAAATTAACCATGGGACTCTAATTCTTCGCAATCATTTTAAGCAAGAGATGTATGTTTGTAAATAATTTAACACAGAATTTACCATGGTACATGATACTTTTTGTAGCAAAAAACCATCAACTAAGTTTGGCTTCTCAGGCTATCTTGGGATTGGTGGATGGGAAATCCTTGGAAGTCCAGAAATTAACGAGGAGAGAGTCGATGATAATCTGCATTAGAACTTTATACATCAGCAATAATGAAAGGTCACACCCTTTAGAAAGATTGTGCAAAAATAAGAAAAACCTGGTTCAAATGCGCTGCAACACACGGAAGAACCAACAAGCCGGTTTCACCAAGTGCGCCGCCCAGCTGCTCCACCACCGCCACCATTACCGGCAGAGTTTTCTGCATGCAATGCCAGAACACAGTTTTTATTTTTGTTCAAATTTTGCCCTCATCTCTCTCGATATAATCCTCTCTCTATCTTTAATTTCCCCCTCCATTAATATATCAAAAATAATCAATGCTCAAAGGGTGGAACCGTATATCACCTGGCTTGCAACAAGTAGCACGGCACTGGCATTTTCTCTCTTTGAAAATACTGATTGGCTACCACCGGAAGTCTCCCCCAGGATTCGAATGGCAACAGCATTAAATGCCAAAAAGATGAAATGCAAAATCCTGGAGTATAAAAAAGATTAGGCTTCATTATTGATTCTATTCAAACAAAGACAGATAGCAATGATACCAAGATTTAGAGTAAAGGACTCACATTCCCAATCCAATAGCTACTAGAAAAATTTCAGGCTTAACCATCAAAAGAAGTGACCTTGACCTGCTCACTTGCATCCACGGCACCTTATATTAACCCCATGATACTTTGGAAGTTAGAAAATCGCATTCAAATGGAACAGCGTTCCAGCCATGAAAACAAGTTTAAAAGAGTACAGATTCTACTTAACAAGAAGATAACATCTGTGTTAGAGAACCATAACAGCATTTAAGTACAACTAACAAGTGAATAATAATGAAGACTGACGAGAACAAGAGCTTTCCCAGAGGTTTTTTTTAAAGGTGAACTGAAAATATAGATGGTTCTTACGAGACTGAGGAAAATTGCACTGATCCTTGAGAAAAGTTCATTGTTTTGATCAATGAAATTTGTCACACCTAGAATCAATTTAGTCAACATCAGTAGTAGAATACATACTGATGATCATAGATTAAAATATCAAATAAACAGCATTTGTGAAACTAGGAGCAACTTCTCGGAGAATATATCACAAGGGAAGTAAACGGCCAGGGCATACTTAGCACATCATCTCAAATAAGTAAGATTCAGCACAATATGAAAGATAGAGAATCACCTTTGAATGATTCACGGAAGATCTGTTTTGCATAGAGATGCATAGATGAGGTCAGATAAAACACAACAAAAAGATACGATACTCGTACAATAATAATGTATAGTTATTGAATTATTCATCGAACTAAAAATTAGTAGATTACCTTCCCCAATATCAAAGGAATTAGTAATGTAAGAATCAGACTTCTAAACAGTTGCTTTGTAGGCACAGAGACACCTATTCCATCGGCGATGAATTTCGAAATGGAAAAAGGAACCTAGAAAATATATAACATTTGGAATCAGCAAACATAAAATCTTTCAACAGCAGCCACAAAGCAATAAAAGGGCAACAAGATAAATCCTGTATGAAAAATATTCTTTTGTAATAAAATAATATAAGGAGTTTATTTATGCATTGCATTCCTAAGTGATACGATGGGAGAACTTGAGATTCGGATTCGTACATGACAAACTTAGATTCCAAATCACATTTTGTCTCTTCTAAAACTAGAATCAATAAGCCCTTTAGGGGATAGCAAAAAATTTCCTAGAAATGAAAGGAAACAAAGGCCACAGATAGTAGTATTAGGTGCAAGTCATGTTTATTGTTTTATACAAAGAAGCTTCAATTAATTAGTGTGAAAGCCAGATGCAGAATACAGAAAACAAAATTATAAGTTGTTTTATTTTAATGCCTACAAATCTGCACTCCAAACTAGTGGTAATAGAAAACATAAATGAAGAAAACACCGACTGAATGAAGGCGTGAAGGTCACAGATGTACAAGAGAATTATACATAATGCACATGTACAATGGTTTGACCAACGACATCCAAAACCTATTTCAAAATCAAAATTGCTGCAGAAAGTTGTGCAATAGATTAAAACTATTACTGAAGGAAAAAAACAAGGATTCTTTAAAACTCACAGCTAATATACCCAACATGTTAGATATCACAGTCATCATTAGAGCAAGTGCAGTATTTCCTTTAGCAAGCTGCGTTAGAGAAATGCAATCATTCCATCAAACTTGACATTAGCAAAAACGTGATAAAGAAAAAAGAAGAATGAAAATAACAGAGGAAATCATAAGTAATGAACATGCCTGAGTAAGCGCAACTCCACTTGATAATGTGGTTGGCATACAACAAAATATTGCCAATCCTGTAGAATATAGAGAAACAACGTTTAGAAATCACAGCAGCAAACTAACAATGATTGATTCATTATAATTATTTGAAACATAGATGAGACGAGATAAGTGACAAAGATATAATGCTATATTTGAAATAAATTAGCACATTTTAGACAAAGGAAATGAATATGAGGCAATTCAATAGAGTGGCAAAAATAAAATAAAATAAAATAAATTTCCAAACCAGTCACAAACTCTTGAGGCTGGAGCTGAATTTGTAATATTAATCTGGAGAAATATGGAGTAAATAATAGAATGGAGACCTGCCAAAGAAAAGTAAATCTTAAGAACAGATATGCATATACCACCCATGAGAGAAGTTTTTAAATATCATCTGCAACCAAACTTGGAGCATTCAAAGGTTTAAAGAATTTTAAAACAAAAAAAAAAAGTCTGCGTCTCTATGATCTTAGAAATGAGTAGATAATTGAAGGACTTCTCCCTCAATAAACAATTACAAAATGAAGAAAAAAGGGGGGAAAAAAGAAAAGAAGAATAACCCTTATTTTTTGGAGAATGACCCTACAAGATACAGGATCACAAATAAGAATATGAGGTCATACTAGCCCATATATTCCAACAGGCCATGCATCTACAGCTCCACCAATTTCTGCACTTTTCAATGTCAATCCTGCATGAAGTTATCAAATAATATGAAAATGCGTAAACTATGGTAGGCCAAGTACAATGAAACAACTTATCACATGATGGTAAGCTCATAACAGTTTTTAACCTGAGATTAGAAATATCCCAAATGTGCTAAATTTGGACAAATTGTAACTATCAGCCACACAACCAAGAGTAGGATTTGCAAACCCCAGTGCTACTCCACTTATAAGAGCTGCACATTGAATTTAGAAACAAACAAACACAGGTTCATGCAACTAAGATGGTCATGGCACGTTCTTTTATATGAGGATAAGAATAACCAAGTTTTAAAGTTTAAAAAAAAAAAAAAAAAAAAAAAAAAAAAAAAAAAAAAAAAAAAAAAAAAAAAAAAAAAAAAAAAAAAAAAAAAAAAAAAAAAAAAAAAAAAAAAAAAAAAAAAAAAAAAAAAAAAAAAAAAAAAAAAAAAAAAAAAAAAAAAAAAAAAAAAAAAAAAAAAAAAAAAAAAAAAAAAAAAAAAAAAAAAAAAAAAAAAAAAAAAAAAAAAAAAAAAAAAAAAAAAAAAAAAAAAAAAAAAAAAAAAAAAAAAAAAAAAAAAAAAAAAAAAAAAAAAAAAAAAAAAAAAAAAAAAAAAAAAAAAAAAAAAAAAAAAAAAAAAAAAAAAAAAAAAAAAAAAAAAAAAAAAAAAAAAAAAAAAAAAAAAAAAAAAAAAAAAAAAAAAAAAAAAAAAAAAAAAAAAAAAAAAAAAAAAAAAAAAAAAAAAAAAAAAAAAAAAAAAAAAAAAAAAAAAAAAAAAAAAAAAAAAAAAAAAAAAAAAAAAAAAAAAAAAAAAAAAAAAAAAAAAAAAAAAAAATGAAAAACCAAACGAATAAACATTATGATGAGATCATTAACAGTGAAAAATCTTAAATGTGTTAACTCATTCAATAAAAATAACAGAAAAACAACAAGAAGCCAGACACTGAATTCCAAGTCGATGAATTCACGAAAATCATCCAAAAAACCAACAGACGGAAAAAGTAACTCGAAACAAAAAAGATTGAGGGAAAGAGAACCTGATCAGAAGCTCCACAGGCTTTGACAGGTCCAAATACACGTCGGTTGTTATTCACACTAACAGAACGACTGTATAACAGGGAGTGTTTGTAGGGAAAATGAGGCTGTAACCGATGATGAAAAAGCATAGAATTGGGGGATGCGGGAGTGAGGATTAGGGATTGAATGGTTCCCGCCATGGATATCCGCAAAACAGCCGATTAACGTTGCCCGTCGGACAGCTCAACGCGGCCGCGACCCAAATATCGGCTTCAGCTACTCTTACCAACGCATTTCCAATTATTATATTTTTAATATCTGTATTTATATTTAGAAAAATATATAAAAAAATAGCTTATAAACTCCGTAAGAGGGGTTAGAGAGGAAAGAAGACGAGGATTACCGGCCCTGAGAACTTCTGGCCAAGCGGCGGGGAAAGGGAGAAGTATAATATTGCGATGAGAGGCTTGGGAAAATTGGTTGGGCGAACTTTCTCTCGGAGACCCAGATGCGAATTTTCCAGACAACTACGAATTCGTTTCATTTCTTCGGCAACATTGCCCTCCTGTTTTGATCAGCTAAGGACTTCCTCGAATTTCGATCTGTTGAAGTTGCCTTCTGTTTCTTCTTTAATCTCTTCGAGATGGAATCAGTTGGGAGGTATACTGGTTTTGATTTTAGAACTTCTTCTTTTAGCTCTCTGATTTCCACCCGAAATTTACTCATTCATTCAGGGAGCTCTACCTAATTTTGTTGATGATGAATTACTATGATCCTTGTTTAGGATTCGGATGCTTATCCAATGGTGTTTTTTTTTTTTTTCCTAACTTGTGATAGATTACGCCGTAATTTATTCAAATCGTTGCCTTCTGCATTCTTTAATAGCTTGAACTTATTGTTTTGGTAGTGTGCAACTGTGAGTTTTTTGTTGACTTTACTTTAATGATTCTTTCCAACCAGGGCAGAGGAGGACCATGTTTATTCAAACTCAATCGACGCCAAATCCTTCGTCTCTCATGTTCTATCCTGGAAAGCCTGTTATGGAAGTTGGAAGTTCAGACTTTCCAAATGCTCGCTCGGCTATGAACTCTCCTCTAGCAAAAGCTCTCTATGGAATTGATGGTATGCTTTTGTGAATTCTATTGTGAATGGATTTGTTGTTTCGTTGGGCATTGTAGAACCACGTTTCTTATGTCTTTTTCAATATTAGTTTACTACCTTTAGTTGATTTCTCAAGATGTTCTTTTAGTAAGTAGTGGAATCCACCATTTTCCAGTTAGATTTTCTTATCCTGCAATATTTTTGTCATTTGAGAGAAAAGTAACAACAATGGCATTGAGTGAACGTGACTGACATATTCTCTTACTCAGGCATTTCTCGGGTTTTCTTTGGATCCGATTTTGTGACAGTGACAAAATCCGATGAATCATCATGGGATTTTCTGAAGCCTGAAATTTTTGCTGCCATAATGGACTTTTATTCATCTGGACAACCACTGTTTCTTGACTCACAAACTGCAGCATCTATGGACACGGCTATTAGTGAAGTATAGTTTTTTCATCTCTGTTTCTTGCACTTACTAGTTCATGGAGCGTGAATGATAGAAAATTTGTTCATGTGTGCCTTTTCTTTTTCCTCCTCTATCTTCTCTTAATATTTAAATAAAAAATTTAGACTATCCTTGCAGATAGATGAGCTCCTTTTATAAAGCTTGAAACTTCATTTTATAATTAACATATCAACTTGATCATTTGGTGTTGTTTTTGGTTCAAATTTAGAATACTATCATTTTTACATCACTATATCGAGGCTGGGTAACTCATGCTTGGATAATCTTGCAAGGTTTGGAGAGAGAGAGTGAGAGAGAGAATAAAATAGTGAGTATTAGAGGGACCAATATTAAAGTTACTTAACGTTTCTCGTCTGTTCAGGATGATTCTGAAACTGTTGCGATGATCAAAGAACTACTCGAAACTCGCATTCGACCAGCTGTTCAAGATGACGGTGGGGACATCGAATATAGAGGATTTGACATGTATGTTTAGTCTTTTGGACTATATGTTGCAACTTCTCCGCATTTCATATATAGAAACTGATATTTGTGCTATGTTCAGAGAAACTGGAATAGTGAAATTGAGGATGCAGGGAGCTTGCAGTGGCTGCCCAAGTTCATCTGTCACCTTGAAATCTGGCATTGAGAATATGTTGATGCATTATGTACCCGAGGTAACGAGCAACAAGCTTCATCGTGTGCATGCCCATTATTTAAATTGATTTTTACTCTGCGAATTTAACGACTACATGTCTCATTGGAAACTGGTTGTGTATCTTTTCATGTGATTGTACTGTTAATTTACAGGTGAAAGGTGTAGAGCAAGACTTAGACGATGAAGAAGACAATGGAGAATTAACCGGGCAAGTGGAGTAGGTTGTAAAACTGTAGAAGAGACTTTCAGGAAGGATAAATAATATGTCGATTTCTTCTTGTTCCTTATTCTATGCCATTAAAATGGATTTGCTCATGTGATTTTCCAACTTATTCAATTCATTATAGTTATTTTAATAATAATCGTAATTGCCAATTAGATTAATTATAAATAAGAATTTTGTTATGCTAATTAATCCAATTAATGAAGAAATAAATATAAAGGTAAAGAGATGTTACATTTTTATTTAAATTTTAAGATAATATTTATTTTAAACCTCAAATTATGAAAAACTTTAATTTAAACATTGTTGGCCTCGTGTTATCAGAGATTGGGGGTGGTGACCCTCCACAACGAGGGTGGTGACTATCTATTCTCGACAAAATATATAACAAATGATATTGAATTCTTTTGAAATTTACGGAAAAATAATCTGAAAAATTTCGTGATTTTTAAACACATGTACAATTTATTATAATTTTTTATAGCTATTTTATATAATATTATTTAAAAACTTATAATAAATCATACAAGTGTTTAAAAATCACGAAACTTTTCAGATTATATTCTCGTGATATGGTGAACATGTGGGTAAAAATTTCAAAAAAATCTAATATCGTTTGATATGTTTTTTAATATACCTACTATGATACCAAACGATATCGGATTTTATTTTAAGACTCAAAGTAATTCATATTAAACGATATCATATTTTTTTTTGAAAAATTTGCCACATATGAAGGTAATTTGAAAATTTTCGTGATTTTTCAACACTTGTACAATTTATTATAATTTTTTAAAAATATTCTATAAAATATACGTAAAAAATTATAATAAATCGTACAAGTGTTAAAAAATCACGAAATTTTTCAGATTATCTTACCATGATATATTGAACACGTGGTAAAAAATTTCATAAAAATTTGATATCATTTGATATGTTTTGTTGAGAATAGGTGATCACTACCCCCGATCTCACTTGAACGTGTCAAGTGAGATCGGGGGCCTTTATTAGAGAATGAGATGGTTTAAAAAATTAAATATTTGCTAGATACTCAACTCTTTCGAAATTTAAAATGAATATTAAACTAAATTTTATTAGCAATAGAATGTAATTATTTTATTTTATTTGAATGAAAATATATTAATATATAGGTGGTAAATTATAGATTACTTAATAGATGGTCGCTTTAAAGCGTGGAGCCCACAAAGAATATTATATACTAACTGGGGCCCACTTATATGCCCCCGCCTAAAAATCTAGAATTGGCTCGAACGAAATGCCATCGTCAAACCCTACCCTCCTCTTCCCCGCCCTCTTTTCCCTCTCCCGATATCCTCCCTTCTTCAGCTGCCCCCTGTTAATCGAAGCCCTAATTCTCATGAAATTCAGAATCCGAAGCTGGGCCTATCGGATTCTTTGTTTCTAATCCTTTTCTTCTCTGATGATTTGCTTGGTTAGGGAATTATAAAGATTCTCTTTCCCTTTGCGACCATGGAGGGCTCTGTGGTGGAAGATATTGGGGCACCGGATTCATGGGAGGTCGCAGATTTGGACGAGAGCATGAGCCGCTTGATGCTTTCGACCGCTAGGAAGGATATCAAAAAAGCACGATCTCCATCTCACTGATACTTCTTATGTTTCTTCGGCCCCGCCGTCTCCTTCTTTGGCTTCAGTTTCTTCCTCTGCTGAGAAGGCCTCTGAAGACGCCATCAATCAAATCGACCAGTTCCTTCGCGAGGCCCTGCAGAACCCCCGCGAGCGCCTATCCAGTAAGTTGAACAAAGTTTCTTATGAAGATGTGGAATTCATTGATATTTACTTAATATATACTTTCTTCACACATACTGTGGATACTGAAAGGAGAAAATTATACTTTTTATGAGACGATTGTATTGATGAAAAATTTGTTTTAGTAAATTGTGTTTGTAATTTACTTAAGTGAAACTTTCTGTTTGATGTTTTACTCAATTATCGGATGCACATCAACAGTTTATATAAATGTTATTGAATATTTATTTTACCAAAAATAATGAATCAATAACTATATCCAATTTAGTTGCAAGAAAAACAATGTTGTCTCGCCCACTGCATGGGAAGTGGATGTTCAAAGAGATTGTTAAAAAATTCACTCTGTTGCACTGGGTTTCTAGTTTGTATGCTTTATGATATTCTTTCGTTTGCTAGAGCAAGGAATCAAGTATAAATTAGTTGATTTTGGAATGATTCATTGGATGAGAAGAATGCTTGGGAGTTGCTATAGTAATGAAGACAGTTTTTTAACGTTTTCTAATCCTAGAAAAGCAACTAATTAATATAACACAACGCATTTTAATGAATGTGGTGCTATACAATCTGCAAATGCAAGTTGTTTGAACGAAGGAGGTGCTAGAAATAAATGATACCCTTTTAAGTATGGTTGGACTCATATTTTTTCAGTGAAGTTTGTAAGTGTGAAGTACTATTGACTTTATTGTACCATCCAGGAGCTTACTTATTATCATGTATGATGCTTTTTCAAATTTGATTTTATTAAATGTACAAGTTGATGCCATATCGATAGACCGAGTTTACACTTTTATGTGCATGACTATCATGAGATTTTATTTTTCAAAATTTTACTAGTACATTTGAAACTTTTTTTGGGGCTATATAGTTGTGATTGTTGTTTGTATCCTGATGCCTTCTGGTACATTTTATTTTTTATTTTTAATACGATACCAGAACCTCTATGATTTTTTTGGTGAGATCATTGTTATAGATTTTTGTACCTTGAAATGAAATTTATGATGTGGTGCATCTTTTCAATCCAATTTTGGAGGGAGATTACAAAATTTTCAGTCAATAGGCTTCAACATTGAATTGGCATGTGCATTGAGCTTCTGTTTTTTGGATTGTTGGGAGTGCTTTACAATGTATGCACTGTATCAAGCCAGATATACTATTTTTGTTTTCCCTTATTATATGCATTATTGAGCTTGCTAATTTTATTTATATAATATATGTAGACAGATTTGTTGTTTTTTTTCTTGCTGTTTGGGTTTTGACTCAATAAATTTTGCAGTCTTACGTATCGAGCAAGATATTGAGAAGTTTATTCGTGATCCCACTAGACAGCAGTTAGAGTTTCAGCAGCTTCCCACTTCGTATTTACGATTGGCAGCGCACAGGGTTGCACAGCATTATTCTTTGCAGTCAATGGTTTTATCGGATAATTGTTTGCCTGATGGCTCTGGTTCCAAAATTATAGTTTATAAGACATCTGAGTGTCAACTTCCTATGATTCGTCTTGCTGATATACCTTTAAATTCACCATCAGAAGAAAGTGGTGTCGTTAAGGTTGCTATCAAACAGAGGCCACAAAAAAGGCCTGAAAGTATGGGCAATGGGAATTCAAATTCAATGAAATCAAGTGGCTCCAAAAGTGTTGAGGAAAGGAAAGAGGAGTACAACAGGGCTCGTGCTCGGATATTTAACTCCAGTAATGATGTCAGTAATGAGGTAAGCGGAAGAGTTGGAACTGAGCCAATATTTCCCGATAATTCCTTGCATGGCTCCTTTCGGTTTTCAAAAATTGAAGAGAAACCTGGTTCTGGCATATCTGATGTAAATTCTTTGATTGATTCATCGATGAGTAATAGTAGAATGGGTAGAAGTAGGATGGAGGAGCCATTTGGTAGATATAGACCAAACAGTAGAGTAGCTATATTCAGGGATCGGGAGGTTGACCGTAAAGATCCGGACTATGACAGAAGCTATGACAGGTTGACTCTCTATTTCATCTGTTTCTGATTTCTTAATTTCGTATCCATTTTTTTTTCCTTTTCTGGTTCTTGCTCTTGAAAAATGGTAGAGATGTGTATTTGGTTTAGCATTTTTTTTCTTTTGCTGAAGTAGTGTTAGAGGTTAATACTGTCCTGGTAATTGAATGCATAGAGGTTAATATTGTTTATATAATTGTCAATGTTATTACTTGTTTTTCTCTATGTCAATGTTATCAGCAGTTTCTTGATGGGAAAATGTATTCAGGTATATGCAAAGATTTGATCCAGGATTTGGGTTTAATGGAGGTCCATATGCTATGCAAGCTATGTACGCTCCTGCATTGAACTATAATACTGAATTTCCACAACTTGGATCGCCTCATAGACCACAGATTTCTTCAGAACATCAACCTCGACCCATAGCTCAACATCTACCAGGAAATTGGGTTGGACCGTCAGCTCCTGCTGGAATTGGGTATGGTCATGGTCACCTTGAGACCATGATGACGCCATTCAATCCAAATGTTGGTACACACTCCTCGTCTGCTGTATATCTGCATTCCTCTCAATATCTTTGTCAAAGGCCTGGAATGCCTTTCATCCATCCACATGAACAAGTTCTCCAGCCTTATTCACAGGTATGAGCTGTAATGATTATGTGTTTGAACTTTACTAAGCCTTTGTGATCCATGAGATTTGGGTTTGGGTGCTCATTCTTCCTCTAACTTGCCAAGTGAAAATTTTTGTAGCTTTTGTTCCTCCTTAAACTTTCAAAGTCATTAATTTTAAATGTTGTTTGCCAGAGTTTTCTTCTGTGATGAAAGAATTTTTTTTTTTTTTTTTCTTTTTCCAGTCTCATCAACAGCTTCCTGATGCAACTTTTGGTGTAGCCCGGCCCCGCTAAGGGGCATGGGCCATGCCTGCACCCTGCCACCTGAGGAGTTTGGGCTAAAAGTTTAAAAAGCCACTGGCTTTATGCATGCTTAGGGTGGTTGCTCGGGGTGCAGGCTTGGAGAACTGTGGTGGGCGATAATGGACTTGCGAATTTATAGAAATTTCATGTCGATCCATGACACCCACCTTGGTTCCAGAGGAAGCTTCTTCCAAATTGAAGGAGCAGTGGAGAAGCTTGATGCGTGTGGCTATTCTTAATTTTGACCAAGTTCTTTGAGAACAGGTATTCTTACCGATGATGATGAAGAATTGATGGAAGAATAGGATACCTGGGAAACTCTGTACAGGGATTCACTGAAGGTTTGATATCTTTTAAAACTGCTAAAATAACAGTAATTGAATTTATTATATCAAAGTTGAATCACTAAATCTATTAGCGAACCTAATTAACAATGGAGTATGTATATTTGATATTTCAAGGTTGGCGGCGCATCACAAAGAGAAAGCAAAGGTTTCGGTAAAGCAGCTTGGATTGTCGGTACACTATCGTGGAGCTCTGATTATCACTTTGATGTTGCTTAAGCCGTGTAGTTAAAAGAATAGTAGTAAATAACATTGATGTGCTATATATGTATAAACATGGTTGGACTAATTTATTCAATTTCATACCTCCCTGATGTTTCTTTTCTTTTTTTTGGGTGTGGTTGGCGCGGCAGAGTTCCATTTGTTTCACTCACCTTGACCAGTAGTTGGAATAGTTAAAGAAAAATTCTGTGTTTTATGAACATGGAAAAAGCTCAAATAAAAACAGGGTATGTAGTATAGTTCGGTTGGACCGGATGATATTCGTAATATCAACAGTGTCTGGACTCTAAGCGTTTTGTTTAGACCCATCTTGATCTTGTATGGCTATTTTTATAATTTGGTTGGCTTGGATTGATTATATGTATGGGTGTAGGATTGGGAGGTTTTTCAGCCGCAGCGAAAGCCGAAAGGGCGTTTATACTCGAACACCAGAACGATAAACGCCCGCAGAGAGAGCCATTTTTTTAGTGGGGTTTGATTTGCATGCTGTCTCATCGTAGTGGTTGCCCTTTGTCAGTTGACAACTCACTTTTGTTTATTTCTTCACTCAACATCCTGTCATCCCATCCCATCCCACTATAATTTCGTTTCTGACGTGGACGGGGGCCTGTACACGTGGATGTGGGTGTGATCATTGGTTGACGTTTCTAAAGGTACCGGAATATTCTTTTGTGAGTTAACTTAAACCAACTATAAACTATGGATCCTATTCCTAACAAGACTCAGTGTTGCTATTTTTATTATTATTTTTGAGATATTTTTGGAGAGAATTTGTAACTAAATAATCGATTCCAACTCAATATTATCAGCACGCAACCACGTGGCTCTCTCGCGCTTGCTCGTGCACACCCCATGCCCACCATTCTATCTCCCCAAAGCCTCCTCCTTACTCTTCCTTTTAAATCCCCCCTCTCTCTCTCTCTCTCCTGCATCATTTGCACCTACCAGTCAATCTTCTCTCTCTCTCTCTCTCTCTCTCTCTCTCTCTCTCTCTCTCTCTCTCTCTCTCTCTCTCTCTCTCTCTCTCTCTCTCTCTCTCTCTCTCTCTCTCTCTCTCTCTCTCTCTCTCTCTCTCTCTCTCTCTCTCTCTCTCTCTCTCTCTCTCTCTCTCTCTCTCTCTCTCTCTCTCTCTCTCTCTCTCTCTCTCTCTCTCTCTCTCTCTCTCTCTCTCTCTCTCTCTCTCTCTCTCTCTCTCTCTCTCTCTCTCTCTCTCTCTCTCTCTCTCTCTCTCTCTCTCTCTCTCTCTCTCTCTCTCTCTCTCTCTCTCTCTCTCTCTCTCTCTCTCTCTCTCTCCAGTGGTCTACAACATGGCTTGGGAAACTAGTTTTAGAGAGCTAAGGCCTCTTATTTTCTTGATTTTGCCACTATGCATTCACTGGGTAGCCGAAGAAAATGACCGTCTCTGTTCTTTGTTGATGTTATTACCGATGCTCTTTGTCCCGGGGAATCCAATTGCCCTCAGGCTATTTACTTAAATGGGGTTCAACAAACGGTTTATATGGCCTTCCTACCTTTTCTTTTGATTTTGTTCTTCTTTTTTCCCTTCTTTCTGGTCGGAATGTAGAGCTGGTTTATTTCATATTTTATCTACGCATGTATGAGTGTTTTTATGCGTGATGAAAGAAGTATCCCTTTCACATTTTGGTGGGTATTAAGAGGATGAATAGCGTGTATAGTCGGTAGGCTTCCAATTCTTCTCAAATTCAGCCAATTTACGGGTCTCCCTGGGAATATAGAATGTTTTTCTGGAAGAAAACCCAGTCTTAGCTTTGTTCATTTATTTGGATAACGACAAGTGGTCTCACATGGCTTGGGAAACTAGTTTTAGAGAGCTAAGGCCTCTTATTTCTTGATTTTGCCACTATGCATTCACTGGGTAGCCGAGGAAATGACCGTCTCTGTTCTTGTTGATGTTATTACCGATGCTCTTTGTCCCGGGGAATCCAATTGCCCTCAGGCTATTTACTTAAATGGGGTTCAACAAACGGTTATATGCCTTCCTACCTTTTCTTTTGATTTTGTTCTTCTTTTTCCCTTCTTTCTGGTCGGAATGTCGAGCTGGTTTATTTCAATATTTTATCTACGCATGTATGAGTTTTTTTATGCGTGATGAAAGAAGTATCCCTTTCACATTTTGGTGGGTATTAAGAGGATGAATAGCTGCTAAAAGTGCATGTGTTCCAAGTTGAAGGGAGATTTATTCTAAATATTATACTTTTTCATAGAATCTGAGTTATCATAAAAATTGACGAAAAGAAGTCTGCAGATTGATAAAGATGTTCAGTAGTGAGCAAAAACTTTAGAGCCAAGTGATGAAGGAGAAGCATCATGGTTTAGAGGGTAGAAAAATGAGAAAAAGGCCTCTTGATCTTGTTTTAGTGTGTGGACGGGTGATTGATATTTTACCTTCCAAGTTTGATTCGAGGCTCCTGACATTGTTGTTACAGGTTGTTGGAGTCTTTCAGATGATTGTTCTTCCTTTTTTGGGTCAGCTAGCTGATGAGTATGGTCGAAAACCTCTGCTCCTTTTTACAGTATCCATGAGCTTATTTCCTTTCAGTACGTCTTCTTTTACAAGTTCTGCTAATGTCAATCTTGATAATTACATTATTTATTTGCTATATAGTTTTCAGATGATGTGGGTGAAACTTCCATTCTCAGGCTGTTTGTTATTGTGACAATATAGTTAATCATGAGTCTGTAGAGGGACTGATGTAATGAATTAGAGATCATTTTCAAGACCTCTTATGAAGACAAGTATCATTGCACAATTTCGGTAGAAACAAAGTTTGGTTTGTCTTTTCTAGTGTAATGGAGAAATACGAATGATGAGTGATATGGAATCATCAATTTTTTTCGATTAAGAAACTATTATGTACGTAGATTTTGGAATTCACGAAAAGGGTAGGAAATAAAAGGTGCTATTGAGAAATAGTATGATAAAATGCTTGAATAGATATCTTAATTGCATTGTTGTATTAGAATCACTGACATTTGAGATTTTTCACATTATTTTTTGTTTCTTCAGCCCTGCTTGCTTGGAATCAATCTAAGGATTTTGTATATGGTTACTACGTTCTTCGCACAATATCAAATATAATTAGTCAAGGGAGTACATTCTTCATTTCTTTTTCTTATGCGGTAAGAGATTTTTAATTTTTAGTTTTTTCAAAACATAATAAGAAATGATAGAAGTTTAATTTGTAGGCGGATATTATAAGCGAGAGTAAGAGAGCTGCCGTGTTTAGCTGGATTACTGGGCTATGTTCTGCCTCACACGTGTTAGGAAATGTGCTTGCACGCTTTGTTCCAGAAAAATACATTTTTTTGGTACGTGTTGCTTACCGAGTTTTCATTTTTATCTTGCTTGTTTTTTAAGATTGTACATTTGGTGGCTGTTAGAGGTTCTTAGAACTCCTTTTTGAAGTTTAAAGAAGCTAGTACTTCTTACCTGCCATAAATCCTTAATGAGGTGCCATCTGGGTTTCATAATCCTTAATTTTTTTCTATTAGAGTAAAATGTATTGAAAGAAGGAAATTACAATACGAGAGAGGGGAAGACTCTTCTCAAGGAGATTTCATAATCTTTAATGGCTTCCGCAAATTACCATTATGTAGAAAAACCACCCTTTTTATCTTCTATAGTTTATGTAATTCTTTTTCTCTAATTGTGTTTTCTTTTTCGGTTTCAGGTTGCTATAGTTTTGTTGATTTCTTGTCCAGTTTATATGTATTTCTTTTTGGTCGAGACTGTAAAGACCGCTCCAAGAGATCAAGATTCAGGTTGCCTGCCAAAGACTGTAACTTTTTTGCATAGGCGTATAAAATCAATGAAAGTTGCAGGTGGCATTGTTATTAGAAGGTATTTTCCTTTGTAACAAACAACTTCCATTCTTCTCTCTTATGTTTCTCTCACAATTTGAATTCATTTTTCCATTTCATTTTTTCAGTCCCACGCTAAGAGGAATATCTATTGTCGCCTTTTTCTTGAGTTGGGAATGACTGGCATCACCACTGTTTTACTGGTAGGGTGTCTGACAAAGTGGTTTTTATCAATTTGTAAATAGAATTTTTACCTGTAAATAAGCACTATGTTTATTCATAGATATTCTTTTAGATGATAATAATTGACTCTTATGATGTTGTTTTATCTTCAAAAGCATCATCATCCCAAATTAAACCTAATCTTCTCTCTGATTTTCAATTATTGCAAAACACATATTTTATTTTTTAGAAAAAAGTTCAATTTAGCCCCCAATGTATGGGGTCAGTGGTCATTTGGTCCCTAACGTTTATTTTTTACCCAACAAACCCTATCCTATACACCGTTTGCAATTTAAACCTTCCTGTTAAATTTTTCGTTAAATTTGACACGTGCTCTGCACGTGCGCTGCTAAAATCCCAAATACCCTCATTTCCTCCCGAAATCCCTAAAGTAAAAGTTAAATTCACCTTAAAAACATACACTAAACTATCTCTCATTATTCCAATTTGAATTTACGGTAGAGATTTCAAACAAATTTAACTTTTACTTTAGGGATTTCGGGAGCAAAAAGAAGATATTTTGAAGTTTTAGCAGCGCACGTGTCAAATTTAACTAAAAATTTAACGGATAGTTTGAATTGCAAACGGTGTATACGATAGGGTCTAATTGGGTCAAAAATAAACGTTAAGGACCAAATGACCACTGACCTCATACGTTGGGGGCTAAATTGAACTTTTCCCTATTTTTTATTTGTTAATTAGTTCGATTCTAGACAAGAAACTACAAGTGTAACTTAAATGCTTTCAGTTGTTGCCTTTTTGCATAAGTTGACTATTCATGTGTGAGTGTATATGCATTTACAGATATATTTCTGCAATCATCCATGGTTTTGCCTAAATGATAGTTGTAGCTACAAATCCAGTTAATGTGTTGAAGTAATGATTTACTTATTGATTAAGAATTACATAAATTAGACCATTAAGCTCTCCAATTATCTATGCAGTACTACCTGAAGGCTGCTTTCGGTTTTGACAAAAATCAATTCTCTGAAATCTTGTTGATGGTCGGAATAGGTTCGATCTTTTCTCAGGTGAGTTTTTTTTTTTTAAGAAATCATAAGCCAGTTATTCTTTTGACATATTGATAGCAATACAGAAAACTTGGAGTTTGCATCTTTCTTTTCAATTTTTTGACAACAATAGGAGTTTCCTCAATACTATATTCCTGTATTGAAGATGTAGTAAATCTTAAGAGTGGAAAAATAGATTTGATAGTATTTGTTTTTTCAAGTTTCATGAATTTGCTTCCAGATACTGTTGCTTCCACTGATCAATCCATTGGTTGGAGAAAAGGCAATATTATGCTTGGCCATAATTGCATCAATTGCTTACGTGAGTAATGTCTTTCTTCAATTATTTTTATATCTTATTTAGGACCATCCCATCCTATTACTTCTACTAAATTGTTTCCTTTACTGTGCAGGCTTTGCTCTATGGATTTGCCTGGGCAAGTTGGGTATGCACTTAACACTTTTCTAAACTTAAGCTGTGTAGTTTCATTTTTTATACATAAATAAAATTTAGTCTATTGATGTTGATTTGAAGATATACCAGGAGAATAAACTATTCTGGCGTAGTAAAAGATTCACGACTAGCTTAATTGTTTTGTCTTTTTTCTCAGTTATATCTTGCTGTTAACGTTGTATTGTAGTTATTTTGCTGAAATAAAAAAATAAATTGAAAAATAAGTGTGTGACGCATAAGAGGAAATTGATCGTTACTGCGTCTATACAGGTTGCCTACTTCAGTGCATCATTTAAAGTTTTGTATGTCCTTGCAAAGCCCGCTGTAAGTATCATTCTATGATTGATAGGAGCTAAGCGATGTTAATGAATAGTCAAGGAGATGAGAAATGCTTTCAATCTGATTTCCATTTTGCTCTTGAATTCATCGAATGCAGATATACGCAATCGTCTCAAAGGCCTCAAGCTTGAATGATCAGGTTGGAAAGATCTCTATATTTTACGAGCTTACTTCGTTAATGAAATTTCACTTAAAGGGGCCAAATGGTTGAATATTTATGCAATCAATCTTCTTATATTAATAGAACATCTCATGACCTTGACTAGTTTTGTTTACAATCTGATTTCCATTGTGTTAGTCTTGGAACTTGCTTCTAGAAAGCAGAGTTGCTTAATGGAAACTACATTCAGTAATTTGTCAATAGCTTGCTTGTTGTGCATATTAGTCATATAAGTCGGGTTTGGCAGGCGAAAGCACAGGGATTTGTTGCAGGTGTGGAGTCCATTGCAAGTTTGGTATCACCTCTAGCCATGAGTCCACTAACTTGTGAGTCTGATTGGGTTGGTTGTTGGAGTTGAGAATCACTTCCTGTTTATAGATTTGATGACTTGTTTGATTCTCATTTCAGCTTGGTTCCTATCCGCCGATGCTCCTTTTGACTGCAAAGGTTTCAGCATTGTACTGGCTTCCATGAGCATGGTAACTCTCTCTCTCTCTCTCTCTCTCTCTCTCTCTCACCCTGTCTCACTCTCACTCTCACCCCCTCTCTCTCTCTTGATTGATTTCGGAGTCATTTTAATTTGACAGATGGTTTCGTTATGTTATGCTTGCTGCCTTCAAACCCAATCTCCGTCCTCGCAAAAAACTAACGAGGATGACATGGAATCGCCTCTGCTGACCGATACTTGAGATGAATGCTGATTCTTACTTTGTGTATAGACTGATGTACTTATTTGTGATCACTCCCAGAAACACAAATGCTAGTTTCTCTGTCTTTGACTTATCTTCTCTCTACGCTGTCATTGAACTCTTCTAAGTAGTACTTTTCAAAATCTCATTTTTTTTTTTTATTTTATAACACTCATATACAGTGTTGGTATTCAATCTCCAAGTAGGAAGATTGTATATGAATGGTGTTCATAGTTAACGCAAAATGACGAATTAAACAATTATGAGCGTAAATGTAAAAAAGCAAAATGATTTTGATTTTTTTATAATCGTAAAAAATTATTTTTTTTATTTTTTTATGAGGAAGAAGAAGCCGAAGTAGAAGATATTTGAGAGTGAAACGAGGGCAATGGCTGGTTTGCCATGAAATAACGCTCAGGGCCAGAGCTAGAAGAAGAAGAAGAAGAAGGCGGGTAAGGTAAGCTATGGAAGTGGTCTCTCACTTGGCTTCAGCCACAGCTACCGTATCCAACCATTTCTACTTCAAACTGCCCCCAAATACATCCCCAGCTCCGGTTGTAACCTTTAGATTTTCCCACTTTCCGAACAAAAAGAATCGCTTTTATCCCTCCTCCTCCCCATCCTTCTCGTTTCCGTCTATTTTCTGTTCATTTTCAACTCGAGCGAGTGTAACTTCAGCGCCCTCGCCCTCTCCGTCTTCTTTGTCTTCCATTTCCGCCGACAACAATCTCTGGATGGTTGTCATGGAAAGCCCTCCTGTTGGGATTAATTCCAAATCGCAAGTAATCGATTATTATGTCAAGACTTTACAGAAAGTGTTGAAGAGGTGGGTCTGTTTTGAAGCTTTTGAAGTTTTTCGTTAGTGGTCAATTCTCTACATTTGGTTCCAAATCCCGTTCTGATTTTTATTTGCTCAGTGAGAAAGATGCCCAGATGTGCATATATGACGCTTCGTGGGAAAACCATTTTGGCTTTTGCTGTCATATCGATGAACAAACTTCTCGCGAGCTCGCCGGTAAGATTTTTTTTTTTATCATATTTCAACTCCTTGATTCACTTTCCATCGATTATGATGTGGAATTACCCATCAAATTGTTTCCATCAGTTTTCTGATGTTCGAACTCGTGTAGTTTCGTGAGTTTTGTCTATTACTGACTATACAATTGACTCAAAATATTTTTCTTTTGTCATAGAATTACCGGAGGTTTTACTTGTGAAGCCAGATACAGATTTCAATTCCATGGAAAAGGATTACAGTTCTATAAAAACTCCATCTAGTTCGTTACAGAATCCCCAAGGTCATGGTAATCTGTTATTTCCCGGAGGAAAAACTAAACAATGGCTTGTTGAAATTGACAAGCCTAATGTGGGGATTGTTACAAAGGCACAAATGGTTGATTTTTATGCTCAACTACTGTCCAAGGTTTTAGGAAAGTAGGTATTGAGAAAAAAGCTGTTCTTTTTTTTTTTCGCATAATGTTTTTTTATACACCGATGAAGATGCATCGTGATTTATGCAGTGAAAAGGATGCACAAATGTGTATATATCATGTTTCTTGGCAAACCAACTTTGGCTTCTGTTGTGAACTGGACGAGGACTGCGCAAGAGAACTTGCCGGTAATGTTGTTTTTGCTGATGCTATGTGGATCGACTCTTACAAAAAAATCTAAATTGCAGCATGAGGCCTTTTAATGTGCAGGAGTACCTGGTGTTTTGTCTGTTCAGCCAGATAGGAATTTCGAGTCAGAGAATAAGGATTATGAAGGTATTCTTACATTAAGAACGAATTTTAATAGTGAAATCAACTAAGATAACAATGTAAGCTTTTAGATTGAGAAGTTTTCTTTCAAAGCAGTAACGTTGATCCTGGATAGATTCCATTTTGAGGTGTTCAGTTTGTGCTTCTTTAAATAAAAGCTAGAAGCTGAACATGATTGGAAGAATACTATAAATGGAATTGTACCAAATGTTTCATCACTTGTGACGCTGTATTTTCCAGGAAATAATCTCCGAGGTTTTATGGATTCAATGAATTCCTCGGAAGCGACGGTGGCACCCATTAAAACGAAGAAACTTTTTGTAACTGGTAATATAATATTTTGAGAGTCTACTTTTCATTGTCAACATTTGTTTGAGGAAAGACTAACGAGGTTGATTATCAACAGGGCTTTCATTTTATACATCCGAGAAAACATTACGTTCGGCATTTGAAGGCTTTGGCGAACTGGTTCAAGGTTTGTTTTTTTTAATTGATTTCAATGTTGAATTAAACTTTTTATTTGAAACGAATGCTCGTATAATACGAATCGTTTTTGAACAGTCAAAATAATAATGGATAAGATATCTAAAAGATCCAAAGGATATGCATTTATAGAGTACACTACAGAGGGGGCTGCAACTGCTGCACTCAAAGAGATGAATGGAAAGGTGAGACAGCCTATTTTTCTCACTCTTAGCAGCTAATTTGGTTCTGGTTTGAGATACGAATCGGATTTGACGACGCAGATTATCAATGGGTGGATGATAGTTGTTGATGTCGCAAAGCCTATCCCGTCAAATTCTAGCCGACGCCCCCGCCCCAGACCAGCTGTTTAGATAGATAGAACTGAGTTTTGAGATTTTTTTTTTAGCTTTACCTGAAAGGTCATTGATTTCAAAACACTAACTTCACTCTCCAAAACTATTATATAGCCTCCTATTTGAAACTTGTATGTATTCTTTTTACCAAATCAAGAAAATGCTTCGAGCTTCAAATGAGTGATTAACTTGCCCCGACTGTTAGTATTTCCTGTGATGGGAGGAGGCCAGGGAGGAGGAGGAGCTCCGGCCGATGAAAAAGAACTTAGCTGGTGGCTCCTGGCCCACCTCTAAAGTCGTCAACTGAAGCATACTCGCCGTCAGGCACGGGGTTGAGTTCAAAAGTCAGCAATCTGACCCGAGTTTTAATGGAGGGTTGATGTAACAGTGGAGTGGACCGTGGCGGTTCCCTCCCGGAGATTCTCCTTCTTACACGCGTCACTCAAAATTAGTAAACTCGTCGATCATTATCCTAATCAAAAAAATGTTAATTGGTGTTTAGCTTAATTAACTATTTATTTTGTTAATCCTTCCTCATTTTACTGCGACTTTACGGTAGCTGTTCGATCTTGGGAAAGACTAACCAGCCCTCCAATTACGTCTTGACAACGCTTCCCAGCGTTCTTTTTCGGAAGGATATTTTGGACTTTTCCCTCGGAACACTTTCTCTGTTCTACTATATTCACCCTCTCTCCATCACTAACCTAAAGAAGGGATGAAATGCTCTACTTTCTTCAACGAATCTAAACCGTCTGTGTATTTTATCCAACGGCTATCGGTAGTCGGCGTCTGGTTGCCCATAACCCTCCGCCTCCAGTGATTTTTTCTCCAAAACCCTAGCCCACTACCACTACCACTACCACTACCACTACCACCCGCCTACGGTCTCTACTCTCTCTCTCTCTCTCTCTCTTAGATCTTGTTCTGAGATCGTTTCTTCCTATTCTCAATTTTATTTTTTATTTCGTTTTGGGTTTTTCTTTACCGGGAATGAATCTTAGGCTTTCTTTTTTATTCTTGTTGCGTGCGAAATCCTAGTTTTTTGGAGTCAAATTCTCTGGCTTTTTCTGCCTCTCTTATGTCAAATCTCTCTTCCTTGTGATACGTTGAACTGAATCTCAACGCGAGTTTGTGTTCGTCAATATGATGGCTCTGGCAGTTTCCATCCGTTTTTTCTATTTTGTTCTCGTTTCTTATCTGGTACGAAACTAGCGTGCTTCAATTTCTCAGAGTCGGAATCGTCTTAATACGTGGTCGAAACGAGGTCCAAGTCGCGGACTTAGTCACTCGTAGTCTGACTCTGAGGTGAGGCAGCCTAATCTAGTGCCGAGTCGTTCGTACCCGGACGGCAATGCCGTCGGTGGGAATGAGAAGGACGACAAGAGTGTTTGGAGTATCGAAGACTACTGATGGGGCTAGAGTGTTAAGGTCTGGGAGGCGTTTGTGGCCGGAAAGTGGAGAGATCAAGCTCCGAGGACCCAACGACGTTGATGATTGGTATCGCCTCATAAATGGTGATGAAAATGGCGGGGGACGTGGCCGTGAAGACGTTGACTGTAGATGGGGCCAATGAGAAACTCAGTTCAAAGCAGAATAGCTTCACTGATCTTCAAGAAGAAGACATTGATCGTGAAATGAAGATGGGTAGAAGAAAACTGGTAAACCCGGTTGCCATGGCCAGTGACCGTGGTGGTGGTGCTGGTTCCAGAACCATAAAATCTGACAGAATGTTTGGAAATGTATACAGCAGAAAAAGGAAGCGAACGGTTGCCCAAGAACAAAATGTTACTGTCCAAGGGCAAGGAGGAAAAGTTTGTTCTGGTAATAAAATGTTCGGCCTTAGATTCTTTCGAAGACAAAGAAGGAAGAAAAATGAAAATGTGGCTTCTGGTGTTGTTTCCACCAGAGTCTCTTGGGGTCGATATAATGTTTTTACTGTATCTTCTGAGAGCTCTGATAAAGGTGGCGGCACTTTTGCTGGGTTTATTTATATGGTTCTTAGTTACATGAGAAAGAATCGGCTGAGGATCACTCGGCTTTCTTCTTTCTTATTATCAGATCCAATTAATGGAGCCTTTGCCTCTCATGGGATTCGTTTTGTGCAGGTATTTTAGAATACATTTTGGGACTTTAAGTAGTATGAAAATTGATCTTGAGATTTATCTCGAGCTCATTCAATTGTAAATTGTCTTTGCATTCAGTTTAAATTTTCTTAGGATGCTGTTGGGCAGTTTCAGGCTCTAGTTACATTTTTCATTTTCTTTGACATGCTTGTTCTTTTTTCCCTTCAACATGATTGATACGAGATTCCATTTGAATAATGTTACTGTTTATTTATGACTGTCTCGCTTAGTTTTTACGGAGGATTCTTGCAACTTTTTCTGATTTTTTGTTTAATTCTTCAGGGCCGATCGTCCATTGAAAACACTGGTATTTGCATGTTTTTTAGTGCAATGCAGTTCACACCAATGTTTTTTGTGGAGTTTTCTGCAATTCCTCTTTGTTTTATGCACATGCATTCCACGATGTATCTTAGATCTATGTTCCGACCGGCCCATTCATTAAATGATGTGCACAGCAGTGATGAAAGCATGAGTGAAAGTGAGGATGAAGACTGCATTTTAGAAAGTATTGTCCCCCATTCTTACGCAAGAGATGCATCTATCAGTAAAATCATTTCGGCTGAAGTTGTTCAAACTGCAAAAAAACCAGTTTTACGGTCTTCGTCAAGACGCACTAAATTGGTTGGTCGAAACACACAGCAAAGAAATGTTTCAAGCTCTCGTGGCGTTCAGACAAGGAGTAGTGCTTTGAGGAATACGAGAGCTAGAAATAATTCTCTCGCTGGTTTACATAAACCCAAGAAATTCTTAGCTCCTCAGGTTCTCAGTAAAAAAAAGATTGCCCCAAGTTTCTCTCCAGTTGCATTCTATAACAGGCACAAGAGGTCTGGTCGGCTTAGTTCGGCATCCACTGCTTTGGGAACATCACAGCACTCGAGGGAAGCGAGTTCCACCATTTTGGGACCAACACAGAGTTTGGCCTTGCCCTCCTGCTCTGCAAATTTGTTAGTATTTGAATCTGATAAATGTTACAGAAAAGAGGGAGCGGTTGTCAAGTTAGAATTTTCTGAATCTGGTGAATGGCTTCTTGTTGTGAAGATAGGTGATTTAGCTACACACACTATTAAGGCAGAAAAAGTTATGAGGCCCTGCTCGTGCAATCGATTCACACATTCATGTCATGTGGTCTGCAGATGACACTTGGAAGCTTGAGTTTCCTAATCGACAGGATTGGTTCATTTTCAAGGATCTTTATAAGGCTTGTTATGATCGCAACGTGCTAAATGCTGAGCCTATTCCTGTTCCAGGAATTTATGAAGTCTCGGGTTATGTCGACAACTTTGATCATTCTTTCTCCAGACCTGATTCCTATATTTCATCGAAGAATGATGAAGTATCTAGAGCTATGGCAAAAAGAACTGCAAATTATGACATGGATACTGATGACGAGGGATGGCTAGACCAGCTAAATGTTGGGTCTTTGGCACAGAATGAGCTTCACGAATCGGTCTCGGAGGATAAGTTTGAGTTGATGATTGATGCATTTGAGAAGGGATTTTATTGTAGTGTTGATGATGCCTTGGACGAGAAAGCAGCAGTGGCTCTATGTTCAGATCTGGGTGGGAGAGAAGTACTAGAAGCTGTTTATAATTATTGGACGAAGAAACGGAAGCAGAAAAAGGCACCGCTGCTTAGAGTTTTCCAGGTACAGAGGTCATCATAGGTTTTATTGATTATTGATTTCTAACCTTTGGTTGGGAGGAGTAAAAGAAAATATTAGTACCCTCCTATAGTCTTATAAGACCCAATACCCTTTTAGCAAGAAAAAGAAGTGATTCACACTGTAAGAACTAAAATGTTGTGTTTCTAGGAAGAACCTCTAAAACTCCAAGCTTCAACTATGCGTGATGGAACTTTGAAAACAAAACCTCGCAGTGATGTGTTGCATTAGTCAATTTTTTTGTCTAGTGAAAATGTGTTCTCCTGTTACTCAAAAATTTGTATTTGTAGCGTTCATCTAGAGACATAACAAAATTATGAAAACGTCTTTCATATCAGCGTAGATGTCTTAAAAAGTGATTTTTTTTTTTTTTTTTTTTTTTTTATCACAAATCAACCAACCAAAAGCTTGTGGGCTAGTGAACTTAATAATATGTTGATCTTTCCCTGTCAGGGTCATCAACCAAAGAAACATCCTCTCATTCCAAAGCCTCCTCCGCGGAAGAGAAGATCAGTTAAACGACAGCCTAGCCAAGTTGGAAGAGGCAAACAATCGAGTTTATGGAGAGGTAAATCTTTACTTTTTTTTTTCTTTTTAATCTACATTGCCCGTTTGGTTCCTAGCGTATTTCGGTTCCTGGCGTATTTCAATATGATATCAGTTAGTGATTCATTATTTCTTTTCATTTTTTGTAAACCCGGATAATCTTCTCATCCACTAAACCATGAAAAGAAAAGGGATAGTTTATTGTTTTACTGAAATGAAGAAAATGAAAATAGCTCTTTCAATATTGAAGTTGGAGACGAATATGTATATGTTCTTGATGATTCATCTACAGCTTTGTCAGACATGAAAGTATATGTAATAAACCAATTTTATTACAGCAATAGCAGCGGAAAGGCATGCCATGGAATTACAAAATGCAAAGCTAAAAGCGGAAGAGGCTAGAAATGCAGCTACCAAATCAACAGAGCTGGCCGTCGTCAAGCGAGAAAAGGCGCAAAAGCTGTTTGAAAATGCAGATTTATTAGCCTACAAAGCCACGATGGCTGTCAGGATTGCCCAAGCGGCTCAAGTGGCCGAATCTACGAACTCAGCCGCCTCTCAATTTCTTCTTTGTGATGACAATCTGGGTTCGTAATTGGTCCATTTTTTTAGTTTCCATTTGGGAGATTGTCTTAGTTGAATTTTTGGGGAAGAAAATATTGTAATTTTGTATAGATTTTGCTCCAAGATTGTACATCCTGTATTGTTACCTCCTAACATACTCTGTAGTGAAGAAGAGACACTATTAATTATTAAAAAAAAAGAACAAAAGAGAACAGTTTTAGATAATTTGCTTGATTGCTGTCAATTTGTAAGTAGGTACCCCTTATCTCTTTCTCGCGATACGAGCAATCTCGTTGACGACGTCGTCAAACTCTCCCTCTTCCTTCTTCTTCATCAACTCTGCAATTTCCCTTGCTTTCTTCCTCAACCCCTCTCCTCTCTTCTCCACCACCACTTGTCTGATTACTCTACCCATCTCTTCTGCCCCTATCATCTTCCCGTCTTCATCTCTCTTCACCTCCATTCCCACTCCGATCTCTGCAACTAGTTTCGCATTCACTGGCTGGTCAAAGTGCGCTGGCATTGCCACAATTGGAACTCCATGTCTCAAGCTCTCCATCAACGAGTTCCACCCGCAGTGGCTCAGAAACCCTCCTGTGCTCGGATGCCTGAGGATTTCCACCTGTGGCGCCCACCCCTCGATTAACAAGCCCCTCTCTCTTACCCTCTCTCTAAAACCTTCTGGTAGAGCTTCATCGAGCTTCTTCCTGTTGTTTTCCGACGGAAATCTGATGACCCAGATGAAATTCACCTCGCTCAACTCCAGCCCTCGAGCTACCTCTTTGATTTTTGACGCTGATAGAAAGTACTCGCTCCCGAATGAAACGAAGATGGAGGACGATTTATTCTTCTTGTCCAGCCACTCAGTAACGCCTTTACTCGCTTGTTTGTGGTCTTCGTTAATGGAGTCGTGATGAGAAACTAGTGCACCAACCGGAACAATCTTTTTTCCTGATAGGGTAGAGAGATAATCCATATACTTTCCCTCTATCTCTCTGAGACTCTTCAACAAAATAATTTCACTCGACCTCTCGATGCATGTTTTGATTATTTCTCCATCGGAGACCCCATTAACAGAATATTCCAGAAAGTCTTTTAGTTTGGGAATTTGGTGATCTTCCAATTTTACGGCCGGAAACGGAAAATCAAAGGTGGGTTTGGTTAAATAATGCAAGCAAATGGAGGCCATCGAAGCACTGGAAGTGATAAACTCAACAGCAGGGATATTAAGGGAAGAGGCAAGAGATTGGGCCCATGGCTGAATAAAATCATAAATGAGCAAATCTGGATGCAGGATTTTCAAAAGGTCGAAGAAGGCAGGGGCGGCCATTTCGAAAGCATTTCTGAGGGTGGGCATGAGATGGTGAGGAAGGCCATTGGTGGTGTGTAAGTGAGAAGGAAGCTCTGGCAACGATGGAAGATGGAGCTCCACAAGCTCTATATCAGAATAGTATTTCTGCGACAATTTTGGTTGGACGGATTTGATATTTGCAGGCGAAGAACACAAAAGAACACGAAGCAACTTATCTGAATCCCTCTTCACCAGCATCTTCGCCAGCTCCAAGTATGGCGAAATGTGGCCGTGCGCTAACCATGGAAACATCAAAATGGTGATCGAAGAATTGCAGCGCCTGTCCTCCATATCTGATCTCGTCTCTCTACTTTCTTTGCGAGTGATTTATTCGGAGAAGAAAAGTAGTCTGCTTCGAAAGAAAAGAGGTGGCTTTTTATGAAGAGACAGATGGATTGAAACGTAGAAAAATCTCAAATAGGAGAGTTGGCGGGATCCATATATGGCTTATATTACCATATGTAGACTAACTTTCTTCTTCTAATCCAAGTTGTATTAGTTGGTTAATTAGAAAATGAACAATAGAAGACCAAGGTTAGATGTTTTTAAGGTAGAATATGAGGAAGAGTAATGGTTTGGGTTACTCTATTGACAAATTTGATGACAATTTGAAGACGTGTTTAAATGGTTTAGGGAAGTAGACTTAGTCAAGGTCTATCTATGGTTGATTTTGTCTCCCTTGAGTTGGGAATTACTGTTCTAGCTCAATTATGTTAAATGTCTCTATTTTTGGAAATTATTTATGAATATTATATATATTCAGGATAAATTATTAATTAAATAATATATACAAAAATAATTTTGAGTAAAATTATAAAATATTATCATTTAATAATAACACATTTATTTATTTATTTTTGCTATCGTATTTTATCTAAAAGAAAATTTATTTACGGGTTGAAATATTGATAAATTAATGGGTAAAGTGCAATTTGGCCCCTACAATTAAGTGAAATGGGCAATTTACACCGTAAACTTGAATAATAGGCAAGAATAACCTTGATGTATTGATAATGGGCAATATGGCCCCTACCGTCATATTTTCCGTTAAGTTGTTACGTTTTTTGCACATGTCTATTTTTTTTCTCGAAATGTCCCTGCACTTAATTCAGAACCGGTTCAGAACTGGAACAAACCGGTTCGGTTCACTAATCAATTTAAAAAAAAAAAAAACCTTAAGTTTGATATTCTTCCTCTTCAGTTCATCCTTCAGGAATTCCAGCTCCTCGACAGGCGAACCCCGACCCCGAGTCTTCGATGGCCGACTAGCCTCGACCTCGACCTTGATTCCCGACGTTCCTGCTCGGCTGCTTCCGACCCGACCTCGGCTTCCTGCTCGATTCCCTTCGCACTCAGGCTCTCCTCTGTAAGACTATCCTTTAATAGCTCTGGTATTTGGCTACTGGCAGGAGAATAATCGGAGCCACTAATCCTTCTGAATCTGCTCCTGGAACCATTGGCGGTGACTATGCTGTTGAGATTGGCAGGTAACATGCTCTGTCCGTCTTCTTTTCATGTGATTCTTAAATTTTTCAATGTAAATTTTTCATTCAACATGGACTACCCTAAATTTCTCTGTTTTCAGTGAATTAGATTAGGAATATGCATACTTTAATATTTTCAATTCTAGATAACCAAAAATGAGACTTAACAGCTAGCTACGCAAGCTGTTTGGTGTAAATAAGTGTTTTTCTTTTCTTGTTCTAATGCTTGCTATTATCACTTCACATCTTCATTTCAATAAGATAGTGGGTTTTCATAACCCGAGCAAATAGTGATTTATTACTACCAAGAAAATATTGTAATTTTGTATAGATTTTGCTGCAAGATTGTACATCCTGTATTGTTACCTCCTAACATACTCTGTAGTGAAGAAGAGACACTATTAATTATTAAAAAAAGAACAAAAGAGAACAGTTTTAGATAAGTTGCTTGATTGCTGTCAATTTGTAAGTAGGTACCCCTTCCCTCTTTCTCGCGATACGAGCAATCTCGTTGACGACGTCGTCAAACTCTCCCTCTTCCTTCTTCTTCATCAACTCTGCAATTTCCCTTGCTTTCTTCCTCAACCCCTCTCCTCTCTTCTCCACCACCACTTGTCTGATTACCCTCCCAATCTCTTCTGCTCCTATCACCTTCCCGTCTTCCCCTCTCTTCACTTCCATTCCCACTCCGATCTCTGCAAGTAGTTTCGCATTCACTGGCTGGTCAAAGTGCGCTGGCATTGCCACAATTGGAACTCCATGTCTCAAGCTCTCCATCAACGAGTTCCACCCGCAGTGGCTCAGAAACCCTCCTGTGCTCGGATGGCTGAGGATTTCCACCTGTGGCGCCCATCCCTCGATTAACAAGCCCCTCTCTCTTACCCTTCCTCTAAAACCTTCTGGTAGAGCTTCATCGAGCTTCTTCCTGTTGTTTTCCGACGGAAATCTGATGACCCAGATGAAATTCACCTCGCTCAGCTCCAGCCCTCGAGCTACCTCTTTGATTTCTGACGCTGATAGAAAGTACTCGCTCCCGAATGAAACGAAGATGGAGGACGATTTATTCTTCTTGTCCAGCCACTCAGTAACGCCTTTAATCGCTTGTTTGTGGTCTTCGTTAATGGAGTCGTGATGAGAAACTAGTGCACCAACCGGAACAATCTTTTTTCCTGATAGGGTAGAGAGATAATCCATATACTTTCCCTCTATCTCTCTGAGACTCTTCAACAAAATAATTTCACTCGACCTCTCGATGCATGTTTTGATTATTTCTCCATCGGAGACCCCATTTACAGAATATTCCAGAAAGTCTTTTAGTTTGGGAATTTGGTGATCTTCCAATTTCACGGCCGGAAAGGGAAAATCAAAGGTGGGTTTGGTGAAATAATGCAAGCAAATGGAGACCATCGAAGCACTGGTAGTGATAAACTCAACAGCAGGGATATTAAGGGAATAGGCAAGAGATTGGGCCCATGGCTGAATAAAATCATAAATGAGCAAATCTGGATGCAGGATTTTCAAAAGGTCGAAGAAGGCAGGGGCGGCCATTTCGAAAGCATTTCTGAGGGTGGGCATGAGATGGTGAGGAAGGCCATTGGTGGTGTGTAAGTGAGAAGGAAGCTCTGGCAACGATGGAAGATGGAGCTCCACGAGCTCTATATCAGAATAGTATTTCCGAGACAATTTTGGTTGGATGGATTTGATATTTGCAGGCGAAGAACACAAAAGAACACGAAACAACTTATCTGAATCCCTCTTCACCAGCATCTTCGCCAGCTCCAAGTATGGCGAAATGTGGCCGTGAGCTAACCATGGAAGCATCAAAATGGTGATCGAAGAATTGCAGCGCCTGTCCTCCATATCTGATCTCGTCTCTCTCCTTTCTTTGCGAGTGAATTATTCGGAGAAGAAAAGTAGTCTCTTCGAAAGAAAAAAGGTGCTTTTTATGAAGAGATAGATGGATGGAGACGTAGAAAAATCTCAAATAGGAGAGTTGGCGGGATCCATATATGGCTTATATTTGTTGGGAATAATGTGCCCAACAATTAAATGTTAGGAACATTTTTATTGCTGTAATTAATAAATAAATTTTATAATTAATTTTTATGTTTGCATTATTCGATATGCTTTATAAATTCAAAGAAAAATTCTTGATTATTTATGCAATTTTAAATTTACATATATGCTGATATATGTCGGATTAAATTTAAAAAGAAATAATCACAATAGTCCATGACTTATATTTGAAGTAAAGGATCTTCAAATTAATAAAGTCATAAACACAGTTCACTTCGTTGAGAACGTGTAGTCATATCCCGACTATATATGTAGTGACATAAAGTGATTGTATTTTATATAATATGATTATATAGGACTGGACCAGATGAAATTATATTGTTCTTATAATATCCGTTGAATGAAGAACAATTAATTTTATCATAATGATGGTCATATATGTATGATCTTAATTCATTGTATTTAGTAGATTCCTATTTCATTATAATTTATTTTTTAATTTACTCGGTACAGTTTTGTATGAGTTACATTACATAAACTTTGTATTTTTGGAATA
This sequence comes from Begonia masoniana, assembly GCA_022432975.1. Taxonomy (NCBI): domain Eukaryota; kingdom Viridiplantae; phylum Streptophyta; class Magnoliopsida; order Cucurbitales; family Begoniaceae; genus Begonia; species Begonia masoniana. Next base: position 437,029 of record CM039504.1, read on the forward strand.
AATTAAATGAGTAGCTGGGAATGCTAACATTGATACAATGAAATCCATAATACAAGATTCCCTTGTTTGTTAGTTCAGGGATTGAATAATTAGCGCGTAAATTCATAAATGTTATGAATTAATTATTCAATCAAGAACTAATGGTAGTCAAGGATAAAAATGTAATATGAGAGGTTAACAAATTTTATACCTAGCTCTATTACGAATCTTAATGGAGGATTAATACATATGCAATGACTATATCAATGGACATTACTTTGAGTAAATATACTCTATAGTTCTAAGAGTGCAACTCTAGGTATTTAGTGGAATTACTCTAGAGTTAATAATTGTGTTATTTAATATAAAAAATTTATATTAATTAACAAATATTATTGGAGTTTAAGACTATAGGTCCATCGGTCCCTCTGGCATCTTATATCACTATTTAATTTCCATGTTATAAGAATAAATATATAAATGATTAATTATGATTAATCATTTATAGACACTCTAATAAATATTTTGTAATTCAAAATATATAAATAGTTTTTATATTTTGAATTCAAAATAAAATATCTCATTAGATGAGATTGTTTTAAAAGATTTGAATTAGATTTGAAGAATCTTATCAGATGTGATTTGATCTTCAAATTTAAATTAGTTATTTAACAAACTATCAAATCAGATTTTTTGAAGTTTGAATAAAAGTAGATCTGGAAAATCTGATTAGATTTGATTTGATCTGATCTACGATTGACTTATAGTTTGTTTAATATTTAAAAGTAGATCTGAATAATCTCATAAGATGAGATTATCTTAAAAAGTAGTTTTCATAAATATATTCTAAAAACTGTTTTTAGATTATATGATTAATTGATAAATTGATTTATTAGATAAATCAACTGCTAATCAAATTATATTTGATTAGATATGATTTATTTTTTAAAAATTAGTTTTTATTAAAATAAATCTAAAAATAAATTAATTTTAAAACAAATCTATAAAAATTGTCAAATGTGATTTGATAGGAAGGACAACGAACGACTGAAAAACAAATCCCTAGAGAGAAAAGGTGTGACCTTTCCGTATTCGATTTTAAAAAACGTTTTCTAAGATCGAAGAGAGACGTCTCATGTGTTGAGAACACGTCTCTCTAGAAATATAAGAGTGTATTGTTCTTGTAAGAGAGACGCCCACACGTCAGGAGATTTAAGTGTAAAGATCTTCAGAGAAGACTCGACGGTTTCAAAGTCTTCGGAAAAATACCTGATCCTGAGTTAAAACTGTTAAGATCAGACGGGAGTACCTGAGTAAAAGCGTTGCTCCATAAAAGTATTTCCTTTTATTATTTCCCAATCTAAATTCTAATAATTTTTCTCAATGTAAATTGTTTACATTTTGAAAAATTACATATTTATCAAAAATAATTTCTTTTAGACTAACGATCCAATTTATGGTTTTTTGATGATTTTAAAATAGTTTTAAAGTCACAGGGTAACGCATGTCACTATTATTATGAATAATAATGAATTCTGCCGTGCGTAGGAACCTCGAAAACCAACAATATTACCATACGTAGAGCAACTTTCTGCTTTCAATCCAAGTTGAATTAGCTCAGAAAATGAACAATGAATAAATAAATAATAGAAGACGTGTTTTTAAGGTAGAATTTGAGGAAGATTAAAAAGTATACTAGGAAATGGTTTAGGGAAGCAGTCAAAGGTCTATAGTTGATTTTGCAGTGGCGGCATCTCGCCCTTGTGTCTCCCTTGAGTTGGGAACTAGTATTCTTTCTCAATTATTTATGAATATTATATATATATATATATATATTCGGGTGAAATTATTTATTAATTAAATAAATAATATATTCAAAAATAATTTTGAGTAAAATTATAAAATATTATGATTTAATAATAACACATTTATTTATTTACCAGGTTGAAATATTGATAAATTAATTAGAGGTTAATAAATAATAATAAGTGATTAATCAGAAATGCAATAAAGACAAGTCTACGTCGGAACCCAGAAGCCGCGTTGGTTCTGGACCCATCTCCGCATTGCTTCCCGAACAAAATGCTTCATTTATTCCTCCTCTACCAAACCCTCACTCTGTCTCTCTTTCTCTCTGAAACCCCAACTGACCGACCGGAAAGTCTCCGTTAGGGTTTCGGACCTGCTTTTAATGAGGTGAACCATATTTCTACTATCTTTTTTAATCTGTTCCTTTCTTCTAGGTTTGGCTCCAATTCTTGCTTTTCACTCATTTGGCTCTGGTTTGTTTTAGTAGATAGTCGATTTTTGAGCTGAATTTGGTGCTGGGTTTTTGCTTTGTTGGAGATTTCGACGTTAAATAATTCTGATCAGGATCGGCAAGAATCGCAAGATCTGAGGTATGCTCGTCTGGCAGTATTAATAAGGTTTCATGTCTATGGCTTAGTTTTCTATTATTTTGATTGATTTCAGCTTCTATTAAATAGTTCTCTATTTTTCATATTTATTCATCTTCCTATTCTGAAAGTTTTTGGTTACAAACACGATTATGACACTAGTCAGGAAAGGAAGATTTTTCAGAAAGGATGGAAAAAGAGTGATAGAAATAACTTCTTCTGTATTATTTCGATGGGTAAACTGTAGATTAATCTGTTGTAAGGAGACTTCTAGAATTCTACCGAATCAAAACTTAACAAACATACACGTGTACCAATATATTTACAAGAATGACAAATGCATTATAATGGGTGAGAATTATAGATGCCTTAACATCCCCCGCAAGATCAAGGCGGATAGACGCATAGCTTGTTTCGAAAAGGCTCGAATTTGCTAAAAGCAAGTGGTTTAGTGAGGACACCTGCAAAATGATAATCCAACTCTACATACTTCGATTTAGAATGGAGAACTAGGTTGGAAGCAATATAAGTTGCACTTATATTATAACATAGAATAACCGGTGAAGAAGATAAGTGAATACTTAGCTCGGACAATAAGGATTGAATCCAAGAAAGTTCAACTGCCCCATTTGCAAGGTTTCGATGCTCTGATTTGGTGTATGATCGTGAAAACTTTTTTTGCTTGTTTGAAGACCAAGAAATTAAGTTTGTCCCCAAGTAAACTCAAAAGCACCTGTACTTTTTCTATCATGCGAACAAGATGTCCAAAACACATGAGAGTAGTAGAAGGTGATGGAGAAAACGAGAGATTTAACATAGAGGAACCTTTGAGATAACATAAAATACGCTTCACTGCTTACCAATGGATATCAGTAGGCTGATGCATGAATTGAGACACCAGCGAAGTCTATAGCTGGGCGGGTAAGAGAACAATATTGTAGACTCCCTACAACACTTCTATATAGCGAGCCATCCTGAAGAACGATACCATAATTTTTTGATAAAACTTTGTTGGAAACCATAGGAGTAGAAACATGTTTACTTTCAGCCATATTTGTACGAGCCTACTGATCAGAAATATACTTTGTTTCATTCAAAAGCATTCTGGCATCTTTAAAATCAACAGCAACGACCAAAAAATAATGAAGAATACCAGGGTCTTTAATCGCAAAACACTGCCCAAATAATCAATCAATTTTCGGATGGACTGACTATTACAACTGGTGAGAATAATGTCATCCACATAAATTAGCATGATAAGAAAAATACTGGAAGAATTGTACATGAACATAGAGGATTTGCTCTGGAAGCATGAAAACTATATTGAATAAGCACCGTGTTGAGTTTAAAGAACCATGCTCAAAGTGATTGTTTTAGCCCATATAGTGTCTTTTGTAATTTACATACAAAGGATGGCCAATTAGAATTAACAAATCCCGGCGGTTGAGCCATGTAAACATCTCCAGATAAATCTCCATGCAAGAATGCATTACTAACATCCACTTGATGTATAGACCAAATCTGAGAAAAAGTATAAGCCAATACAATACGAATGGTGGAATATCGAACCACAGGGCTGAAAGTTTCAAAATAGTATATACCTTTAGACATGGGGAATATCAAAGAAAAAAGGAGAAGATGAAGTCTGTGTTAGAGAATTTTGAGTAGCAAATGGAAAACCAACTTCATTGAATATAACATGTCAGAGAGATATAGATTTTGTTAGATGGAATATGAAGAGAGACATAACCTTTCTCTGAAGAAGAGTATCCAATAAAAGCACACTCGATAGACCGCGGTTGTAATGGAAATTATAGATGCCTTAACAAAACTCATATTTATTAACTTGAGTATGGAAATCATTTTGATTGACATGATTTTTTTGGGTATTTCATGGACTCTTTTAGTATATCAGACAACAAGAGGGATGAAACTGCATTTTTTCATGAATATATTTTTTTAATGATTTTAATTAATAAAATCAAGGAAGATATCATTTACCCAGCCACTAATTTTAGTGCTGAAAATTTCATTAAACTCTTCATCAATTAAAGAATTGCTTTGAGATTGGATCATTTATTATGAAATATGAGTTGATGGGATTTTGGATATGCCTTGAAAGTATGAAATGGGATTAATTGATTCGTGATTTGTTTCTGCATATTTCATACGCATCCAGTGTTTGATTATCTGAGTAATGTGTTCGCTCATTAGCGTGTTTTGGGTTAAAGATGAACTTATATGATCTCCTTGCTAGTTTTTTTCGAGCTATCTATTCTTTTGATGAATTTTCTAATGGGAAAATTTTATCAAGCAAAATACCAGGCATGGAGGACTCAAATGCAATGACTATTGATTTCCTACGGGCGCGACTTTTGTCTGAAAGATCTGTTTCAAGAAGTGCAAGGCAGAGAGCTGAAGAACTTGCTAAAAGAGTATGTCAATAGTTCAGCGTCGTTAATGGATTAACACTTTATTTGAACCGATGGTGTTTGTCTCGTATTTCTTTTCCATCCCCAAGATATTTTTTTTGTGGTAGAATGACAATGTTCTGGTGCGTGGGAATGTGTGTGAAGGAGAGAAATGTATTCTACTAAACACATTAGGTCGGTGTTGGTTTGTTGTTCTAGGTGGCAGAACTTGAGGAACAGTTAAAGATAGTATCTATGCAAAGAAAGATGGCAGAAAAGGCAACAGCAGATGTTCTTGCCATTTTGGAGGACAATGGAATTAGTGAAATTTCTGAGGCGCTCGGTTCAAACTCTGATCAGGAAACACCTTGTGAATCAAAGGCTGGAGATGTCACTATGGGAGATGATTTATGCTCTGTAAACTCAAAAGCAAGGAAAAGTGAATTGGACGACCTATCAGGTTCTGACCCTGACTCTTCTTCGGTAATAGGTAGTGGCTTATCTTGGAAGGGCCGGAACAGTTCACCTCGTCCACTTGAAAAGTACAAGGATTATTCTATGAGACGACAAAGAAGTATCACATCTGTGGGTTCTTCTTCTTCTTCTTCCCCGAAACATTCCATGGGAAGATCATGTCGCCAGATAAAACGAAGAGAAACAAGGTCACAATGTTTGTATATTTCTTCAGACCACATTTAATGGATTACTATACACAGCACATACTGTAATGGCCTAAATGCACCTTTAAATGTGCTAGTTGCAGCCTTTCTTCTTCGGTTTGAAATCTTTTCTAGAAATTTGGGTTCATGCATCAAGGGATTTTCCTGGTTTATGTTGGTTGACTTAAATGCTGGAACTTTACTAATATAACTTCTTTCTCCCATTGACAAATTTTCTGTATATGGTAGAATGTTCTGTTTGACCAGTTTGGCAAACTTATTTTGCCTTGTGGGATCTTAAGTGCATGTCAAGCTGATGTATATCTAAAAAAAACCTATTCTGCCACAGTATTAATTTTTTCTTGAGACGTTTAAATTTGGTATTTGTGTTGCAGATTGATAGATAATGAACTCAAAACTGAGCCTCTGGAAGATCATTCAGCAGACTATGCAGTGGCCATCTCTTCCGAAGTTTCTCCGAACTGTCTAATTGATGATTCTAAGACATTGAGGGAAGTTTCTGATACTGAAGAAGAGAAAGTTTTACTGGATGGTACTTTTTGCAGTTTATCACAAAATCAGGGGAATGTAAAGGCCAAAGATCTTGATTTCGAAGAATATAGAAGAGAAAATGATATGGAAAAGGCTTTGGAAAATCAAGCTCAACTTATAGACAGATATGAAGCAATGGAAAAGGCTCAAAGAGACTGGGAAGAGAAGTTCAGAGAAAATAACAGCAACACCCCGGTAAGCTGTAAATGATTAATGGTGAAGAGCTATTTTGGGAACTCAATTTAAAAGGAATTCAACATTATGTCTTGATGTCATCAGATTCGGATCTCTTAGAAAAGAAAAATTCTAGAATTTTTCGTTTTCTCTGAAACATTTTATGATTTTAGTTATTTTTATCTTAGATTCTTGAGGTTTCAGTCTTACTGACGCATTCATCCTTAAAAGTAAAACGTAATGAGCTTATAACTACTTATAAATATTTTGTTTCCTTGACAGTGCCATATGAACCAACGAAAAAACAGAGGTGGAAGATATTTCAGACTCCTTCCCTCGGTCCTAATTTAAAATCAAGTGCTTGTTTAGTCTCTTTGTTGATTATAGTCATTCTTCTGCCTCTGCTTTTTCAGGATTCATGTGACCTTGGGAACCATTCTGACATTACCGACGAAAGAGAGGAGATCAGGGCTCAACCTCCTACATCTTCCCCCAATGATCTCAAAGAGCAGGAAACGGATGTGAATGATGTTCAGATGCCGAAAATGGAGGTGGATGGCATTTGTATCTCTGACAATTTGTCGAGCATTAAACAAAATGGATTTCTACCTCATTCAAGTCTTGATAAGGGAGATCCCAAAACATTATCTGATGCCCAACCAAAGAGCGTTCCTCAATTATTGTATGGTAATATAGGGAATTCACAATACAATGAAGAAGAATTGACCAATCAGAGAAGCGAAGACAATGCCGAATCACAATCAGCAATCGACTTTACATTCCCCATGCATAAAACAAAGGAAACAGAAAGGATCCTGGAAAACAGAATTTATTTGCCTGCACATAGTTCTGAACACAAGGAGTTCCTTGGAGACCAGTCCTTTCAAGCCCATGTATTGGATTCAAAGAGTAATTTCAGTAAAACGAGTATTTTGGCTTGTCCAAATGATGAAGGCAATGAATTGGTTCCATGCAATCCTGGTTTGGTAGGTGTGCTCGATGCCCTTAAACAAGCAAGGTTGTCACTACAAAAGAAGATCAACGACAATTCGCCAGTTGTGGAAGATGATAAATTTCGAAAAGTCATTGAATCTTCGATTTTTGCCCCCAAAAATGGTGGCAGGGTAGATAGCCTTACCGGGTATGCTGGGTTATTTAGACTTCCAACAGATTATTCAGTGGAAGCTTATACGAGAACCAACTTTCTCAGATCAAGTTCTCAGTTAAAGGTAGCTCCCTCTTACCCAAATGAGCAAAATTCAGCATCTTCAAGTGATCAATTTGCCGACAGTCCATATTCGGATCCTAGATCAAGATTTTCAAGCAATGATCGCATCTACCCAGATGATCGAAATCGGATTTCTTGGAGGGAATCTCCCCAGAGACCTCATCTAGACCGATATTCCAATAATTTGGCTCTACCCTCCAGCACCTACAACTATCAGGCACCCCCCCGAAATGAAGAATTTTCAAGGACCTTTCTTGGTAGGGGAGCCGAGTCGCCTCTTGGAAGTGAGTATTCGCGTTATGAGGATCATAATCGACACGGTATGTACAGATAAAAAGAGTTTCATTAGATACCGAAAAGACGACTATCAGTTTGCTGTATAATAGTGCCATAAGTTTCGTAGGTTTAGTGTAACATTATTGACTCTAGCATTAATACAATGATAGCGCTTCTTCATTCATTTTAATGGCCAACAATAATTGATGTTGTCCGTGTTACTTTTCAAGCTATCATTAGAGGAATTAATATGCCTAGTAGTATATTAAATGCTCTCTTGCCCACATTATTCAAAATAATCAATTTATTTTTGTTACCAAATATTTTAGATAGAATTTAAGATATAGAACTAATTCATTAGTTGACTCACACACTCAAAGTTGTGAGCGTCTATTAAAATACTATTTGTTTGTTACAAGAGGGTCATTTGATATGCAATTGAAACTCTTTGCATGACAACATAATCAAGGCTATTTCATACTAAAATAAAGTGTCTGATTTGAACAAGTTGATATTATTATATAAATACACTCAAGTGTATAATGCGTATAATTTATTGGACTAAAGAAACAAATGAAGCAGGTAAAATGATTTGGCTATTTTGGGTAGTAAGATTATTATTAATCATCCTTATCTTCCTTTTGCAAAGTGTCTGATTTGATCAATGATTGTAAGAAATGTTATATTGAATGTTAACAACTAAATAACTTATAATAAATGTTGATTAGTGGCTTGATAATCAACTTTTTTTGGAAAAATTGGACAAAAATGAAGCCAGATTTGTTGTTGAAGAAGTTATTTTATTAGTGATTATTATTATTATTTCACTTTGAAATAAATAAATAAATAAATGCGATTTCCTTTTTCTTAAATTCAAATTTAATACTACATAGTGGAATTTTTGGATTTCGGATCTGGAAAACACATACAGTCTCCTGTCTCTCTCTCTCTCTCTCTCTCTCTCTCTTTCTCTCCGGGTTGTGTCAGTGTCCCTCAGTTTCATACAAATCCAATCTAACTCCAAAGTTTTCACATGGGCTTCATCGTTTTCACCTCTTCCCTCCTTCAGCCATGGCTTCCGCCCCTTTTTCTCCTGTTTTTCTACTCTTCTCTGCAATAAAACAGTCCCATCCCAAAAACCCCTTTCAGGATATGGCTTTTCCTTTCTCCATTCTTACCAGCTTGTTTCTTTAAGGCTACCCGTTTACATTGCCGACCAACCCAATACGTTTACTTCGCTCTTTGGTATTCCTGCTAAAATGGGCATGTCGTATTTAAATATTTGCGTCAATCACTGAAAGCTGTGGAAATCGATTTTGGCAGTAATTTGAAATCTGAGTGAAGTGGGAAATACGGCTCGAGGTAGAGAGAAGTGATTAGTATGATAACGTCGGGGATAAACTTGGTTATGACTGTGATTGGGTTCGCGGTGAGCACCATGTTCATCGTTTTTGTGTGCACCAGGCTAGTCTGCGCTCGGATTCATCTAAATGCTTCAAGGCGCTCCTTTCCAATCGCTTCTAGATCAGATCTCAGCGTTGTATGCATCTGTTTTCTTACTTTCTCTACGTTTTTGTGTCTTTAATTTTTATTACCTTTTTTATTTGTTTACCTTGAGTTAGGTTCATGTCTTGTCTGACTTCACTAAATTTTCATTTTTGTTCTAACGTAATAAAATGCCTTTTGATCAAACTAGCATTTGAAATCGAAATAATTGCTTATGTCACCGTTTGGTATGATTGTTGATTCTTTATACCTTCTGATCCTACTCTCTCCTTTGCCCCATTTAAACCCACATTTTTTCAGAAAGAGAAATTTTGGGATTACTTTATTTTGGTCTTTTTATTCTGCCACACTCAATCCTATTTTCTGGGCGTCACTCTCAGACATCTTGATCAATTGGTGTTGGATTGTCCCTCATGTGCAGAAGTAATTATGCATTTTGTTTGCACCTTACTATGCTACTTTTGCTGAAGTTACCCCTTAAATTATAGGGTAGAAGGAAGGGAAACGAACTGGCTGTTTCTTCTTTACTTTACAAGTCTTTTGGCGGACATTGGTCCTCTCTTTCTTTTCATCATTATCCATCCTCAGTGAATATACTGACACACACCCCTGCTTAGTAAAATATGTTCTCTTATGTAAGGGCATTATATATAAACTATTATTTATTATGAACAATGCACAAAGCTCATAGATTTTATACATGATGAGTAGGTTGTATAAATCTGTTGACTTGTCAACTTGGTTTCGGTTTTTAGTCTTGCATTTATTGTTGGTGATTTACTCTTCACTGATCTATAACAATCAAATGTCTCTGATACAGCTGGAACGGGGATTGCATGGTCTAGAACCAGTAGTTGTAGCCAAATTTCCAACAAAGAAGTACAGTGATGACTATTTCTCGGCTGCAAAAGATTCACAGTATGTGTTCTCTTTTATTTTATGATTTCCCACTGTATTATCTTATGACTTTCTTCCCGATTTTCCTTTTTACAATTGTTATTTGAAATCGCATTGAATTGATTTGAATTGTTATTTGCTTAATGTGTTATCTTTTCTAATGCTCATACCTTGAGTCTTGAGATAGTTTAGAGTTTAGTGAAAACTCATGGTTATTTGGATAGGCACACCAATCACTCAGTGAGATTTTACCTCGGTATAAAAATATATTTTTTTGTTTGTATAATGCATTTCCTTGTTCTCAATTGAATGCCTTTTTCTATCATTGTTTAAAATTGGAAGCATAAAGCTTAAATTATGAGACACTATATTGCCTAATTTCGCTAGCATAAAACAATGGTGAAAATTGAAATAAATTTGCTCGTTACAGTTTTCTCACTTGCGAATTTTAAAAGTTGTGGCACATGCTTTTGCATCGATAAAATAGATGAGTTATGCCATGAAACACTTGCTTTTTCGACACTTTTCCTTCCATGATTATTTACCAATAGAGTTGTGATGAAAAGTGAGAAGGTAGAACTTACTCCAAAATCTAAGAGTGAAGGAATCCTCTTTATATTTATACAGGATCGTTTACTTTGGTTCTGTCGATGTGGGACAACACCCGTCCACACGTCTAATGTGATAGATTTTTCTTCCCTTCACGTCTAGCATATTTAATTGTTCCTCATATCGTACAGATTTAGCTCTGATACCATGATAGAAAGTGAGTGGGTAGAACTCACTCCAAAAGCTACCTCAAGGAGTAAGGGAATCCCTCTCATATTTATACAGAATCGTTTTACTTTGGTTCTGTCGATGTGGGACAACAGTCGTCCACACGTATAGCGTGATAGGTTTTCTTTTTTTCACATCTAGTGTGTTTAATCGGTCCTTCTATCGTACAAATTTACCTTCGATAGCATGATAGAAAGTGAGAGGGTAAAACTCACTTCAAAAGCTAGCTCAAAGAATGAGGGCATCACCCTCATATTTATACAGGACCGTTTGCTTTGGTTCTGTCAACGTAAAACAACAAGTTGATTAATGAAGCTCCTTTATCGTGAGGCCTATTGTCTGTGCTGACATGTAGTTTACTCCTCAATTACATTAGTAAGCCTCAAAGTGGACATGATGCAACTGGCCCAATCTTCTTATGCCACCATATTGGTTCATAAAACCTATGCCTATGTCATGTTTGTTTATGAAAAATAAGTTTAAAAGAGCGAACATTGAAAAAAAATTCAGGCAGCAGATCTTTTCAATAGTTGTATTTTTTTATTTTATTTTTTTTCTGGAGCTTCTCATCTTTTGTATTGTTTATTTATTGATTTGCTTTAGTATCTTTTTACCAGTGAAAAATCAATCACATGTGTTGTTGTGGTTTTAGATTATTCAGTCTTTATATTTCTAGAAACAAAAATTTGTTTAAAGGCAATGGCCAAAGAGTTTATGTTCTCTTATAAACCTACATATTTATATGATCTGTTGACCATATGAGATGATTGGTCTTTTACACATCTTTGAGCTACACAATGTCTCATTTACTGCGCATAGGGGTTTAGTTGACTAGATTGATGTTTTTGAAATCTATTATAATGCGGTTAACGTTGATTTTCTTAAAGTAAATTTGATATTTGGGTAATTGTGTTTGCTAGAAATTATGTTTTTGTGTAATTTCTTATCCATACAATTTCTATTCCTGAAAAATCAAAAGATTTCAATAACCATATGCTACTGATGCCTTTAAAAAGCTAACTATAATTTGTAAGTCGTATCATTTCTTCTCTCTGAAATTGATTTTTCCAAAATTACTCACTCAAATTAAGATTTATTTGTGTTTGTCAAAATTTGAACCAATAGTTTGCTATTTTTACAACCCCAATACTTCGAGGATGATGACGTCCATCCACATAGTTTTCTAATCTGTCCATTTCCTTGGCTATTTTCTGCCAGGAAATCCAAATACCATTCCCGAAATTGCTGTTTCATTTACACGCAATTTGGAAATTCCCTTTTGCAACACATTGATTATATAGCTCATTACATTTTTCTTTGATATGGAAGAGAATGGTGCTTATTATATTATGCTTTCCACTTTCAAACTGTTGAATTGAAATTCTCTTTGTTGACTAATACATTCTTGGTGTTTTGTTTTATCGAAATTTTGAGGAACACGTAGAGAGAGAGAGAGAGAGAGAGAGAGTGATTTGGTCAAAGACTGTATGTGATTGTTAAACAGAGATATCCTTTGTTTTACTTTTTAGTTCAGGTGTTCGGGGAATTTTCAGAAAATCGTTCAAAATGGAGAACATGTGCTTCTATACTTGGATCAATGTTTAAGTTGTAATATGCATGACATTAGAAGCTTTTCTTCCTTGTATATTAATTTGGATAAGATCTATTTTGGTTTCAGAGCAATCTGGGTGTAAAAGTAGTGATTTTTTTTTTTTTCTCATTTCAATTTGTAGGCTACTTTCATTACTCTGTTTCTAGCTCATTGATAAATTGTGATTCTATGATATTGTGGGACAGATGCACGATATGCCTTGCTGATTATCACGGTGAGGATTCATTGCGGATACTGCCCTACTGCGCCCATTCATTTCATGTGACATGCATCGACATATGGCTGCAGCAGCATTCCACCTGCCCAGTTTGTCGGATTTCTCTACGAGACGCCCCCGAAAGAAAATGGCTGATGCAACCCCTTTTTAGTTCTGCAGTTCGAGCTCATTTTGGTATGGAATCTGATCTCCGAACTTATCGCTACCTTCTGACCAGGGCCCACGATAGCCGTCCGATAGAGCGGAGTAGTGAGGATCATTGTGAATCGGCAATCCACGAAGCAAGAGAGAGGGTCGATAACACGGTTGGGAAAGAGTCGGAAAATAAGAACGTAGAAAGCCCCTCCAGTGCGTAGAGCTTGTCATTCGTTGCTTCTTAGAGTTGAGAGATGGGATTGGTTGTTCATAGATTGAAACATCTTTGTGGTAGTAAGTTATTGGAATTCAGATCTACTTGATCTGATGATGGTCAATGGTCAATGGTCAATGGTCTGGTCAATGGTCATAGCTCATGTATGATGTATATATTTGCCCAAATTACATTAAAACCAACGTTGCTGGTTTTCTGGCTTTTTAAGGATTTTTCAAGCTGATTTGAATTGAGGGCATTTCTGACATTTTCTTTATAGGCCATCTTTACATACATTATGGTGTTACATTAATTAATTCCTAAGGCTTTTATTTTGGAATTAATTAAAAAAATATTATTTTGGAATGAGAGTTTATGATCTTCACCAACCCAACTGCCAGCCTACCTGTATTTTAGTTTATTTATATTATATTCTGTCAAAAGAGAATAATGACGTCATTAATTAATTAAAAATAAATTATTTAAATAAAAAGGGTAAAGTTGAAGGAGTGGATTGCAACGAGGAAAAATCTGAAAAGTAGATACAGATAGCGGAAGAAACTACGAATTGCGAGAGCTTTCCATTTTCTCTCTAACCAATCACACCATTTTCTCCATCGACCTGCTGAGCTCAGTTCCTCGCTTTGATCGTCGCCCTAAGCGTGTTCTTCATCACGATCGTGAACTCCGCTTTTCCTGTGAAGTCCGGTTCGCTGTTTGCCGGATACGAACTCCATTCGAATTCCTGCACCAATCTCGCCAGCATCAGATGGATATGAACCGTCGCCATGAGTAGGCCTGGGCAGATCCTTCTTCCGATTCCGAATGGAATCATTTTCACACCTCCCGCTCCCGTCATGTCCGCCTCTTCCTCTCCGGAAGCGAACCTTTCTGGATTGAATTTCTCTGGATTTTTCCACAGCTTAGAATCGTCGCTGATTCCCGGTATGTAGATCTCGACGCTCGCGTCCATCGGGATGTCGTAACCGCCGAGCTTCGTTGGTTCGATCACTGCGTGTGTGAGTGAGAAGTACGTAGGAGGATGTCTTCTTAGAAGTTCTTTCACTACCGCTTGTAGATATGGCATTTTCTCCACGTCCTTCTCTTCTACCTTTCTATCGCCCGCCACTTGTTTGATCTCTTCGTAAACTTTCCGTTGAATTTCTGGATTCGCGATTAGTTGACCCATCCCCCATTCTATTGCTGTAGCTGTTGTGTCTGTTCCGCCATTGAGGAACTCGCAGCTGAGAGTGACCAATTCGGCATCGCTCGGACCAGATTTTCTTCCATCGACTTTTAGATCGAAGAGAGTATCGAGATACGAAAACGATGTTGCAGAGGCGTCTGATCCTGGATTTTCGATGGCTTTTTTGCGTCGATTTATGAACGGGGTTACGAAATCGACCTGGTGTTTTCGAACTTCCATGGCGGCTCGTCTTTGTTTCGTGAAAAATGGGCTCAAAATCGGAAGAAAATCGTCGATCCTTGGATCGAGAGTGATCAGCACTCTCTTCATTTCTTCGTCCATCTTCACCACTGTCTCTTCTTCCATTTCGAGCCCGAAGCACATTGCCAAGAGAATGCAAAACACAGCAAATCGAGCGTTTTTCAGAACCCAAACACAACCGCCATTTTTATCCGCTTCATCTTGAATCCGATTTATAAGTTTATCCATCGCGTTCTGTCTCACGTCGCGAAACTCCTTAAGCTTGCTCGAACTCAGCATGTTCTCCACCATGTTCCGGCGAAGTGACCGCCACAGCGGTCCGTAAACTGCGGCATTGACAGAAAATTTGTTGCTGCTGAAGACGATCCTGGTCGGACTTTCCCTCGGTCTGCTAGCGAACTGTGCTCCTCTTTTGATCAAAGCTTCATGGACGAGACTAGCATCACTCAAGATGATCATCAACCTCGTCCCCATCTTAACAGTGAAAATGGGGCCGTAAATTCGTCGCTGTTCTTCCACATACTCAAAAAACTCCTTTCCGGAGCGAGCAACTTGGAAGAGATTCCCAACAATTGGCCAGCCGGGAGGACCGGGAGGAAGGTTTATCCTCTTGGATTTCCTTTTCCAGGCGAGTAACAGAACGAGGGCAGACAGGAGGAAGACACAAACAGTGAAAGGGATAGAAGAGAAAAAGGAAGCAGGAGGAGGAGAGTGAGAAGCCATTGACACTTCTTCAACTGCCATTGCCTGAGAGGTGTGTAAAGAAAGAGCTAAAGAGAAAGGATGGAGATTGGAGGGTATAAAAATGGCGGAAGGGGAGAGATTGCAGGTGAGTGTAATTAAAAGCATTAAATACACGGAGAGTAACAGGGAAAGAAGAAAGGGTATTGGTGGAAGGTGGCAGTTAATTGCTCTCATCAAACTCTGGGTGTGTGTGAACTGTGATCCTAATAAAAGTAAAACCCTCAACCATAACCTAGTTCTTTCCAAACTTACACACGTTCAACAGTTGTTTCTTCACCAGTCTGAACTAAAAAGCCATTCCTTTCTCGAGCTGAAAATAAACTCTCGCAGACTGGGGACGGATGATCGTTGGCCACAATTATCTTAAATAGTAGTGTGATTAGTAGGAATAATATTTAGAAATCAGTAATGGTTGGGATGTTTCAAGGGGACAGGTCTTGTGTTCAGGACGGCTGCTGCTCCAACCACAATCAAAACATAACTCTTTCTCAAGTCCCTGATGCCCAATTGGTCGGCAAATCTCGCTATTATCTTATAGGATCAATTAATCCATGCAACTTTTTCGTTCCAATATTTATTATTAGTGGCCAATCTGCATAGACTCACTAACCTTTAAAGGTTAATGAAAATGGCATAAAAAAAAAAAAAAAAGTAACAAAAAATGAAGGGAGGGAGAAATCGGGGGATAAGCTGGTGGTCCCCCAAAAGTTGGTCCAACATTAATAACCAGTTTGGAGAGAAAATGTTAAATAAGCATTTTAGTGGCACAAACAAACCAGTAACCACTCCTCTCCTTTCCTTTCCCACATGTTATTGTCAGTCATTTAACTCAGTGGGTACTCTCTCTCGATGGACATTAACAAGAGAGTAATAACTCTCTCTCTCTCTCTCCTCTTTAATATTATTGGCATTGTTTGATTTTGGCTCTGCTCAGTCAACCTCTTTTCTAACTCATCAACCGCAACCCTTCCAAAGAATTCTTTATTAATCCTTTTTTTGTGGAAAGTTTTAAGTTTGTCGTGCACGACTCTACTACATTCTTTCTCCTTCTTCTTCAACAGATGCTCAGTTAATGTTTTATTTCCAAATATTGCGAAACCCATTTTATCTTCAACAATAATTTAGGGCGTAACACTGCATTAAGAAACAATTATGCAATTTCTTTTTCCAAAGAATAGCTTGTTTATTTTCTCTCCAACCACACTCAAGCATTGTTGTTGGGTGGTTTATTAGGACCAAAAATAAAGGACATAATCATAAGACTTTTCTTCTTTACAAGTGTACAAAATATGTTTGATTGGCGGAGATCTCAACATCTTTAATTGTTTCATTCTTCTAATTTTTGCCAATTTTCTTCTTTTCAATTTTGTCCTTTTTTTTCCTAGATAAACAACATTCTTTATATGGCATATCACATAAATCAGGCAATTCACTATCACTATCAATTGTTTAATCTCTAATCGTGTTAATTGATTCCAACAATTACTAATCCATGGAGTGCTCTCGGTATCTTTGCCCCATAAACCAATTTAAGCTTGTGAGAGGCATGTGGGGTCCCTCCATTATGACGAGGGGCCCATCCATTAAATAAGAAAAAGTTTTCTTTAAACAAGGGAGTTGTCACCTTTTTGTTGGTCATCCAAAGCAAAACGAGAGGAGAGAAGAAATATTTTTTTGGAGAAGGAGAGAAATAAATAGTTAAAAAATTTTTAGAGATAAAAAAAAAAGAGTGTGAGTGAAAAATAGGCGTTATACTTTTATGCACATTGAAAATTATAAGAGTGATAATTTCTCTTAGTGAATATTTTCTAAAATATTCGATATAAAAAAAATATTATAAATCTTATTTTTCATATTGAGATCTTTCTGGACTCGGTTCATGTGGTTTCTTGCCGATTTGGATTTTCACGTAAAATTTTTGGTGTTCATTTTATCAATTATTTCTATTACTTCTTGTCCGTTATGATTTTACTTCGTGAAAAAATATTACTGGTATTTTTCAGATCGCATCTGCTATTGTTTATCGTACTACTTATTTAGTGGTGTAATTGTACTGTATAAATAAGTTCTGTCTAAGGAGACTGTATTTTAAGTTGGACCGTTTATGACCCCTCTAGTCTTTCTTGGGAACTTACTTGAAAAAGTAATTATGTCTAGGAGATTGTCCAGTACAATTTTTTTTATAAATTATTCTGATCAGTACTCTTCACGTCTTATAACAGTGATATTATTATTATTGTTCCCACCAATTTCGTTATTTTCCAACAAGTAGTATCATAGCTTTGTTATTATGGCAGAAAAAATTGAAATTAAAAAATTTAACGAAAATAATTTCTCTTTGTGAAAATTAAAAATAAATGCGCTATTAACGAGAAATATTTGTGCTATGGTCATCGGTGACAGACCGACGATCATTGAATATGAGAAATATAACAAAGCAGATGATGATGTTATACCCATTTTGCATCTTATTCTAGCAGATGAAATTTTGTCAAGTATCATTGAAATAGTAACTGCCAAACAGATATGAGATATGCTCACAAAATTATATGAGAAGAAGTCGTAGTATAATAAAATTTTTTTGAAAAGAAAATTATATACTCTTCAGATGTCAGAATCTACAACAATGACAAACTACATCAATACTCTCAACACATTATTTTATCAACTTACCGCAATGGAGCACAAAATCAATGAAAATGAAAAAGCGGAACTTTTACTTCAAAGTTTGCCAGATTCATATGATCACCTCATTGTAAATTTGGTCAACAGTATTGCAAAAACAACATTGATGTTCATTGATATTGCAATCGCGATTCTTGATGAAGAAAGTAGGTGGAAGAGCAAGGAGCCCGTTTCTGCGGAGGCTTTATCAATAACGAAAGGAAGATCAAGGGAACGTGGGGCCTATGGAGCCAACACATCAGGAAGATCAAAGTCGAAAAATAAAAAGAGCGTTAAGGGCTATCATTGTGGCAAGATGAGTCACATAAAAAAAAATTACTGAAAGTTGAAGAAAGAACAAAGCTCAAAAGGTGCTAAAAAAGAAATGAAGAGTACGACTGCAGTTGTCTCTGAAGGTGAAGATGTTATTGTCAACCTCACTATGTATGAATCATGTTGGGTGTTTTGTTTGACTCTGGAGTATCTTATCATATTACTTCAAAAGTTGAGTATTTTTAATCTTACATCAGCGGTGATTTGACATTGTTAAAATGGAGAACCGTCACGTTTTCAGAATATTAGACTAAATCTAATATCAGTCGGTGCTCTTAATGAGGCTGGTTACAAGAGTAAATTGGCTAGCGAAAAATAGGAGCTCAGCAAAGGTTCGCTAATCATAGCGAAAGGAATCAAAGAATCTAGCTTGTATGTGACTCGAGTGACTGTGAAGAAAGAATCAGTAAATGCTGCATAAAATGACTTGTCAAGTTGTGGCATAAACGGCTTGGTCACCTGAGTGAAAAAGACTTTAATTACTCAGATGTCTGCGGTTCCATGTCAACGAAAACGTTGGGAGGTACCCAATACATGGTCACATTTATTGATGATCACTCAATGAAGGTTTGAGCTTATGCACTCAATACCAAATATGAGATGTTTAACATTTTCAAATAGTTTCATGATTTCACATAGCGGGAAACTGAAAAGAAATTAAAATGCATTCACACAGACAATGACGGTGAATATATTGGATCATTCGATGAATATTGCAAAATGCACGAGATCAGACACGAAAGATTTTTTTTAAAGAATCCTCAACAAAATGACATTGCGGAAAGAACGAACAGAACTATCATGGAGAAAATAAGAT
Organism: Begonia masoniana; assembly: GCA_022432975.1. NCBI lineage: Eukaryota > Viridiplantae > Streptophyta > Magnoliopsida > Cucurbitales > Begoniaceae > Begonia > Begonia masoniana. The sequence goes on from CM039504.1 coordinate 456,067, forward strand.
GCATGCTATTACATTCAAAACTTCCCAAAACATTCTGAGGAGAAGCAATGAATATCGCAGTAAATGTCATCAACTTGTCTCCATCAGCACTTCTGGGTGGAGAAGTGCCAAACAGATTATGGACAGGAAATAAGGTCTCTTATAAACATCTAAAGATGTTTGGATGCAGAACATTAACGGTAAAATTCATTTTTTTTTTATTATTTCAGCTACTTCATCAGCATCACATGTCTGCAAGACCCAAAATCAAGCTGCGCATACTGCGAATTTGAAGAAGAAAGGATCATCGAGAAGGTAACGACCGACTGAAAATTTTTGTACTCGTGTTTTTCACCACCTCATAGTGTAACACTCTTTCATTGATCTCATCTTAGAGCCATGATCATTTCTTCGATTCTCTCAGATAACTTGCAGAAATTATTACTCTCTCTGGCTGCATAATAACTCTAGACAAAGTTAATCAGCCTGGCATAAGCAACTATAAATGATGACAGTGAAGAAATCTGGAAATTTAGTACCTGCGGAATCACAAAAATAATAACCATCAACTTCCATTGTTTCTATGCGTTGTATGCATTACTCGTGAGCTTTGAAGGTTTTGTCTCAGGCACATATTGCTTCCCAACACGACTCCTTGACAACTCAAACCCGCAACCCAACTTCATTTGCTGCATAACTTATATCTTTCTCATAGAATTCACATGGGTTCCTGAGACAAGTAATTCAAAACTGTCCAGAAAAGTGTTTCCTGTCTTACGAGCGGATGATATAATCGGCGATATAGCTGCAATAACGACGTAATTCTCTTCATTTCCCACGTCTATTTCGTATAATTCTTGAAAAACCTTCTTCAAAGTATGTATTAGTGTCTCGTAGAACCTTTTATTAAGAGGTACTACGTTTATAACTAGAATTCCATGCTGGCAAAGAAGAGATCTAGCAGCTAAAAGGACTTCTTCTCTGACAAATTCTACTGGGGGAGCACTAGTTCCTTCTCTAGCATCACTAGAATCCAAATCCACCATAATCACGTCGAAGTTACTTCTATAATCATTTTCTTCACTAAAAGAACACTGATTTTGAACTTCTTGAGAATCAGACAAGTCTGATTTGCGGTTAACTTTTCCATTTGCAAGATTCATGATGAAGTCCAAAGCGTCTCCTACACAAATTCGAGTAAATTCATCAGCTTTTAATCTAAAATACTTCCTTGCAATTTTCAAAACCTCCCCGTCGATTTCCACTCCCACAACTTCAAAATCCAAATGATTTCTTAGAAAGTCAAGCAGAGCCCCTCCTCCAACCCCCAGACACAAAGCTTTAGGCCTACGCCCATTTCGAGTCTGTTCCTCAATACTAGAAGCAATCAATGAAAGGCTTGCCCCCATTGGAGCCAAGTAAGGGTGAACCAGATCTCCGTTGTCGTCAGGCATAAACTCCATTCCTCCGATTTCCACACAATCCATGGATGAACCCGCTTTAGGAACAATACGAATCTCTGTTTGAATTAAATTAGGCATTCTCTTAAACCTCAATCGCCTTCGAAATTCCCTCTGTTTCACTTTTCCCAACTCAACTTCACACTCAATTTCCACATCCTCTACTTGCATTTCACCGACGAAAGATCCTACACATCTCTCCAACACTAAACCACATATCAGATTGTCCTCGTAACTCAAAATGGGTATTTCAGGAACTCCTTTTTCAAAACAAGATTTAGGAGCTAAAGCAAGAAGAAGAGGTTTCAGACTTACTTCCAGTCCGTCCCTTAAGGTCGTATCAATTTTCAGAGGACGGCGGTAAAAAGCAGGGGGAAAATCGGCGCCTGGATTGTTTCCGAGCAGAATCAAGCGCGAAACCATGGGCGAATTTTGGAGAAGCTGGAGTTGACCCGATTCGGTGGAGAAAATCCAGTCGGTTTCGCGAAACTCAGGGACGAACATGGCGGCAACAAAGGGCGAATCAGAGGATTTGATCGGAGAATCGATGACGGAAACACGGAGGAGAGAATGGGAGAGAGATGGATTGGGAAAAGTGAAAGTTATGAAACGAGAGGGCTCCAGAGTTTCAAACATGCTCCGTTCCACCGCCATGGAAATCTCGTTCCTTTTCCCGGCAACCATTAAAGCACCTTCTTTTATAAAATAATAAAAATAATATTTAATTTTTTAAATACAAAAGTGGGCCTGTCTATATATTATGGCCCATTCTCCACTTCTTCGCTTTAGCCCAAACTATCTGCTAACTTGCTGCGATTGTTAGGGTTTAACGTCGGACGAAGAAGAAAAGTTGTGGGGTTTTGTTAGGGTTTTTCCCCCTTGGAATTTCCTTGCCATGGACGGATTGAAAGTTTCGGATGCTAATTTGCTTGTGCACGTTCACCCCTCCAAAAGCAATTCGGTTTCCGAAGCCGTTCTCCGCGAGCTTGGCTCCATGCTTTTCAAGTAATCATTGTCTAATTTGTTTTACAATTGACTATGCTGGACTTACTCGATTGTTGGTTTTTCGCTTCTTGGGGGAGGCGTTTCAACAGCAATGTAAACTATCCATTTTAAGGAAAGAAGAAAAGGGCTGGTTAATGTCATTTTAGTAGCTAAATTGCCGGACATGTCAGTGCTTTGTGACTGAATTTGTTAAATCGTGACTAAGAATCTTGAATTTTTTATGAGTGCATGACTTTATTCTAAGCGTTGATCGTCATTCGTATATAATATCCCCCATTTTATGTAATAATAGTATGGGAATTGACGGGACAATCTAATTTTTAATTTTTTTTTTTCATGTGTGCTTTGCAGGTTCAATGAAAATTTTGAAGGTGTGTTGTTGGCATATGATGTAGAGATTCTTGGAAAAAACGCCAAGATTCTTTCTGGAATTCATCCTTATTTTAGTGTTAGACTCAAGGCAAAGCTGTTACTTTTCTCCCCGATGCCAGATATGCTTTTAGGTAATTTTGTGATGAACCCTAGCCTATCAACTTGATCTCATTCTTTATCTCTATATGTATTCCATATGTATCTAAATATTATTGGTTATTGGTGCGCATACAACGTAATTTTTCCATATGCCTACCACATATTAGCAATTGCCTTATTATCAATACCATACTATACACTTTGTTTTTTTTACTCTGATGCTAAAAGACATACTTTATCGGTGCTATCATATCAATTCTTTCATAGTCTTATTATAATGCATTTGGTAACCTTGTACTCTGATGAGCCACCTCTCAGTTGAATATAGTAGGTATTCGGCAATTATGAGTGCCATGTGGTACTCCTTTAATTTGCATGGGGTAGTTATAACTGCCATATGCCACTTCTTTTATTTGTGTATCAGATAATTATTTTAAATTTGAAGTGAAATTTATCTAGAAGTTATTTACAGAGATGGTGGAGGAAATAAATAGCTGAGAAAATGAGTTTTTAGGGTAGAGAAAATGTCATAACGGTGGTTTGTAAATTTCTGGTGGAATTCGTGAGTGTTATATTTATGTTATTGTATTGAATATTTTTAAGAATTAATATTTCACTAACATTATGTTATTTTTCAATGAAGTATTCTAATTTGTTCCCAATCTATTACTTTCAGAGGGGAAAGTGGTGAAAATTAAAGAAGAGTCCATTCACTGTGATCGTTTTGGGCTTTTCTTCTGCTACGATAACCGATAATGACATTCGTAAAGAATTCAAATACAAAACTGTATGTAATTGTTGTTGTTAGCATCCGCTTTCATAGTTTTTTTTAATTTTGAAAAACGGGTATTGGCTGATTTTGATTATACTGTGATTTGACTATAACAGAAACATGACGAAGGCATATTTTCAAGCAGAACACACAAGCGACATGTGATAAAGATCGGAACGATGATACGCTTTTTAGTGAAGAGGTGGCATTATGTTTAATTATGTTCACTTTAGCAATAATAAAATGGAAATGGAAATTGAAATTATACTCAGTGGGTTTGTTATTTAATTCTGAAATCATTATTAAAAAATGTGGTAATGTTATTCTGAGCCAAAAGGTTGAGAATGTTTGTGTTAATCTTTCTTGAATAATTGTGATAATTCAAACCATATCTAGCCCTTAATAATTGCTAAGCGTATAACTTATAGTCATTAAAGTATATTATATTGTCCATATTGACAATTGACGCGCATAAGTTAAATATAGGGTGTTGATTTGATCAATATCCTCTTTGCAGTTTTGATGAGGAAATATTACACATATCTGGATCGTTAGTTCCAGATCATACAGGAAGCATCCTTTGGCTGGAGAAGAGTTTGAAAGGTGTTTCTTTAACCAACAGGTTTGTGAGAGAATTTTAGATTCTTAGGTCCAAACAAATTGAATTTTGCTTCATTTCATCAAATAATCTACTTTTCTGAAAAATTGTCTAAATTCTGTAGGGTTGACAAGAGAAGGGGAGAGGGAGAAGGAGAATCAGTCCTTAAAGATAACGGAACAACTGCCAATGTGGAGGCATTTACAACAAATCATGACCATTACATGAAGAAGTCGAAAAGACAGAGATCCAACAAAGAGTCCTGAATCAACTAAGGATCTTCTTTATACTGGAAATATTGTTATTCTGGTTGAGGTAAGCTTCGTTTTCCTCATTTAAAGTCATTTTGACCTTGTTGCAAAGCTTCATACTACTTTCTAAGGGAGGGCCAGGCCATCAGACTTTATGCTAAATAGCAACCCCTTGAACGCCTCGTTTCAAGAAGAAAAAAGTTAGTGACTAATTGTCTAATTGGCTCTCGGGTTATAGCAAGCTACATAGATTGAAGATACATAGTGAATTATCTGTTTCACTTCACTTACCTCGAGTTGCTAATATGGGTAACTAAATTCGTGAACTAAAAAAAGGGGTTCTTTTTTCTTGCTCAGTTCTCTGACCTCTGTCACGATGATGATGATGACGATATGCACCATCTCCATCTGCATTAAATGATTTGAAGCCAATCGGCCCTAAAGAATAGGTACAATGGTGACATGCTTTAAAATCAATGCCAAATCACTAGTTTTTGCTGTAATAGTAGACTTTTAGTTTGTTATCAATTTGCTCAATTTGGTCCGTGGATAGGTTGTATGTAGCGACCTTGCATTCTAGTACAAGCCTTATTGTGCCCAACTCCACTCTCCCAACTATAAAAGTAGATGTCATATTGTCTTATTACAGGTCGATGGTCATAATTTTCTGTTTTTGTCGCCTGATCAATACATGATAACTGATGATCGTCAATCATCTCACATGAGAAGTTAATACTAAAGAATCAACATCCAAAGGGAAGAGCCAGGTTTTCTTCTCGCACTGCACAAAAGACAAATAGCAAAACAGATTTGAAATTTCAAATGACACTACTTATAGCAGCACTTTCTTGGCATACAATTTTTAAAATAAAATAAAAAATGGGAAAAACATTGGATTTAAAACTATATTTTGATGCATTTATGAGAATTATTTACTTTCAATGAAAGTCGAAAGTGTAGAGGTAAATACGTTCGGCTCACACTCAGACACCAACAAAAATAGGGAGAAAAACTCTCAAAGCATATAAATGTCATTGGTTTACAATGGGCTAAAATTTGCTTATACCCTGATGGGAATTGGACAATCGAGTAACATTCTTCCTAAGATTGTGTTCTATAAAATCATTACCCCCTGCAACAGCAGATGCTTCTTCCGCATTTTGAATCCCTGCAAGCTTATGTTCGTGAGTAGTCCTCTTTTATAGAAGAATAAGTGATGGTTCAAACAACTAAAACCACTTGAATTGATTCACTCAATATCATTATAAGCCTGATCCCGAGCCAAACTGAGGAAAAAAAAAAAATGAATCAGTTTTGCAGCAGAGTGGAAGAAGACGTGCCTAAAATAAAAATGCAAGTTATGGTCATTTCACTTTGTGGTTAAAGACAATAGAAGACTATCTCAATCATTAGAATGATGCTAAATTTTCTCGCCAGCTCAACTTCTAACCAGACACTCACACGCTGTCAACTTCACCTGTTCTAACTCAGTTATGCAACTACCTATTTGAAAAAAAAGAGCTATCCTAAGAGAGAATGGATCTGGCTGCAATAACAAAATACTGATACTGCTAACCTCTTAAATGTACATACTACCTTCGATGGTTATGGATAAAACTGATTGCCATATATATGAGCCAACACTTTATTGACAAAACAAACAAATAAAACTACCAAAAGAAACATTCTCCTTCATGTTGCAAAAAGAGTGTATTGTCGTCAGAAGTAAGTCGCAGCTTCCAAACAAAAACAATTATGAGAGGAATATTTTGTTGATCCTACTCGGACCTGATCTTTGTTGGGATAGGGATTGGGATATAAAATTACATCTATCATCCAAAATATAAATATTAGCAAGAGGTATGTCAATCTACATACCTTTGACAGGTTTTCTTCTTCAAATATGCAAATATTGATGGACTGGCAAAATCATGACCTTTTACTGGTAATAGTATCATCCATGGACAATCTATGAACTGATCCCCTCAAGAGATATTGCATCGCGGAATCAGAAGCAGCAGTGACGCAATCATTAAAGACCACAGTACATGGATTTCCAGATACCAACTGCCTAATAGATCTAATGACATTAAGATGGCCGATTCTTGAAAAACATTCCAGCCCATCCACAACCTAGAAAATATCAAAATATAAATAAAGAATGGAAGATAACGTTGAAATTACATTTTGACTTGTAGTTCCTATTTACTAATACCTGTGAAGGCGTGCAAAAGAATTTCCATGAGACATGGGCAAAGGCCATCCAAAGATATGTACAGTATTAGCGGATGTAGAAGCGCATAAGGGGGCAAAAAATTTCATTAACTTTTATTACTAATGGTAAATAAGTATATCCCATTCATGTGCAAAATGTACAATAAAAGGAGATTACTATGAAGTTAATGTCGTAAACCATGATATTTGACATAAATTCTGAGCACATAACCATTAAAAGACGGATTTAAAAGACAGAATGATGCTCAAACATTACCAATAAAGAGACCCCAGAGATGTCTATGGCTTTAACTGAAACAAGCTCCACAAGTCTCTCGGGTGTGGACACAAGAAACTCAGGCTCACAGCTCTTCAAACTGAAAAAGAAAAGACAAAAAATAGTCGAAATTATTAGACTAGAAATAAGACCGCCAAAATTTTAACAAACAGACTCAATCCTTTCCGAAACAATATGATAAAGCCTATAAAACAACAAGCTACTATCATTTCTTCATTATAGATTGAGATCTTCTTCGAACTTAATGCACAAATAGAGAGAATAGCAGCAAATAGCATCTCCTGCATATTCGTGGAAGTCAATCTCATTTAGAAAGGCCGGTTTGACCTACTATTGGATTTGAACCAATGACTCTCGCCGTATGAAAGCGAGACTCTAACCACTGAGTCAAGTAGGTCAAGCTGAGTCAAGTCAGAGCCCAGATGCTTTCATGTTTTTAACAGCAAGTCTGAAATGTAGACCTGAGAACACAGAGAGACAGAGAGGGAGATAGAGAGAGGACCCGAAGTACTCAGGCGTTACATAATTCCACTCTTCTGACGTTAGACAAATGTAACATCATGAACCAAAGGTTTTTTATAACTATTCAAATAGAGATAATAAAGCTAAGAAAAATCTTACTTATCTCAAACTAAAGATTCATTCAAAAGCATATGCATTGGTTTATTAAAGGATAACGTGGAAAAAGTGTAATGCAAACGAACTATTGATGATATGATTACAGATTAGATTGTATGTGTGAAAATTGTCCCTAATATGAAATCAATAGACTTAAAAAGAGGTCTATAGAACTTGCATTTACCCTTGAATTTGATGGTCCAATGGGGCACCCGGATGTATACTCACTGTATGTATTCCAAGAGCCTTCAATGGTTTGCACACTGATCGAACCTGAAATCAGAATATTAACAAATAAGGTATTAAAGCATCTTACCCAGAGGACTGATAAGTTGTAAATGCAGGAATCACAAGATCATGGTGACAATATTTCTGAATTCAGGAATGACGAGATCATCGTGACAGTTTCTTATTGAATAGAAAAATTTCGCAACAGTCAGTATATTCTGCCACTGCAGTAATATATTCTTCTCTAGTAACATGCACAAAGCAATTCCTGTGGATTAATTGGAGTAAAACTGAAAATTTGGCAAAACATTGACAAGTCGAACAAACCTTATTGGCTTTCTCTTGGGTTGGAACGAGGAATAAAAGGAAGGGGCTATTGAATGATTGGCCTTCTTTTTCTTTTGTAGTAATAGTATCAGCGGCAGATGAAACAATCCATGCAACTTTCTCAACTGTAGAAGAATATTTGCTCGTGTCCAATACATCCTTGCCAGCTGAATAACACTTCCAGAACTCAACGCCCCATGAATAAACGAATAAAGGTTTCTCCTCGTCAAAATTGTAAGTGCAATCATTCCGTAATGCATTTTCTATAGCATTTAAGCAAAGAATATGAAATTTCGACGGAGGTTCAGAATTTTCACAGACCTCTCCATGATGATATCCGTGATCTATATCATTTATTCGAATATTTGTTTCACCAGAATCAACAGAGCTCGCTTTGCAAAATTTATCACTACTAGCGAGTGCACGTCTAAGATCTTCTTTCAAGCTGGTAACGTCCTCATTTTGAAGGTTTAGACTACCAACATTCTTGCCACCTTGTCCAATAATGCCATTCCTTGAAAATAAATTTCCTTCGAAACTTTCTGCTCGGCCAGCCGTGGATGCACTGACATCTTAGTTTCCTTCCCTTTAGAATCAATTTTATCATTCCTTTGTCTATCATTGAAAGGATCACCAGGAGTAGGCAGACTAAAGCACATTCCCTGTTGATCAACAGTGATAAAAACTTAAAAATCAAATCTGGTAACTAATAAAAAATGGTACCATATGCATTAAATCAATGATTTGATTTCTACTTTACCTGCTTCTGAGTGAAACATTTTACATGCTGATATTCAGTAAAAAAAATTACTATAGCCCCTTAACGTACCAAACCCAGACATTCTTTTCTTTTTCAATAAAAGGGCTGAAGAAATAAGAAAAATCTATAATATCAAAAAAATAAATTATCTCTTCTTTAGCAGAACCTATCTCTACCCGCCAAACAAATTAAAATACGAAGTTCCATGCTAAAAAAAAAAAAAAAAAACAATACGCGTATACTATTGCACACCATTTTTCACGAGAAAATAAAAAGTATATCGTAGCGTGAATGAGTAAAAAAAATACAAACTAAATTGAATTCATGGGAGTTACCTGGCATTTGCTGCGTTTTCCGGATTTCCTACGCTTCTTGGCGGCGATGATGGCGGCAATACGAGAAGAAACTGATGAAGCATGATCTCTTTGAAGCTTCTTTCGGTTGGCTTTGTTCTTTTTCTTCCTCAACGCATCGTCGCCTTTCGCCATTGAAGCAGAGCTAGAGAGAGCGAGAGAGAGGCGGGAGACCCCAACACCAACTGTAAGAGTTTGAGCGATAGGTTACCTTCTTTTTGCAAAAATAACCCTAAAAATGAGTGCCTATGAAGTGTTAAAGTTACAAAAAAGGGAAAGTGTGTTATTTTTCAATTAAGAAGCAAAATTTTGAGTTACTGGGTAATGGGTTCTAATTCATAGATCGGCCCATTAATGAATCGGCCCATTCACAAGCCTTTATTCTTTTCTTATTTAATATTTTGATTATTAAATTATTTTCTATTTTTCAACTTATTTATGCCAAAGATACGACTTTGACTCTTACCCATTGGCTAGATCTGGAATCTGGATGGACCCTTAATTAAATTCATAATTCAAAGTATATTTTACGTTTGAATTTTATTTCAATTATTAGATGACGTGCAATTTGAACTCAAATACTGATGATAGCAACAAGATAGTCAATGGAGACACACCAACACAATGCGTGGTGCGGACAACAAACTGGAAGCAATCAAAATTCAGAATGTGTCCAAGAGTCCTACTAACTATGAAGACCATAAATGAGGTTTGACTCCAACTACAACTGTATTTGTGCTAAGCTTGGACCACTTTTGGTTTCGTGTTCTCACAGAAACATTGTTTAATATTGACAGATCATCTTCCATTTATTAATTAAGTGGTTGATCGACCAATTGCACTATTTTTTCTTGGAATTTTCCATGCAGTCTTTACTTTTTGCGTTGACTTAAATCATTTGTCAAAACAAGCATTGTAAGCATGTGCAATCATGTTTGACTTTTATGCTTGGAGTAGCTCTACTACTTTGTCTTTGCTAACTTATGGTTTTCACTTTGTAATTAAAATTCTCTCGAGTAAAATTACAATATTTCGTATTAAGATTGACGGGGGAGAGATCGAGACTTTCTTTTGCGACAAATAATGTATTTTTCTAATCTCATTAAGGGTATTGTTTTATCTATAAATTCATGAAAGATAAAGTCGCAAAACTAGCAGTTGTATCTCTAATTTTAAATAGTGATATTATATTCTCTATGTTGTTTTTTCTCGAAAATGTCTGTCATATCACTATCTACTTTAAACTACCTTGTAACAAGCAACAACATGTTAAGAATTCAATGATTTTACTCGACTCCTAATTTTATCGATATTGAGTGGATGGAGAACGGGGGACCACTGACCTAACCAATCCTTCTTTTGTGTCATTGGAGTGCAAAATACATCATTATTTAGTGGTTGAAAATGAAATGGTCCAAAATTTCTACCATTTTCTTAAATGTTCATAGACCCAATTGCGTATAAAATAATGCCAAATTGATTGACCTAACTGCGCATAACAGTGAAAGTACGATGCAATAAATCAAGGAAGGGGTAGAAAGAAATGGATGATTAATAGGGGCCTATATGTGCAAATAACAGTTTTAACAGAAGTCGCATTAATTCCACTCGGTTTCTGCCTTCTCTATATTTTCTTCTTCCTCAAATTGTCCACCTCAAGTTCTCTCTCTCTCTCTCTCTGCTTACCCCTTCTTTTGCCGCTGGTGGAAACCCCGCGGGGTCGGTGAGTTTTCGCGTTGAATTTGGTGAACATTTTTTTGTTTATTTTCATGACATCGATATAGTTTCGCTTTACCTGGTTTGGATTTCTTGCGTCTCTATATTTTGCGCTGGATGGAAAACAGTGTCTCCTGAATGATGAGGTTTTACGTATTTTTCTGTTTCCTTTCTCCTCGCGAATTAGGATAGCTGTATACTGTTGGGAAGTGTGAGCAAGCAACTTTTCGAATAGAGTGAGTGATTTTTGTATCGTGGTTGCTTCTGTCGGCTCAGATGTGTGTGTCTGTGTAATTTATGGAGCTATGAGTATTTTGACCGAGAAAACGGGCTTTTACCATATATTGACTTCATGTTTAAACTTTCGTGGATAGGAAATTGACGGAAGTACGAGGTTGGACGGTATATTATACTTAGTTTATCGTGGTCGAAGAGAAAAAGTGAAATTTTTTCATGAAATTTGGTTTTTGAATTTGTCAAATAGAAGAATCAAAGCTATCTCACCAGAAAGAGCCACTGGGAAAAGAGAAACAATTCCTGTTCTGTAATGTTTTATCGGTTTGACTTGCTTTGACGTGTCTTACATGTATGGAATTGAAATGCAAAAAACGAACATGATACCGGCTTTTCCACAATGGAAGTTTCCAAATATAGTATGTATTTAGTTTCTTGTAAAATGAAAAAATAGAGTTTATTTGTAAATCTGATTCCTCAGCTTGATGGGTCTTCCCCAAGAAGATCTGGTTTGCTAACATCTCAATGAATGAGTTATTTTAGCCCGCTTACCTTCATTTTTCAGTTTTTTCTTGCACCATAGTTTTGTTTAACTGTATCAATTATCTTGATTACAGTACAACTATAGTTTCAAGAATAGATTCTGAAAATAATTTCTTCTCTCAATTTAGGTGCTAGTGGTTTGATTGGGTCAGTACACTGTTCACTTCAGAGCTAGGAGCTCGTATCGGATTATACTGTGTGAGAGATGGTTTCAGAGTCATGGTATCGTATTCTTTTGAAGACTCCAAGAAGGCGTGAAGCCAATCAACAGAAAGCTTTGGTAGGAGTATTGGCATTTGAAGTTGCAAGCTTGATGTCTAAGCTTATCCATTTATGGAGGTTTTTGGGTGATAAGCAGATCATCGAGTTGAGAGAAGCGATATCCAATTCAGTGGGTTTAAAAAAGCTCGTCTCTGATGATGACGAGTATATTGTACGTTTAATATGTGCGGAGCTCGAAGAAAACGTGATACAGATAGCAAAATCTGTTGCTAGACTCGGGAGAAAATGCAGTGATCCGGGTTTGAAATGCTTTGAGCACATTTTTAGCGATTTAATTCGAAATGGCGCTGCTCCATATGGTTGGATATTTTCCTGGAAGAAAATGGAAAGAAAAGTGAAGAAAATGGAAAGGTTTGTATCAGTAAATACAACTTTGTATCAAGAGACAGAAACTCTTTCAGATCTTGAACGAACAGTGAGAAGGATGAAGGGAAACGAAGACTTTTACGCGGCAGATTTGGTCGAGTTTCAGAAGAAGGTTGCAAAAAAAGGGGCAGATGTAAAGAATTTGTGCGAGCGTTCTCTGTGGAACAGAACTTATGATTATGCAGTTTTTCTTCTTGCTCGATCTCTTTTCACAGTTTTTTGTAGGATTAAACATGTATTTGGATTCAAGCAGATGTTTGACTCTGGTGGAAGGAATTACTCGAGCATACAAAATTATGATAATATTCGTGGAAGTCAATCAGTTTTGACTCTGAAGCAATCTTTGTTACATCCAACCAAGAACGGCCTTGGAAGATTTGCTTCAGGTCCTTTGAGGAGAATTAGTGTTAAATCAGGGCAGTTTTCAAAAGTTAGTGAAATAAACACTTTCTATTCGGGATCTCTTGCCGGATCAGTTACAGTTTCAGGTCCTCTTGCAAGACATAGCTCTGGAAAAGATGGAAATTTCAATGTTTATTCAGGTCCTCTGGAGAAGCCAAGTGCCAAATCAAGCTTGATTTCTGAAACAGATAAACACAGCAAAAAACTGTGGCTATCTGGTGTTCTTTCATTCCACAGTTATTCCAAGAAACCGCATCAGAAACCAAATGGGTTGACCCAAGTTGGACCTCTTAAAGCACATACAATATCTCCCATTGTAGGTCGCCACTTAAATTTTAATGGTTTTCATTCCGGGATTCTGGATGGGGCCAGAGATTCTAGCTCAGAACCTGCTGATCCTCAAGGCCGTGCTGATGTTATCGAAACATCGTTGAATTTTAGGTGCAGATTGTTCGATGCGCCACCGGAAACTCTCGGAGCTACTGCTTTGTCTCTGCATTATGCAAATGTTGTCATTGTAATTGAAAAACTCGCAGCCTCGCCTTACTTACTTGGCCTCAATGCAAGAGATGACTTGTACAATATGCTGCCAGCCACTATAAGAACCTCTCTTAGAGCAAGGCTAAGGCCCTTCTCAAATGGCTTGACTTCATCAATTTACGACACAGTTCTTGCAGCCGAGTGGAGCAAGGCAATGACGGGGATATTGGAATGGCTGTCACCACTCGCTCATAACACGATAAGATGGCAGTCGGAGCGAAGTTTTGAGCAGCACAACACTTTAGAGAGGACAAATGTGCTTCTTGTACAAACCCTTTACTTTGCCAATCAAGAAAAGATCGAAACAATGATCACAGAGCTTCTTGTGGGGCTGAATTATGTATGGAGACTTCGCAGAGAACTTGATGCAAAGTCTCTGTTTGAATGTTCCGCCATCAGCAGTAGAATATCCGACGAATACTTGGACGTCGATGGGTGAACTTGATTTCCATCCTCGGATATTTCCGGTCAAATCTCCGGGCGATCACTAGAAGAACAAGTTGGAGAACCATACATGTAGAATTAACGTCGTAAATGTAAATTTGTGAGACTTCTCCTATTTGGTTATGAGGGTACGTTTTGCAATATAAATAATGTAGCAATACTCTGAGTTACACAGGACTCAAAATATACATTATGCCACGTTACATTCATATAGAAATTGTGAACATTATTGCGTGTAACATGGGCAGAAAGGGGTGAAAGGAAAAAAAATGATAAATAGAGGCCTATAATTGCAAATAACAGTAGAAAATTCACTTCCACTCGGTGTCCGTTTGTCCCTCTGAATCTGCTTCTTCCACACTACAGCTCTCTTTCTGACTCTCTCTCTGCTTCGGCCTTCCCTTTGCCGCTGGAGGAGTCCCTGCGTGATCGGTGAGTTTCTCATGGAATTTCCAGAATATTCAATTTTTTTTCTTTTGTTATCAGCATGGACATGATTTCGCTTTTCCCACATTTGCTTTTCTCGTATCTTTATATTATTCGCTATGGGGGAAAATAATGTCTTCTGAATGATTATGTTATGTTTATTTATTTGTTTTGTTTTCTGAGAATAACGATAGCTTTATGATGTCGGAAGTGTGAGCAGGCAATGTTTTGAATGGAGCGAATATTCTGTGTCGATTCAGACGTGTTTATATATTTTAGACTCACGGAGCTTTTGATATTTTGAATGGGAGAATGGGATTTTATCATATTTGGCTTCACGTTTAAATCTTTGTGGATTTGAAATTGACGAAAAATACGAGTGTAAATGGTATATTATATTTAGTTATTACGATCGCAAGGCAACAGGGAAATTTTTTTAGCGCAATTTAGTCTTTTAAGTTGGTTGAAGACTAGAAACAAGGTGATTTCGCTAGAAAGGGTTATAAGGAAATGGGTTATAAAGCCCGTCAATTTGCAATACTTCCAATTTGAAAGGATAATAACACAAAAATTTACCAGTTAAACTTTGTTTATGATATCTGATATGTAATGATTTTTTAACGAAATTGTTAATGATTTTTCTTTTATCGTTTTATCGCAAGTCTTCTATGAACTATGAACATTACTTAAATGCGAAAGAAATGGATTCAGGGTCCTCACTGTGGTTATTTCCAGTATGAATACTCAGCTGAAGAGCTATCCCCTAAGAGAAACAGCTGTTCCTCACATCTTAACGAATGAGAATTTTTGGTTCTCTCGCCCTGATTTTTCTATCTTTTGCTAGTACCTATAATTTAGTTTAACTGTATCATATATCTTGTTTACAACGCATATATCTTCTCTCAATTCAGGTGCTCATTGTTTGGTCAGATCAATACACCGTTCACTGCAAAGCAAGGAGCTCATATTATTTGATACAGATATATACATACATCTGTATAAGAGATGGTTTCAGAGTCATGGCTTCGCAGTCTTTTCAAGACTCCAAGAAAGGGTGAAACTATTTCGCAGAAAGTTTTGGTAGGAGTATTGGCATTTGAAGTTGCAAGCTCGATGTCTATGCTAATCCATCTATGGAAGTTTTTGGGTAATGAGCAGATCATTAAGTTTAGAGAAGAGATATCAAATTCAGCGGGTTTAAAAAAGCTTGTTTCTGCTGACAACGAGTATATTGTACGTTTAATATGTGCAGAGCTTGTAGAAAACATGATGCATGTGGCAAAATCTGTTGCTAGACTGGGGAGGAAATGCAGTCATCCAGGGTTGAAGAGCTTTGAACGTGCTTATAACGATTTAATTCAAAATGGTGCTGCGCAAATGGTTGGATACTTTCCTGGAAGAAAATGGAAAGAAAAGTAGAGAAAATGGAAAGGTTTGTATCAGTTAACGCAACTTTTTATGAAGAGACTGAAACTCTTTCGGATATAGAACGAACAGTGAGAAGGATGAAGGGAAACAAAGACTTATATGGGCAGATTTGGTTGAATTTCGGAAGAAGGTTGCTCAAAAACGGGCAGATTTAAAGAATTTGTGTGAGCTTTCTCTGTGGAACAGAACTGATAATGATACAGTTTTTGTTCTTGCCTGATCTCTTTTCACGGTGTTTAGCAAGATCAAACATGTATCCGGAATCTAGCAGATGGCTGATTGTGGTGGAAGGAATCAGTCGCGTAGACAAAACTACTATAAAATTCTGCTGTTAGTTTCAGTTCTTTAATTTTCCTTGTAATGGTGCTTTCAGCTTTGTTACTACGCAGAGTAGAGATAATCCTAAAGCTTGAAAATCTTGGATTTGAAGGTACCATCGTGTGTTTACAATCTTGTGTTGAAGACTTCATTATTGTTAAGAGCAACAAAATGCTGAAGACTGCATCTTTTGGTGTATATGGAAGCAGAGTAACAAGAGTCCACTGTTCAAGTTGATTTGTTTTGGCGCAAGACACAGTAAACTTTTGGGTAAAATGGCACATGATTATTGTTCTGATAAGCGATCCATTTTAGTAATCTCTTAGACTGACAGACTCAAGTGCAGAGAGGAAGAGACACCCAGAAATTGTTGGCGTTTTATTTGTCCAGAAAATAGTAGTAGTATTTGAAACCAAGAGAGTACCCAACATTGCAAACGCTATCCCTACTTCCACTGTTTTTCACATACCTTCATCTGCAACTTCGTCCTCTTTCTTTTCGTCTCCATCATCAGATTTCTTCTGCCCGGCTCTTCTCTCGTTCCACCTAGCCCATACCCATCTTACTACCAGAAACCCTCCCAACGCATACACCTGTCGTCACCGAACCCACATCCATACAGAAGAGTCACATATTATTACTTCTCTCGAATTGAAAGATTCAAACCAAACCCTGAGAAGAGGAGGGGAAATCGAGGCGTACCTGCCAGAGAACTACTGGATTCGACGTCTTCCCGGACTCTTCGACCTCCGCCTCCAGTGGCGGTGGAACCGCCCACTCCGCCCTCGGAAACGTAACAACATCAGGTCGCCTGGATCTGTCTTCGTCTCCTCCGCCATCGATGACCTTTTCTGCTCCAAGACTCTCTTTGACTCCGGGGCCAGCTACGGACTGTTGGTTGAAGAAAGGAAAACGGAGCTCAAACTTGGGGAAAAACGAGAAAAGATTAGTAGGTAAGGGTGCTCTGTCTGCACCATTCGTGGCAATTTCAGGCTTACCTTCCATAATCGAAGGGAAAGCGAAGCAGGAGAAGTGAGAAGGAAAAAGGGGGAGAAGCGGCGGAAGTAATGACGAAGCGCCCAAGGAGCAATCTTGCTATATCCAATTACAATAATTTAAAGCTGGCTCGGCTTAAAAGCTTTACGTTAGTTTCACGCTTCACCAAATGGCTCGTGCATGGAATTGGAGGTGTACACTAATTTCTCATTTATAAATTAATTACGAATAATTATTTATTTTATTAATTAGTGTAATTAATTAATTATTATATTAATTATAAAAATGAAATTATATGGATTTGGCGGCTAAGGGAATAGTTGGAGACCTTGGTCGTTTCATGCATGGTTGGCAGCGGTTTCGAAAACCTGAACTATGCTGCGAATGATAACGAGGGAGGTATCTTCTCTCCTTCTTCGCAGTCCTTGTCGCCTTTCCAATCTTAATCACAATGTCTCTTCCTTCTCCTCGTTTTCGATTTCCTCTGATCTTCTTCTATCCGATCCTCTCCCTTTGCACCCAAAACGCTTGATCGATCTTTTCCTCAGATTCTCCTCCAGCTTCAGAGCTACTCTCCAGTTCCACTCTTTCATCATCACTTCCGGTTCACTTCTCCGTTCTTCTACCTATTTTTTTCTCCTCTTCAACACTCTAGTTCGATTCAACCCTCTCTACAGACATCGTGTTCACATTTCGTCTCTTCCTCATTCCTACGACACCTTCATCTACTCTTTCCTTCTCCATTGCTGTGCAGACTGGTGCTTTATTGGTCCTGTTTTTCAGCTTCACGCCCTCTCCTTGAAGCTTGGATTTCAATTACACCTCTACGTTGGGACGGCCTTACTTCGCTCCTATTCCACTTCTGGTTATTTGCTCGAAGCACTTGTCTTGTTCGACGAAATGCCCGTTAGAAACACTATCACTTGGAATGTCGTGATCACTGGTTTAACCAAATGGGGTGAGCTCAGGCGTGCTCGATCTCTTTTTGATCAAATGCCTAAAAGGACAGTGATATCTTGGACTGCAGTAATCGATGGATATACACGCAAAAACCAGCACACAGAAGCTGCGGCTTTGTTTCGAAGAATGGTGCTAGAGGAAGGTTTCAATCCGAGTGAGATAACACTTCTAACCATCTTTCCATCTATTTCAAATCTTGGCTGGTTCAAAATTTGTCAGCTAATTCATTCTTATGCCCATAAAAAAGGATTCAATGAGTCGAATATTCGAGTAACAAATACCCTTCTAGATGCTTATGCAAAATGTGGGTGTATAGAAAGTTCATTGAAGCTATTCGATGAGATCTCAAGGGATAGAAAAAATCTAGTCTCATGGACTTCTATTATCTCCGCTTTGGCGATGCACGGAAAAGGGAAAGAAGCCATGGAAAGGTTTGAAAGAATGGAGAAGGATGGGTTCAGGCCTAACCAAGTAACATTCTTGAGCGTTTTGAATGCTTGCAGCCATGGAGGATTAATAGAAGAAGGTCTAAAGCTTTTTACAAAGATGGTAAGCGAGAGAGAAGTTGAAGCAGAAATCAAGCATTATGGGTGTGTAATAGACATGTTGGGAAGAGCAGGGAGGTTAGAAGAAGCAGAAAAGATAGCGATGGGAATACCTTCTGAGACTGTAAACGTTGTGGTGTGGAGAATCCTTTTGGGTGCTTGTAGTTTCCATGGAAATATGGTGATGGGAGAGAGAATCATAAGAAAAATAATGGGAATGGAGAAAAGATATGGAGGGGACTATGTGCTCATGTCTAATATCTTGGCCGAAGTTGGAAGGTATTCCGATGTGGAGGAGTTGAGAAGATTGATGGATCAAAGAAATGCCTTCAAAGTTCCTGGCTTTAGCCTTGTCTGACAAATATTAAATTCAAACTTGTATGTTTGGATCAAATTTACGCAGAGTAATTATAGAAATTTATTTAAATGGTCCTCTTGCGGCCGGCTATATTACATGCAATTATTTGTGATCAAGTTGGGAGGTCGAGTAGTGAAGTGTCCGGGGAGATGGGGGACCAGGAAAAAGGGTGCGAGACCTTGGTTGAAGCGGCGCTACGGGTCCTTAACACGCCCGACCCTTTCGAGAAGGCTCGCCTCGGAGACTACGTGGCTTCTCAGTGGCTCAACGGTTCCATCTCTCTCGCCTACCTCCCTTCCCTCCATTTCACCCTCCCCGATCGCCCTGCTAGGCTCACCGACGTAAGTTTTATTTTCAGTCCATTTCGTTTCTGTCTTCGTGTCTTCGAAAATTAAAAAGAATGGACTTCCTTTTTTGTTAGACATATAATTCCACCTTCTATGACACAGTCGTCCTTTTCTTGACGAATACTTTTCTTCTGCATTTCAATATTAAAGCTTCTTTTCCCTTCAAATGGGCAGCTTTCTTGCTTACTTGATGTTACGCGGTCAGTGTTTGATGAAATGACTGCTGAGTGGGCGAATCTAATTTTCATTCTGCAGGTGAAATTGGTGCCACCAGGTCTAATGCCGAAACTGGGCAAGGCTGGTAGCTTGCAGAGTAGGCAGGCCATTGTACATAGCCTTGCGCACACTGAAAGTTGGGCTATAGACTTGTCTTGGGTACTTTTTCTTTTTCTGCTTTTCATTGATTCTATTTCTCACCCGGATCTACGAAGGAAAAATAGATTCTAGGACGTACACGATGTATATGATTCTTTCTTCTGTGCGAGCATATAAAAGTTTCATCAGTAAAATTTGGGTTTTTCAATGCAGATATTTAGTCGTCTTTTTCATATTTCGTCTAGACATAATATTAATGCTTGATCTCCAAAGTTCAGGGAAGCTAATAAGGGGAATTTAATAAAAGCAAACTATATAGGTTGACATTTCAACTTTTCTCAGCTTATTTGTCGGGTTAATCTGCTTTGGAATGCCATCAGGCAAGTCATTATAAGTATATACTTCTTTTTTATTCAATCCGAAGAATCCATTTTTCCGTGACAACTTCCAGTTTAATTAGGAACTTGTGGGTGAGTCGATTTATCTCTTTTGCACCATTTCTGTCTCAATTGTTTCTTGTATGTTTGTGATGCATATAGGATATAATTGCTAGATTTGGTAAACAAGAAGCCATGCCTCGGGAATTCTTCACTGATTTTGTGAAGGTGGCTCAAGATGAAGGGCGACATTTCATTCTTTTGGCTAAACGCCTCGAGGAACTAGGATCATACTATGGTGCATTGCCCGCTCATGATGGTCTATGGGATTCTGCTGCTGCCACTTCTAAGGATTTACTAGCTCGCTTGGCGATTGAGCATTGTGTTCACGAGGTACCTTTGCTAAATAACCATGGCATTTTCAAAGTGAAACAGACTTAGTTTTTTGGGATGTTGGCTCTCCTATTAGTTGCTTAAAAATGATTAGTGTTTGGCATAGAAGATAATGAATATCCTCCAATTTATTTTTTTTTGTCAATTGACATAAGTTTGATCGCTTAATTTTCTCCATGCTTTTCTATTTTGATTTGCCTATTATGAGAGATTTGCTGCTTAATTCATTCCCTATTTACATCAATATTTTTCTTATGTTTCTCCAAATAGTCATGACCTCTGAATGAATTGGAAATAGGCTCGAGGTCTAGATGTGCTGCCCACGACAATCTCACGTTTTCGAAGCGGAGGTGATAATGACACTGCAAATTTATTAGAGGGAATAATTTATCCAGAAGAGATAACCCATTGTGCAGCTGGAGTTAGGTGGTTCAAATACCTTTGCCTGCGGTCCAGAAATGGAGACAGCTTGTTGACCCAGTGTGAGAAAGAAGAAGAAGAAACTGCAAAGGAGGAAACAGAGGAAGTAATTCAGAAATTTCATGCAACTGTGAGAACATACTTCAGAGGGCCATTGAAGCCACCTTTCAATGAGGAGGCTAGAAATGCTGCTGGATTTGGTCCTCAATGGTATCAACCACTGGCTATTAAAGAGACATGTTCAGCTAAAGGTTTTCAAGAAAACGAAGACTGATTATTCTATTTCAGGTTCTTTCACGTCTGGGTGTCTTCTGCACTCAATTCGTGTTTCTTTCAACTTCACTTTTTCAGTTTATCTCATAAAATATTTTCTCCCATCTTCTTATTGAAGAACAAATTATTTTTCTGTAATTTATTTGAATCTAACAAATTGAGTTGGTCAAGTGGCATAAAGTTAGTCTCTCAAAGTTCATGAATGCTCGTTAGTTGTAGACCCAACAAGTAATACAACAAAAGGCAGCAGTTCGTGGTGTACATGTCCCCACATTCAATTAAACACAGATGGTTGTAGTAAAGGTAATCTTTGACATGACTGGGTGGTGACATTCCACGAATGATTGTGGTCACTGTTTAGTTGGATTCATGATTAATATAAGAACTTTTAATGCTGCTCGTGTTGAGAAGGACGGTCATCAGTTAGCTTGGAAGTTGGCATTCGAAAATTATTTTGGAAATTGATTTTACTTTTGTTGCTAGCTGATTAACTAAGCGCAATGACTGTCATAATTCTTTCAGAGATTTACTTCATGAGTGTATTGATTTTTTGGACAGGGATTAAACATTTATAATCCATCTTGTGTTTACTTTGAGTTGTGTTGAAAATTGCTTAAATTGGAAAGAAAAGTCAGAAGAATGCAAAGAAAGAACTCAAAGCACTAATTAAAATTTCAACATCTGTATTACATAATCAATGGTCTATAGGATACAGGACCCAACAGATTTCATGGCCGATGCAATACAACGTTATTCTCTGGTCTGGTCAGGTCTGACTAGTTAGTATCCAAAAGCAATAACTGCTGCAGCCATGCTTGATAAGGGGACAGATATATTGTCGTCTACTTTTTCTGTAATAGGAAGAGACTCCACCACTGTCGCCACCATTGAAACAAAAGCGACATTCCGGACTGCACTGCACCAATGCAGCTGGAAATATCCAAGTGCCGAGTAATAATACAGCAGCCTACATTATAATGGGAGTTTCTGTATCAAAATCATATCTCATACTTTTGATTACTTGGGTTTTGTTTTTTTGGAGATCTAAAACTCACCCAACAGAGATCAAGAAACCGAAGACAAACATCGATATGCTACCGACCCAGCTCTTTTGTTTGTTATACGGAAGCTTTAAGGACCCAAATCTTCTTCCCATTATATCTGCAATGCCTGCAGAAAATCAAAATAAGTTAAAAGTAGAAAGAGCAAGAGAACCTGATTTTGATAGGCCGGTGATATCACTTACCATCACCCCCACACATCATTGCCAATGAGATGACACCGACAGGCGACTCGCGCCAAAATACGAGAGCACATAAAATCAATATAAGAACATAGTATAGAGGACCTCTAAGCAGTTCCCTGCGAACGTGACAAGTAAATGGTAATCAAATTTCAGTGACATATAAATTAGCTTCGTGAAGATAACCGGAATGCTTATGTTAGGGACATAACAGTAAGGGGGTAATATTTTAGATGATTAAGGGGTAGTTAGGGTATTTAGGTTGATAATTCTGTTAGGATTTGTTAATATTCTCTGTTAGATATCGATTATATAAACGTGAGGAAGAGTGGATAGTGGGGGGAGGAGAATTCTGTGGAAAATCTGAGGGAAAGGGGAGAGAATCAGAGGCTCTATAATACCTCTGGGTGGTGTGCTATTGTTCCTTTGTGTTTCTGTTATTGTGTTTTTATCTTGGGAGAATTCTGAATAGTAGGGTTCATATCAGCTTACTCTGGTTTTCCTTCTCGGGTGACAGATTTTATGAGTCCTTCATCTGTAGACAATGAGAGGCCGTAGACAAGAAGTCTTAAGCAATTCACGAAAGGAACAACTGAAGCAAAGTAGCGGGCCCCTGGAGAGGTGCTATTCTACAATGAAAACGATCAGCTGAAGTATTTGAAGAAAATTTGTCTGCAACCTGGAAGATTAACTAATGCAAAGAAGGTCTGCTTTGAGAGAATAAAATGAGAAATACCTGAAAATTGGCCATGCCACCACAAAAAGCAATCCAGACATTATGTGCACCAGTTTTCTGCTTAAACTCTGCTCAGTTACCAATCACAGATACTATTAAACAGAGATAAAAAGGAATAAAGAACCCAAAAAATGGCGAGCCAGTTGATTTGGAGGGATCGGATATTGGCTTCCCTAATCGAGTAATCTCGCAGAGGTCTACACCAAATTCTGTTATGCGTTGGTCAAATCATGAACAGCTATAGACTAGGGCACTCTTCAATAATATTTATATTGGAAGTTCGTTTGGTCAATGCTCAAATAAAACTTCAAACCCAATCTAGCATCTATTGTAGTTCTCATTAGCAGATATGGTGAAAAAGAGACATGTCACTTGCTCATTAGTATTATATTTTTGAGTAATCGGAAACAAAAAAATTAATGAACAAGTGAAGCATCTACATTTTCATTTCATAAGACTGCTTTCTGGTATTAATCTGTCAACTCATGGCAATTCCCTATGCTTTTCCTATTCTAGAATTTTATAATTTTGGCAGAATCCAAATAGATTTTACTATTTTAGTAAACAAGTGGAAAGTCTTTCATTTCGGGAAATCAGATAATGGTTTTCGAAAATCTAGTCAAGCTCACCTTCGTGTCATTCTGCGTTGCTGTTCGCAATAGATCTATATCTTTGACATTAAAAAAAAAAAACTCGAATAGGTTATCACTGAAGCTCGACTGACAAGACAGAAAAAGGAAGAGAGAGAGAGAGAGAGAGAGGAGTACCTGCTGGATTAAATTGTGAGTAGCAAGAGTGTTAAAGCCGAGCACAAGACCATAGGCGCCGGTCAGAGCAATGGCAGTAGCTCCGGCGTCCTGCAAAAGATCTCCAGGGGCGGCGCGAGGAATCGAACGACATGGAGGATAGGGAGAAGTGTAGAGGATCTGAAGAGGTGGCCTGCGAGAGAAGAGAATAAGAGAACGAAGAATTCCATCGTCGACTGCACCGAGGCGGCGCCGGCGATCTTTTTCCAATTCGGGAAAATTGAGGCGACGAATGGACGACGGAGTGTAGTATAAAACGCCCATGTTGTGTAGTGAGACTGTTCCGCAGAGAGAACTGTCACCTCATTATGAAGATAGCGGGAATCCGGATAAGAGCCGTACGCACGTGGGAAATCCAACGTGGCGAATATGTCAGCTGGGATCCCACGTGTTAAGATGCAACGTATGCTTCCCGTTTATGCATTTGTCTTGCCGTTTGGAAATAGGTAGAGACATAAATGTCGATTTTTAGACGAATACTCAATTGCTAATGAGTCAAATGTCGATTTTTAAATAAAGAAAAAAGGTTTAGATAAATGTCGATTTTTATTTGTAATCGTGCGATATTCTCTACCATACGATTTTTAGAAGAAAACAAATTCAATGTAAAGATTTTGACAATTTGAGAGACACAAGTTGAAAAATTCAGCGCAATAAACGGTTTAGGAACAATACCTATTTTTAAAATTTAATTTTCTAAACATTTTGTTTTTTCGGTAGAAATTGTCCAACAAAGAAGATTACGTGACAAGCGTAATATATTTTAAGACAACCTTAACAACAACATAGGTGTAATCCCTAATGCCCCTAAGTTTAAGAGAATATGCATTTAACTTTCTTTTAAGTAATGAAAAGATAATATTGTCCGGAGGTGGCCATTAGGTGGCCGTTCGCATGGAATGCCAAGGCCGAGACTGGTCCCAGGTGACAAAGCATTTTCACAAGAGGAGTAGAGCTGGTAGGCTTCCACACGGCCTGAATGGCATGTCGCCACAACTCCGTAGAAAGAATTCACCTACATCACATCGGTGCAGCCTAACCCCGTTCTGAATGCGCTCACTATTGAACCCATCGTAACATCCTGATAATGAAGCCGACCAAATTTGTTCATGGATGCCAAAAGGAAGTTGTTTTTACAAAACTGAATCCTTAATACTGCTTCGTGTTCCTGAGAAAGTCATATAGATTACATATGAATGAGCGAACATCAAAAATATGTGTGTAGAGTCAAGGACAATAAAACTTGAAACTTATTCTCACCTTCAGAAACTGAAAATGCAAAATATTTTGGTGGATTGCACAAAAGAAGTAAGGAAAACTACTTCAAAATCTGTTCATTTTACACAATGCTCTAACCAACCCAAAAAAAGCCCCGTAGGTAAAGTTAATAGAAGTTCTCATCTCCTTTGACTGTGTCTACTTCAAGAGCAGCAAGAGAGCCACACCTGAAATTCTCTAACAAGGTTCATACTCTGCATGTCTACAATGGCCCTTGCGTCCCGCAAGAGTCATATACCCACTTGATGTAAAATCAAGAGTGGAAGGACCAACTGCTGCACATGTTAAATAAAAAGACAAATATAAATGGCAAAAAATTAAAGCGTTTCATCTGTCGACAGAAGAAAGATGTAGAACATGATTGCATATTACTGTAACAACGAAGAGATGTCAAACTATGAAGCACAGGAACTCCTCGACACTGGAACTAGATTACCCCTTTCTTCTCGTAGATACTTGTTTACTTTCGTGTCCAACTTATTAGAGATCTCATAAGTTAAGCAACGAAGAAATAAATTATATCGATTCCAATTGACAAATCACAACTCTGACAACAATAATACATTTTTTTATCTGTCGGACAAAAATCATCATTGTGGTATTTCTAAGAGCACGACATTATCCTGAGATGATTGTGATTTGTCATTTTTATTTGTTTGTTATATTTGTCAACCAATAATATAGGGATGACTTTTTGCTTGTTTAAAAATAGTCAAAATCATTTTCGTAACTTGCTGCAATACGTCTATAATAAATCATTTCTCTTATGGACGAAGGTGAGTGGTCATTTTGTGTCACACTATATGCATTAATAATGAAATTAAGGGAAAAATGCTAAAAAGAGACCGAAGTACAGGAAATAGGCAAAAAAAAAGAAAAAACTTTCGTTTTAGGCAAAAAAGGGAAAGATGTATGAGAAATAGGCAAAAAAAGGACAAATCGGTATTTTTTTCCTCAGACACGGCGAGGAGGCCGGCTGGTCATCAGACCAGCCGGCCTCTCCTCTTGTTTTTTAATTAAAAAAAAAATTATAAAAAAATGGTTAGGTTGTACAATTTTAAAATTTTTTAAAAAATAATAAACCATATTCAATTTACTTGAAATTTATACCATATGTTCACCATATTTTAGGAAGATTATTTAAAAATTTTCGTGATTTTGTAACACTTGTACGATTTATTATAACAGTTTTATAAAATAATTAACTAAAATTATAATAAATCGTACAAGTGTTAGAAATTCACGAAAATTTTCAGATAATCTTCCTATAATATGGTGAACATGTGGTATAAATTTCAAGTAAATTGAATATCGTTTGATGTTGTTTTTTCTCACCCGCCATTAATTTTTGTGGAGTTCTCCAATACTTCTAGTACAATATTGTCCGCTTTGTATCGGAGTCCGTACAAGTGTTACAAAATTACGAAAATTCTCAGATTATCTTCCCATAATGTGACGAATATGTGGTAACAATTTCAAGTAAATTGAATATCGTTTGATATTTTTTTAAAATTTTTAAAATCGTACAACCTAACTATTTTTTTTATAAATTTTTTTTTTAATTAAAAAATAGAGGAGAGGCCGGCTGGTCTGATGACCAGCCGGCCTCCCTTTATTTTTTTAAATTTTTTAATAAAAAACTAATTTTTTTAATAAAAATAGAATTTTTATAATAAAAAATGGGAGAGGCCGGCTGGTCTGATGGACCAGCCGGCCTCTAGCCGTGCCTGAGGAAAAAAACACCGATTTGTCCTTTTTTTGACTATTTCTCATACATCTTTCTCCTTTTTGCCTAAAACGAAAATTTTTTCTTTTTTTTTGCCTATTTCCTATTTTTATGTCTATTTTTAGCATTTTTCCCTGAAATTAATTACTAATATTTTTGTAAGTGGGAAGCCAGCCTTGCCGCCATTTAGTACGAGCCAATGCATTGAAAAAGTCAAACATCTTTGATGATCACGAAGGTCAATGCCTGTCCCGATCGGAATTATAAACCGAATATCCGACGCCCAATGTAGCTGGGCCCCACCTCGTCATTGTAGCTATAACTAGGACCCACCTACGCCCTATGTAAAGCGGAACACCTGAACTGAAGTCGTTGCCTTCTCCCTCTCTCAGATTACGAGGTCGTTAATGGAGGGAAGCGGGTCGGCGCAGGGTCCGATTTCGTGCGGGTCGTGGATTCGACGCCCTGAGAACGTCATTCTGGTGCTCTTGGCAAGGTCCAGGCGCGTTGGAAACTCTTCTCATTCTGAGCTTCAGATCTTTTCGTTTGATCCCAAAACCATTTCTCTCTCCCCCTCTCCACTGGTTTTTCTTCTCTCCTTCTCCATTCCTGTCCAGACGTCGTGAATTCCGAATTTTTATTTTCCTTTTCGTTATGATTTTCATGGATTTTGTTTCCTGTAAATATTATGCAAGGTGTTTCTTGTTCGATTCTTCGGTTCCAAGTCCGAGCTAACTCCAAGTTTTCTTCGCTCGCAGACTACATTTGTGCTTGAAGAATGCGAAGGTGATCCCGTCAGTATCGCGGTTCACCCTAACCGAGAAGAAATCGTATGCTCAACCACTCACGGTGGCTGCAAGTAAGCCTTTTTTATTTCCTCTTCTGATTTTTTTATTCTTTGTTCTCTGATTAGCTGATTTTCAGTTCGATTTAATATGTTGTCGATGGAAAAGAAGTTGTTTTGTTCTTAAGCAATATTGCTTTTATACGTGTTCTTTTATTTATTGTGTCATGAGAAGTTTCCATTTGATTTACAGAGTGTTTGAGCTTTTTGGACACGAGTCAAACACCAAGCTGTTAGCCAGGGATTTACCTTCTCTTCGAGGATTTGGTCCTCAGAAACGCATAGCTTTCAGCGTTGATGGATCTAAATTGGCCACCGGTGGAGCGGTAAGCCTAGTCTATCGTCTGTATAGCTGCCATATTACTTTCTCCCTCTGTAGTTCAATGCATTTATTATTTAAATGATTGACTTTGATATATTATGTATTTAACTACAGGATGGACATCTCAGAATCTTGGAGTGGCCAACCCTACGCTTGATCTTGGATGAACCCAAAGCGCACAAATCTGTCAGAGACCTGGATTTCAGGTAGGAGTGGTTCTTTTTGCTGCTTTGTCGAGTGATTGATATCTGGTGGAGATGTTTCCTTTAGGCATTCCAGAATTTTTTTGATCGCTATCAGGATGAAAATCTTTAACATGTCAATCTTGGCAGATTCTAAATTTTCTTCTTTTCTTACTCCAGCTTAG
The DNA here is from genome assembly GCA_022432975.1 of Begonia masoniana. NCBI lineage: Eukaryota > Viridiplantae > Streptophyta > Magnoliopsida > Cucurbitales > Begoniaceae > Begonia > Begonia masoniana. Next base: position 484,406 of record CM039504.1, read on the forward strand.
ATTCAGAATTCTTAGCTTCGACATCCACGGACGGTTCGGCAATGGTATGGAAGACAGACGATGGTGTCCAGGTGTCTACACTGGTTCGCAGCTCGGTATGGTTTAGTAAATAAAGTTGTGTTTGATTTTTGCAAATTTTTGCTCTGGTTTTCCTGACTTTTTCATCATATGATTTTATGGACGTAGGAGGAGAAAATAGAGCTATGTCGATTTTCTAAGGACGGGAAAAAACCATTTTTATTCTGTACTGTTCAAAAAGGTGGTTAAGATTACAATACAATTGATAAATGTAGACAGTTCCATTCCTCCATTGGCCATTACCATTCATGAGTCTTAAAGAATTATCATGAAACAGGTGATAGAGCCATCACCACAGTTTGGGACATAAGTACGTGGAAAAGAATAGGGTTTAAAAGGCTTCTAAGAAAGCCGGCTTCTGTAATGTCCATCAGTCAAGACGGAAAGTATTTGGCATTGTAAGCACACTCCACTCTGTAATTTGGGATATAATTTACTGGTTTCTGTCAATATAAGGAGTTATCATTTCCTTTCATTCCTATTCATGATCGAAATAGATTGAATCTCTAAATATCTGTGGAACTATTCTAATTCCTTCCACTCAGCATCATGAGCAACGTTAATCATATAAGTTGGATGTGGTAGAATTGTAAAAAGTTACAGATAAATGCTTTGGATCCTTGGTTGATAAACGGCCAGAGATGGAGTTTCTTTCATTTTATTTTTTCTTTTTTGGCGGGGGAATCAAACAGTTTTGATGAGACTGCTTTTCTCTCTCTGTTTTTTTTTTTATTCTTTTGTAGGGGTAGCAAAGATGGAGACATGTGTGTAGTTGAAGTGGACAAGATGGAGGTCAGCCACTTGAGTAAGAGGCTACATCTGGGCACCTGCATTGAAACATTAGAGTTCTGTCCCATTGAAAGGTAAACTTTTGAATAGCGTTAAACAAACTAGCAGGGTATAAATTTCAGTTTTTACTCAGATATGCTGTTTTAAGTGGCGAAGAAGAGTGATTATTTATAGGAAGTAGTTGCATTTTCAAAATTGAAAACAGTTTTGAAATACTTGTATTTGTCTGGAGTGTTGATGGGTCTTTTGCAGGGTTGCACTAACTACTTCAGCTGAATGGGGAGCTGTGGTGACCAAACTGACTGTTCCTGCAGATTGGAAAGGTCTCCATCTCTTTCTCTCTCCAGTTTCTGCTTCTTTTCCTCTTGTTGAAGTTTCCGCTTTGATAATTATATACCGTGAAACGTACAGAGTGGCAGATCTATGTGCTATTACTGGTTCTATTTCTAGCATCAGCCGTCGCGTTTTATATATTCTTTGAGAAATCCGATGCGTTTTGGCAATTTCCGCTTGGAAAAGATCAACCAGCTCGACCTTACGAAGTTTTTAAAGATCGCCAGCACCACCACTCGGGCAATTCATTTGGTGGGGCAGCAGTGGACATCTGAGCTTTCCTGCTCAGAAATTGACGAACGACCATCATAGCTTTCCACTTTTATTCTTAACACCCTTGAATTCTCATCTGCCTCTTTATGCATTCAACAAATTTATAAAATGCGTGTTTTTTTTTTCTTTTTCAGTAGACAGAAATTCAGAACAAACTATCCATATGTTTTTAGAAACTGAGGTCATTGCCAATGACATGTTTGTAGAACTCTTTTTTGGAATAAATACTAGCGTTGTGCAAGTGCGGATGATATATTCTTTTGATTATTTATAATATGTTACAATTAATCTATCAAATATCAATAAATAAACTATACATCATGAGATATTAATTTGCCAAACCATATCACGATTAATGAAGTTTAGTGATGTTTGTTAAATTTAAAAGTAATTTTCAAAGAATAAACAAATCATAAACATTAAATAAATAATAATACAACGAGCCGACCTCCCGCCCTTGCCCATTGCCACCAATGGCTGTTCGCGTTTTGCGTATTTGTTGAGTGCTCACACTCGCCCCACACTGTAGGGTTTTAGCTCCCAAATTCTCTCTCTCTCGCTCTCTCTCTCGCCAGGTATATGCTCCTACCCCATTTTTCATTCTTATTATGTCCACCCTTTTATGCTTAAATCTGGTTTGCTCAATTCCCAACTGGATGTAAATCCAATCTGCACTAAATCCAATCTTATGTTTTTGGGTTTATTTTTCTGCTCGTTTCCAGCGTTTTAGCAACTTTCCGCTTGGAATATGACTTGTAGTTTCTGTATGAACCAATTTTTTAATGGTGACATGCCTTGTGGTTTCTTGTGCATTTCAATCACGATGACAGGGTTGATTATGAACATGGCTTCTTGTTTGACTGAAAATAAAGCTTTTTAGGTGCTGTTTTAATTCACAGTACTTCTTATTGACTTAAAGGGAGGGAGAACCTCTGCATTTTGAATATCCTGTAAATCTGAGCTTTGAACCTCTGACTTTATAATAAGTAAGAAAAAAATACATGTTTCCCAAGTTTCTTCTAACAGATTCTTTGTCATAAAGTCGTGGATGGATGGATGGATTCTTCTATTTTCGGAATTTAAAGTCCAGCTTTTTTTTCTCTGTTGTAATTTTTCACGATGGATTTTTATTAATTTAGTTTTTGTTGACTGGTACGCCATGCTACAGCATGTGTAATGACAAAATTCTCTCATTTCGTTGGTGTTTCATTGTAGGTTTATAATTTCAGCTTGCCCGAGCTTTGCAAAATACCATGCATTCTATAAAGGCTAGTTGGGTGGGGCAAACATTTGCCTTGGCCAAATGCAATGAGTCTGAAGGTAGGAAGACTAGAATTCGCCGTTCCAAGGAAGAGAGGAAGGCAATGGTTCAAGACTTCATTAAGAAGTAATTGTATTTCTTCATTCTTTAATTCAATATTTTATACCACCCGCCATGATGTTATGTAAACTGATCATCCCCATCTTTATTACAATGTTTAAAAAATCAATAACAATCAACTTCAATGAGGCCGTGTTTTTATGATGCATTTTCAGAAGGGAATTTATAAGAAAATGCAACTGTCCCTTTAGTATACATAATCTGGTAGGCTTTGTTATTTTGTGTATTTCACTATCTATGGATGATCTGAATTATAGATTATGGGACTTGAAAGAACTATCAATTAAGTAGAGAAAAAGGTTTTTGAGTTTTCAACCAGGTGGACCTGACTGGTAAAAGAACAAACTTGAGATGTGCATGTCATCATTAATGGACTATTGTTGTTGTTCTTTCTAATTAAAGTACATTATGCCTTGAGGCTATCTAGGCATTCATTTGAAAAAGCTAGATACTTCTATTTACTCTTCAAAATTACGATTCAGTTTGATGCATGAATAAGGTTTTCAGTTGATAAAATCATTTTATATGAGTCTTAGGTCAGTTTTCAATTTTTTTTTTTTTTCTATTCAACCTTTTCAATTCCCTTAAACTGAGGTGTTTAATGTAATTCTTATGAGTATATTTAGTTCTCCAACTTGACTTTCTACATATTGTTGTTGGTTTGCCGTTGATTGTGTATTATTTGTTCAGGTTTTTCATAGTCTTTTTTTCTCCGAGTTTTAATGAAAGAAATTATTTAAGAATATTTTCTTCTTAAACTTGGAAAACATGCTTGTAGGTATCAAAAGTCTAACAATGGTAATTTCCCATCACTTAACCTCACCCACAAGGAAGTAGGTGGATCTTTCTACACAGTTAGGGAGATTGTCCGAGACTTAATTCAAGAAAATAGAGTACTTGGTCCTGGAAAGTTGGCACTAGAAGATCAGGGCATTGATCAGATATTCAAGCAAGATACATTTGATTCGGATGCTTCAGATCCTCAATCTTTCTTGACAATATCATCCATTGGGTCTCACATTGGACCCACTGACCTTCAAGTTTCAAATGGAATACCTCTTTCTCAGGAGCCCACCATTAATGGCAGTCAGATAGATGTGATGCAAAATGATTCTGATGAACTGGTGCATATAGAGTCGCTGGTAAACGAATCTATCGAAGCAGAGGAGCATTCAGAAGAACGGCTTGGTAGTTTGGCAACTGATCATATAATGGAAAAGGAGAAGAATTCCGAAGGATCAGTTATCACGATAGCAACTGATTCGACAGTAGAAAAGGAGAAGAATGGCGAGCAAGAATCCAAAGCAACAAAGACAACAGAAAATCCTGTAGGTTCAGATGTGGTAGTAGAGACTGAAACGAACAGTGAACATAATTTGAAAGTTACAATGGCAAGAATAACTCCTCTAGTCTTAGATGTGGTTGTGGAGACTTTCCCATTGAGGGTTGTTACTAGTTCAACTGATATCTTCGATCAAGACTCAGACGAAGTGATGAAAATGTCAGGTTCCTTGGAAGATCTTGAAATAGAAGTGTTGGGGGAAAATGATGAGGTATCTGAAACAAAAATTACTTCGGAAAAAAGTTCTGATTCGATGGATTGTCAAACAACAACATTAGCAAGTCCCTCGCTAGGAATGACATCTGACTTGTCGGAGGAGGAAACACTAAAAAAATCTGTAGATCTTCAAATGGAAAGCTTAAACGGCTTTATGCTTAAAGGACTTGAATATGAAAAAATTGGAGGTCACAATGGGGTTCAAGTTAATTTTGTTGAAAATGATGCCCAACCATCTAAGAGCTTTGTACAAGGCCAGGCAACCGATGAAGCCAAGGTGAGTTTTCATTGAAACTTCATGTGATTTTTGTTAAACTTGCGCTATTTTCTTGATGGTAATGGAAGGGGAAAAAGAACAAATAAAGGCAAGCATGTTTATTTTGAAAGGAAGATCGGTTTTTTTTTGTTCGCTATAAATTTTTTGAAAACAATCAGCTCTTTGAAACACTTTTTATAGCACGCTGTCTATATCAGTGACATATGTGTCAAGTTTAAGCAGGGAGATGTGTGAATGCAGGTGTGCTTGTGATTTATTTGATGATCAATTTAAAAGATATTGATGTGGGTTTTTTTTTTGTTTTTTGAATTTGAATCAGATCTGAAAAAATGTGGATTAATTGATGATATACCTTTACAGGTTGTCAATGGTTTAAGCAACATCGAGAATGAAGCTAAAGGCAATATTGACGACAGCAATGAGTTGGAGAGGGAAACCAACCCAACTTTGGATAGAATCAACCTGTGAGTTTTCATGATTGATTCCAAACGTCTAATTATTTTACCTTTGCTATTTTGAGATCACTGATTTGTCTTCGACATAAATCTTTGTACAGAGAGTCGTGGGAAGGCAACTCAAAAAGCCGGGCAAAAGAAGAGAAAAATCTTGTTTTAGCTTTATTCAAGGCATTTCGTCAATTTTGGTCTGATTTTTTTCGAGTATGAAAATTATAGGTTTTGTTTTGTGGTTGTGAAGTAGATGAAGGAAGAGTTATGTACTTATGCTTTGTGCCTATTTCTATCTTAATCCATCGCATCTTTCCCGGAAACTTCAATTTTTTTGATCGATCGATTGATCGTTCTTTGTTTGCGAATGTTCGAAATGACCTGCATTTGTTTTTTTCTTTTTCCGCAACCAAAATAAGCGTGATCTGCAGGAGGAGATGAGCGAATTTGTAGTGGAGAAAATTTATTTATTCACAAAAAACTAAACCAATAATCTGGTAGTACTTGAGAGAGATGGGATAAAATACAAGCATTGGCCCTGATGCAAATAACAGTCAACACTCAAAACAATCGAGATTGGAAAGAAAGATCCTAGCACATAATAAGTTAACTCAGACTATGAACAGGCATGACAAAGTAGAACGAGGAAGAAGGAGAAGGAGAGAAGGGTACAGCTCCAGAGCTGATAAAATCTCAAATCTCACCAGTTCCAAGCGGTTGCCTTGAAGCATCACCCGACGCCCATGCTTGATAGTCCTTCACAAGCTGTCAACCAAATCATCATGTTTTATTAAAGCAAGTCTATATCTTATTTAAACCACTGCAAGGACTGTCGCTAAGATGTGCAAAATCAGAATACATTCAAGCAGGAATTTCAATCATACGATTCTCGCCTACTTCATGATTCAGGTATCCAAGCAGAAATTTTAATAAACACATATCCCAACAAATGGTTACTGGTTTTTCCTGCGCATGGAGATTGGAGTCGTGACTGTTCGGCGTGAATCTAACTTTTAGACCACCGTTCTGTTTCTTAATATAAGAAGTCTGAAAAGGAAACTTTCCTAAGAAAGGGATAGTGTCTCAAATGTTATAATGTTTAAAAAGATATCATGGATAAAATCTATCTAAAATAAGCACAACATTCTGCTTATGTGTGCAGGTTAAAAAATCCAGCTAAATTAGAGCGAGCCACAATCATAAAAGCAACTTTAAGCATTATTACTAGAAGAAAATGGAAGAAATGTAGAATACCTGCGTCATAAACCGAGGAAGCATGAGCCTTAGAATCTGATCAAGGACTTGGGTCCCAGCAGATTCGATTGCTTGCACAGGAATAACACGAAATGCAAAGGGTATTTCAATTGCGACCTAAACTCCAAGGAATAATACCAAATATTCCATGTGAGTGAGCGATTTTACTCCAAATAACACTGTATGTTTAGAATCGGTAATGTTTTCATCACTACCTCAATGACAGCATCGGAAGTAAGTTGTTGCACCAAGGAGCTACCTTTGTTGCTGTCGCAGGAGATCTGGTTCACCATAGAAGCTGCATTCCCACACCAAACCAATGTCAAAGAAGTCCTGAAAAACCATAAACCGAGTGACTAGCATGATGGACGGTTGATCTTTGAGAAAACAGTAGGAACTCTTGTTTCATTGTCAATTACTCATTTCATCAAAACAAATACCCCCAGGCCCACCATCTTTGTAACAAAATGGTAGCACAAATAAAGAAGAAAAAACAAATTCAAAAGTTTTTTTTGTTAGATATAAATTTTCATTTCCTTTAACATGCTATGAAAAACTCAGATTCCTTACCGTCAAACTTGTCATTCTGTGCAGCAACAATGGGGGAGCCCTCGAGCTGTCACAAATCATCAAATCACAAACAGATATGCACACACAAAATGCACGAAAAGGAAAGAAATATCGTGTAAGGTTTTATACAATTACAAACCTTACAAGACAAAAGCTTTATGACACATCCATTGGGCTGTTCTTCAACTCTGACATCCAAAACAGGGCAAACTTCAAAAGCAAAGAATTTGAACCTATATACGTAACACCTGAAGGTGTTATCGTCCACCCTTTCAATCCTCTCAGCATCCAATACCGAATACTGGCTTGCAGGCAAGCTCATATACTCAGCTGCACCAATTCAATAGAAATATAAACACTAAATTAAGAATTTCAAAACCAACAGAATTCCCTTGACTCAAAATCACTCCTAACATTACTTAGAGGTCGCTCCAGTTGCCGAACCGAAACCGACTCACGACGCCGAGCAACGAACCGAGCTTTTGGGGAAAAACTCGCGGACATGCGAAGCGAAGTTCTTGAAGTCGCATTGCTTAAAGAAAGACGAACAACAGGATCGTGCATGAGAAAAAAAGTTCTTTTAGGGTTCTTACAAGGATGTAAAATGGAGCTCAAAGAGCAAGAACCCAACGCCATTTTCGCAGACCCACTCCTTTTGCAGGAAAACAGAAAAGGGCAGTCGAGATTAGGGCTCAATGTAGGTACCAACAAGGTTGGAGGAAATCGTCGCAGTAGTTAGACTGTAAATATGACTGAATTTGGTAAAGGCAGAAGGAGAAGCTTGGAGTTGGAGGATAAGGCCACTGGCCAGTGGCAGGTACTCCGTTGAAGTTTCAATTGTTAAAGTCAAACACCTGGTCCTTAAGTGAATTATGTACCCAGTAATTGTAATAGTTATGCTTTTAACCCATCATCTAATTAGGATTAATTACATTTATAATTATTATTTGTTAAAGAAATTATATTAATTAAGAGATAAAAGTAATGACATGGCTGGAGTAAATCAGTGAGGGAAACGTGGACGTGTTATTAGCTGACACGTAGACATAATGCTTACGTGGCATAGTACTTGTCCTTTTCCATACAGAGTGGAAGATAAAATCCTAAGACACAGCTCAGCCGACACGATGAGCTTCGCTCTTTCTCTCTCTCTCTCTCTCTCTCTCTGTTAGAGACGACTTAACGGTGGTCTTGGATTCCCCGTCTAGGTATCATCGGAGATTCAGCACACTCTGATCTCGCTGCCGTACATTGTTATTTTATTGATCTCCGTTTCTTTCGCAAATCTGAACTAGATCTCCTGCAACGAATTGGATATTTTCGTATTCCTTAATTTTTTGGTGCGTTCTCTATATCTCTCAGTTTCCGGGATTTACTCATTGTTTTTGGTAGAACTAGTTTGGTTCCTCGGAAATTTAATACATATTAAGTCCATTTGAATACTATTACCATTGAATCTTTTTTTTTTTGGTCGGTTTTTACTGTTTCTACATTGGTTCAAGGCACATCAAAGTAGGATCTGTGAATGGAAAATTCTACATCTTTCCATCACATTTGGTGCTTTTTGATAATGATGTCTATTGGAGGGGCTGCTTAAATTGGTTCAATGGTTATATAGTCTAGTTGATTTAGAACTCGATATTTCTCTGTCTTAAACAAATATATGTCAACGTAGCATTTCTAATGCAACCGCAAAGAAACTTTGTGGGGATGCGATGTTCTAACAGTTGGACCTTTTGTCATGTGATGTTATTTTTTTAATTGATGCAAATTCATGCTCGACTTCCACCATTTTTATTTTGTTGTACTTTGGTTTCTCGCTGAGATGAAAATTAACCAATCTAAAGTGATGGACTTAATTGACCTGCAGTTGGGACAAACGTGGAAATGGATAAAAATTGGCTATTGGAGTTGGCTTATGATGAGTGGGTAGCAGTCCCAATTGCTGGTTCACGACCATCAGCACGCTACAAGGTTTTATTATTTCTTTGGAAGAAAATAATGATGTAATTTCGAAAGCTATAGTTGTTGTTGGTTCCAACACTTATTTTGGCTTATTCTCTCTTTTTATTGTGGACTTAACAGCAATCATCTAACCTAGATTAATATTTTGATTGAATCTTAATAACTCCAATAGTACTGTAGTCTGTTGTTTGAGGCCTTTATGCGAACGCTAATCCACCCAAAAGTTTTTATTCCAAAATTGACAATGCATTTCTGATTTGCTGTAGCACACGGCAGCAGTGGCTGATGAGAAACTCTACATTGTGGGAGGTAGTCGTAATGGTCGGTATCTATCTGATGTCCAGGTAGTGGACAATCACGACTATATTTGTCAATTATCTTTTCTTTTTTGCATGTCCACACTACTGTATGTCGGAATGTTTATCATTAAGTTCTATTCTTGCAGGTCTTTGATCTTAGATATTTTTCATGGTCCAATCTAAAACTGCAATCTGATCCCAAACCACAAAATGTTGAAGATGGTAATTCAGAGGAAGTCCTTCCAGCTATCTCAGGTCATGCTATGGTGAGTGTTAACCTTTCAATTCCTTTCTGAACTTCTGATTCACATTCTCAATATTTTCTACTCAATTTACAAAACATCATTATTCTTCTTTTTTTGTAGATTAAGTGGGGACAAAAACTTCTTCTCCTGGGTGGAAATACAAAGCGATCATCTGATAAAATTATAGGTTTGTTCTTTTGAGCCTTGACTTTGCTGAGGGGAGTTTTTAATGTTTTTCTTCAAGAACTTAATGTTATTCATCTCATCCCTCATCACACATCTGATGCAGTGCGGTTCATTGACCTTGAAACACATGTCTGTGGCATTATGGAAACCTTTGGAAAAGTTCCGGTATAAAATTAAATTGATTAAAGATTTTACCCATGCCTGTACTGTGTCTGTATACTCTCTGGACCAGTGTTTTTATTTCTCCTTTGAAACAAGTGATACATCAGATCATTATCATTTATTATGTCAGGTTGATCGTGCTGGGCACTCTGCTACACTTGTTGGTTCTAGAATTATAATTTTTGGTGGAGAAGACAGGAAAAGGAGATTATTTAATGATGTCCATATTCTTGATCTTGAAACGATGACTTGGGATGCATTAGATCTGGCGTAAGTATTGATCATAGTTTATTCAGAAGCTATCAAATTTAAATTAAGAGTTACGCACCACTTCTTTGTGTTTTGATAGCCAGACACCACCAGCTCCTAGGTTCGACCACACAGCTGCTGTGCACGCAGAAAATTACCTTTTAGTTTTTGGTGGTTGTTCCCATTCTGTCTTCTTCAATGATCTGCACATACTTGATTTGCAGGCAGTAAGTACTTGCATTTTCAATGCATCTCTTCTTAGAGTGCGGGTATATTAAAAGTTAGGCTTTTTTACTCACTTTCAGAGAAGATTACTTTTTCATGATTATAATTTTTCAGTTTCAGCCAAAGTTAGTCAAGTGATATATGGTCTCGTACAATGCGTAAAACCTATTAACGATGAATATTTTCAATCCACGATTCCCAACCCTGCCAAACATGGATATATCTCCAGTTTGAGAATATTGCCTGATATAAGATATAAGGTTTCAGCTATATAAATACTTGGATGCCATCATCCTCCAGCTTGGTTTCATTTGTTTTAGCTCAATCTTTCCATTTTTGTTGACATGCATGAGATTTCCTGTGATGCAGTTCGACAAATTACAAAATGTCAAATGCAGATTTTTTTTTTCACTTAATCTCTTTCATGATGAATAAATTTCAGTTTGAATACTACCATGATGTTACCATGTAACACCCAAAGCTAAAGAGATTACAACACGTCGAATGCAATGTTGCATAAAATGCATTTGTGAACAATTCTTAGATTTGAGCAACTTCAAGAATCTACAAACTACTGTAATGATAATACAGTGGAAAAATAAAATCTGACTCTTAAACTTACTTAACACTATCAATTACATTTTTCCATGTTACCATAATACACCTTGATTCTTTGAAAAAGGATATACTAGGAGGTGCATTACTGTGAATTTTTCTATTTTTTATTGAATTCTCAAATAGAATTTAATTCTAAAATAGAATTTAGTTGCTGAGATTGAAGTTGTCAATCTTAGTAATAGTTGGACCAATAAAAGAACTTAGGGATAGATAACAAATGTTTGAGAAATGTCATTGTTGTCAGTGATGTTTGGCCATCAAATTACTGAAAGTGAGGCTTTTACTCTTGGCACCATTTATTTACTCATTTTCACAAGATGTTGTCATGCTTTTGCTTGTTATCATGACAATCCAGGGAAGTAAAAATTTCTATTACCCGCTACTAGTTCAAAAGAAAAGCATATGTAAATAAAAAATGACGTTGTTACTTCGATTTTGATTCATTTCCTTCTTTTGCATTTATTCTTAGTATGTAATATATTTCTATGTTGCAGATGGAATGGTCACAGCCACAGACAAATGATTCAGTGACCCATCGGGCAGGTCATACTGGTGTAACCATTGATGAAAACTGGTATATTGTTGGCGGTGGAGATAACAGAAATGGTACTAAAATTTGAATTTTTGAGCTTTCTCATGGTGAATATTTCGTTATCGACACATTTCATGGACATTTATATTAATTTGTAGGTTGTTCTGTCACCATTGTGCTAAATATGTCTAAGTTAGTGTGGTCAGCACTGGCAAGAGTAAATCAAAGAGATTTCCTGGCTAGTGAGGTGACTACTTTTTGCTTTGAGAATTTGTATGCCTTCAGTTCCCTTTCTGATTATGGCTTAGCTATTTGTAATTTTGAATAGCACATCTTTTTGAGCGTTATAAACTGTGATTTCTGATGCTATGTTTGGATAATTGAGTTCCAGATGTAATTATATTATGAGATATTGGTCACCAAAACAAAATGACGATGGGTACATTTTGCAAAATAGGGACCAAGTGTTTGCTCGGCTACAATTGATGGAGAGAGATATTTAACTGCTTTTGGTGGATACAATGGGAAATATAGCAATGAGGTGAGACATATATTTCAGTCTTTTTCAAAAATAAATTTGGGTACTCTTGTTGGTGTTATAGTTGCTTGAGAAGGTGATGGTGAATAATATACTAATGACTTTAGCAAGTTATGTTATAATGACTTTAGCAAGTTATGTTATGTAAGATGACGAGTTAGATAAATTCAATTCCGATGGTTTGCGGACTATCAATTGCAATGTGCAATGAGAATGAGAAATAACTTGTATAGATAGCTGGTAAGAATGGTTTTACAGTACTCGTGAAGAATAAACCATAATAAATGCAAATGGGATAAACTTCATGGTCGAGTTGAAACAACTATATGTAGCTGGATTGTACTACTATTCTTAGATGCATAGTAGTATGCTGTAGTGACTTCAGTATCTTAAGAAAACCCAACCGAGGTGGCATGTTTGACTAAAATTTCAAACACCGGATTTTTATTACCCCTTCATTACCATGGTCAGTACCATAAGCACCATCTTTGTTACCCCAAGACATCTTCTTCCTTTTCTTTCATGTACTGTGTTTTATATTTGTGAATTGTAATCTGCCTGCGGAGCATATGAAAACATGCCAGGTTTCTGCTGCCTAAACGCTTTAAGTGATCAAATTAATTTATTTTCAGCTTGGTTTCTAAAGTGCTTTCTGATTCTCTTATATTTCCGTTTCTTTGTTCTTATAATGTAATAGATTTTTGTCATGAGACTTAAACCGAGAGATTCATCACGACCCAAGATTTTCCAGTCACCAGCTGCAGCTGCTGCGGCAGCTTCTGTTACTGCCGCTTATGCATTAGCCAAGACTGAAAAATTGGATGTGACAGCAATAGAAGGCTCAAACGGTATCGGAATGCAAAATAATATTTTTCGATTAGATCAAAGAGTTGGCATTAATGCTGAGGAGGAAGCTAAAGCCAAATTACAACTATCACTTGCACAAGTCAGATCGGAAAATTCTAGGCTTCAAGAAGAGATTGATGAAGTTAACAATACTCATGCCGAGCTATCCAAAGTATGCTTTGTAGTAAAGTTGGTTAAAATTCATAATGAATTTGTTCAATTCTGCCGTTATTTATCTTTCAATCCTTCAGGAACTTCAATCAGTTCAAGGTCAACTACTAGCTGAGAGATCAAGATGCTTTAAATTAGAGGTTTCTCCTATAATTTTATTGCAGATCCACCTCCCCTGAAAATTTCATTAGAAATCCATTATTTGAAGGACTGCACATTTTCGGTCAAATCAAGTTCTGTAGTTTCTCAGAATTCTTGTTGTAATTTTCAGGCGCAGATTGTAGAACTACAGAAAATGCTTGAATCAATGCCGTCGATAGAGAACGAAGTCCAAATACTCAGAAGACAAAAATCAGCTATGGAGCGAGATATGGAGCTTGCTTCGTCCGTTCAGAGGCAAGGCTCCGGCAGTGTGTGGCGGTGGATTGGCGGCGGCACCTGAACTGCATAGATTTTTTCCCATTTTGAAATAGCTTAAATTCTTTCCGTGTTGAGAATTTATTCCTTCGACAGATGTTAAGAGAGATGCATCAAGGGTGTGGTTATTTACCTATCGTTGTACTTGACAAACAACCTTCGCCATTCTTTCACATGTTTGATTCGCTCAACATTTCAAATCTAGACGAGGTTTCTGGATTATGATTTGTTCATCATTGATACTATTGCTTTTTTCCATGAGAAAATGCAGTGGAATAAGTTGTGAGAATATGCTATTGATTTGCTACGGTTCTTTCGGCGATGCTATACTCTTGAACCAAAATTTTGGATCATCCGCCGAGAATTACGACATTTATGAGCAGAAGAGACCGCAATGAAGAAAGTGCATTCAGTTCAATCCCATGAACAACCTGTACTTTTCAAGCATAAAATTCTGTCTGCAATACAAAATACAAAACAAAATTGGATATCGACTTCCTGTCAATAATACTAGTCTAGAAGTGGACACACAAGACATTTATACGGATAACTTAACCATGTAATTTCCGATTCCAAAAATTTGCCTACCTGTGACAAATGCAGGCAGAACCCACTTTGAAACCCAAAGAAAGAATCAGGACCCAAAATAGGATGAAGAACAGGAAGCATGGAGACACCAAGGATTCCGGCTTCAACAAGAGCACTCCAGCTAATGGAAACAGCATGGCAGAACTAATATCCCCCGATGGAATAATCTTCTTACCGAAAAATAGCCCATCCGACGACTCCTTATTCGACTCATGCCAGCTGTCACATGAACTGCCCTCGAAGGTTGAACCAATGAGCGGAGCTGAAGAGCGGCTTCTTTGAAGGGATCTCTGAAGCAAATGCAGGAGGAGCAGGCAGGCTGCCTAAAATGTCACTAGCTGATTGAATGATAGAAAATTTGGTGTCTGACAGGCAAAATGTCGATCGATCAAAGCAAAAATTAGCGGAAGATGAAAGAACATGCTTGAAGTGAAGAATCAATTCTACCTGTTTTTGCTGGTGAGATCTCCAACTTTTTCTTTGAAGAGGATGCATCAGAGAGCTGTTTGCTTACCATGGATGTATGATCAACTTCTCCATTCGCAAGCTGTTGAAATTTTTTTCAAGTTAATTGACAAGCTGTACCTTTCATTTAATCACTAAATAGAACATTTTGTATAAAAAAAAAAGAATGCAAATCTCACATTGTCAGCTAGAGATGCTTGGTCTGAAACTAGTTCTTCACTGCCGATAATTTCAGAAGGATCGAAAGACATGAATGAGTTGTCGCCATCTGCATTAAAGAATGTGAGATAATTGTCGAGCAAATCAAAACCAGTAGAGTCGTCTTTCATTGGTTCGAAAGACTGTCAGTCTCGAGGAATAATCCATCATCAAATGACATATTATTAGGAACATTCAAGTCTGGTTCATTGACTAAATAGTTAACGTCCTTTGATTGCAAATCTTCTGTATGCATCTCAGAAATCAGGTCATCCCATAGCTTAGAAGTTTCACCCATGTCTATGATAAGCTTCTGATTATCATCTTCAACAAAATCATCGAACTGGTTAATGTCAATGCTTGTTTCTCCATGGTAGAAGCTTGAGAGAACCTGTGGATTTTCTGATGAAACTCCTTGATCATCCTGAGACATTGAGAAAGCATGATATAAGATATATCTACTCCAAAGTAGATTAAAACAAAGTCTATATCATCACCTCAAGTTTCATATCAATAATCAGATACAAAATGGGACGAATAATATTATGGAAATGAAAAAAAAAAAATGAAGGTAAATGGCAATCAGCAGGTTTCTGATGAAAAATATAAAGCTCTGACTATTTCAGACTTCAGACTAAGTGATTATGAAGAAGATAGAACAGACCTGTTTAAAGTCGTCTACTTCGCCATACACATCTTCATGGGCAAGCTCCTCGTTCGTACACTGCCTCTTGTCCGGGAACTGAAAACAGCTCTTCATCATCTTCCCATTCCTCCTCCACAAAGGGTGCTCCATATTTTTCTCCATTTTTAGGTCCAGGACCACTTTTCTGAAATATCCTACAAAGAACAAACGAATCCTCCCCCACCCAGAAGCATAACCCATCAATTCTAATCAACCAATTTCAACAAAGAAGCGCAGAAAGATTTACAGTTATCAAACTACTCTCACCGGAAATATCCCTTTCTTCTCCAATTCCTCGTCGACAAGACGATACTCATGCATCACCCAATTGGTACGTGTCCCTCGAGGAGCTCGACCACTATGATAAACGAGCGTCTTTTTCATTCCAACCGTCCGCGAATTGTGCCGCACCTCCCGATCCTTTCCTGTGGTCTTCCAGTAGCCTTTCTCGGTAACTCGGTTCGTCCTCGAACTATTTCCAAACTTCTTATATAACGCGCCGAAAAAGTACCATTCCAGGTCTTTAGTTTTCAACTTCGACTTATCTGGAAAAAAACCCAAGAATCAAAGAACAAAATTGAAGTCATAAGATTAAAAAGAAACTAAATTCCGATAAACGGAGAGGACGGAGCTAGACCTGGGAGATCCCAAGGCTCATATTTGTAGATATCGACGACGGAAATGGGTTCGAAGCTGAAAATTTTGCCAGAGACCTTGCGTTTGAGATAGAAGCAAACGAGTTCTTCATCGGTAGGATGGAATCTGAATCCAGGGAGTTAGTGAACGTTCAGAAAGGAGGCCCATTGAAGAGATAAATGAACAGAAATTCATTGAACCATGGTTTCAGGATGAAGAAATCACAAATCAAGCAGAAAAGAAGGCAAGAATCAAGATTCGACGATCAAAGAAGCCGATGGCGATTCCTAAAACTGACAACGAATCCTGGATTTGTGTATCTGTATTTCGCCGTCATCAAAATGTCCCCTTTCCATTTGCTTGTTCATCAAGTTAAGCGAAGCCCCAGTCAAGAATTCCAGCGGAGATCACTCGTGTCATCAAGATACAGGCCTTTTTGGGGCCCACTCACCATATCATTTTACTTAATTAATGATAACTGGATATATACGTGTGTGTTGTTTTTAAATTTTCATACGAAAAGGAGCCAATAGAGTATGAAAAAATTGCAAGATACTGATCCCGACCCCAAGTTTTAAATTTGAAATTTCGACGAGGAAATATTGATTATTTAAATTCATTTCCGCAGTTGCATTGTTGCAGTAAAGAAAGTCATGATTTTTAGAAATTAAAAACGAAATTTTTAGAATAGATGGGAGGGAGGAAGAGCGACCGACAAGTGTGCTGATCGAGGAGAAGACAAGTTATTAAAATCCAAAAATCCATGCATATACAGGTGCCTGCAAATGTGGAAGCCGCTCTCTGGAACAAGACGTTTTGTCCGAATTTTCAAGACCTGCTCCTCCTCCATTTCCAAATCTCGCCTCTTTTTTCTTTTCTTTGGCGGGCTGATTGGAAGAAAGGGGAGAGGAGAAAGTAGCCATTTTTTGATTCTTGGAAGTGTGGGGAAAGATGGGTTCTTCTTTGAAAGTTGGTTGTAATAGTTATGATTACTCCTTTAAAATATTGCTGATCGGTGATTCTGGTGTTGGCAAGAGCAGTATTCTTCTCAGTTTTATTTCCAGCTCTGTTCGAGATCTCTCTCCCACCATTGGTACTCTCTCTCTCTCTCTCGAACATTAACCTGCCCCTTTATGATCCTCTGCTGCCTATAGTTTGTGAGAAGTTGAATCTCTGTTATTAATGGGTAATCTTAGCAGATGTTTATCTTTTATTTTTGTTGTTCCCCCCTTTGATCTGAAAAGGGGCAGGAATAGAGGTGCTTTTTCTCGTTCAGTTCTTCAGCTCATTTGTTTGGTTTTTTCAATGACTAAACGACTAACTCAGTTTCGGAGTTTCCAAAGTCAGTTTCTAGATTTATCATTCAGTGCTGTTACGAGTCAAACCACCTAAACTAAGCAGCAGATTTAAGCAGTAATTGGATTTTAATTCCTGTCATTAGGTTTGGGATGGAGTTATTAGCCCTCTTAATTAAGCTTTGATGGAAAATAAAAATGAGATCAATAAATGCAGGGTAGTAGACAGTAATTTAGGACCTTTTTGAGAGACGATTTCGTGGAATTCAGGTGTAGATTTCAAAATGAAGCTGCTTACAATCAGTGGGAAAAGATTGAAGCTGACTATTTGGGACACAGGTAAGTGGCAAATTTAAGTCATTAGCCCCCTTCAATCCTATCTTTGATTTGATCTTCCCTCCGTTTATGTTTCCTGATCGGAGTTGCTCGTTTCATTGCTTACACTACTTGCAGCTGGGCAAGAGAGGTTTGGTCCATTAACAAGCTCATATTACAGAGGAGCACATGGAATTGTTCTTGGTATGGTTTCAACTCTTGCATCGTCTCTTTGACACAGTTTTTGTAGCTAAACCAACAAAACTTTTATTGAGATTTATGTAATAAAGAATCATAGTTTTGATCGGGATGTTAATTTTGTGTAAGTATACGATGTTACACGGCGAGAAACATTTACAAATCTGTCGGAAATATGGACGAAGGAAGTAGAACAATATTCAACACATAAAGATTGTGTGAGAATGTTGGTGGGAAACAAGGTTGACAAGGTAAAGCTTTATCATCACTCTCTTTCTCAGAACCCTTTATTGGTATGATATCGTCAATGCTTACCGTGTTAGGATAGCGAGAGAGTCGTGAGTCGAGAAGAAGGAATGGCTCTTGCAAACGAGCATAAATGCTTATTCATCGAGTGCAGCGCGAAAACGAGCGAGAACGTCAAGCGATGCTTCAGAGATCTAATATTGAAGGTAATTCTTTTATTTCTGCTGAATCTTCGTGACTCGATCGAACCATTTCTTTAAAATTCTACTCCATCTCCGCTGTAATCTAAGTCTGTTGTTATTTGATTGGACCGGAGCAGATGTTGGATGTGCCGAGGCTGGTGGAAAATGGATCGGTGACGGTGAAGAGAGAAAATCTTAAAAAGCAAGTTCATCAAACATCTCAGGGCCAGGGCTGCTGCGCTTGATAAGGATTCTGCCTTCTCCAGGACTTCATTTGCATCAGCTGCAATGCCACAACTTCTTACACAAATCATACTCCGACCAAGTTCAGTCGTGTAACATCAAGTTTTGTATTGTTTTTGTGTAGATATTTGTATATTTTGTTACATCTTTTCTGCTCTGTTTTTAGTGTTTATTTATAGGAAAATTTAATACCATTTTAATTGGTTTAGAGATAAAAAGACACCCTCTTTTCATGTTTCCCAATTATGATCCTGTTTTTTTGCTTGGAATATTTTTTTCAGGTTTAAATGATGTTGTCACGTGTTTTGATGTAGTATTTTTTTGGGTAATAATAATTTTTTCAACAAATAATGATCAAGGATTTCTTTTTTGTTAAAAAAACTGTAAACAGGTAAGAGATTAGAATTAAATTAAAATATTAAAAAAATGAACTTTTTTGTTTTCTCAGTAATGGCAATCCACCAAAGCTGGAGAAGCAAAGACATGAGGAGATTCTTGTTTTTGCTGTTGCTTTTTTGGTTGTTTGGAGTCGATCAAGCTTGTCAACTTGGATTTTCTTCGTTCGTGATAGTCTTCTGGTAATGCAGGAAGATTTAGATCCAAATCCAACGAGATCCCGCTTCTTTTTCTCTTGTTTTGTTGCTCTTCACGTTTCACATCCGCCATTAACGGATTTAAAGATAACGCTGTTGTAGTCGCCATTAATGGAGCCCTGTGTCTCCTCATATGTCCTCCCAAAGCTTGCCCAGAACTAAATTCAGCACCGCAGATTGAACACTCGTGAATTTTGTTTGATTTATTGTTTCCACTCTGAATCCTTGGATTTAACGAGAGAGAAAGTGGGTAGGAATATCTGTTCTTGATTTCTGCTTCTTCTTCTTCGTCAACTTCTTCGAATGACAATCGAATTTCCCTTTTTGCAGCTTCAATGGCGGAAATCGCCCTTGGCTTCTTGTGGCTCGCTCTGTGACCTCCAAGAGCTTGAAATGAAGGAAAAGTTCGTCCACATGTCTTGCATTCGTAATCAGAAGACCTCCCAATCTTTCCCGCTGCAGTAAAACTGACAGGAAAAGTGGCCGGAGACGGAGAATATTTGTGGATATCGGGTGATTTAGAAACGGGAGCTGCACTCTTATGAAATTGGACGCCTTGAGCGAGGAGAATGAGGCAGTTTGCCATGTCTTCTTCTTCATCCTCGTCCGTACTGGTCTGAAATTGATCGAGTGAAGAAGAGGAAGAAAAAACATTTGACCCGCCATGGCGGTGATCTTCGAGAAAAGCTTCTTCGGATCGGGTGGGCGAGATTTCAAACGGGAGTGGAGATTGAAGTCTCTGACGCTTCGTTCTCTTCCCTTTTATAACGTAGCCAACTTCCTCGTCTTTTGACGCCATGGCTACCTCCCGAGCTTGAGCTGCTTCCATGGTTGCTCCTCCCCAAGACACCCTCTTGATCAATGAGAGAGACAGAAAGAGAGAGAGAGAGAGAGAATGAAGAAGCGTGGGAGAGAATTGAGAGTTATATACGCAGAGGAGAGAGAGAGAGAGAGAAAATGGAGTCAAAAAGACAAACAAAAAGAGAAGTAAAGAGTGAATGAGAGTCCGACAATCCTTCTTGTTGGATGCTCACAAAAATTTAGAGATTACCCAAAATTAGAGAGACGAAGCAGAAAAACACTCTCTTTCTCACGCTTTGCCACCTCACTTTTCTAAACTCCTAATTATCCTCCATCTTCTCTCTGGTTCTTAACTCCTCTTCTTCTTCAACCTCAGGAATCTACCCATTTCTTCAGTTCTAATCATCAAAATCCAATCTTTCTTCTGGGGGTCTTCATTTATTTTAAACACCAAATGGGAGACAACTTTAGAATCAGAATACAACGAACAAACATACGTTATCTTGTGATGATGAGTTGGGAAACTTTAAGATGGTGCATATGAGCAAACAGTATGCATAAAGTTGCTCTTAGAACACGTCTATTGCATACTATTTTTATACTATTTGTAGAGAGAGGGAGATGGTTGTGTTACTGTTGAGAGAAGAGAGAGAAAGGTAGAGAGAGAGAGTGTGTGTTGTGTAGAGGCAGGCAAGAACCCATTACTTTGCCTCAACGATTGAGAGGATGATTGGAGTGCAAGGCTGGATGGAGTGGAAGAACCACGGAATCTACGGTTCACCCCTCTTATTTTCTCACTCCAATTTAACTTTGTTTTTTATTTTTGTATTTTCCAAAAACTATTTCTACATTTTCTGTTCCCAAAAATATATATTTGAAAAATGATAATTAATTAAAGTGTTATATTTGTTGATATTAATATCTAAAAAATAATAAATTTCTTTTTCATTTTTTCTTTTATTTCAACATGTATATGGAAAGTATATAAGTTAGTGGGATACTACTTGGAAGTTTAGTTGCTTGTTCCATTTCTCACCATCTTTTTAAACTATATATTATGATTCTTCTGGATTTGATCGTCAGCGTGTGGCCGTCCATACTAAGAAATCAGAAAATTGAAAAATAAAAATCGCCAGTGTTTCAACATAAAATGGACAATAGTATACTTAGTAGGAAAGGAAAACTCAACATTTGCAGCTATCTCGTCGATTGAAATTCGTTTATAAGCTTCCCTTCGAATGAAGTTATGAGTTGTTGATGTTCTAGTCAAGGTTGGATTAATTTACTCATTCACGAATTCCAATAGCTGACCAATGTTTCATCCTTATTATCTAGGACCCAATACTACTTAAAATAAGTCACTGTAATCACACACAATCTTGGCTGCATCAATCAACAAAATAATTATTACTTGACCAAGATTAAACAAGATCAATTTACAATTCTCTCTCTAACTATTTTCATGATTCCATAAGTTAAATACAAGGAAACTAAAATAGAGAGATATGAATGTTGTAAATGAGAAGACATGTAGTTGCATGCATATAGATGGAAGTAGTAGGGCTGGCAGCTTAGTCAACGGGTTTATGTGAAGCACGTAAGGGAACAAAATGAAGAAAAGAAGTAGTGTTTTTAGGCAAGCAAAGCAATCTGTATGAATGAATTGTGGCTACATTTCTTGCCATGGTTTTAGAGCTGAATTGAATGAATACCTTGGAGTCCTCTAGTGCTCTCAGTAAAATATTTTTCGCTTTGAGTTGGAGATCGTATGAATTTATTTTTAAGTTAGTCTAAAACGCGTTATACTAGGTAAAGATGATAACTTTATTAATAAATTATTCTTCTAAACGATGGGAAATTGTACACTCCTACTAGCATGGACTGAACATTTATAATCAACAGAATCTTGAATCGTATTTATCTTCTCAGGACAAGCTGCCACAAATATTATATATATTATTTCTCCGAACGAGTTGAATGAAATGGTAGGAAGAACAACACTATCCCTCCTTCATATCTCCCATCAGTACTCCTCAAGTCACGGGGGAGAGAGTGAGACCAGAGAGCTTGGACTGGTAGCCGGCCATTTTAATTTAACAGCTCTTCTGTAGTGCTTTACAAGTATCAAAGGAAGGAGAGAGAGAGATTGGTAGGGTTATAATACTATCTATTTAACAACTGTTCGGAGGTTGATGCACTTCACTCTTTAAGAATCGTAAAATTCCTTGACCATGTCTTGCTCATTTATGGGGAGAGAGAGAGAGAGAGAGAGAGAGAGAGAGAGATTGGTAGCGTTATAATACTATCTATTTAACAACTGTTCGGAGGTTGATGTGTTAATTTTCTAGTTTCTAAAATCCTTACGAAACTGAAATCTTATTCTTAACTTAAACATAAATTGAGTACGGAAGTGTACCTGAATCTTTGGACATGATCTTCTGTGGTTTTGATCTTCCAAATGTAGAATTTCCTTAAGTTCCTTATTCTCTCTGTTGATGAGGATACAGAATAGAGATTCCCCTTTCTACAAATGGGGACCATAACCCAATAATTGTTTTGTAACCGTTGCAATCTTCAACAGTTACAATCTTTCGCATATTTTTAATTTGACCCCTCATCAAATTAGAAATTCTGCATATGGTATCCACAATAATATTCATGGCAATTATGTCCTTAAGTCAAATTCTTTATTTCAAAATAGATCACATAATATTGACTTAATATATTTGATGACTATATATATTCATTTAATTATATAAGTGTCTCAAAATTCTAACATGATGCACTTCACTGTTTAAGAATCATAAAATTCCTTGCCATGTCTTGCTTATTTTATGGTGAGAACCAAAAACTAATAAAATAAAATAAATAAAAATCGTTGATATTCTTTGCCATCAAAATGAATAAAAGGGTTGCTGTTGTTTTGTCTTTTCTTCAGTGTCGAATATAATCAATTAATAAAAATAAATATAGAGAGCAAGTCTCCTTCCGAATATAGGATAATTTAATTTATTCCTCTCCTCTCTTTTCTATTTGTTGAATTTCTTAAATTATTTTAATTTATTGACAAATATAGTCTTTTTTTAATTCTATGTTTTTTGAGTTTTGATTATATTCCTCCAAATCTATTTTGTTTTTAAATCTAGTAGCAGCTTAGTTAGACTTTGGACCTAAAGACGTGGCTTCTGTTATATCTGACATTTATTTATAAATAAATAGCTACTTTTACTTATATTTAAATTTCCATAATTTTAAAATGAAAAAGAAAAATTAATAATAAATTGGGTTTTTAATCTTTATTTTTTTGGATATTTCTTCGCATGTAATAATGTAAAAAAAAAAAAAAAACCATAAATTAATTAATATTAATAAGTGTTATTATATAAAGTATTAGATAATGGGTATGGGTATCGGAGCTTTTCTTCCTACTACCCAAACGAACAAATACACGTAGATTATGCATCACTTTTCTTAACCTATGACTCTAGTTGGTCACGGTGCTTTGCATTAAATATTTTATTTAATTAATTATCACATTTTACATGCTTTACATCCAGCACAGAATAAAAATTCAAACATGATGACTCTACATATCACGGAAAAATGAATTTAATTATTTAATTTCACCAAGAAAACACTGAATTATTCACTAAAATTTACTTATATTGTTAAAATATTTAACCAAAAGGCCACAAACAGATATAAATGCAAATAATAATAGAAAATGAAATCTCAAATCTTCTTTAGGGTCGGGTCCTACCAGAAAAGAAAAAATGATAACTTAAGAGCGGGGGGAGAACATATTGATGTGTTTTAGGGTAGGGTTAGGGTTAGGGTTAGGGTTCACCACAAATTCATAATTATGGAATTTTGCTCCTTAAGATATCTTTTTTTTTTTTTTTTTTTGTTATTTTATTTATTCCCCACCCAAACTTTACTATAATCTCCTTAGTTACTATAATATGTAAATTCTTGAACTCTAAGCCCAAAATCTATAAGAATAACATACCCGAGTCCATGTAAGCGTTTTTTTTTTTTTTTTGAAACGAGTGCATCGAGACTTGTAATATAAATGACGTAATTGGATAAATTACGAACTTGTTCTTACACATAATATTGGAGTGAAGCCTAATAACATAATTCGTACAACATTATTTTTAGTGAGGTTTAGATAATGGTACCAAAATGTAGGTAACATAAATATAATAAAATTATAATATATGATATGTAACATAGTGTGACATTACAACAATATTTACCAAGAAATGATGTCAAAATGAGAAAAGAAGATTTGGGCACAAGTCAAAGCCATCCAAGGAAGAATCTAGGAAATGTTTAAATAATTAGGAAGTATTTATCAATAATCCAAAGCAAAATTAGGCTTTTCTTCTGAATAAGAAAAGTCATGAGCCAGCCTCATTACCCACGAAAAGCACTTATTCTTGGAAATTCAAACTCACTTCTGCATCATATTCATGACAAAGAAAAAGGTAGCTAGTTTTCAAAATTCAAAAAATAATTGTTAGGACTTAAAAATGCATAAAATCTTTTTTGTAATTTTGTTCTTTTTTCAAGCCATCATGGCTTTGGTTTGTAAGTTGTTTATTATGATCATCATCGCTCTCACCAAGAATTTAACACTTAGAATGTTATCTTCTCACTCTTTTTTTTTTTTTTTTTTTTAATTCTTTATATAAATCAAATGCTTAAACCAGTGATTTCCCAATGAGACAAGAACATGTTTATTAGTGCTTTCAATTAGGGTATAATAATTATGTAAATCTCAAGCTAAATCAATATGTTGGATGGTGAACCATAATACAAGGAGAATAACTCTAATGTAAGCAAAGGACATTTTTAAAGAATCAAGTATTAATATGGAAATACAAATGGATGTGTGTAATATTACATTTAACCTCTAATTTTTTTGTTAAAATTGTTAACACATGTGAGAAGGTAGAACTCATCTCTAAAAGCTAGCTTGAGGGAAGAGAGAATTTCTCTCACATATATACAAATCACAGACTCATCCAATAGACGATATGAGTCAAACACAATTATTAATACATGCCCTCACGCATAGTATGTCTGGATCAAGTCTAATTCTCACCATCGTCTCCGATACGTATCAGAGCTTGGTATCGGAGACGATGGTGGAAATTGGACCCGGTCCAGGCACGCTATGCGTGATAGCGGATATTGATGATTATATTTGTCTCATATCATCTATTGGATGAGCCTTTAATTTGTATATATGTGAGGGAATTTCTTCTCTCTTTGAGTTAGTTTTTGAAAAATGAGTTATACCCACTTCATAAGTGTTAACAAAAATAAGTTAATAATTGCAACAATTAATTTTGAAAAAAAGTTGATGAATCAGAGTGAGCAAAGGAAAGGTGAAACTAACGTGGAAAGATGAAACTTTTGGACCTTCAATCTCAAAAATATGCAATAAATTTAAAAAGAAAAAGAAAATATTCCGGCGGCAAAGAATCTTAATCCGCAGACAAAACCAACGAAACACAGCTTCACCAATTCGGATAAGCTCTCTCACTCTCTCTCTCCTGATTTTAAAGCAAGGTAGGAGGAATGTGAGTGACTGAGAATTTTAGAAAGAAAGAGCAGAGGAGGAAGAAGAAAGGAAATCTCTCTCTCTCCTCCACCTCCATCCATGGCGTCTTTCTCCGCTCTCCTTTCTCTTCTTTCTTCTTTCCAATTAAACTAACTTACCATAACTATATTATTTCTGAAACCATTATTCAATTGGCAATCTTGTTTTCTGACAAAAAACCATCGTTTTATATTCACATAATTCTCCCAATTTCAACGTCGGAGAATCAGCTCTGCAACCAATGTCGTTGGTTCTTCCGAAGATGATTCCTACTGACTGGATTTTCTTACTATTTCTCTTGACCTGTCTGTGTTCTTCAGCCATGGCTGCCCTCAATCTCACCATTCCTCATCAACACCCTCACCCAGATTTGGTTGCTATGCAAGTTCAAAGGTAACATCTTTTCTACTATTCTATCTTCGTTTGGTTCCATACATCAATGGAACCAGTTTTCCTAAACCAAAACCAGAGATTTCGGCTGTTTTTCCAACCTCTGGCTTTGAATTACTTGTTTCAATTTTCTTGCAGAACAATCAATGAATCTGTATGGCGAAGACAAACACTTTCACTTCAAGAAAAAGATCAAACTTACCAGTGTCTCACCGGAAACCCAATCGACGATTGTTGGCGATGCGACTCCAACTGGGAGACGAATCGGCAAAGGCTCGCCGACTGCGGAATCGGATTCGGAAGAGACGCCATGGGGGGCAAGGGCGGCCAATTCTACATCGTCACGGACTCCTCCGATAAGGACCCGGCCAACCCCACCCCCGGCACTCTCCGGCACGCCGTGATCCAAGTGGAACCCCTCTGGATTATCTTCTCCAGAGACATGACTATAAAACTCAAACACGAACTCATCGTAAGCAGTTTCAAAACCATCGATGGCCGGGGAGCGAAAGTCCAGATAACCGGCGGCGGCTGCATTACTCTTCAGTTCATCTCGAACGTAATAATCCACAGCGTCTTCATCCACCATTGCGTACCCACCGGGAATTCAAACATTCGATCGAGTCCAACGCACGTCGGGCACCGTGGCAGATCGGACGGCGACGGAATCTCAATCTACAGCTCGAGAAATATCTGGATCGATCATTGCTCCCTCGCGTACTGTACGGACGGACTTATAGACGCTATAATGGGGTCGACCGGAATCACCATCTCGAACAGCTATTTCTCACACCATAACGAGGTGATGCTTCTGGGGCACGACGATAGGCATGAACCAGACTCCGGTATGCAGGTGACCATCGCCTTCAACCACTTCGGCGAGGCGCTGGTGCAGCGTATGCCCAGGTGTAGACGCGGGTACATACACGTGGTCAACAATGATTTCACGGCGTGGGAGATGTACGCCATAGGAGGTAGTGCCAGTCCGACCATTAATAGCCAAGGGAATCGATACACCGCTCCGCTCGACCCTTACGCCAAGGAGGTAATATCGCTATAAACTTTTTTCGCTTTTGACTTTTGAAGATGAAACTGCCGCGGCGCGTGTGAAGAACGCGCCTCCGCCGACTGTAATTTTGAAAGGAGATGAATTTTGGGGTTCCAGGTGACTAAGCGGGTGGAGACAGACGAGAGAGAGTGGAGCGACTGGAACTGGAGGACGGAGGGGGACATAATGGTGAACGGAGCGTTCTTCGTGCCATCAGGACAAGGCCTGAGCCCTCAGTTCACCAAAGCCTCCAGCGTGGAGCCCAAGTCCGTCGCTCTTATCGACCAACTCACCCTCTACTCCGGCGTGCTTGGAAACCCAGGGTAGTTTGTTCCACCCAGTACTGTATTTATTTTCAGGCCAGAATGAATTATTCATTTCATACGCTAATTTGAGTTGTTTTGATGGGCAGGGACGGTGGTCAAAGCATAATATATCCAGGGTTCGACAGCACCACCAGTAGTAGCGGCTCAACCACACCAAATCCGGGATCGAACCGCGGAGAAGACGACTATTTTGGAATGATATTCGGAGATCATTTTTCAAGCAGCTCCTCAGCTCTCCGACCATTTCTTAGCTTGTTAGTTCTTCCAAGTATATGGGCTATTATTTATTCGAGTTTTTACACAAGTAGATGTGTAATTCATTGAGTGTTTAAAGAAAAAGCAAGTAGGATTAGGATTCAATATCAACATTTAGGAACAATAATCAAATTCATATTCACAAACACACATATTATAACAAGTGTCCACTCTTCAATTCCATGTCTTTCCCCTCAAACGCACAAAAAAAAAAAGAAAAAAAAAAAAAAGAAGAACAAGTCTTGAAAATCAAACTATTACAAATACAAAATCATGTCATGACAAGTAGACGACAAGTCCCGCTTCTCTTCATCCTTTATTCGCATCGATCCGGGCAGTAGGGGACTCGGGCTGAGGCGTCTGGGTCTCGGAGTCATCCCGGAACCTCTTGTAGATATCGCTTTTGTAAAACTTGATGGTCCTAAGCACCAAAATGAAAGAAAAAAGGGTTCCAAGCAAAGTAACACAAGTGATTATGATGAATGACAATTTAAAGCATTCAACTCCTGCACAGCTCAGCTCTTTCTGGCGTACCCTTTTGACCCCCCGAGCAGCCAATTGCCTTTCTCCTTCTTTGTCGTACAAATGGCCCGTCACCCTTACGTTCAGGACGTATAGCCCAATTGGGCTTGCCACCGATCCGAAATTGTACAGCGTGGAGTAGTATTTCAGCCCGAAAAGTTCTGAGATTATTGAGAAAAGTATCGGCCATTGAGCTCCGTAGCAGAATCCTATGACGATGGAGGCGACGTAGAGTCCTCCGTAGGGGTTGAAGGCGATCAGAAGGTGGCCCACGCATGATAATAGAAGGATTAAGGTCAGGATTAATGGCCGTGGGATTTTGAATTTTGTCAGGAAATACTCGGACCCGAAACCTGATACGACTCGCCCGAGATAATTCCAGATGCTCACCAGAGAGACGAAGGTGCTTATGCTTCGTTTCGGGTATTTTAGAGAAGCTCCGATCTGACCCAGGTTATCGATGGCGGTTAAAGTTCCTCCCACGCCACACGCCGTCGAGAGGAAGAGAATCAACATGTCGAGGCTGAAGAGAGCTTGCAGAATCGTGAAGTCTTCGCCTCTTTCGGGAGGATTGAATGCAGTTTTCCAGCATGAAATCTGGGTTGGATTTGTTTCAGATTTTGGTGTTGGGGAAGAAATCGCCTGTTTCGACTCCGTTGAAGTTGGCATCTTGTCTGTGATTATATTCAGAGTGGTGTAATTTTGATTCAGCTTCTGGTTCCATAGCTTTAAATCTTCAATGATTACAACAGAAAGCGGGAGAAAGAGTAGAAGGAACACCATTGAAGCACTTCCACTGTACTCCACATGAGAAAACTGAAATTTCTGTTCTAAAATAATCATCAACATGAGAAACCCTGCAAGTCCGAGAGAAATAAAAAGAAATCTATAGAAAATCTTGAGCTCATTTTCCTGATGATCCACCTTCATAACCCGAATGGTTCGAAGAAAAACCAAGGAAACAAGAGAAGGAAGCCAAGCAATAAGAAGAATCAATGACTTAGAATCGTCGCCATAGAAAGCGTGGTAGAGCTGCGTCAGAATAGCTCCGCTCAGACCAACGTAGCCTTTGAGGATTCCGATGACGACTCCTCGTCTCTCCGGGAAGTTTTTGACGGCGGTGACGAGAGCGCCGGTGTTGGCAAACGCAGTGGAGTTAGCGCCCAAACAGATGTACAAACCCACCAACCAAACCGGAGGTTTAGGGACTTTTTCAGTGACTGAAAGCCAGATCATGAAATAGCCGAAAAAATTAATAGCAGAGCCCATGGATAGGACAACCCACGGCGGGGTAACCTCGTTGATCAGTCCGGAGAGCACACCGACGTTTGTACCCAAGTCCTTGAAGAAGCTGATTAAGTTGAGCGTAGTTTGGTCGTAGCCGAGGACTGATTTGACGGCGCCGGAGTAGAGGCCGAACATGTAAGGCGTCCCGGCCATTGACATGATGAGGAAGCTGGCGAACACAAAGAACCATGGCCCTGTGAGGACATGGAAGAAGAAGCTGCTCTTCGTTTCCATCACCTTCCATTTTCCTAGACTGCCCGGCGGTTTCTCTCTGGTCAACCTCCATTGCCATCCTTCTCAATCTGCAGATGCTTCACCGAAACGAAGACTTTATAATAATCAAAACTACACGATGAGAAGTAAAGAACAGTATGATAATATAGAATCATATGATACATTACGAATTGTGTGTCTTTCATGTAGAACACTATAATATTAATTAAAGTTTGGAGGATTAGAGTGTCACGCTGCAGAAGAATGATAAACTAGCAAGAGTGATATTTTAGTGTATGATTCAACAAGGTGGGGTCTTACATTTATTGTTTGCATGTCTTCGATCTTGACGTAGAAGACTTGGGTGCATGTTATGTCGGTTGACTTCAAAGTTCAAAGATGCGAATCACGAAACCAAATCAATTTTTATTTACTAATTATTTAGATTATGCTTTCGTTATGTATAACAAGCTACTGCTTTTAAAGAACTATTTAATAAAAATATAATTTTTATGTTTGATTATGGGTGGCCTTAAAACAGGCACCAAAAAGGGTACCTAAAAAAGACAATTACATTGCTTAATTAAGCATCTTCTCTCAAATTTGTTTTGGGATAATGAATAGAGAAAGAGAAGATTGGAAAGAGGACAACGAAATCTAGGAGAGAAATGAGCATCTTTCAATCTCGCTCACTGACTCCTGATTTGAAAATATATTGATTTTTATTTAAGAGTTAATGATAAGCATGCATAGTTAATATAAGCTGTGCCTGTCCCGTGTGGGATCCATGACAAATTCACTTTCAATGACCGATTCTTATTTCGTGACATTGACAAATTAGTCAAGACATGTCGAATTAATTAGTACAAGACATTTGAAAATAAGGTCTAAGAAATTTAAGAGACAATACTGTGCTATTTAGCAAGGTTGGACCACGCAGTGGGAAAGGATCAGGAGAAAAGGTTGAAAGCTACTAGTCATCTACATCTACATCTACATCTACAATAAATGGGAGACAAATCATTGACTCATAAGACAAAAGTGTGTAAACTAAAAAACCAAGTCAAACGTGGATTGATAGCTTCCGTATACCTGTTACAATTATTATATCCATGTCATAAAATAGATGGAAAATTTTAAAAACTCATCCTTTCTATTTATATGAACTTAATTTTCATCTCATTTATGAACAGATATTTCTAATCAGATTGAGAATTAAAATGATTGATCCTAGAAATCAATCGAGGAAGACTTCAAACAAAGTGCATCTGGATTCACAAAACTTCAACGACCAAATTCAAGTTTCCAAGTAGCCAACTAACGTGCATACTCCTAAAAGTTTCACAAGAAAACTATCAAACAGGCAAACATTTAGTAGCGTTCATACAAAGATGGGTTTCCTCCCCTGCTTGGGCGATCATAAGGTCCGGGCCTGCTTTTGTAACTTCTCCCCTCATCTCGTAGCTGGTCCTCTGATTCCATACCTATCAGCTCCCCCTCGCGGACCGCCCTCTCGGTCATAGCTTCTATCTTTAGCATTACCATTAGAATATTGATCAAATTCACCATATCTATCACTTGCAAAACGATCTCCCCCAGATGGGTACCTATAAAGGATGAAAAAAATAAAAAGTGGTCAGAAGGGAAACGAGTCAAAATATTATATAATCCAAGCATTAACTGGGACAATAATGCTGTCCAGATCTACAGAGTAAAAGGCAATTTTAGACAATAATTTAATTACAAACTTGTGCAGTAACAATCAGGTACCTGTCACCAGCATATCGATCATGGCTTCCATATTTGTTCTCTCTGCGGTCAAAACGATCCCTATCTCCAAAACGCCCTCCATCAAAGCGGTCATTAAAAAATCGACCATGTTCTTCAAAGCGGTCTCCACGACTATCATCCCCAAAACGAGATCGAGATGTATATGGCTCTCCACCCCTTCCCCGGCCACCACTAGCTGAAGGGCAATCTCGTGCCCAATGACCAGGTCGACCACATTTGAAGCATTCATCTTGCCCAGCAAACCTATTTCCACCACCATGGCTCCCTCTGCCGCCAGAAGAGTAGCCTCCCCTGTGGCCATGGTCAACTTCATCCTCCCCTCCTCTGGGTTGCGCCTTGTTCACTGAGATAATCTTATCACCAAACTCGTGTCCATGCATCTCTCTGATTGCATCATCCATTCCACGCCTATCTGAAAACGTGATAAACCCAAATCCACGGGGACGACCTGTATCTCTCTCTAACATGATCTACAGAACACAAGAAAAGTCGATGCCAAGCAATTCATACATGCTACCAGTCCAACTCAACATATCGTATAAACACACCACAAAAGGCATTGGCTTATATATGATAACTTAGCAGTGTTATCTTAATAAAATAATTCTGAACGTTCACATTCACAAAATGACCCTCTCATGGAAGCTGTCACTGATGCACATCAAGGTAAAGCACACACTATCAGCAAGTTGCAAAGTAACCTTCTCCAAGAACCAATATAAGATTCAAAATGGACATCTAGAAGGAAAAAAACTCTCGAGACAAACATTACTTGCGGCCATTATCCATAATCAATTGTGAACCACATGACATGTGGTCAGCAACACTGGCTTGATTACGAAAATGCTTCCCCAAAGTTGTACTGTAATTAGGCAACCACCATAGCACGTGTGGGCAATATAACAAAGAGATCCCCCCATTGTTTCAGCAAAACTATTTCAGAACAGCAAAACAAATGGAAGAAAATCACCTCCTTCGGTTCATAGACTTGAGTCAGAACTGACTTTATCCCAAAACTTGATATAAATCACAGAATTGAAGCAAGGGAAGGGGAGATGAGTATCACTAAGAAGCCAATCCAGCAATAATATATAAAAGCAAATGACTTATTCTTCAGGACAACAGAAGTGACGAGATAGAAAAGAAATAGCAGAATAGCAATAACTAATTCCATAACTACAGTTTATTAAAGAGATTCTGCGTTTCAGGTAAAGAGAATGGCCCACAGTACAAAATCTTGCCTTCACATTTAAATTGGCCGACACTGGGAAGAAAAAAGGATATCCAATTTATCTGACAAAGTGTACTGTTGCTTCTATTTAGAGCAAGATGCTCTGCATCAACATTTATTCTTTCTCAAAATCTCTCTTGTAGCAAGAATGGCTGTGAGATTTTGGTGACTACAGTTTATCAAATAGAATCTACATTTCCGATGAAAAGAACTAGATCGGCTCTCGCTGCAATATCTTGCCGTCATATCTAAATTCGGCAATACTGGGGAGAAAACACGGAATCCAGTTTATTTGAGGTGAACTTTTTGCATCCTCTTCCAGCAAGATGCTATACATCAATATTTTATTCTCCATCAGAATCTATCTGGCCGTAAGAAAAGCTGAAACAAATTCCCTGACTACAGTTCATCAAAGAGACTCTACGTTTCAAGCGAAAGGAATTAGATCAGTCCCATCTATAAAATCTTGCTTTCGCATCTAAATAAGGCAAAGGGGGAGGATAAGAATCCAGTTTGTCTGAGAAGGTGTACTATGACTTCCATTTTAAGCAACAGCTGTCTATCAACATTTTATTATCCATGAGAATCTATCTGGCAGTAAGAATAGCTGTGACAAATTCACCGATTACAGTTTATCAAAGACACAATGTTTCAGGTGAAAGAACTAAGCCAGTCCCCGCTACAAACTATTCCTATGAATCTAAATTAGGCAACTTTTGGGAGAATAGGATCAGAGAAGAACTTTAACGCTTCCATTCTAAGCAAGATGATGCACCATCAACATTTCATCGCTATCAAAATACTGGCAGGACCTCAGCAAAACCGACGAATGTTTTGAATCATTCCGCAGTATGGTCATCCAACTTATCACAGATGGGCAAAGCATTTCATCATAATAACTCTTCTTGAAGAGACGTGAAACAACTCCTCAGTTTAGAAGTATAATAAGGAACATCAACTTCCGTCTATGCCCCTATAATCGACAGGATAAAATGAAAATATTAGTTCAGTCCATTAAACCCATCAACTGGCCTAATATTCGCCCATATCAACTGAAGAAGATGAAGGCAGCCCAGAAACATTAATGAACAAAGTCATCACGATGACACATCACTCAGATCCTACACCAGTTTACACAAATGCCTCTCCATTCCCTTTGTCTTGTAAGAACCGAGCATTTAAACCTTCACTAGACAAAGTAAAAAAACAAAAACAAACTACAACAACAGATTGAAAACTTCGGTTTCGTTTTCCCTAGTTTTCTAATTTATCAAAGATAAATTCATAATAAAAGCCAAGGATCATCTACTTCAAAATCAAAACCAAAGTCTATACCTGGGTCTCAATTACTTTTCCAAAACGACTAAAAGCGCTTTCCAATTGACGCTCAGAGACGTTCCTCGACAATCCTCCCACGAATATACGGTAATCTTCCTTTCCAGCCATCTCGCAAACACACAAGTCTAAACAATATTATCCCTGAAAGAAAAAACAAAAACTATGAATAAGAAACCTCAGAAGTAAGCGAATCTCCCCAACAGAACGATAGCTGTAAAATTGAAGGGAGGACTTAATACGTCTGATCTAAATAGGATCGAGAACACGAGGCCTTAAAACCAAGAAACCCTAAAACGAAAGAGTCGTCTCCTTGTTACTTGTTAGCAATTTTAGGTTCATTGAAGAGGGTATACAATTATAATAGGTAAAATATCAATTTAGCCCCAACGTATGGGGTAAGTGGTTATTTAGTCCCTAATGTTTATTTTTGACCCAATCAGACTCTATTATATACACCGTTTGTAATTCAAACCCTTCCGTTAAATTTTTCGTTAAATTTGACAAGTGCTCTGTACGTGCGCTGCTAAAATCTTAAAATACTCTCAGTTTCTCCTGAAATTCCTAAAGTAAAAGTTAAATTAGTCTGAAATCTCTACCGTAAATTCAAATTGAAATAATGAGAGATAGTTTAGTGTATGTTTTTAAAGTGAATTTAACTTTTACTTTAGGAATTTCGGAAGGAAAGAAGAGTATTTTGGGGATTTAGCAGCGCACGTGCAGATCACGTGTCAAATTTAATAAAAAATTTAACATGAGGGTTTGAATTGCAAACGGTGTATACAATAGGGTCTGATTGAGTCAAAAATAAACATTAAGGACCAAATGACCACTGACCCCATACGTTGGGAGCTAAATTAAACTTTTCTCATTATAATAACTCAAATGTTAAGGGGTTCTTTTTTATTTTCCTTTTATTTCATTGCGACTCTATATTATTATTGCATGCATTTTTAACAAGGGTGGGAACTGTCCAGTTCCATCCCATAACTGGAACAGGAACCATCGCCATGGTTCCGTGGCTTCATAATCGGAATCAAAACCGTGGGGCTCCGGGATTGGAACCGACCGCATTTTACGGTTCGGTCCCGGTTCGATTCCAAAATTATAAAAAAAATATATATACATTTTTTTTTGTTTTTAGGTGGAATTTTTAAAGTTTCGGTCATGTTTGAGGTCGGTTTCAAGTATGAACTGATTTTTATTTTTATTTTTTTCGATTTGGGATTGTGATTTGACCATCTAATTTTTTACCCACGATTCGGTTCAGTTTTCATGGTTTTTAACCCCCAAAATTGTGGACTGTGGATTTTGAAAATATGGAACATAAACCGAAACTGGGAACAGGGGTGGGCAAAACCAAAATGATCGGGACCGAAACCGCGGTTCCGGTCCAGTTTTACACAACCCTAATGTCCAATACATTTTTATTTTTGTAAATTACAATTTATCCCTCTCGAATTAAAATAAAAATAATGAAAATTAAGTTAAGGATAACATTGCAAGATAATTCTAGAATTAATAAATTAAAATAGACATAAATTGTAATTAATTATGTATATTATGATAAAATAATGGATAAATGAGATGGGTATTATACGTTAACTGTACATGAGTTGAAATGATGATAGAAGATTTTCTATCGTTATAGTTATTCAGGCAAGAGAGGTAGCCTTTTGAAACTAGTACCTCTACCACTCACCGACTCTGAACTTGATTTTGTTGTCTTGAAGCTATTTTTGTGCTTCAATCTCATTGGAAGAATCTGCAACCTCGGGTTCAGCTCCGTGCCTGAATTTTCGACCGCCAATTGATAGCTTTCGACGAGTTCGAGCTGTCGGGCTACTATCTCCGAACGTCTCGGGAGCAGCTCTACGGGCTCTCCACCGGGTATTACAATATACTCAATTGCCAGTCGAACCTCCTGTCCATTTTTTAGCAGAGAAATTTAGGATGCCCACAAGAGTGAGACCAACAATTTCAAATTAAAGTGTACCTCCAACGCATCGATCTCTTCGAGAGATGGTTTTCTTTCGGGTGCGTCTTCCTTGATCTCGATTTGGAAAGAGTTCAGCAATGGCTTCTCCGATTTGGAGGCAAATGATTCGATTCCGAGAATCATGCGTATCGCCTTAACCATTTGAGCCATGGTATTTGACTGCACTTGCAAAGTTCAAAATTTGGTTTAAAAAGCATTTTCAATTTCAAAGAAATGTTTTTGTAAAGCTATTTTTGCAAACTGCTTGATCAAAGTTGATTTTTTCTTAAGCTTTCTAAAACTATTTGGAAATGATATTCAGAAACCTTAATTACAAACACGGGCAACTGGTGAAATTTGGCCACGCTGCGAATCCACGAATTCTGCTTCATTTCAGTCCCAGACGCTAAAATTGCATCGGCCGAACCAATTTCATCCGTAACATCTACTTCATCCTCGAACCCCATTACTTTTGCTACTTGCAGTAGATCAGATTCAAGAATCTAAAACGATCAATTCATATCAATCACCACATTATCTAATCAAATTTGTCCTCCTCAATCAAATGCTTTCAATAAATGAAGAAATTCACCTTGAAGGTATAGACTCGCACGGGAGAGCTCCTCGGTTTACAGTTCTGTCCAGGCTCCATTCCTTGGCCTGGCGAGGAAGATGATTTATCTTCTCCTCGTCAGGTTGAATAACAGCACTAGCTTTTTCGTTTGTCGAATCCGTTTTCTCTACAAAACTCTTTTCGAGTTCAGGAGAAGATCCCGAAGACTTGCTCGTAGTCTCCATGTGACGGATCTCGAAAAGAGGAGATTTTCCTGCAAAAGAAAAGAATAGCTAATCTAACTCAGAATATAATTTTACGTTAAAATCAATATGACGCGGGAAAAACATCCGTACCGGACAGAATGGCATCGACTGTTGCATCTAATCTGTGATGAACCCGACATTCCGTTTTAGATATCATTTCAACAGCACAAGTAAATGTAGAGGGTCCTTTCCTCTCAAGAATTGTTTTCTGCACTTTTCTCCTTCTTGCTTCTTCATCACCAAGTGTCACACTCTGATTCAACACAGTAGCTACTTTTCTTATCAATTTGCAGATGTTTCATACACAAAGTTCGAACATAAGATCGAAATTTACCAGTAATCTAAAATACTCAGATCAAATATGAAAAAACAGAGAAGTCCTAAGTCCAATGTGATGGAGATTATGGAAGATAATCATTTTCTAAACACATATATCAGAAGTAGATGTCATGAATCAGATCAAAAAAGCTGAAAGTAAAGGAGTTTATTTTACCTCTATGCCACCAACAAGGATCTGCAAAGATGGATTTTTTATAATGTTGTCTATGGTGACTCCATGGGCTGTTGCTACTAGTTGAACTCCTCTTTGAGCAATAGTGCTGGCAGCCAAAGCTTCGAGTTCAGTTCCGATTTCGTCTATTATTATCGTTTCAGGCATGTGATTTTCGACTGCTTCGATCATAACCTGCCCGAAAACCAAATTAGTAAAAATGTTTCTCAAAAACTTGTCCACCGTTAGTTTCTAAGGAATGAAACTACAAGATTGATTGTATCCATTGAATTGACTTCTGATCTCACATTGTGCTGCATATTGACGTTTGGAACTTGCATTCTCCTCGCACGACCTATGCCCACGTGAGGGACATCTCCATCGCCTCCGATTTCATTGGAAGTATCAACAATCACGACACGTTTTTTGTGTTCATCTGCCAACATTCTAGCAATTTCTCTGCACGAATAAAACATATATTTAATATATATCCATATATGTCGAGTATAATTAAGCCATCAATTAACCAAATAAGTTGAACACAATTCTCTACCCTCTATTATTGGCATTGAATAACTAGCATCGGCAAAATAGTACTTTTGAACGAAATGAGAAGACGATTTTCTAGCCAACTCAAGCCAATTTTCAAAACTAGAAGCAGAGACGCACCTGATTAAGGTTGTTTTGCCTACTCCAGGAGGTCCAATGACCAATATAGAACCTCCCCCCGGAACCAAATCGCGTATAATCTCAGCACTTCCAGACACAGCTCGTCCAACCCGACAAGTGAGGCCAATGATTTGTAATTTACGGTTCCGAATAGCACTTATTCGATGCAAAGAACTATTAATGCCAGAGCGGTTGTCATCTGAAAACTCGCCAACCTAAAAAGAAAACACCTTACTTCCATGATACATTATTTTTTTGACACAAAAGTTTCACTATGTAACTCAAACCAATTGCAGAAATCATCAGTAGAACAATCAGATCAAAGACGATAATTACTTACCACCTAACAATTGTTAACTAGAAATTAAAACAAGTTTCCTCGCCTTGTGCAATATTAAATCTTTAAAATTGGCCAAAATTTGCAGTAAATCATTCATATCAAACCACATGAATCACTAAGAAACCTTTGAAATCGCATGTCCAAGATCTTCATGATTCACGGGCTGTTCTGAAATTATCCAATCCCCCGCAGGAAACCTGGCCAGCGGCTTCCTTCCCAAATCCATCACCACCTCAATTAGCTCGCCAAGCTCATCATGCTGATACAGTTGCCTCCTCATCTTCAAAGGCAGCAATTCGAGAAACATCTCCAGCTCGACAGAATGCTCCGACCTGGGCGAAGTGGAAGGAGAGCCCGAAGCGGAATTAAAAGTCGAAATCAACGCTGATCCGCTACCTGAAAACAACCTATCATATGGTCTTCGAATTTCCGGCGGTCCAACGGACGGGGACGATGATCTAGACGAAACTATCCCCTTGCGAGGCGGACGTGCTCGACGAAATGAGGAGGAGAGAGAGGAAATCAGATGGGTATTCCCAATGAAAGTGAGGGTTGAAATGGGGATTTGGTTGGCGGAATGCCACGAACTATGCAAATCAATCAGCACAAGATGGGAGTTCAAAGATCTCATTTTGCTTTGGTCTCAGACCCCGTCTCAGTTTTGGACTTGAAGGGCCGACAAGGGACGAGGGGAAGGAAGATATGGTGAAGAAGGAGAAGGAGAAGAAGAAGAAGAAGAAGATTCCAATGGATCTCCTCCGGGTTGGGAGATTTTGGAGGGAAGGTGGGAGCCACAGAAGAGTAGAGAGAAGCTGGTAATGACCGTTGAAATCAAAGGCTGCGCTGCCACCACATGTTTTAAGTGGCCACCTCGTCGCAAGTTCCATGCTTGAGTTTTCTTCTTCACTTGCCGATCCTTTGGGCTTTCTTTTCCCTACAACTCTGCCAACTCTTTCATTCTTTAAGCTCACGTAAGTACTTTACCACATTTCATCTTAAAAATCGCAGTGGGTTAAATTTATTTATTTTTAATGAATAAAAATAACCTCTACGAACTAAACGACGGTGTTTTATTGAACCACGGTTCGCTCGAGTCAGCTTCCATCTTGATTCTTCCTTTCGAGTTTCGAGGAATCAAACGGGAAAACAAAAGGTGGAAGCTTTGATCTTAAGCAATTAGGAATTTCCCCCATTCTTCTGTTTCTCAGCTTATCGAGCTTCATATCTCTGAGGAATCAAACGGGAAAACAAAAGGTGGAAGCTTTGATCGCAACCAATTAGGAATTTCCCCCATTCTTCTGTTTGTCAATTTATCGATCTTCTTATCTTTGAGGAAGAAAGAGAGCCACTAAATGGAGAAGGTCAAAAGCTTACTGAAGCCCAAACAGAGCCCGCAGGAGCAGTTGAGAGATTGGCAAAGACGGCTCCGCCAAGAGTGCCGCAATATTGAGCGCCAAATTAGAGGCAATTTTTTTTTTTTTTACTTTATTTCGGTTAAATTAGTATTGTTTTTCATGGGGTTTAACGTTTCTGATTTACGTTGATGGTTATGTTCTATCGTGTTCATCGTTGCTTATTTAGCCTGTATTCGTGTTTAGATGTTCAGAGGGAGGAAAAGAATGTGAATAAAGCAATAAAAGAGGCTGCTAAGAGAAATGACATGGTCTCAGCTAAGGTACGATCAAATTATTCAGCCATTCGACATTCTATTAGTTAATTATTAGATTTTCTTTTTCAGTGTTTTTATGCTGTATCTTAAGTTAATCAAATTCGATTTTATATTTGTGGATTTTATGATTTTAAGTTCTTAGTCGTGTACTCTTTGACAGGCAGATACTCCAAGTATTTGCCTCTACTGGTGCAATATAAGTGATGATGGAGTGAAATCTAAGCATCTATTTCATTTGTTTGAGTCTGCTTTCCTCATTGATGCACTCACATATATATTGAAAGACTTTTGGATAATGTTTCAAGGTTGGTAGGCAGTGGATTATAGTACAGTAGTTAGATCTTCTTTCTTAATTTTTCCTCTTAGTGGTTATCTAAATTGTAATTTTGCATTTGGAAGAAAACAAACGAAGCGACTTTCGATAACGAGTCTATATATATAGTCTCGTTAAGACCCCTTTTCTCGTCAAATCTTTAAGAGTGTTCTTTGTAAAAGGGAAGGGTGAGTTTTTTTTTTTTGTACCTATCTCGTTGTGTGTGTGTGTGTGTATGTATATATATATATCTTTCTACTTCAATAAACACTTGTATACAGATTATGAAATTCATAGTCTCTTCAAATTATTTTAGGCACTTGCCAAGGAAATTGTGATGTCAAGGAAAGCTGTGAATCGCATGCACGAAAACAAGGCTCAACTCAATTCAATATCAATGCACCTTGGCGAAAGTGTTGGTATAATTCTTATAATGTCTGATCTTTTCTCCTGGACCCTTCATCCAGTAGCATATCATTCCGAGACAATAAAATTATTTTCCCTTATCCCACGTGCTTCGTTTGTTTGTTTCGATGTATTGTCTTCTATATGTTTATTTCTGCAATGCAACGATTGGGTTATGAAAGAGCACTTAAGTACGTAAGTTATGAAAATATGGTTTAAAACTGTGTATTCTTCCACTGATCGTGGATTAGATGAGGCGACGGAATATGGATCTTACGAGAGTTCTTTTTCTTCTTGTCAAATGACGAGTCATTCTCGCTGTATTTTCCCAATTAAAAAACTACTATCAAGATTGAGAATTGTAATTGTAGTCGAATTCAGTTTCAATATGCTATCTACTGAGGAAATTTTCTATGAAGACGTCTGGAAGCCAACGGAAAATGTCTTTCCTTCTTTTGTCTGATCCTACTTTGTATTGTGTTCTGACATGCAATGACTGATTTAAACGACTTTTTTTCTTTCAAATATACAACCTTCTCTGATTTCTCTTGAGAATTTAAAAGTGTATCTTCTTGCAGCAATTGCCCGCACCGTTGGTCATATTTCCAAGAGTGCAGAGGTCATGAAACTTGTCAACGATCTCATGAAAGCTCCGGCAATGGCTGCAACAATGATGGAATTTAGCAAAGAAATGACAAAGGTGATGTTCATCCCGAATCTAAACAAAGGGCTCTTTTTTTTTTTTGAGTTATGGTCTCAATTTTTTGACACCCTGCAGTATTTCAAGATGATCATTTATATCTTACCCAAGATTAGAGATACAAACAACCTTTTTCTCTTGATATAGTATTATATCACTACTTGATATACTCTTTCCATCCCTGCAGAGTATCTCAAAAAAAGAATCTTTATATAGTATAATTAACGGGTATTTAATAAAACCGTTAATGACCTTTCTTAACGAACTTTGTTGGTGAGTTCTGAGGACGTGCCGTAAAATTTGAACTCCACGATGAAGTCGGATTGGATTTCAAGCTATTTGTGTAATTCCCTTTTCTTTCTTGAATGAAAAATCATCAGTATCATGTTTTGTTATGATCATCGATTCATATATTAAGAGCTAAGAAGCTTGAGAGAATCTCCCATGAATTATAAGTGAAGAATAGAGTTAAGTTTTAGTGTTCTTAATATTGTAGTTTTGTGGTACAGGCTGGTGTGATCGAAGAAATTGTGACAGAATCCATTGATTCTGCTCTAGACTCAGAAGATCTAGAGGAGGAAACTGAAGAAGAAGTTGACAAGGTTTTATCAGAAATAGCAGGTGAAACAGCCTCACAGCTTCCTGAAGCTGGAAGGAAAGAAAGAATTAAAGTGCCTGCTCAAAAAGCAAGCTCTTCGCGAGAGGTAAAAACAAAACATTCACTTTTGAGAATTTTTATACTTCTGGTTCTGTCCTGCGTAACGTCTCCATGGGTTTTGGTTTTTTCAGGAAGAAGCCATAGCAGAAGGCGCGGATGATGAGGAAGAATTAGAAGTGTTGAGGGCGAGGCTGGCTAAAGTGAGATCTTAAGTCTCAGCAATGTCTTATTGCAGTTTCTACTTTCTCTACCTGTAATAACAATACAAGACGTGTTTTTTCTCTTCTTCTTCTGAAAATTGATGGAGGCCTATTTTTTCGCCATTGTTGTCTGCAAGTGGTGTTTGAGATATAGAATATAGCTCTCTTGTTTGCTATATAACTAGTTAAGCTTGATCGGTTTTGCATTTGAAGCTTGATCGGCGAAGCAGAATCACCATTGTCGTCTTCTCACGTATTTTACAGAGATTAATTTACGAAAAAGCTGCATTTTTGTTTGCTCATGGTCCAACTTCAAAACGACGTCACTTTGATAACCGCGAGATGAAGCAAAGCAAGTCTCGCTGCGCAAGTTATTGACCTTTTACTTTGTACGTGTATGATCAATAAACAACATGCATCTACACCCTTCATTTTACATTGGTCTTCTAAATGGACGGTGGAGATGCTATTGTGTAGGGTAAACAGGTGGGGATAATTACTTTTGAACACTTCCAATTTGCTCTCTGGTTCTCGTATAATAGACCGGGCTCCCCCGTCTAGTACCTAACAGTCCCAGTGTGCCGTTGAAGACGGTTGGCTCTCCTCTCTCTCTGAGATTGCTTATCCTTTTGTTGACGCTTTGCTCTTTCTTTCTTTCCTGCAATGCAGAAGAAAATGGAACGTTCGATGTTTCTCTCTTTCTTTTTCATTTTTTGGTTGCTTGTCCTTCTTCGTCTACGGCTAGAGTCGCTAATTATGACGATCTTCTTCTCTCGCGATCGAAGTTTCCCGCCTTGCATGCTGAGAAGCTGATTAGGGAGCTTAATCTTTTTCCCAAGGAAGACGTTAACGTAGTTGACGGTGATGTTCCCGCTTCTTCTCTGCTCTCCGGTAGGAAGAGCATCCAGGAGAAGCGGTTTAGGTTCCCTGATGTTGTTGATTCCGATGTTACTGTCGAGGATCTTGGCCATTATGCTGGTTATTACAAAATTGAGCATTCTCGCGCGGCGAGGTGAGATCTCAGCCTTTTCTACTTTTGAGTCTAATCGGT
The DNA here is from genome assembly GCA_022432975.1 of Begonia masoniana. Classification (NCBI taxonomy): domain Eukaryota; kingdom Viridiplantae; phylum Streptophyta; class Magnoliopsida; order Cucurbitales; family Begoniaceae; genus Begonia; species Begonia masoniana. Next base: position 527,564 of record CM039504.1, read on the forward strand.
TGAGTGGAATTTAGGACTCCGCTGCACTAATTAGAACTTCAATGCTGCATGTTGAATCTGATGGCTTAAAGAGTCTTTTCTTCTAACGAATTTAACAATTTTGTTCGTCCCCAGATGATCTTATCTAGTAGATTTTTTAGGTGTTTTGGTAAAATCATTTGATTCGTGGATCTTGACCTTTAAATTCAGTTTTTTAGATAATTTGACTTAAAGTGAGATATATCCATATATAGAATTTTCATTTGTCTTAGGCTGCTATTATCAGACCAAAATTTAAAGACATTAAAACTCGCATCATCTTATGCATATTTTTAGATTTTAAATGTCCCCGCGCTTGTTTGTACTGTTGGATTTTGATATTTTCCATTATTGTGTGGGATGTAGGATGTTCTATTTTTTCTTTGAATCGCGCAACAGCAAGACGGATCCTGTTGTCATATGGTTAACAGGAGGCCCTGGATGCAGTAGTGAATTGGCCATGTTCTATGAAAATGGTCCTTTTACTATTGCAAATAACTTATCTCTTGTTTGGAATGATTATGGTTGGGATAAGGTATATCATCATTCTTTATATCACTAATTTTATCGTTATTTTGGACATCAATGCTCCTCTTGGCTCTTTATACGCATAATGAACAACATTTATTTCTATCCCACCTTGTACTTTGGCTCCTTTCCCCTCATCTTTTGATTCATGCATGTCTAAGAATGTGACCAGATAACAGAGTCTCATCCTCTTTTCCCCCTCTCTCTCTTCCTCCTCTTTTCCCCCTCTCTCTCTTCCTCGCCATTATTTATTATAGTTTAAAGGTCCCAAATTTATGTGGCTAACCTACTACTTGTTTGCAGGCATCAAACCTTTTATATGTCGATCAACCTATTGGTACTGGTTTTAGTTTTACTTCTGACAAACGCGACATCCGACATAATGAAAAAGGTGTCAGTGATGACCTATATGACTTCTTGCAGGTTAATTCAATCTTAACATTGTGATTTTGTAATCTTATTATTATTTCTTCATTCATCAATTAAGCTGCATATGTGGACCCATTGATTTGTTGATTTTTTATCCCAAGAAAGTTACCAATTCTAAAATTCTGGAGGGCTTTGAGCTTTGATTCCAAAATGGACGTAATTACACAGACACTTTTTTTTGTCATGCGCAGAAGGCTCACAAGAATAAACTAATAATTTATTATTTTACGAAGAAATTTAATTGCCTTTGTTTTTGCTCTGTGATTAGGCGTTCTTTTTTGAGCATCCTGAGTTTGTAAATAATGACTTCTTCATAACTGGAGAATCTTATGCTGGGCATTACATTCCTGCATTTGCTGCTCGGGTCCACCAAGGAAATAAAGCTAAAGAAGGCATTCATATAAAACTAAAAGTATGTATCTTTTATCAAGCACTGAAAATAAGCGAATATGTGATGATATTGTAATACTAAATCATGTGTTGTGACCAGGGATTTGCCATTGGAAATGGACTTACTGATCCTGGAATCCAGTACAAAGCTTACACGGACTATGCATTAGATATGGGCATAATTACAAAATCTTCATATGATCACATTAACAAAGTACTTCCCGCGTGTGAAATAGCAATCAAGCTTTGTGGTAAGTTAACCACGCGGACGAGTTGTTTACATTTGTTTATGACTTTGGTAATATGTAGGTGTCGTCGACAAATACATTTGAGATAAATAATAATCTTTGGTTATTCGTCTTTACGTTTTGTTTTTCCAGGCACTGATGGTACAATAACTTGCATGGCATCTTATTTTGTTTGCAATTCCATATTCAGTAGCATTATGGCTCTTGTTGGTGATACAAATGTAAGACAATTATATTTCTTTCTTCTTTTTTTTTAGTTGGCAATGTTTTCGATTACCCATAACATAAAATTTATTTATTGGCTTTATTTACTCAATTACTCATTCAGTAAAAATCAAGAAAATATGTTTTCTGTGAAAACAGCTATTTTTTTAGCTAATTGATATCTTGACATAATGTGTAATCGTCGGGCTTGGAAAAGCAAATATTATTTCCGACACTAGTAGCTCTAATTAAGTAGTTTTACTATGCAGTACTATGACATTAGAAAGAAGTGCGAGGGGAGCCTGTGCTACAATTTTTCAAACATGGAGAAATTTTTGAACAAGAAATCAGTAAGAGAAGCTCTTGGAGTAGGGGATATAGATTTTGTGTCATGCAGTCCAACCGTGTATCAAGCCATGCTAGTTGACTGGATGAGGAATCTTGAAGTGGGAATTCCCGCTCTTCTTGAGGATGGGATCCAGATGCTTGTGTACGCAGGAGAATACGATCTGATCTGCAATTGGCTCGGTAAAGTTCAACACTTTGGCGATATTAATTTACCAAAATTAAAAAAATTAACCGTTGGCTTTTGATACTACCACATTAGGTAATTCAAGATGGGTTCATGCGATGGAATGGACTGGTCAGAAAGAGTTCGTGGCTTCTCCCGAGTTTTCTTTCATTGTTGATGGTTCAGAGGCAGGAATACTAAAAACTCAAGGACCACTTAGTTTCCTCAAGGTCTCTCTCTCATTCTCATACTTGCGTGCACATACACACTACTCATTGGCATTAATAACTTGTGCTTATGTTTCTTTCGGGAAATATGTTGCCAGGTTCACGATGCGGGTCATATGGTTCCTATGGACCAGCCGAAGGCTTCTTTGGAGATGCTGAAGAGGTGGACTCAGGGAAAACTGGCAGAGGACGGATCATCCAAATCACAAGTCTTGGTCTCTGAGATGTGATCTTCATTCGTCTGCACCTTTTCTGTTTCAAACTCTCGTGTCTCTGCATGGTTGTAAATAATGTTGTCGTCTTTGACAAAAAACACATGAAATTAGAAAATGTAGATCATTGAAAAGTGGGACACAGTAAAGAAAATGGCTTTTTATCTATAACACAAGTTTGCAAATAGTACGAAGCTCCTTTACATTCTATGCATATATTCGGCCAGGCATCGTGAACATAATTTAGGATGACGCTTTCACTCTAGCTTATTCATACCAAGATTTGCTGGACCATATATAACATTGGCACAGCTCATTGATTTATTAATCTATGTAATAAAATCATATGAACTACTCAAAGACATTCAACCTTCTGCAAGGGTTCAACTAAGAGGTGTAATGATCATGGTAACACCCGACTGCCCAGCCGCGTAAGAATTTCAACAGTGAGACGTTGAATATGGTGAAGACAATAAATGTAAGAGAACAACATTGCCCAAGTAATAATTTTTACACCATGTTTCAATAACATAACTCCTCCTTTCAACACGAAGCTAAATGAAATGAAATGAAATACATACACAGCAAGTGTTTGGATGTGATTTTTGTGTTCCTAGAACTCAATCCATCAGCAATGTATTAGAAAGTGAAATCTTCTCTGCTCTGATTGCCTTCAAGTTTTCTTAGCAAAAATTAGAACAAGATAATGCAGGAATTGCCCAAACAATGATAAAACACAGCATACCTTCATTGATTCACTTCAAGTAACTCTACATTCCCAGCAAAACCCAACTGAAATTCAGTCATCTTCATCACTTTCATCACTAAAATAGCTAGCTTTCTTAGACTTCTTCTTCTCCATAGCCTCCTCGCTTGCGTTCAATAACCTTTGTTCTGAACTGCCATCTACGACTGAAGCCCAGTTGTCTTCTTCGAACCCTTCTGCGCCATCTGATTCCCAATCCTCTTCACGCCTGATCACACCGCCACCGCCATCTTTATCACCTCGCCTCAATCTCTTTGGCTCTGGGCGTTCTCTCCGACCCAGCTGATTGCGAGGACACTCATAGGACAAATGGCCATCGTCTGAACCACACTCGTAGCACCTGCTTTTGTCTCTATACACTCTCTTCCTAATAAACTCAGCCGCTCGGCCATTATCGGTGGCTATAGAAGCAGTCAAAGTGCGTCCGTTGAGAATCTTGCCGTTCATTTCACGAGCAGCCTTGATCGCATCGTCTCGAGAAACGAATTGGATGAAAGCGACGCCGCGCGATTGGCGAGTCTGGCGATCTTTCAAGACGGTAACGCGAGCGAGCTTGCCTAGAGTGGAGAAGAGGGTGTGTAGATCGGAGTTGGTGAGAGAATAATCGAGATTGGAGATGTATAGAGTGGATTTGGAAGGAGCTAAACCAGCAGAACCGCCACTGGGCTTGTTAGAGGTTTTAGAGAATGAACCAGATTGCGAGGAAGAAGAATCTGGAGCCGAAGACAAGGAGGAATAGCGGTAGTAGAAGACATCGTCTTCATCACTATCGCCATCATCGCCGGTGGGTTTCTTCCCCCTCTTTCGCACCATTATTCGTCTGAGCAATTGCTCTCTTTACCGTTGAAGTCGTTCGACTATATACGAGGAAGGAGACGGCCCTCTTTGCCCTCGTCTCAGAAGTCAGAGTTAATCACAAGTATCTTACTTAATCTCGCAGTTAATCTAAATTAAGACAAATTGTTATTACACGAGACATTATCCCAATACCATCACTACAAATACAATAAAGGGATCATTTTTCATTGACCCATTTTGTCTCTTTACAGGGTTTCTCAGCAGCATCTTTCAGGAGCCAATCATCTCCCATACTAAGTTTTCTAACTTCCAGCGGTTCTCCATGGCAATTAGGCAGTCCGGCCAGAAGTCCTCCAGAACTCAACTCAAAAGCTTTTCTTGGGCAGCATCGATGGCCCATTATCAGTAACTTTTCTTCTGCAGCAGCAGTTCAAGTCAGACAAAATGCTTAACTTTCTGAGTCGTATAATAAGGCTAACCAGATGCACTCTTTTCTGGAACATAATCAATTGGACTTGAAATTTCAGGGTCACCAGATCCAGTTGATCTCCAGCAAGTGACAAGCAAATGAGCGAGCTTCCTGAAGTCAAACTCAAACATACATCTGCTGAGTGTGGCGTGGCTTTTCTGAACAGACTCAACATGGTCTAGCTCTGGTATGCTGACTATTCCTTCTTGGATAATATACAGAGGGATGAATCCATTGAGGCAAGACTGCATAATTGTTAAAGCTTGGTGATTTATTGACACACAACAGAAAATACCAAAAAAAGACGGTTAATATTTTCAAGTTAGCAAATTCAGCATATACAATGCTATTACACCAATAATAATTTTGAAATGAGAAATATGGATTAATAAATGAAAAGAAGATGATGCCATGCATCAAAAGCACCACGATCAACAAAAAACCCAATTTAAAAAATAAATCAACTAATGGGATGAACAAAAAGCCCAAGAACCATACACACAAAAAAGTAGAATTGCAGTCACATCTCACCTTTATGACATGGAGGATCCATTGACATTTATTATTTGCTTCGAAGCATCATCTTGATTTTGCCGATGTGTTAATTCTGTAATTGAGGAAATACAGGAAAGGTCAACACAAAATAATTTTTTGCTGAGAAAAGGGTTCGTTTCATTTCATCATCTTACATCAGAACTGATCCTCCGGCATAGATTTATAAAACTATAATAGTTTCCATGCGTTCTAACATAAACCTCTCACAGACAGCGGACAGATATTCATTCTACATTTTGTTTTAGCCTTTTTTTCTTCTAGCAAATGTGACATAAACAAAAGATCAGTAGATACTCATCTCCCCATTTACTGAAAACTAGAATAATTAATTACCTGCAACAACCGTTTCTGGGAGCGCTTGATCTAAAGCTCTGGTTTCCTCTGATAATTTTCCATTTATTGTGGGAGGTGCCGCCCTGTTGCTACTGCTTACTATTTTAGCCCTCCTGTGATATCCATATGACATAAAGCAAACATTCACATAAAAAGATGTGCTTGGAATTTGAGAAAGTTGATAAAGATAGTCAATGGATTATACCTAATAACTTTTTGCTTCACCGTACTAGTTTTTAGCCTCGATGCCCCTAATGAAAAATCATTAAAAAGTTCAATGGAAATGATATAATAGCTTTAATAATTGAAAAAAGATATTATGATCAACAAGCTCACCCGATTTAAAGGCTATGGCAGTCGAGGGCTTTCTATTTCCTCGCTCAGCCTTAATGGCAGTAATTACAGAATCAGCACTAGGTCCCAATCCTTTTCTACCCACAAGCTTCGCTCCAAACTTTTCACAAAGGAAGTTCAACCTCATCTCATCACCCCCTCTCACTTCTCTCAGCTCAAGAGCCTGTTGCCTGGATAACAGAGTGTACACGTGAAGTTGTTGCTGCTGATTGAAGTGCGACTGAAGCTGGTGAAATAATAGTTTATTTGTGTGCTGTTGATCTGCTCTGACAATGTCATGGCTTTTCTTTCGAGGCTCATTAAATGCCAATCTTAGAATTGCCGGAGACTTTGGGTCGGTATTATTCCGGCCAAAAATGATTGAGAAGCTTCCAAATTCTAAATCAGGTTCCCTAAATAGATCTGCTAAAAGGCATGCACAAGAATGGGCATTCTTTGTCAGACTCCTATCAACGGTTGTCCTAAGGGCCCGTGCATTGGCATAGTGTACCATATTTGCAGCTTCTCTTAACCCACTAAGAAAAGCTCCATGCATTGTTGCAGGATATCGCCTAGTAGTTGCCTCTCCAGCAAAGAAAAGTCTTCCATCTCCTACAGTTTCTGCTAAAATATCATAGTCATCCCCTGATGCCCCTACTGCAACATTAGAGTAAGATCCAAAACTAAATGGATCACTGCCCCATCTTGTACAGACAGTTTGAAGAGGTTCTGGGACATTGATTCCTTGAGGATCGAAAATACCTGCATGCATTTTTATAATATCAAGAAAAATCAGCTATAATTAGATTCAGAAATTTTTTTGGAGAAACAAAGCTTTTGTTCGCTCTAAAGAGTTCATTTAGCGCAATCATGATCAAAGTCCAAATATTCAGATAGGGGCCCTTAAAGATGCCTATTTTGTTAGTGAGGCAGGCAGGTAAGATTCAGCAATGAAAACAGAATTATTAACAAAAGTTAAGATAATAATTTTTATTGGTATAATCTAGCAATAAAAGAAATTGAGAAATATGGAGAGGTTTGTTCAACATAGTTTGCATCAATGAATATTTTCCATTCAAAAGAAGAGAAAGCTTGTCAGATAGAAAAACATGATAGCTTTATTTAAAAACTACAGAAATATCACCTCTAAGAATTTGTATAACTTTAGTAACAGCATCCGTAGGTGGCATGCTCTCAAACTTATGTGCAGCTTCCCCAGCCACCAAAGCAATTAACAGAGGACCACCAGCAACTGTTGCATAATTGTAAAACAAGAAAAATTCTCCACGACGACTAGAATCATCAGAAAGATGCCCAAATGTATCAAGATTCATATCCCAGAAAACATAAGGAAAAAGCATTGCAACCTTATTCAATAACCCAAATCCCAACCTCTTTATCCCGTCCAACTTTCTTTGGGGCAACTCTGGGACAAACTTGATCGACCCACTTTTAAGAACCCCAAGTGGAACAGTACATAATGCCATATCACCCTCAAAAACCTGGCTTCCTGCAAGGACCTGCACTCCGTCACCACTATACCTAATGGTGTTCACAGTTTTTTCATACAAAATTGGCACACTCTCAGCCAATGCTTGAACAATTCTACCATTTCCCCCAGGCAAGAAGCAATGGTCCCCTCCCATATCATAGGGGTCATCTTGATCCCAAAATGCAAGAGAAAGCTTTGACAGTAATCCTGCATTCGCATATTCCAAATTTGCAAGATGCCAATTAAACAAGTTCACTTCTTCACTATCCACTGCTTCCCCATAAACTGGCCGAAAAGTTTCCAATGCAGCACCAAGAGAAACATCAACTGAGACGTCACCCATCAACTGCCTAAGTCTACTTGCTTTATCTAAAAGATGATTGAAAGCAATTTCTACCTTCGTATCCATATCAGGATCCACTGGCTTTCCATCCAGACAATACAATGGGCACTTATCTCTAACCTTGTGAAGAAGGAATCCCAATTGCCTTGCCATAATCCCAAGAGGATTCCCAAGCGTACCTGTCAAAACACTGCCACCCAAATCTGCAGCTGCACATAGCCTATTCCCTCCTTCCATCTTCTTTGTATAAACTCGCCCACCTGCTCTCTTTCTACCTTCTAAAACTGTAACTTTGAACCCAAACCGCATCATTTGCCTAGCAGCAGCCAAGCCTGCCAATCCGGCACCAATCACAATAACACTAGGCTTAGTGGCTTCAGCTGGAATCTTATCCTTAATGGATGGCGCAACCCCAAAATTAATATATCCATGCGAAACTAAATAGTTATAAGTAGAATCCAAAAGATTATGGCAGTGTTTAGGTATAGAGTCCAAAAACATCTCTTTTGTTACCCAATTTGAAACATTTTCACGCCATTTGGCAATAATATGGTTCCGAATAAGGATGTAGTTAACCTGTTCGATGCCCCCAATGACTGGAACTATCCCTGCGTCTATTTCCTCCTCTGTCAGGGAATCGGCCGGAAACCCAGCAGTCAAAGCAATCAAGGCCTCTGCAGTGGATTCTTTATTGATCGTGATAATCTCGTCAGCTATAGTTGGGGTGGGCATGGTCACATTGAGTGGCAAAGAACTCGTGTTTTCAGCGTTTCTGATTGGAAGAGCTGCAACTGGTGCAGAAGATGAAGATCCAAGATCCTTACTACCGTTATAAATACTAGTAGAAAATAAATGAGGTTGAAAAGAAGCTGGACTTCGGTGAGTTCTGCCTCTTCTCCGCTTCTTGGGTACATGGAACGGAAAAAAAGAACTTGTACTGGGGTTAGGGTTAGTATTTTGAACTGGGATCGCCATTGTTGTTGATGATGGGTCAAGATTACGGCTATAATAAGGGTTAGAATTAAGGTTATCTTCGGGTATATAAAGAGTGAATGGAATAGGAGGGAAGGAAGGAAACAACTCTGGACTATGGTTGGGAGAATTCATTGTCTTCTGAAATGAGTACGGATCCCACAGGGAAGACAAGTGAGAGTAGAGAAGACAAAACTAGAGATTGGTTGACGGCGGAGAAAATCTAGTCCAGGCTAATACATTCTCGCTGCAATCTCAACGCTGTCGGTCCGGCCGGCAGTCCGTCGCGGCGCCAATCTGTTCAGTAATTTAGCTCTCTGTTTTTCCAACCTCTTTTCATGAGAACAAATAGCCGTCCGGGTTGATCGGGTCTCACTTAATGCCCGACCCATATTATAAAAATAAATGATAAAAATACCATTTTAATTTTTCATTTCATTCTTTATTATTTAAAACTGTAATATTATTTTCCTATTTCTCCTTCCGTTAACCCTCATTGTAAACTCCGTCGACAATCTGTCAGTCTGTTCTTCCTCTGATCCCTATTTTTGCTTCCAGTTCTTCTCCCCGAAATCAGGAGGTTCATCCCCCCAGCATACTTGATTTCCATTCGCTTGTTCTCAGTCCGATTACACCTCTTGTACCAGACTCGTTTCATCGATCCGGATCCGTCAATTTAAAGCTGCTTGAACTGGAAGAATGCAAATGGAAATTTAGATGCAGAAGCTGAGGATAAAGCCATTATATTAAAATGATTTTACTTCCGTCCCTCTCCGTCGACGACCCCGAGGGACTCACAGCCCCAGCTCTTGCCTTTATTTCCGACGACCTCGCCCAGAGAACCAGGTTCTTTGTCCACTTCTTGAACTTTTTAAATTAATTAAAGTGTAATCTTCAGCAATTGATTCTACGAATGAGGAAGGGCTTTGTATTGGGTGGGTCATTTGCAGATTTTGAAATAAAAAACGATTGATTTGTAGAAGTTTGATGCTTTCCAGCTTGCCATTTTTCCTACCCCCCAACCACCGCCTGTTTGGTTGCCGAGAAAGTTTGCAACTTAGGAAAAGAAAAAGAGTTATTTTATTTCTCTTAGTTTGACTAAGAAGTTGCACTTGAATTTCCTGATCGTGAAGAGAGAGAGAGGTAGCAGAGACCTCTATTTGAGGTGGGGGAAAGTAGAGAGAGAAAGTGAGGAGAGGAGTGTTGAGTGCTATGCTGCATCGAGAAACATCACCTGCAACGTTTTGGCGCGCTCCTCCCAAATGACAGTGGCTCCCCTGCCTAGTGCCTAGACCTCCTCTGCCTCCGCTGGTCCTCCTCCCCCTAAGAGAGAGACGAGTTGAAACAGAGTGAATCATGGAGTTTTTAAGGAGGCTTTTGAAGAACAAACGGAGGATTAACGGAGTTTACAGTGAGTGTTAACCGAGGGTGTTAGTTGACAAATTAAAAGTTTTAAGGTGAAAATATACTATTATTTCAATGGTCATAATATTATTTATTTAATGGATACTCCGAAAATTGGATCCATTTACTTTCGGATGCTCCATATCCAATCCGAAACAAAAGAGCAATAAAAAATTTACTAAATTTTACTTTGTGGGAAGGCTTCAGTTCAGGTATGGTTCTGTAGAGACTTTTCTCCGCGGTTTTCTTGTTTCCTCGTCTTCTTCTATTCTCTGATTTTGTTTTCCATTGTTCTGCTTCTGCGCAAGTGCTTCGTTCCTCATTAAATGACGCTGTATGCTCATTTCATATGGATCCCTATCTCCCTCAGTTTCTCGTACCACCGCTTGTTGATTCATCATCATTTACGTCTCATTCATATCCTAATTTGAAATATTTAGTTTCATTTTATGATTTTAGCTGCAAAATGCGATAATTTGTCATTGACCGTAGTTTTTCAGTAGCTATTCGTATTTGCATAATGTTTTTGCTGTTCCTCTAGCTGGATCTGGAGGTTTTTTTCTCCTGTTTATGGAGCTTCTATCTTTCCGATGAGAGAACGGAAAGTAAAATAAATGAGGAGAAAGATAGACAGTAATCTTTCTATTTTTAAGTTGCCTGCTGCCTTTGTACAAGGAATATATTGAATTAAATTAAAAATTCGCCTCACAGTGAAACATCAATATATGCACTCACTGTTTCCTTTTTAATCTTTATGAGGAGCATTGATAATCAATTTTTTTTCACTTGTTCTAAATGGAATCGATTTGTGTTTGTTTTTCAATTGGATCATAATTGTGATGTTCCCTCATCAATACACAAAAGATGGAAAATAAATTTCGTATTATGGATTTCAAAGATGTATTTTTACTTGTAAATATATGGTTCAAATCCAATTGAAGTTCAAAGTCCGCATTTGATATACACTTTACTTCTGCAGCTAGTAATGGTTGTTCTATTTGGTAAGATTTACTTAATTGAATGTGGTGCTTGTACGTCTAAAATCTTGAATGCATGTGCTTTAGACAATTCATTCAACACCCCTCCTGAATGTAAATGTTAGTCTTTCACTGTAAGAAGATGAAAAACCTAAATTATGCCTTCTTTTAGTTGAATTGTTTTATAATGGCATGCTCTCTTTCAGCCTGAATCAAGGTATTTTGGGATGATTTTTTCCCCATCAGTTGCTTTCGAATATTCGTTGGCAAATCTTTTCAGATGGGATTTTTTGAAGGATTGCCTGTGTCTCCAGAGAAATCTGTAAGCTTTTCTTCAGTTCAGAAGTTCAACTTCTTATTTTTATTTTAAATTGGAAACGTATTTTTGTTGGACTTCAAATTTGGATATCTAAATTTATAATTTTTCATGAATGGACAATTTTGTATTGGAATGCAATATATCTGGAAATCTGTATGCTATTTGATTTTTGAGTTGTAAATTTTATTCCATGCAGCCAAAGGATATTATCGATACGAGTTACCTTGGTACTATTTTATCATGTTAGTTGATATTAACACATATGGTGAACTATTCAAAGAAGTCCCAGAAAGAAGGGATATGTTACGATAAAATGTCAAAACGTTACTACCTTCTAACTTTAATTTCCTTACACTGAATATATCTTCCTTCCAAAAGAAACATATAGAATTGTACAGGGAAAATCAGAACCTGGTGACCATGGTACAACCACAATCGTTGCAGCGCACACCACTATTATACTAAGAACTAGGAAATAGACACATGGCTTTATAGTTAGGATTAGGGAAAAGTAAATACAAATATATAAAAGCAAAGAAAAATGCTTAGTGCTAATAGGAGCATCAGGGAATGCTACATCATATTTGCTGCCATTAATATTATTGTAGGCCGATGCCTTTCATATTGTCACATTGCGCAACATTTTTATCTGATTTCTGCGCATTATAATTTTTTATATAAGTTTCCATATATTTCCATCTAATAATATGAGTTCAAATTGGTATCTAACGTACATTGTGAATATATTTTTGTGGTGATATTTTGAATGTAGTATCTAAGAGAAGAACTTTCAAGGATAGATGAGAGCTGGGCCGCTGCACGTTTTGATTCACTGCCCCACGTTGTTCATATCTTGACTTCAAAAGATCGTGAAGGGGACGTACAAATTTTGAAGGAACAAAGTGATGTCATTGAAGAAGTTGTAGATGAAGTAGTTCATGCTTATCACAGTGGCTTCAATAGGGCAATTCAAAACTATTCGCAGGTTTGTTATATTATCTGTTTCCTCCTTTTACACTGTCATTATCTAGTCTGGTGGAAATAGAGTAGAACCACTCCAAAGATCCTCTATTTTATATTTTCTTCTATATTTTAAGGGTAATACATTTTTTATGTTTTCATATTGATATTAGTCCATGAGCTATGTAGAATCTTTAAACATTTTTTTAGAACATCCTGGCCTCTTACTCTCTGATAACGCGGGCAAAAATATTATTGATTCCCATGTGGTCCGTATTGTTTTCAAATTAACTGAATTTCATGGCAGAAGTGGGAATTGTGTACAGTTTTTTTCCTCAAGTATCTCTGCTTCTGGGATTTTTAAATTCAAATATACTTATTTTTTTCTAATGAAAATATAGACTGATAAAGAGCACTTACCATAATTATGAGGTTTATATATGACATCATCAAAAGTTATATATTACCTATATTATGATTACTCCAGTCAACATTATGATTTGTTTGAGGTGCATTCATTTCATATGTTCCGATGCTAAATTGGGCCATGAATTTTCTTTTCCTTTTTGATTATTTTCATTTTCTTTTTTCATATTCTTTTGATTGTTTGTTCTTATTGGGTAAAGGTTGTGTGTTTTTTTCAGATCTTACGACTGTTCAGCGAATCTACAGAACAAATTTCGGTCTTAAAAGTTGATTTGGCTGAGGCAAAAAAGCGCCTGAGTGTCCGCAATAAGCAATTGCATCAGCTGTGGTATCGTTCTGTTACATTACGCCATATTATCTCTCTCCTAGATCAAATTGAGGGCATAGCTAAGGTTGGTTTGAATCCTCTCTGCCTTTTTGATATAATGAGGTCTATCAACATCATTAAATGAATTGTTTCCGGCCAACCTTCTCATTGTCATTTATTCTGTTTTAATTAAATGAATTGTTAATTACAAAGACATATGTTAATTACCACTAATCGTATTTGGTTAAGTTGTTGGGTTAAAATTAAGTTAATAATTATGTCATTTATTATTACTCATTGTGTTTAGGCCTAATTTTAAAGGTCCTTACACTTAGATACTTCCAATTTCTATCGAAGTTAAATTGATGAGATTCATTTACTAATTTAGTTTGATACCTTGTCAAAGTATCATTGCCTAAGTTTTTAGGTTGATATTTATTCAATCATCTATAACATTTGTTGATTCTCACATGACATTCCTAAATTTGCAGTTATATTGCATTTTGATGTTTTTTGTTGACAAGAACTAAAGAGCTTCTGAATTTATCTTAGTACTGTTTTTTTACCTCTTACTTAATTTTTTGATTGGTTGAATATTAACTGCTCTGCCACCAATATTATTAATGTATATTACCTTTCACATCAAATGGGCCTCAGGTTCCGGGTAGAATTGACAAGCTCATTGAAGACAAGCAGCTATATGCAGCAGTTCAACTTCATGTTCAATCAACCTTGATGCTTGAACGAGAAGGAATCCAAACAGTAATGCTTTTCTTTCTTATTTGTCATCCTCCACCATAATGTCACATGGAGTTCTTATACTTTTGAGACATGACTTCTTTTTTGAGCGAGAGAGTGTTTGAAACTTCTTTAAGTGGTTCTTCAGTTTGACGTGATCTGTTGCTAATGAAACTGCTCTAGAGGTTGGAGAATAATTTTGTCACTGATCCATGGCATGATGTACACCTACCCAGGTTGGTGCTCTCCAGGATGTCAGATCAGAGTTGACAAAGTTGAAGGGTGTTATTTTTTTTAAAATTCTAGAGGATTTGCATGCACATCTTTACAACAAAGGTGAATACAGGTATTATGTTTTCGTTGAACTTTTCTTTTCATTTCTTGGGTTATTGCTCTTTGTGTCATGTAATTAGTTAACGAACTTTACACACTCAGTTATTATTTGGTTCAGTTCATGAATTCTCTGTAATACTGAATGCAGTTCCTTGTAATTCTTCGAGGATGTGTGATTTAAATGGTATACACTTTGAGGGCCCATTAAGTAGACAGATAGAAATACATTTGGTTTAAAAAATAGACAGCAACAAATATTAAATCACCGGAAGAGATCCCAATGTGGGTTTGTCATGCTGACTAGTATTTCAATATCAACTGGTTAACAAAGATGGAAAAATTGGAGGCGACAATGGTATGCTTAGAAGGAGCGGTCTGTCGTGGTTCCAATGGGAGAATAGGACTTGGCCATTCCAATCTTGACTTGAGTTCAAAATGAAATTGTTGGAGAGATTTAGCCATTCGGGTGATGGGACCGGTTGTGACCACTTGCTGACCTTGCAACAAGATGGGGTACTGTTGAAGAGTACCGAACTCAGTTTGAGTCGATGATCTCAAAATTGATGGGTATTCTGGAGGAAGTATTATTCAGTGTTTTCTTTAACGGATTGAAAAATGAAATAAAAAAAGACATGCGACCGATGAGGCTTGCTGCTTTGCATGATTTGATGATGGATTCTGCGCAGGTAGTGGAAGATAGAAACGCATTAATGAAACCCAAAAAATTGGGTGTCAATCGGATTGGGGTAAGACAGAATTGGGTCTGTTTTCAGCAAACAAAAACCCACAGAGTGATTACCAGGCTATGCAAACAGTGGCTAAGAATAACAAAATTCCTAGAAAAAGATAGCCAGAGGCAGAAATGAGGGTGAGAAGGGAAAAGGGTCTCTATTTTAGATGCGATTAGAAATTTTAAGTTGGGCATTAATGCAAGAAAGGCATGTTACAGGTTTTGATGTTACAAGATGAGAGGGATGATGTAAAGGGAAAAGAAAATTTTGAATTACCAGCAATGGAGGAGATTGAGGAAGTGAATGATTCGATAGAATTATCTTTAAATTCAGTGATTGGGTTAACCACTCTACATACTACGCAGCTGATGGGGAGCATAAAACAAAGGCAGGTCATTGTTTTAATAGATTGTGGGGCTACCCACAATTTTATTTCCAATCAATTGGTGGAAGAATTACAATTGTCAGTTTTGCCATCGACCAGCTATGGAATACAACTAGGAAATTTAGAATCTATTCAAGAGAGTGGGTGTGTAAAAATGTGTTATTGGTTTTACCCAAGGTGGAGATATTGGAAGAATTTTTGCTAATTGAATTGGGCAGTTTGGAGGTCATATTAGGAATGCAAAGGTTGGAAGCAATGGGTGAAATATATGTTAAGTGGAAGCTGTTAACTATGAAGTGTAAGTTGGGAGGAAAAACAGTGCATATAAGAGGGGATCCGAGTTTTGGAAGAACTAAAGTTTCTTTGAAAGCTATGATGAGAAGAATAAAAAAAGAAAAACAAGGCTTGTTTGTAGAACTTGAGAGTTTGGAGAGTACTCTGAGTGATCTTGAAGATACGATTTCAGAAGTGATGGATGAATTACTTAAGCCTTGACCATGTGATGAACATACATGCCTAATGGATTACCACCCATCTGAGAGCATGACCATACGATAATCTTGAAGGAACTTCTCCAATAAAATGTAAGGTCATATCGGTATCCGGTAGTTCAAAAAGATTAGATCGAGAACCTAGTGAAAGAGATGTTGCAAGCGGGAATTTTACGGTTGGACACGCCAGCTAGTTTGGCTGTGTCTGCGATAGACACCCTACTGCGGGAGAGAGATGCTATCTTGGAATTGTTGAAATTCAATTTAGGACGAGCTCAAGTCCAAATGCCAGTT
This sequence comes from Begonia masoniana, assembly GCA_022432975.1. NCBI lineage: Eukaryota > Viridiplantae > Streptophyta > Magnoliopsida > Cucurbitales > Begoniaceae > Begonia > Begonia masoniana. The sequence continues at coordinate 543,757 of CM039504.1, forward strand.
ACAACAAACAAAAAACGGAGAAATGTTGAGTTTCGAAAGGGTGATTTTGTTTAGCTGAAAATTCAACCTTACAGTCAGAAGATCCTTGCTTGGCAATTACATGTCAAACAGTGACAGCAGTTTATGGTCCATTCATTTAGAAAGAATTGGAAGGTAGCTTATCGGTTCATGTTACCGGACACCACCCTACTTCATCTTGTCTTTCCTATGTCTCTATTAAAGAAAGTGAGGGGTGAAGTCACTAGTTTTACTTCTCTTCCTTAAGTTGGTTGGATGATATAGATTGACAGATTCAACCAGAAGTCTTGCTGGAGGTTAGGCGGCATCAAGTTGATTCTCACAAGACATATGTTCTGGTTAAACAGAAGTAGGTGGTGGAAAAAAGAGGAGTTTTGGCTAAGCTAGCTTCATACTTTTGTTTGTCTTTTTGTGAAGTTGAGTATTTTTTTTATAGCTTTCTTCATTACATCTACACTTTGTATATTATTACAACTTACTTTACTGATGAAAAATAAAATTTCATTGTATGTTAAAGATTGACTCCCTCCTATATAGAGACTGATAAAAATGATAAATTATACATTTTGTATGATAATACAAATTTTACTTAGCTCTTAAAAGAGATCAACAAAGATGAAACCATATCTAGCTTCTCATTATAAAGAATAACTCTATTACTTGTGTTCCAGATGTAACAAAAAATACAATAAGGCACCAAACCACAATCCTTTTTTTGTTGACCCCCCACGCCTTCAATCCGTCGTAAGATTCCTCAGTTATTAATCTCATTAACTAAGCTTTTATCCCAACCAAAAAGGGTTCTGGTACCTCCTTTCCTCCAAGTTTATCTATGTTAGAACCTTGTATTATGGTTTTCAGTACCTCCTTTCGTATTATTCTTTTATATTTTTTCTTTTTTCCATTTGATTATAATATCTTCTGCCTATCCAGAAGTATATAGAGATTCAAGTACTAAATTATTTGTTCTATTCTATCTGTGATTTATCTCATGAAAAATGTGTTTCATGCAGCTTTGCAGCCTCAAGCATGCGTGAAAATGATGATGAAGTATCAACTTCTGCTGCTGTGGCATTATCACTAAACAGCTCTCAATCACTGTCTCGAAGAACGAGGTCACTGAAAGGGGATAATCAGTTTGTTGTTCATGCAGATGGATCATATAGACCAAGTTCTATTGATGGCGGGTAAGTATTGACATAATCATGTTCTGTGTTAACTGTTCTTTCCTTTTGTTTACTCTTACTGAATTTAGAAAGTCTCTTAGAATCTCCAACCGCTCAAAACTCCAAGAAAAATTGATCCCAATCCAAGCCTACCTCAGTCCTCTCACGAGTTTGATGGGTCATTACTCCTTAATATTAAGCATAGTTTTGTGTGGTCTTTTTCCTTATGCCTTGGATTCAAGTTGATCCCAAAGTTTCATACCTTTTGGTTATAAGTGCAGTATTCTCTGCCAATATTAACATATAGTTCTGATTTATATAAAACATGTTGACGTAGTGACTCTTTTTTTCCTTGATTTAGTGATATGAGGTATCTAATTGTTAGTTCTTCACGTTGATGGTTTTCATAGTATTTTATCTATTTTCTTGTTCTTGCATTAGTTGTGTTGAGGGTGTATATGCAGAACTGTTTTTCAAGTCTTGATTACAAACTTCAATATTCAAAATTATTTGTGATGTTCGAAAGGTTCGACTAATCGAGGTTCCTTTGACTTCCCTGCTTCTAGTTTTTGACCTTTTTAGTTTAAGTAAATGTTGATCCAAATAGTGAAAGAAATAAATGAATTCCAAAAATCTTCAGTAAATCCGAAGAAAGTTTTCCTATACTTTCGTCTACATTTTCAATTTTGAATGTGCTGATAAGAAATAGGAGGTTCTTTCAGATCTTCGTTTGACGGCCATGATGAGGAAAGGGTGATGGAACTAAACAATGAAATTACATCAGATGGAAATTCGGCATCAGCCAGGAGTAACAGTGGAGATGGCATTCTAAAGGATACTAAAATGATAGCTTGTCATATGCCAACATGGTTGTCAAATTCCACCCCAGACGAGTTTCTTGTGGGAATTTTGAACTTTAGATTTTTACTTTATATGGATCATGACATTCTATTTATCATTTTTGTTAAGGTGGTTTGGTTTGTTTTCAAATGTAGGAAACAATAAAAAAGAGTGATGCTTCTCTGAGTGTCAAATATTTGCACACCATGGTTGAGTGCCTTTTCATGCTTGGAAAAGTTGCAGCTGCTGGTGCTATTATATGGTTTGTTGTCTGCTAATATGTTTTCATTTTGTATTCATAAATTAATACTTTTATTTTTTTGATGAGAAACACTTTGTGTTTGATTATCATTATTCTCAAAAGTTTATTTTAAATTTTAAATTAGTTAACCATTTTAATTATTTTTTATTATTACCTCTGGGCTGCAAGCCTAATTCTAATGCTCCTTGCATTTTGTTAATTTTACATGTTCTATGAATATGAGAAAAGCTTAAATTAAGGTGCTAAAAAAAATCTCACATTATTGATTTATGTTTTCTGATTGAGGTTGGTGCATCAAATTTCTCTTTAGATATATCAAAAATTTGAAGCAAGCTGCAGAAAATCTTTGTTAACTATGTTTAGACTAGATAGTGTTGATGGTAAAAGGTAGAAACTTTTTCATGGATTCAGGTGTAATTGTTTTGAAGTTTATATTGAAAATTTACTAGTTTGATTTTGCTCCAAACAGCCAAAGATTGCGACCAACGATCCACGAGGTTATAACTTCAAAAATCAAGGCTTATGTGCATCAAGTAAATTCTTCGAGGCCTGGATATCGTCAGGCTGACCACACAGCTGCTGGACTACTTATCATGAAGGAGCAAATGGAAAATTATCAATTTCTGAAACAGAAACGACAGAATGGTACATCATCTATTGGCACGCTGCTGGCTGTAAGCCCTGTTTCGCCAGTGATGGCTCCTGCAGGAAAAGCACAAGCTTCTGCAAAAGAGCTGCTTGGTTCAGTTTTGGACTCTGTTGTTCGGATATTCGGTGAGACATAAAATTCTTCTATTTTTTTGTTCAATCTTATTATTTGAAATGTGTGTGATGATCACGCAGAGAATCATGTTATTGTTGGTGAGCTTTTGGAATCAAAATCTGCTAAGCAGCAGGACATGAAGATGTCAAATTCAATGGCTGTGGATGTAAATTGGAACCCGGACTCTGAAGCTTCTCAAGCTAATGGAGGTTATAGTATTGGCTTTGCGTTGACAGTTTTGCAGGTAACCAGCTCATAGCATTGAATATTAACACCTTCGCTTAAATTTATCAGATTTTTTTTAACTTGCGAAAAATGTATTTATCAACATGTTTCCATCTTAAAGGAACTTAAAAATTCTTTATCCAAAACATTTCTTTAACTTTGTGTTGTAGAGTGAATGTCAACAACTTATTTGTGAGATTCTGCGTGCAACACCTGAAGCAGCGTCAGCAGATGCTGCTATGCAAACTGCTAGACTTGCCAGCAAGGTCCCTTCCAAAGAAAAGAGGTGATTACATTTAGTTTGACTCTTAGTGTGTGTTGTTTCAATTCATAATCTTGACTGAAAGGAGATACTTAACTCAGATATGCTCTCCCTTTTGCTTCCTGCTTATCAAGGAAGAGACAAAAAGGTCAAAAATGTGCTGGAGGAGCCAGCAGAGATGTTTGTGCAATGGTATCCGAGATTAATATTTGTTAAGGATGGAGATGGAAATTACATTCCATCCAATTAGAAAAAAACCTAAAAGTAGGAAAATTCATTAAATGCTAAGTAGAGTGACGTGAAAATACACCAGAAAACATAGTAGTTCCACTGTACAAACTTTCCTTTTATCTAGTTTCTTCAGTTAAGCAAAGGGCTGCCGACCATTCTCAGCAAGGACCAACAAATCTGAAGCCAATTCCTCACCTAATCCATAATCTTTTTAGGCGCGCTTTTAGTTTTGGTCGTTTAGATTGTTTTTTAACTAATTATATATGAAATTTCTACTTTATCTTTATTTCTTTTCTGTAATTACATTTTCTCCTTCTCAGTCTTTGTTTTGTAGAATGGTATACAATTATGCTTATTATTCATTGTCACAGGAATGTGGTAGAAGGTGGTCTTACATTTGCTTTTCGCTTCACAGATGTGAACATGTCTGTTTCTAACCAAGGCAAGTCAAGAGATGTCTTTGAGAAACTAATATTTTGTTTCTAACATACATGATGTTTAACATAGAAAATTATTTCATTTTGGTGGTTATAATTTATCATTTTTCTCCTTATCTCAGTTTTCCTTGTACATTCTGATCGTTTCTTATAAAAGATTATGTATGATTTTTCAAGGACAACTAAAGAATATCCAGTTTGAGGTTCGATGTTTCTTGTCATGGTCAATTCAGTTGCATTTTGACACTAAATTTGATAGGATGGAAATTACCTCGTCTTACACAACTAAAGAACTTATCATGTTAGATAAATTAGACTAACCTCTTGCCGTTCTTATGTATTTCAAAATGGGAAAAGAAAAGAGGTAAGTAGATATTTTTAATAGACCCTAATTGGACACTAGATAATCTGGCACAAAATCGTCAAATTAGTAGTATCTGTGTTTCTGGTTATGATGCTCCTTTTATGGTCCTAGCAAAGCAGAGTCTCGAATTGGAGCCTGTGCTTGCCCCATCTTCTCAACCTTTGAACGGAATGCTTATCTTAAGGATGAAATCTGCATTTCTTGATTGCATTGCAAGCAGCAGCTTTCACCTGATAATTTTTTTTTCATTACAAACAAATAATTTACCGTATTTTTTTGGCTGTTAGATCTTTCTTTTTTGATCTACCATGTTTTTTCTTTTACATTGGTTTTTGATACATCTAAAGCTTGATGATACCTTAGAACTTCAACGGTCTTTGAAATGGGTGCATTTAAAATTGAAATGAGGATCAATGAACCTTGACTTCTTCTTTATGTAGACTTTTTTAGTCTTCTTTAACAATTCTTTCCAATATTTTTCAAATTAGGTAATCTCTGCATATATAATTATGGACCAGTTTTTTTTTAGTTTGTAAAGAAGATTTTTTTTTTTTTTTTTTGGGAAGCAAATAGTAGTTTTTCCATGTGGAAGTTGTATTCAGGAAAATAAAGAAATGACTTGATTCAGATAGCAAGAGACATTTATTTTGCAATTAATTTTTACTTGCCTATTTTACAGCAGTCATTATCTTTTGAGCAAGCTTTAATGCATAATTTCTTATATCTATTAACTGTAATGGGATAAATATGATTTTTCGTCAACGAAAATATTCTTTAATATATTTATTCTCATCTTCTAATAGCTTTAATGCATAATTTCTTATATCTATTAACTGTAATGGGATAAATATAATTTTTCGTCAACGAAAATATTCTTTAATATATTTATTCTCATTTCTAATACTTCAAATTTTAGTTCTCCATGCTATGTGAAAATTTCAGTTCATGACTTTTGGTCTTCTTCTATTTAGGTGCTGATCTTATTCGCCAAGGGTGGAGTAAGAGGGGGCCTAATGTATTACAAGAAGGTTATGGATCTGCAGCTGTCTTGCCTGAGCAGGGCATGTACCTCGCTGCATCAATATATCGGCCAGTTCTCCAGGTTTTTTTTAAATTTTATTTACATGTCTGGAGAAAATAGGATTTGTTTATATTTCCATCCAAGGTACATGGTACAATAAATAGGCTGTGATAATTACAGCGAGGAAGAAAATAATTATCTAAGGAATAAAATTCAAAGAATAAGAAAGAATGAATAATCGGAGCAATTATGGGCTAGTATTAGATTAGGTTGATCTGAATATTCAGGAAATCTGTCATCCCTATTTTCATCAAAGGTACGTTGTACAATAAATAGAATGGATAATTACGGCTAAGAAGTAAAGAATTATCTAATAAATTGATGAATTTAAAAGAATGTATAATTAGGGTTACTAATGCCTTACTAAAATAGGTTGATATCAATATTCAAAAAATGAATTAGCTCATGATTTATGAATTTTTCTTGGAAGGAAAGATTTACTCTTCAGTGTTTCAATAACATGCAGACATTTAAATTGTATTCATTGTCTATTTAGTCTGCTTTTTCTTATGTTTCTATCTTTTCCTGTAGTTCACAGATAAAGTCACTTTAATGCTTCCCAGAAAGTATTTGATGCTGGGGTAAGTTAAAAATATTAGCATTAATGTTTATGACTTGCTTATGGACAGAAAGTGACCTAATATGAACAGTATCATGTGAATTTTATCAAACTTTGATTTCAAAATCACACAAATTTCTGGCAAATTAGGGGTTGATGCTGAAGTACTAGCTGGTTATTCACTTGAGTTTGGAAAGTTTTGTCAAGATATCTGTTTGTAATGCTCTCGTGTAATATTAGTTGTTTTGATGTTGCTTTTGCCACATATTATTCTTTTCATTATTGCTATTATCATAAAACTTTCCGTGGGATTCCTGTAATGGCGCTAAACTTCCATAATATATTTTATTTAATCAAAGCAAAGATTTTGACTTGGCTGATGGAATTAGTATTCACGTTGACAATTTTATTTTATTTTCAAACTCTTAAAACTGCAGGAATGATGGATTACTCGCTTTTGTGGAGAATTTTGTGAAAGACCATTTCTTGCCTACCATGTTTGTTGATTATCGAAAAAGTGTTCAGCAAGCCATATCAAGCAAGTTCTGTTAACTATTAAACTGATTCACATCATCTTTTTGATTTGTTGATATGTTACGTTGAAGTGGTTAGTGGAAGACATCTATTAGGGATGGTCATAACCATTATAATTGATGTTGAAAGCGATGAATTTTTTCCATTCTTATCTTCCTTGATCTTACCCGGAAGATAACAGAATTTGTACAGTAGTTATGTACATTTATTGATTTTACAAGGGTTATACGATTCAAATAAAGATTTTCTGTCATCCTATATCGTGGCATAGTTATCTTAGAAGAATTGTAGATGCTAGTACAATCATGGATCTTCTAAATCTTTTTCTCCAGTTTCAATGGACATTTCTTGCCTTAAGCACTGATTCGGAAGATAAAAATCTTTAGTTTGCTCACTCCCTCTTCAAGTGTCTCCTGTTGGTTCCCTTTTTATGGTAAAAATCTGTCCTTTTTTATATAAGATAAGAGATATCTTTGGCATTAATTGAACCTTACAATTGACTTGGAAGATTAAATATCCTTTAAAAGTAATTTTTTTCAGGAGTTGGCGCAAAATAAAAAATGTTCATACAAATGAACAGTGATCGTTGAATGTCTATATTATTGTTGAATGATATTTCATAATGCACATTTATTTCAGCAAGTTTGTAGTTGTCTCTGTGGTTGTTTAATGATGGCTCTGCACTTTTGATAAATATTATGGTCAGATTCTTTGTTATCATTCTATGTTGATCTTATTTTCCTGTAATTTTATAGGTCCCGCCGCATTTCGGCCAAGGGCGCATGCTGCTATTTCTTATACTTCATCAGTTGAAAAGGGCCGTCCTGTCTTACAAGGACTATTGGCTATTGACTTTCTAGCTAAGGAGGCAAGTTATACATACTCTTTTGCTTGGCGATATTCACATTTCTTCACCCATTGAGCTCACAAAAATCATGGACATGAGTAATGGATAACAATATCTTTCAAAGTTTCTCCCTTCTTTTTAATATAATTTCCTTTCCTGTAGATGAGTGGTTGACAGTTTTTCTGATTTGTAGTTGTTTCTAAATAAAAAGTTCTAATTTGGAGTTACTATCTACTCTAGGTTCTTGGGTGGGCTCAAGCAATGCCTAAGTTTGGTGGAGATCTCGTTAAGTATGTGCAGACTTTCCTTGAGCGGACATTTGAAAGATGCCGTACTTCCTACATGGAGGCAAGAATATTGCTTTATTTCTTCTCTGATTCCTTCTCCCATTTTCTATTATGAAGCATGCTTTTCATCTTTGTATTAAAAAGAGTATTTCTTTTATAATATTGCTTCTTCCTTACTAGCTTTTTTACCTTGGAATCCTTGCATTCCATTGTTCTCTGTGGCACAAGGCCAAATTTCGAGTTGAAACCATATTATGCACTAAATTATTTGTCTGAGTTTTATAACTGCGATTTGGATTTAAACAAATCTTTGGATTTAAACAAATCTTGTTTGCCTAATTCAAAGAAAATAGGCTCTCTGCCAAATTGCACCTCCTCCCTCCTTTAAGTAAGGTGGAGATTAGATTTTTTGGTTAAGTTCAAACTACATTTATATGATCTTTTTCCCTTAAAGATTGGTTTCATCACGGTGGCTAGACTAATGCATGTTTGTCGCAGTCAGAACCTGATGTAGTCTAGTCACTTTTCAGACTTTAGTTCTTTCCTACTTTTAGTCACCTTTCAGACTTCAGTGCTTTTCAACTTTGAGGCGATGGTATTGATATAGATTTGTATTACTCTTCTCCTAGGGAGACTGAATTGTCCTCTTTTTTTTTGTTTTTGTAAACTTTCAGCTTTTTTATGTGCCACGTTTTTCTGAGAATTTTAAGACGAAATGAATGAAACTGTTTGTAATTTTAGAAATTCTAATATCTTAATCAGCTGATAAAAAAGAATTAAAAATAGTTGATCAGTGTCATTGGAAAAAGACGCAGAAGAGCAAAACTTTTTAGGTTAAGTTCATAACTCATCCAAAAATTTTCATTGCTTACGATAACAAGTTATGTAGAAAAGTAAATGTTTATCATTTGACTTCTGATACCTTCCACTTTTAACAAAAAAATTGATATTTATCCAGGCCGTTCTAGAAAAGCAGTGTTACATGCTTCTTGGGAGGCATGATATTGAGAAACTGATGCGCCTTGATCCCGCCAGTGCATATCTGTCGAGCCAAGTTGATCAACTGAACATGGAAAATAGTGTTTCTGATGCAGAAACAGTTGAAGTTGAAATGGAACTCTGCGAATTGTTATTGATTTTACAGCCAATAAAGCAGGTCTGTGTTTAGATACCTGTAATTAAATTTATAGTTTACTAGAATTGTGTGTTGTCGTTCCCTTCTCCTCTCTTACCATCATATTATATTACATTTTAACCTCTTTAAATGGACAACCTTATGCATTTTCATCAAAGACCCCCTGGAAATCAATCTAATTATCTTTGTTTACTGCTACTTGTGTTACAGGAGAATCTGATTCGTGATGATAACAAACTGATTTTGCTGGCATCACTCAGTGATTCATTGGAGTATGTTGCTGACTCAATCAAGAAGTAAGTTTCTTCAGCTCTTCATGCGTGTGGAGGGTAGCCTTTTATGAAGTGGTAATGATGCAAAAATAAATGATCTTAAAAATTAAGCTGCTCAATTTAGAAAGACTAACAAAATGGCTCTATGTTTCAAATCCTTGAATATTCCTGCACTAGCGGGTGGATGCTTGATCCTTTCTTGTATTCTCATATAGAAGCTGTTTCTTTCTATTGTTTAAGTGGATATGATGTCTTGAACTAGAAAACACATGGAGGACTAATGATAAACTGTCTTAAGTCCGTCTACTGCCTAGTTTCGACCACTTAGCGACACATTTGTTCATCAACTCTTTCGTTTTGGAAATTGTGTACGAGCCAAATAAATTTTTTGCTTCTTATATGCTCACCAGTGGACTATATATATATTAAACAAACAGAAAGGAACTTTCTGTTTTACTCTTTTGAGTTGACTGCAGTAACTTGAATGGATTGTTTTATCCATATAGGCTCGCCCAAACATCTTTGAAAGCTTCAAATCAAACAGAAGGAGAAAAGAGAGGTCTTACTCAAGCCGGTGTTGCACCTACTAAGGATCTTTTATCCTTCGCTGATGAGTATAGGAAACTGGCTATTGACTGTCTAAAAGTCCTACGTATAGAGATGCAGCTTGAGGCAATTTTCCATTTGCAGGTTAGTGAAACACAAATTGCCTCGTATTTGTTGAACCTTTTAGAATCTTTCATTTTGTAAAATATCGCTGATTTTAATAACATCAACACATGCAATATTTTAAACAGGAAATGACGAATAGGGAGTACATGGAGGATCAAGATGCAGAAGAGCCAGACGACTTCATTATATCACTCACTGCAATGGTGAATATTCTGATCTAGTTGCTAATCAATTTAATAAGGAACCTTGTTGCCTTTTTGCTCAAAAAACATTTGGTTTGGATTTTTTTCCAACGTGGAATTCCTTTCCTTCTGGAGTGTGTCAACGTCATGCTTAAATATTCCATTGAGGGAAAATCTCACATATACTTCCTTGTGAACCCATAGATAACACGGAGGGACGAGGAAATGGCGCCTTTCGTCTCAGGAATAAAGCGAAATTACATATTTGGTGGAATTTGCGGTATTGCTGCAAATGCATCCATTAAGGTGTGCATTTCTCTACCCTTTTTGCTTGTAGTAGGGACTAGGGAGAGTTTTTCGTTTTCCTATACATTCTACTTTATTTTAATACAATTGTTTCTTATCAAAATAAAAAACTGTATACTAAGTTTTATTTATTTCTTTTGTGAATGATATTATACTATTCAATAATATCCTTTAGAGTAATGTTAGAGTTACTCTCTTAAAAAAATTGTTGACGTGTAAAAAAAGATTAGTACAATTAATGTAATAAATTATTTTTTATAATTTATTACATTAATTGTACTAATAATTGTTTGACACGTCAGCAAGTTTTTTGAAATAGTTTTTTAATAAAGTATACCTAGCAATACTCTATCATTTAATACTTCCTTTTGCTAATTGTTTGTTGCTATTATAGGGTTTTTTTAATTAAAAATAATAATTTTACTAAGTCGGCCCATTATATTTTTTGTATTTCTAGGCCCTTTATAATTTTATTCCATACCCTAGTCTCTGCTAATCTTTTCAATTCTAACAAGAATCTCAAATACATGTTTAGGCCTTGGCTGCCATGAAATCTATCAATCTTTTTGGGGTTCAGCAGATTTGTCGGAATTCAATTGCTTTGGAACAGGTGATTTTTCCATTGATAATCTTACACGCGAAACCTTAAAGTCAATATGATCATAAGAATAAAAGCTAAGAGAACACGACAGTTGATACACTTTTAAGTGAGGGTGATGTGATAATATAAGATTGTTTTGATACTTAACCTTTGTTTTTTTTTTTTTAAGTTTGTTCATCAATTATAGTTCGTCTATAATGGTGTATTGACCTCTTAACATTACATAATTTCAAATGGTTAAAAGATAATTTAAATGGCTGGTCTTGATCAAGGAACTTTGCAGTAACTTGACTATGATTGGACAAGTTTCAGCTTTTTTATCAATCAAAATATTCTATTAATATGTTACAGGCACTGGCGGCTATCCCTTCAATTAATGGCGATGCAGTACAACAAAGATTTGATCGTGTTCGGACTTATTATGAACTGTTGAACATGCCCTGTGAGGCAAGTTTCCATAATTTATGTAACAGAAGATTCTTTCTGCCAATTGTGCTCCCTTCGTTTGTAGGATAATGATTGTATTTCTTTATGCAGGCCTTACTTGCGTTCATTATGGAGCACGAGCATTTGTTCACAATGGCCGAGTGAGTTTATACTATCTTATCAACTTAATTAATGTAGTGAGAGAGGGAGAGAGAAAAATCGGTGAGATACAGATATTCAAACGTGTTTTTAAAAATTGTTGTCAAAGAACATCAAAGCGAAGTTTTATTTGCAATAATTTAAAAAAAAAATTGATTTTACAACCTGGTTTTTGTTTTGTTTTTTTTTTCTAAAACATATCGTTCCATTTTCTTCTCCAGGTACAGTAATCTACTCAAGGTCCAGGTTCCTGGAAGAGAAGTTCCTGACGATGCGCTAGACCGTCTTTCTGAGATTTTATCCCATTAATTTCTTCAATAACTCGACCCATGGATATTTTTCATGTCCCATATGGCCAAGAGTTTTCATTTTGTACATCAATTCCACCCACACTCGTGAGCATTTTGTGTTGCATAAGTGACAGGCAGGAGCAGATGCTGCTGCTATTTTGACAAATGCTGGTGCTATCTTGCCGAGGTAATTATTATGTGTTCGAAGCTTTGTCTTATTAGTTTTCTTGTGCCGTATCATTTTTTGCGTCTGGTTTTTATTTTCTTTTACTTTATGAGCGGATTTGGAGCTGACCGTGTAAATGGTTATTGTATGTCATTGATATTATTATTTTTAGAAGAGTTGGTTTTTACTTCTTTTGGTTGATCTGGACTCTTGAAAAGGCTAAATTGACGTGAAAATGTGGTTTTTTTTTTTCAGTTCAATTTCATAGAGCTTCATCCCAAATTTCTCAAAAAAACTTGTCTATATTAATAAAAACATGACCGCATTGAGAATTATTTCTTCATTATTCCTGCAAGCTGCAAGTTGCAAGTAGTGTGTTCCTTCAAAGGGTTTTTTTTTTTTTTTTTTTTCCTTTTTTTTAAAAAAAACTTTTATCCTGTAACTTGAGTTGAGTGAAGCAACTGATTCACTTGGCTCATAATTTCGACCAATGCGAGTAATTTGACGCTTTTAGGTAGTATGTGTTTGGGTAAAAAAAAGTAGTGATACGATATGGAGTTATTTGGTGATAATTTCCTCAAAAAGTAGTGTCATTCCAACATTTCATTTCCTCATAACAAGTTTCAATTTACTAAAATAGTTGACTAATTACGAATTCAGTCACGTGCCGATTATCTCATTAATGACATCATTAATATTGTTAGCCCCAGGCCCCCAGGAGGTGTGTTCATTCATCAGTGTATCAATTAAAATGGAGCCTTTGATAAATACCCAATTATCATTTTTTAAGACTCTTTTTTGTTAGTTTTTAAAAGAATAATATTTTTGTATTATAATTAAGAAGGAACTTTACTAATACTCATTTGGACACGTAGAGAAATGGAAGAGAAGTAAAAAAGAAGCAAGAATACCTGGAATACAGAAACTGCAAAATTGTGAGATGCATCTGGTATGCAAATAATTAAACAGATAGAATAATGAAAAATAAAAATTTAGATTTCTATCAGAACAAATACAAATAATGGTCCCATAATAATAACTATGGGATTAAAGCTCTGCTAATTAACTCTTAAACTCTACCATCTCAATCACATACACAAAATATAAATTATTCTTTGCATTGTAATTCAGCATCAGTAACAAGATCAATAATGTTCCCATTATTTACAATTTTGATCCCATGATCAATAAATTTTACGGAGCTTCTCGATCTACGGCTGTGATGCAAAACAAGAATCAGAATCAGCCTAATTTCTGTTCTTGCCAAAGGTAAGGAAACCGACAATGGATGGCTCCGATCCTATGTCCAACAAGCCTGGCAAGGATATGAGACTTTTTGTTGAGAAGACTGAAAGATGGTAAGAGGCTTGGAGATTAGAACTCCCAAGTGTTACAACCAACATCCTTAGTTCTTCCAATTCAGTGTCTTGAGTGAACTTTGTCTTAGTTCAATGTGCTTCCCAAGCCTGTATATAGAGTATCATTGATAAAACACAAACATTTACCAATTTAACAGACTCAGATTGAAAGGGAAAACATGTAGGCCCACAAAATTTGAAAAAAGAGGCTGCTACTGTTTATTCAGACTTTTTTTTTTTCAGTTTTGACCTCTAACATGGAAGAACTCCATTGACTGAGACTTTTTCAAGATAAATATGCAAAGAGAGGATGATAAGCGATCATGCAAAATTTCAGAATTTTATTGCAACGATCAATTACCCCAAATCTGATGGGAGTCTATAGCCGCCTATTCTCACACGTTTCAACGAGTGCATCTAAAACAACAATAAAAGAATATTAGCAAACCGAAAAAAGAGAACCTACATTTAGATGAGAAACTAAAATCATATGAGAATAAGTCAAACAATGTATGCATTTTCAGTGTTCCATCCCTTCAACATGCCAGGAAAGGAATCTTCTTTCACCTCAATTTCAAACTAGATTCTAAAACACAATTTTCAACATCCTATCGCACCAAGCAATTATTAAAGCGATAAGTTGAAAACCAAAACAGCAGCAGATGATTATAGTAAATAGCCAATACCTCAAGACCAGCATTTTTTACTAGTTCTCGAACTTCATGATTCCTCCCTTCATGAACCTTCGCAAGCAAATGAAAATTATCAATTTTTGTTAGCAGAAACTATGTCGGACAAGAAAGACTACAAATCATATCCTACAGAATTTTTGGAACGAGGAATAAATTTTTGAAAGAACATAAATACAGTAACCGCAATATCAAACTCGAAACATATGCAACAATGGCGAAGGAAAATTGTTTTGTGCCAAATTAAACTCGAGAGGCATGTGAAAAATTTATACGAAATAAATAATCACACACTTGCAATGATTGGACAATCACCATTCCTCTTTGTTTAATTCTACAAAATTGTATCTACTTTTAACTTTGCCGCATGGCTTGGAATCACTTCCATGTGCAAGTCAGGAAACATTACTATCACCGAGGAATTGCACGAAGAAGGAAAAGCTTGCACATTTAAACTGGAGGGCGTTAATTAATTAGTCTCTATGAATACTAGATTATGTTGAGAGAGCCGCTTAAACTAGATTATGTTGAGAGAGCCACTTAAAACAGATTGCTTTGAAAAAAAAAACCTCATGAAGAAGGTATCTCAAACTAGAGATTATTCATACCACAATACGCAGGCGAGGTCTTGATATATCTGGCTGACGGGGCAATAACTCCACAGAATCTGGAATGCATTGGATGCCATCAATGAAAGTTCCCTCACTAATCGCTACTAAGTGGCGCTTACTAACATCCCCATCTATTGTTGCAATGTATCTACATTTGGAAATTTTACAGGGATGCTTCTTCAGTTTTAAATAGATACATGTCAATTACCTAAAGCTATTAAGCACGTTGCATAAGGAACAGAAACTAGGCAAAAATTTATTGTTATGCATTTAGCATGAACATTATTGCACATCTGGGCACAAAAGTGACTACATATTTTCATATGAATAGATCTGTAGCGATTCATGCATTGAACTGCACTAATTTCACCTAAGCCAATGTGTAAGTGCTACACAGCTTGTGAATAGTTCTTTGAGACTGAAATAGATTTATAATTCACATACCAGTAAAAGATACTTGTAAATCATCCTTACAATTGACATTCCACTAAATGAGAAAAACTTCACTTACTCTTTCGATAAGTTAGAAGAGGGATGAGAAAGACTTTGAGCAAAATCTCCTGATAAAGCATAGAATTATAAACGGTTTTAGCATCAGACACAGTAAAATAAGTCGTGAACCATATGAAAAGAAAACAAACCACAGTGAAATAGACTTACCATCGTTAGTGACAATAATCAATCCAGTAGTGGCAACATCAAGACGGCCAACAGTAAATAGCCGAGGCTTGGGTTGCCCTCGGTTTATTTTATCCTGGGAACGAAAAGAAACAGATAGGCAATTTTTAACTAATAATAGATTGGTTCAGCAAATGATAATGACATGCAAAAATTCTAATGATTGTCATCAACTAGAAGGAAAAGAATCCAAGGCAGTAATATTTTTATAATTTTCCGTACATTGTTTCTTAAATTGAAGGATATTAAGGATAATAATTTAATTTGTCAAGGAGAATTCACATACCCAACTCTTTAGATAATCATCGAACAAAGACATTACAGACTTGGATTCTTTCTCCCCAGATGAACATATGTATCTGTCATAAATAACTTTAGTAAATATCAAAGTGGAATATAAAAAATGAGGTTGAAAGGTAAAAATAATACAAGAAGTCAGCAGTTGACAATATGGAATTAAGTATTAAGTATGAAGTAACAGTGACAGACCCTTTTGGCTTGTTCAAAGCAAGGTACACCTTTGGGGGCAGTTTCTTCGGCAGCCGATTTCCATTGACATAGATAACATCCCTAGCAGGATCAACACGAGTCTGCAAAAAAAAAAAAAATTATACATATGAACATTGCAGCAGAAAATAACTCCCCCAAGATATATAATACTCGTAGCTCACCTGAGGAGTATTGCAGACAGAACCATTAACCGTCACTTTGCCATCAAATATGAGCTCTTCGCTGCTTCGTCTTGATGCCACTATCGAAAAATTGTGGAAAGTAACAACAATCAGGCTCAGTAAATTATAATTGTATCGATAAGAATGTTTAGCCGTGTGAAAAAGAAAAAAAAACAACAGGAGAGTGGCAGAGCAGTTTTTTTAAAAAAAAAACAGTGATTAAAATCCATTTTAATTTCAATTTCTTTCTCTCCCAAGTTTACAACAAATGATTCGCAATTGCCTCCGAGCGATTCATATGAAAGGCACTCATACTACAGTTCACATTTACTCAGCTTTGGGAAGAGAAAAATACGTCAAGAAATAAGCTCAGGAAGAGGGAAAAAATGCATCTTTAATGCGTAAATAATAAGATACATAAATGGTAAACACTATTACCTCCGGCAGCAGCGAGAACCTTACTGAGACGCTGGGGGGAGTCTCTGAAATTCTCGTTGTAGAACCGACGAGCGGCCTTCGAGAGCTTGGGCTGGACTGCACTCTTACTGGTGCTGTCCTTTTTCTTTTTAGGTTTGGCTTCCGATTCGGCCACGGCGTGGAGGTAACTAGTTGGAGGTTGAGACTGGATTGTGAGGTTGCCATCCTCACCGCGGACAATCCATGGGATGAAGAGCTGGCGACCCGTGCCCGCGTCGATAAATTGGTCAAGTCGAGAAACTCCGGATTCTGGTTTGGGCTTGGGCGCCGGGGGAGCGAAGGAGATGTCGAATTCAAAGAAGAAGAGGAAGAAGAAGAAGAAGAAGAAGAGACGGAGCAGGTGAAACGAGAGAACGGGGAGCGAAGAGGACTGAGAAGAAGAGAGGGTTTGGATAAGAATGCAAGGGATGAGGACGCCATTAGAGCCGGCGTCGGCGATGTTACTGTAAACATGTTTTGGAAACCCGCGAAAATGGTAATGATTTGTGCAGCTTTTCTCCGTAGATAGCTCAATCATATAATAATATTTTATTTTAATTATTATATTAATTAATTAACAAAAAAAATATAATAAAATTAGACTATAAAAGGTAGATGTGATTTCCATTTCAGCACAAATAATGTCTGTCTTTATGCTCAAATCCAAACAAGGGGATGAAGTTATGTTAAGAAACAAATCAGCAATATTCCCAGTTGGTATAAAACAAGGATCTCTGTAAACATAACCCAATTTCTACAATCTTGCTCTGTTTTTGAGAGAGAGCTTAAGCTGTGGGAATAAGTAACCTTATTGATTTTTGCGTGTGTTAGAGAGATGACAACAAAATGATGAGCAACAGCTCCAGAGAACTCCAGGTCTGACGAAGACAGAACAAGAAATACATTAGAATCTGAAAAGAAAGCAAAAAAGCATTAGAAAAAAAAGGTTGAAATTCTGCTCACTATTTGTGTTTCCCATCATCAAACTGAGCATTTTTGGAGGACTTGAATGTCTCTAAGAAGTTTGTGGCCTTCGCCAACTCTTCTTTTTGCCTCGATTTGTCCCACTTATGCTCAGACGCTAATATTTGAATGATCCGGGGTAGTGATCGCCTGGCAGCATTCGTATCGAGAAAAGCAAGTCGGGATCTTCTAGCGATAAAGTCTACTGCAGATTCACAATATTCATGACGAGCGCAGTAAGCAACCTCAGCCTCTAGAAAAGGGTAACCATGAGCCAGCCGCTTCCCCAAGCTTTCATTCTACACAAAATATTGATATTGTTAATTGAATAGCAACAAACACAATCCCCAGAAGCATTTTATTCATCATCGGGATAAAGGGTAGATTTATATGTCAAGGTTACAGAAACTCTTCTCATTACTTACTAGTAAAGCTATAGGGCCCAAATTCATAGCCTTGTCAAAGGAGCTGTACTTTGCTCCATTTTGAAAGTACATACAAAATTTTTACTCTATTCAAACAAAAATGATAACACTTCAAAGAAGAAAATGAACTAGAGAGCTGCCCTTTATCTGGATTTCATTAAAGAATAAAGAATATAATCTTACACTCAAATTCTAACAAAATCTTACTTTGTGGAAGAAAAACAATCAGCGTATCGTAATGCGATGCATGAAATGGTAATAAAACAAATCTCTTTTTCTTTCTATTGCATTGTTAGTGTTAGTGTACTAAAACACGTGAAATGTGAAAACTACATAGCATGTGAAACATTACAGCACCAAATGAAAATTAGACAAGAATGGCCAACCTGGGCTATGGCCGCCACCTTTTCAGCCATAGTACCATAAGCATGAGACAAATGTTTGGCTGCAGCAGTGTCCATTACTCCAGGGACGACTTTACCACTATAAGTTTTTTTCATACGTACATACTGTTGAGCAAGAACAGTAAAATATGCAGGCTCCCAACCATCTCCACCTATTAGCCGCAGCTTGTAGGTCATACAATCATTTGCTGGGCTCAGCTTACCAGATTTAATAGCAGCATTCACAGCATCTTCTGCCATGCTGAAATAGGTTTATTTCAGTACAATACAAGTACAAACGAGACATAGTAGAGATAGATCAAGCATGAAAAAAATAATAGGTAATACAGTACTTAGTCTATATGGTAGAAAAACTAAGCTTATTATACTGTTTAAAACCATTATAAGAACGCTGGATTTTTCTTATTCGTAGAAACTCTCGTATGTTTGGTTAGCCTCAACTGCGGGTGAATAACATGTATAAAATAAGCAACTTATGTAAAACACCAGGACAGTCAATTAATATTACCCACGATAAGTAGTCCACTTTCCACCAGTGATTGTAACTAAGCCAGGGTAATCTTCACATACAACATGATCTCTAGAGATGCTCTCTGTATTTTTTGCAGACGGATCCATTGCTAATGGTCGAATACCACTCCAGGCAGATAGAACATCTGTACGTCTTACCTAAATATCCAGGGTGTTACTGTAGTCTCCGTAAATAAATATGGCAATTTACAAGAAAAATTCTTATCTAGAATGAATCACATCAGCCTAAACACTCAAATACCTTTGGATTTAGAAAAGATCAAGAAAAAACAACTAAACGAACATGAAGTTCATTTTGACAAAGAGAAAACACCCAACAACAGCAATAAACATAACTTGCATAGAGATTCATCGCTAACATAAACATGTCTTTTGACTATTACTGTCATCAAAAAGTCAAAATTATACAAAAGCCAAGAACCTAAAACAAAAGTCATGCATGGAGTCCAGTTCATGCAACCTATGGTAGTTAACATCAAAAGTTATGTACCTTCACTTTTAGATAATCAGAGATGGCATCCAATATAAACTCAATTTCATCTTCATGTGGCTCTGGAAGTGCCGTAATAGAGGTATTGGAATCTGTGGTACCAGCGATGGTTCGCCCCAACCATGGCAACATAAAAATAACACGGCCATCCTTAGTCTTGGGAACGATAAGACCCATTCCCTCAGGTGAATAATAATCAGGCAGAACAATATGTACCCCACTGCTGGGGCAGATAATGGGTCTGACATCTTTGTCAGCCATCTTTCTTACAGAGTCACAAAATGGCCCAGCAGCATTGACAACAACTTTTGCATATGTATCAAACTCCTTTCCTGGTACAATTCCATAAATATTGAGGACCAGAACAGACAACAATGGAGCAGTTACCAACACATTATTACATCTTTTGTCTGTTATAAAGCTTCACATTCTTCTTTGTATTACATCGTTTATGTATGTTACAAAGGTTTCGCATTCTTTATGGTTGGTGTAATTTCAATAAAATATACAATGTCAAGTATTGATCGTAATGTCAAAACCAAAATTTCCATCCTTGACAAACCTATATCTTCTAATCCATGATTAAAATAGAGCAAGTTGAATCAAAAAAGTTTCGTTGAAAGGGGTAGTTCGTTCCATGCACATTCTCACGTTCAAATTTAAGATAAAATTATTGGAACACCCTAGACCCTGTAGAAATTCAATACACTTTTGGTACTTGAAGAAATTACCTTGTAATTTATAATTTCATCCTTTAAGTGTTTAAACCACATTGCAAAGACATTTTCAGTTTTTGAAATGAGACTATGCAATGATAATTTTTCTTCTCTGCATAAAAAAGTAAAAAACTCTGATCCATACTACCTGATATATTGTCTCTGATGCGTGCACCAATAATTCTATCACTGGCCTCATCCTTCAAAAAGGATATTACTTCAGCGTGGTTAAGAACTGCTGCCCCTGCCAATGCAGCAGTACATGCCAACCCTACATTGACTCGCGAGTCATTCATCTGGCCATCATAATACACCACAGTACCTTTCAAGCTCCTATCCTTTCCCTTCCTTGCAAGGGTAGGGAAGAGCTCCACAGATTCTTGAGCAGAATAGTATCTAGATAAGTGTAAAAGTCTTGGTCCTGCGACCAAATCGTACATTTTTAGGCCCATCCAATAATACAGAACCTCAAACCAGTCAAAACATGGTGTCATGCATGGCAAAGCTTGGCACAGGTGTGGTGCGTTCTCAATGACCTGTTTACGCTCCTCGAGAGCATGGAAAACTAGTTTCAGCTGCCCGTAGTCCAAACTAAAAACTGCTTTCTCTAAATACCTCACACCTGAAAAGTAAGTTCATTCAGCATGAATTCATGGTAAATAGAATCATATCAGCGATTTAATTTTCATATTCAGATATCTCAATGGAATATATAATATTGGAGATGATATAAAAGAGGAATAATTTTATATATCCTTCATCAAATTTACGAAGGAATTCATATCAAGGATTTAGCAAGAAGGCAATAAAACGAATTCAAAATAAAATAAAAAACATTAAATTGAGCTCAAAGCTGTAGTAATGAAAATCATAAAGGCCTACCTCCATGAATCAGCTTGGTGGACCGCGAGGACGTACCAGAAGAGAAATCGTCACGCTCAACGAGCCCCACACGAAGCCCTCTGGTGACAGCGTCTAAGGCGACACCACATCCGGTAGCTCCGCCACCAACAACAAGAATGTCAAGAGGGTTGACGGAGCTGGCGCCGATCAGAGCAGATTTCTGGACTTCTCTAGAAGGAACCACAGCATTAAGGTCGCTGATTTTCCGCCTGTACGTTTCAAGAGCGTGCCCTCCACTTTCACGATCATTATATGATACAGAGGGGTGGATCAGAATTGCACCTCCGGCTGCGGTGGCGACGACGGCAGTGCCGAGCCTTCTCAGGCGAGAGGCGGTGGCCATGGTGGGAAAAACGTGCCGCCTTCTGCACCGATACAGAAAGAGAATGGGATTCTTTTATGGCAACTTTGCTTTGAAAAACGTACCAAAGGATTTCTAATACATGTAATTACCTAGTTACCACTGTGTTGTCGTTTTATTATCCAAAATGCCCTCACTACTCATGTGTACTTTTAAGGTTCACCGCTGGCTCATGATTCTTGTGACCTATCTAACTCCCTTTTTTTTTAACTAAGGTAAGATGGTTAATAATAGGACATGAACTGTCAAATATAATTATTATTACTATATATTACTTATTTATTGTTTATCCTTAGTTTGACACCATATAATACAATTACCTGCATAAATGTCTAAAAATGAGAGTTCAAACTTAGAAATTTTGCCTTTTCTATTCTTTTAAAACGGCCTTGATTGGGTTCCGTTGAGTAAATGCATTAATGAGGCTCGGGTGTAGGATTGGAGGTCGTTAGAAACGAATATGCGGACAAGTCAGATGCTCGAGTTCGTTGGAGATGATTATTTAACGAGATAAACTAGTTGATTTTGTTTAACGACTTATTTAAGTCTACCCACGGTCGCATTCTCAAGCTCGAATCTTGAGATCCCCTTAACACGGTTGTTCGGTTTAACCGCGTAAATTGAGCTTACCCGCCATTTTTAAATATATAAATGGAAAGGGAGGGGAGATAAATCCCAATGAAGTAACAAGTTGACATGTCGTTTTGTGTTTACGGCACGTCGGAGCATTCCGAATTGAGGCTTGCTAATACTACACTCGTACGACGACTCCACGTTTCATCATTTTTCTTCGTGGTCTGGGGGAGAGCTTCTGTACAGGGCGGAAAAGAAGAGGATTTTTTTTTCCTTTTCCTTCTTCAATGGCTCAGATACCTAGTTTAGACAATGCGCCTCTGCATTTAACTTCCATCAGGTGCTTGTCTCCGTTTCTTCGCTATTCATTTTAGTGTTAGTTTTGACTTCATTTGTTTCCCTCCTTCTCAGGGAACAATCTCAGAAGGAGCTTCTTAACATCCTCAAGAATGTAATTTTTTGTCTTCTTGAAGAAAATTCGATTCGTTTCACCTATCTGTGTCATATTTTACATTTGTTTTATTCACATTTCACGGTTGGCTGCCCCGAGAAATACGATTCTTGAGTTTTCACGTAAATCTAGCTTCCTTAAGATGATTAAATTTATCTTTCTTAGATGAACTCCTCGTTTGATCGGCTTGCTGAGCTGAGTTCTTCGTCGCGGGAGACATCATCAAACTTTGATTTGTTTTGTTAATCGGTAAAATAAAAGTTCTATCGGGAAAAAGTAGATCTAAACGTAAAAATTTTAGTTTCTATCATTTTGCACGATTGAATAACTTTGGGTCACTAATGTCGGGAACTTGATTTTGGATATTGCAGATTCGTGGTAAAAAATGCTTGGTCATTGATCCGAAGCTTGGAGGTTCTCTGTCACTGATAATTCAAACTTCGCTTCTTAAGGCAATTATTTCTGGCTACTTGTACTTCATTTACTGTCTCAATAAAAACATATTGGTGAAGAATTTTGTATGGTTGCGTTTTTGCTCCATTATTTTGAGTTAGTGCTTCTGTTCTGGAGAATAGTTTAGGAAATGATGGATGAAGAGTAATTTAAGATCTCCTTTCTTGATTCAACTTATTCTTGTTTTGGAAAAAAATATCTAGTCGTGTATTCAAGTTCTTACAAATGCAACCAAGGAAAAACAATGAGCTTCTTTGACAGAAATTTCACTTGTTACACTTGCTTGTTCCAAAGACTATTGTTTCTTACAGGAACATGGAGTTGAACTTCGACATCTTTCATCTGATCCTATTCAAACTGAATGTACCAAAGTTATTTACCTTGTCCGCTCTCAGCTTCAGTATATGAGATTTATAAGTTCCCAAGTTCATGATGACATATCAAAAGGTTTCCAAAGAGATTACTATGTTTATTTTGTCCCTCGCCGTACAGTTGTCTGTGAGAAGGTAAGATTTAACCAAAATCATTCCATTTTTCTGCAACATGTTTTAATTTAATGATGCTGGAAATAAATATAACTATATGTTTCGCAGATCCTGGAGGAGGAAAAAGTTCATCAGCTGATCACCATAGGGGAGTACCCATTATACATAATTCCACTCGATGAAGATCTTTTATCATTTGGACTTGATGTTGCTTACAGAGTATGCAAGATTTTACCCTGAAAAACATAGGAAGTCAATTTTACGTTTTATTCTTTTCTTAGTTTTTTCTTCTTTTTCTTTGTAGGAATGCCAAGTTGATGGCGATACAAGCTCACTTTGGCATATTGCAAAAGCCATTCACAAGCTTGAGGTTTTCTATTCCTACATCAAATCAGTTTCATTTTGTAAAGATGACAATATTTTCTAATCTGACTGTAAAGATAAAGCTAAAAGAAACTAATTTTTTCAGGAACTCTGATTTTAATCTATTTTCTTAATTATGCCGCTTGATTTTGTTCATATAATACTCACAATTACATGGCATCCTTTTTTTCTTTCACATAAATGTCATGTACTGATCTAAAAGTTAAATAGTATTGCAGTTTACATTTGGGGTTATACCTAATGTGAGAGCCAAAGGAAAAGCATCAGTACGTGTTGCTGATATTTTGAATAACATGCAAGCAGAGGACCCTGTTAACTCATCTGATGTAAACGGCTGTGTTCATTTGTATTAGATCCTTAATTTACTTATTTTTATATATACTCCTGGTTTCTTCTTGCAAGTTTTGTTTAGTTATTTTTCTTACATGATGTTTTTTCTTTCAATTCAGATGGTTGTGCCAGAGATAAATACACTTATCATTTTGGATAGGGAGGTAAAATATAAATCTTCCAGCCTATTGCGTACATTCGTGCTTGTTACTTTTCATAAAGTCCGGCTAAAATGATTTGCTAACTTCATTCAAATTTACTAAGAAGGACAGTTGATTTTAAAGTGCAAATATTCATACCAATCAAATAACATTAAAATGGAAGATGTCTTCTTCATTAGGTTGGTATATAACGTTATTGAAGGATCACCTAAAGTTATTTGAGAAAGTAGTGCATAAAGATCACATTATAATAGAAAGTTATTGATGATCTTCTGGTAGAAAGGTGTTCAGGTACTAAGTCTCCACTTAGCGCTCATTTTTCTCCTTGACCGCTTTAAGAGGTGCTATTTTGTTGTTGAGTAACCTCAATAGAATGGTTTTTCGTTCCATAATCATTGTGTTATGTACTTGAATGAGGAAAAGGTCAATGGTCATCTATTGTTGCTTAGGATTCATGGACGTAGATCTGGGGATGGCTTGGACTCTTTTGGTCTATGCAAAAGTTAATGAAGAATGTGATTGCTGAATGGGGGAGATGGGGTGGTTCCGCTATGGGATTTTAAAATGATGCCTTGAATCCATTTTATTAGACGTCAATAACTTATAATTTTTTTTTCTAACTTCGTAGTTGCATATATTGCTTTTTGTGATTTAAATAGTCTTGGCCTTGCTTATAGAGATTTTACTCAGGTGGATATGGTGACGCCTATGTGTTCCCAGTTGACATACGAAGGGCTGCTTGATGAGGTTAGCCAATAAGGATAAGGAACATAAATTAAACCAGTGTGGTTTGTATCTTATTTGAGTTTTTTCTGACATAAACTAAAATTTAGGTTTATCATAATTTTTTCCAATCCTCATATGGATGACTTCGTATAATTATGTGTGTGTGTGTGTGTGTGTGTGGCTATTCTTACCATGATATGGTGGTTAAAAGAGGTTTCTTGCCAATGCAGCTCCTGCATATTAATAATGGTGCAGTGGAGCTTGATTCATCGATTATGGGTGTTCAGCAAGATGGGAAAAAAATTAAAGTTCCTCTTAATTCAAGGTAAGTTAGTGGTTTGTTTAGATATATAATTGTCCAACTCAGAAAGCATTACTCATTATGACTAAGTAATTAAATCGGCAGTTTTTTCATCCTTATTTTTTATATTTTATCTGTGTAGAAGTTCAGCAGTTATTATGTACCATGAAAAAGTGTATTCCATTGAGATAAATTTTCATTTCATTAGAAGATATTATCAGCGACAGATTAAAAAAAATTCTTAGTGGGTTAGGGTAATAAACTCATCGTTATGGGTTTTGTTGATTAGAAACTTTTGACTATTTATTATTTATAATGATAAAAATTTCAAGAATTCCCAACTCCAATTTTTTTTTCTGCTGTCAAAATATAACGCATGCTGGTGAATGTTATTGTGGGTCATTTTTTGTGTATTTTGATCTTTATTAGCTTGTAACAAAAATCATCATAAATGTAATCTTCATTGAAAGAATCCCTCCCTCCCTGTGACTCACAATTTTCAAATTATTCCTATCAATTTGAATGCAAAGAAGTTGAGAGATGAAAAAGTCTAATATGAATGAAAATCTTTGTTTCTGACCACAAAAAGCAGGATTGTTGATGGCTACAAATGTTAAATATTACCTTATTAGACTGGTGTTTTAAACTTTCTCATATTGTTATATATAGCGTGTTAATTTTCCTTTCATTGTTTCAATTTTAGTGACAAACTGTTTAAGGAGATAAGGGATCTGAACTTTGAAGTGGTTGTCCAGGTTGATCAATATTTACTATTTTCTAATATTTATTTAATGATTTTTTTTTTCATTTTCTCAGATGAAATATTGCTTCCTTTTATTTGACGTTCCAATTCTTAATCTCCATCTTTAGTGTGGTTGCAGATTCTAAGACAAAAGGCAACATCCATGAAGCAGGACTACACAGACATGACGACAACTGTAAGTGCTACTTCGTATTCAATGCTCATGTCACTTAAATGTTTCAAATGCTTTACGTGTTCATTATTAAACACATAACTTCCATGTAAGCAAATTTAATGTTGCACAAATGTACTTATAAAGTTAGTTAACAGGGAAATAATTAATCAAACAGTATCTAATCAAGTAACATTTGTAAATGCAGACGCAGACAGTTCTGAACTGAAAGATTTTGTCAAAAACTTAACTCTTTACCAGAAATGACAGTAAGTATCTTCATATTTTTGTCAGCTTCTTTCTTGTACATATCACGGTAATATTGATAATGATATCCACTATGTTTCGCCAATGATTCATTTTTATTAAACAGGGAAATAATTAATCAAACAGTATCTAATCAAGTAACATTTGTAAATGCAGACGCAGACAGTTTCTGAACTGAAAGATTTTGTCAAAAAACTTAACTCTTTACCAGAAATGACAGTAAGTATCTTCATATTTTTGTCAGCTTCTTTCTTGTACATATCACGGTAATATTGATAATGATATCCACTATGTTTCGCTCTGTTAATTATTGCTTCTAGAGGCATATAAATCTTGCTCAACATTTGTCAACTTTTACATCCAAACCATCATTTCTTGGGCAACTGGACATGGAGCACACTATCATCGAGGCTCAAGCTTATGACACGTAAGCTTATCTACTTTTAGACTGTTTTCTGAGAACTAAATGAGGTTTTAATGTTTCTTTTGTTATTGGTAAATTATCAAATATATCACGACATGCTAGTGTTGTGAACAAGAAATGCTTGTGATTGATAATCACGTAAATAAATCATATTCTATTTTTTTATTTTTTTATTATAATAGTTCAATGATTCACCTGAGCTTCTGTGGTTTTATTTACATGGTGTACATATATTTAAGTGTTTATATTCCATACTTTCTTTCATTTATTGGCTTTTTTAAAAATAAAAAATTAGAGAATTTTGTTTATATCATAAGAAATTTTCCTAGATGGAAAGAAGATACAATGTAGTAATTATTATGTCTTTTCAATTTGAATTAATGATGAGAAGGACAAATCCTAAATTTGTCCAAAAGGCTATGTCATCATAGGATTTGCCCGAAAGAACTTGTACAACTATCTAGCCATAAAACCCTAAAGCTCAATCATTTTACCTCACAAAATTCATAATTTGCATTTATAATTGTGTAAAAGAATTATATCAGACAAACAAGGTAATATGATGAAATTTGTATCAGAAAACAGATATTGCACAAAAATGTTTTTTATTTTTCTTGTTACGTGTGTAGCATGTTTGTTGTGTGACACATTAATTGTGTTGTGTCTACCAAGTTCACTGCTTACAAAGAATTTTGTTCATTTCTACGGCTTTAGTTCAATCCTCAAGTTATGTTTTTTTTTCTCTATCGTAAACATAGTAAACATAGTTTATGAATTACATAATTTAAATGAATACAATATTTTTAATGAATCTAGTATAGTTTGTGTCTTCAGATGCTTTGAGTATATTGAAGAGTTGATTCACAAGCAGGAGCCTCTTGTCAAAGTTCTTCGTCTTCTCATCATGTTCTCTGTTACAAATAATGGGTTGCCTAAGAAGCATTTTGACTACTTGAGGTAAGAATTACACATGCTCATATATCTTGCAGTAGATACGTATTCACCTCTCTTTTTTCTACTGTTTTTACTAACCTCTGGTGTATTTATACCTTTTAACCATCTTAGGAGAGAACTACTTCACAGTTATGGGTTTGAGCATATGGGTACATTAAATAATTTAGAGAGGGGTGGACTGCTTAAAAAACAGGTAAGGATTTTGCTTTTCTTGTAAAGTTAACCATTGGCTTGCTCAGGAAGCCATAATATACAAGTACAGTGGATTCGTTTCATCTTGATTTTTTAATTTTGAATCAATTATATGACCTTACAGGAATCAAAAGGCAACTGGCTGACAGTTAAACGGGGCCTGCAGCTTGTTGTAGAAGATATGGATACATCCAAGTATTTTTCTTCTCGAGCATTCGGGAATCACTGTGCTGCCATTTTTCATTCTCCGTACACTATCTATCAGCACTAACTTTTTTTAGATTGCTTCCATATATGACAGCCCAAATGACATTGCCTATGTCTTCTCTGGATATGCACCTCTCAGTATTCGCCTTGTCCAGCATGCCGTTAGATCGGGATGGTGAGAAAAATCTGTTAGTATTTTATTTTTTAATCTTATCACTTTTTGGCTCCAATAATTTCAATGGGATAGGACAAGCATGCTGAGGGATATTGTTCTTGAAAAAATTAACAGCAACTTCATTTTCATTGTTTTTGTACTTTTTTGTCTTTTCTAGATGTAAAACTATGGGATATAGTTGAAAATTGACCTGCAAAATGACTCGTAGTGCGATGGCATAGAGTAACAGAAAACAACTTTTGCATGCCTATTTCTCTTTATGCCTTCTGTATAAGATGCTATCTTCTAGTTTCTGTAAAAGTCCAAGTAGCATTTAGAAACGATTTGTATTGAACTCTTGCGAAATCTCATTCTTCAAAATAAGATCAAATATCACTTAACTTTTATTGTAGTTATCCAAGCATCAGATTTGAGTTTCTTTAAATGCATCTTCTGATGATAAATATCAACTAATCTTGTTAACCTGTCAAATGAATATATGTTTCTCTTCTTGAATATCAGGACTAAGATAAGTTGCTCCGATTGAATAATACTCAATTTTATTGGCGTAAAGTTATTACCCTTTGCATCCAGTTTATTGTAAATGTTGTTTGATATCCCAGGCGACCCATTGAAGAATTTTTAAGGTTGTTGCCTGGA
Source organism: Begonia masoniana (assembly GCA_022432975.1). Classification (NCBI taxonomy): domain Eukaryota; kingdom Viridiplantae; phylum Streptophyta; class Magnoliopsida; order Cucurbitales; family Begoniaceae; genus Begonia; species Begonia masoniana. The sequence continues at coordinate 572,734 of CM039504.1, forward strand.
CCACATTCAGAAACAAAGAGGGTTGGTGATGCTAGCTCTGATGTTCACTTTCATTGCTTTTTTCTTTGTTACATTTTTTTCTCGTCCTCATATCTGCTATTGTCATTCTCTCTCTCACTCTCACTCCACTTGCACATCAACACCACCCCCCCCCCCCCCCCCCCCCCTACACCAAAAAAATAAAATAAAATCTCCCTCACTTGTTGGGTAAAACAAAGTGGAATACATTTTTGCAGGGTGGCTTCTCAAGTAGTCCATCGTATGACATCTTGCAAGGCAATGCAGCCTATGTTGACAAGTATGTTTAAACTGCTTGTATTGGACCTACTGACATCTTACGATTGTACAAAGCTTTTTCCATTCTTGCTAGATACTCTATGGGGAATCCCCCATTGTCGCCATGTTTTGGAAAAAAAAATGGAACAAAACCATTCTTGTACAAAACATGGAAGCTCATGGTTTGTTCCTTCTTTACTCATGATTTGTTTTATTGTTTCCCAGAGTTTCTACAGGAAGGCGCTCTGTAGCACTCATTGTGTTTATTGGAGGGATAACATTTGCAGAAATTTCTGCTCTTCGATATTTCAGTGCTCAGGTATCAGTTTTGGAATTGCTTCTTACTTGATGAGCCAAAATAAGGCATGCTCGTAGGATACTATGTTTGGTGATAATTTTCAATAGCTCCTCCCAATTGAAAATCTATAAACTTCTTTAAGATTAAACAACCTAAATGTAAGAGTCGATAATATTTTATCCGACTGAACTTTACATAATTTGCTTATTTCTTTTACTGGTTTCGAGCAGGAAGGAATGGCCTTTGATCTTATTGTTGCCACCACAAACATTGTGAGTGGACATTCCTTGACAGAATCATTCGTGCAGAAGTTAGGCTAAGCTCGAGCATTTGACACATCCTTCTCACAAAGAATGACTAATTTTTCAGCTTGTGTTGCTAATTCTACTACACTTTCTAATCCTTCCAACATAAATATCTTTTGAGGTTAGTTGTGCAGTCTGCGTGTGATGGCATTCATCTCACAAAGAACATGACTTGTTTGTTTTGCATGTTTGCTTGAGATTACAAGTTATGTTCATTCTTTCTTGTTTGGCTGAAGGGATAGAGAGTGCCAGAAAAAACAAACCAAAACGAATAGAAAGGAAAAAACTCATATTTTGCTGTAATATTGCGCTGCAATTACGAGGATTCATAAAACAATGTGATCACCGAATCGCTCACTCTAGACAGGCTCAGAGAACAAGAAAAACCAAAGTAAAGGCGAAGGAAGCCGCCCATTTTTATTCTTTTCTTAATCCACGCTTAAGAAGCCAAGTCATTCTCAATGTGGAACATTTTGCGTATGGCCTCCGGTTTTTTCCCCTTCATTCTGTCTGCAATCTTGCCGCATATTATGTTCATAAGTTTTGCGATGTCCAGATAGTTGGCAGCCATGACGATTTGGAATAGAATATCCGTCTTCACTTTGAAAAACTCCACATCCTGATTCTCCACATCCTCGCTCTGCGATTCATCCGTATGAAAATCCTCGTCCGGTGGCTTCTCCTCGTCGTCCGCGTGCTTCTTGCACCACTCGATCACCATGGCCAGGGTTTTTCCATCCACGTTGAGCAGTGGTATTAGTTCGTCAGCGAATCCGTCCTCAACCAGGTTCTTGATGGTCACCGATTGCAAAGCCACCTTCTCCTCCACCTCGAAAATGTCACCATCCGATGACCTCAATCTCAAAATCTTGGAACTGCTACTGCTTGCCATCGCTGTCTTTGTCTGATTCTCTGTTCTAGGGAACACAATAATATACCATATATACTATCCCAAAGCGCTGATATGGAACATTTTTTCTTCAATAAAAGTCAACGGCACGGCCAATTGTTATTTTTTTATTTTATCCAAGTAGAAAAATGTATTTGCTGACATTAAGGACAAAGAAAATCTAATTTCTAAAGTAAATACATTTTGTATTTATTATATGTGCTTATACAACTGATTGTTACATAAATATGAAAAATTCATATATTGCTGAGCATTCTTCCCAATTATATAAACTTGGATCACTAAGCATTTGTCTCTTTCAGAACCTTTTTATAGGTGTAGCTGTAGCGTATACATTCAAAGTATATGAATCATCTAACCCAAAAAATTAAAAATAAAATTGGGTCAATAGAACCACTTCAGGCTTACAAGTTTATCAGATCTTAAAGTTCTAACCTTGATACTATCAACATTTAAAAAGAAGTAATCTTTTCAATTAAACTTATAACTTCCTAAGAATTTAACTTCCAACAACGTTATAATGAAATATGCTATACGCATTGTCATGCTCATTAGTTGAGAGGAAAATATGCAAGGACTTGGCACTTTCCACCAAATAGGATGACAACAGGAAAGGCCACGGCATCACACTGGACGCCCCATGAAAAAATGAACAGGTAGGAGATTCTTCCTGCCATAACAAGTAGTTAACCCAAATTAAAAATCATAAGCAGAGAGTGAGAGAGAGAGAGAGAGAGAGAGAGTATTAACCTTGTGTATGCATGCATGTAGGTATGTTGATGTGTGTGTATATGGATGAAAATATCTACATATGCCTGTACAGATGTAGTGAAATCAAACAGAAGTCTACTTGTTTAAGTGATAGATTGGATCAATTGTCTTGACTGAACGCACCTGAATTTTGCCTACTTCTCGTGAGGATTAGCTTGGTTCCCAACTAAGGCTCCTGTGTATTTGTAACTCCAAATTGCCAAAAGTAAGCAACTCTCTGAAACTTTATCACATTTTTGCAGAGCTACGAAGTATCCAACAAACTGCCGTTAACTTGCATCTCGTTTGTCAAACATGGAACACATAGAAAACTCAGATAATTGCTTTTCTGCCTTTAACAGTGGCAAATTTAGCAACCATGCATGGACATTTGATATATTTATGTCTTCTCTTAAACCTCGAAATAATATAACATTTTAAAAGATAACAATGGCCTAACATAATCTTGTGTAGTTTCAGGCAAACCAGAACCTAGTCGGAAATAATAAATATTACAGTACTGTGAAAAGACTAGCTATTTTTCTAGTTTTTCTTTTTTCATTTGTTAAAAATCTTGACACTACGTTAAAAATATTAGATGAGTAGATGGTGAAAACAAGAAATAGCAACCAAAGATAACACAATCCCGTGTAAAGATTCCGAGGCTTGTTAATCATACACAACAACAGCAACTGAAACATGGTAGTGAAGTGGTGTAATGCAGCATATATGAACCAATTACTCTTGCAGTGTGGAATAAAGAAGAAATACTGATAGACAGAGACAAGAATTGCAATGCAGACAAATTTCCTATTACATAGAATGTGAAGTACCCGGAATGATAAAATATAGCCCAGCAGTATCCCATATTTCATAATTAACATGCAAGAATCTCACAAAGCTATTATCTGTAACAAGAATAATGCTCCTATTCTCACCTAAAATGTGAAAATAAAATAAAATGACTTAACACTTGAGCAGGGGAGAGATAAACATAGGAAGTGAATAGTCACAATGTTATGGAGGTAGAGACAGAGGGACTGAGAGGGGTGAAAGGGAGAGAAAAAGTGGGGGAGGGAGTGAAAAGAGAGAAGGAAGGCTCCCTCCCTCTCTCCTTCTCTTAAAAAAAAAAAAGAAATCGCCAAGGAAAACAACTTCCGGCCGAAAAAAACGGAAGGTATAGAGTAACAGTGCATCCTAAGGACCTCTTTCCTCATGAAGAAATGGTCATTTTTCTCAAACGTACGTTCACTGACAGAACAAATGCCATACTGATGTTTGGTTTCCATTTCATTCTACTCAGAAAGTCTGAAATAGCTCTTTATCGTACACATTTCACAGAACTAGAATGCAATCTCCATCGTTTTGTTATCAGGCAGGTCCATTAAATGAAAAAAAAAAGTAGTCATCGCTATATGGCGAGAATCCTTCCTACAATAAACAGAAGATGATTTTCCTTTCACTCACCTTTATACGTACATTCTTACAGTCAAATCCTCCACCATTCTTAGAATTCGGTCACGAACCCTCTCAACAGCCTTTCTGCAAGCATTAAGTCCCACAAAATCAATAACATTCAACGAAATTCCTTCAATTCTAACAAACCGATTCCATTATACGAAAATAGACCCAAAAATTAGCAGCCCTACTAAATTCAAACTCCCTAGGGAGAAGACAAACTCAGAAACCTAAAAAAATAACTTACATATTTCAAGACCGACAACCTAATATGTACGAGAAACAGGCGGATTAAGAAGAACCGGATGAAAATTTATTTTGCTTTTCATCGTATCTGGAAATTGCAGTGGAATCATAAAAATCGTCGAGGTAAACTAGTTCGGAGGAGATTAGAGAGCGATAAAGACGGAGCCATGACTCCGGCAATTGGCGGGTTCTAATAATGCGCGCGGCAGTATAACGGCGGCAGTATAATTTGGAATTTAATTAATTAGACGATTGAATTGAACGATAAAATAAATAATAAAAAAAAAACCATATTTTTTCATGAACGACATGTCGCATAGACATTACAAACTCTATGTCGTTGTAGAAGTGACTTTGGGTTCGAAATAATCGGTGTGAAGTCTAATCGCACGCACGCGTGAGTCGTTAAATGATTTCGAAAATTTGACACATAAAACATCACATTTATCAGAAAAATGTATTTCAAAACAAAATTATTGATATTTAATATTTTGCACGTGCATATATAGTTTCCCAATCATAGATTTATATTAATGCGTATTAAAATAGAAGTCAATGTAGAATAATTATATATAAGAAAACTATCGATTTTAACCATGTACTATACCCGTAATTTCAAGTAGCTTCTTTTACTAAAAAAATTAGCAAACCGAACCTCTTACTATGATTCTATTATTGGCATTGATCTTTTTTATCTTTCCACCAACACTCACGTTAAGTGCACGTGGGAGCTTAATTGAGAAACTATCAATTTTAACCATATACTATGTCTGTAATTTCAGATAGTCCCCTCGATTAAAAAAACCGGCAGCCATAGGACTGAGAAAGAAAGATATAATTAACGGGTTACAATAAAAAATAGAAAGCATGGAGTAGGTCCATGAAACTATGTCGAATAAGTGGAGGAAAAAAGTGCAATGTATTTACAGTTGTGGCTACTCACAATTGTATTGTCTGTAGCTTATGTTTATATCACTATGTAATTTAATGTCTGTTTGTTGTGTAGAACGTAGTTTTATGATATAAAACTTGTATTATGAGCATGAAGTTATTACAACTTTTATCCATGAAGAAGCTTTGACAATGTAACAGAATTGGAGGTTGATTGTTTTCATGATATTTGAAAAAGAGTTTTTTTCACAAATTAATCAATGAGTTGTTCCAAACGGGTGAGCTCTTGCACAATGAGATTATACATATTCTTTTACGTCTTCTTTCAAACAAGCCTAGTAGAGTGGCGAGATCATCCAAAGATAAACCTTTAGAAGAAGAGGCTACCTAAAATTATGGGTATAGTACAGTGTTAAAATCGATACTTTCATAATTAATAAGTTATTATACCACGTGCACTTAACGTGAGTATTGACGGAAAGATTAAAAAAGTCAATGTTGATAATGGAATCATAGTACGAGATTCGATTTGTCAGTTTTTTTAATAGAGAGAGCTACATGAAATTACGAATATTGTACAAGATTTCAATCGATAGTTTATATATAACATCAATAAAAATATAATATTAGAGGTTGTATATTCATTTAATATTTTAATTTAGTTATTATATTATATTGTAGTAATTGTATTAATAAATGAATGACATATAAATATCATATCATGGTGTAAAATAAGATTGACAACTTAACATTACTACTAGTGTAAGAGTGATGTTACATTTACACTCTAATATTATAACCAGGCATGTCATTAACGTGTCATTCATGTAAAAACAAATTATTGTTCTTGAATCTATGCGCGATAAAAAAAGGTACTACAAAGTGCCGCATATTAAGAGAGCAGCGAGGATGAAATATAATTTGATAATATGTAATAGCAACTGTATGTGTGACTAGACAAAGTAGTCTCGAGGGAGACATACCCATCTGAAGTTTGGAGTAAAATATGACTAAATGCTCTCCATTTTTCAATCTTATCTTTGGAACATCGTCACCTACTTGGTTGTTACAGCTCCTATTAACTCTTTGGGTTTAATTATTAATTTATAAATACAATCTTTTGGTCTAATATTCGACTTACTTTTGTGTGTCGATGTAATATATGCTTATATAATACACATATGTTATTATAAAAAATTATATTTTTCTATATTTCAAAAAATATACACACAACATTCCAATATCACAAAATAGGAATATAAAAAAGCCAGCTGTAGATGAGTTTTGAGATTAAATTACACATGCATATAAATTGTAGTGTTGGAGAAGAAAGCCAAATGATACGATAATGTGGGTGGGTACGTGTCACGTCAAATTACACATTCAATGCCTCCTTCATGTTAAAATTGACCAAACACTCCTGCAACATTATTCCCCGTGACCCATAACATTATTCTACTACAAATTCCTTTTTCTTTGCGTGTAGATTGTCTCCCCCACTAAAAAAATCATAATTTAATTATTGATTATCTTGTCGGAAACAAAAATAATAGTGTGCAGGTGTACACGCTCATTATTTCTTACAAATCAACGATCGTAATGGAAATTATTTTAAAACAAGAATAACTATAGATATACACCATTATATTTTAATATCCTAAAATGCTGCTGGGATGAAAAAACTAATTTAAGAAATTAATTGTGGAAAAATGAAATAATAAGACCTACCTACTTTAATGGGAACAAGCAAAGCTTAAGGATAAGAAGCAAATGGGGCCTTATGTCCTTCCCTTCCTTTTTTTTTCTGAAATAGAATAATTTAATTTAATTTATAGTTTTTGGAATAAAAGAAGAATGTCAGATAATTTTTGAGGTAGAGAGAGAGAGAGAGAGAGAGAGAGAGAGGCGAAGCGTGTGGGGCCGGAGGAGAAGCCGAGGAAAACGAAATGAAAAAGGCCGCACGTGGGGATGTTCGGGCCCATTAAGATCAAAATTAAAGTTCAGATCTTTCAGCCCCAGCACTTCACATCGTACGTTGTCTCCTTCCCTGTTCCAAAGATTCTTCTTGTCTCTCTCTCTCTCTCACCTATTTATTTTTTTTAAAAAATTTATATTCTTCTCTAGATTTTAGTAATATCAAAATTGCAATGCCACACTATGTATATGTTATGACCATGGACTATTTTAATGTCCCAATTAATAATTACTCGAATAAATCACTTAGGTAGTGATTAAATTAATTAAACACGTAACATTGTCTTTTTTTAGAAATCTACGCTGTGATCATAAAGAGTCCTATTAATGCACATTCCACTGAAAAAAAATTAGAACAACATACGTTAAATCTAAAGAAGACGGAATCAATAATTCTGATCATATTTTTTATTAAATAATAAAATAATAATGGTTAAAACAAATTTGAAGAAGTTTAATTTGAAACATCCCTAAATTAAAAATTCTAATAATTAAAATCTTAAATCATACAAAATGTAAAAGATCTAACCCTAAACTAAAAAACAATTTCAATCCCACCATGTTTTCTTTTGTTTTCATTCTCCTTCTGGGAATATACAAAATTTGTAATATATGTTAATATAATTATTAATCATGTGTTCTTCGCAACCTCAAATCACTTAACAACATCTTGTTTCTATAATAAATGATAATTATTATCTCATATATATATATATATTATACTTTGTTAGATTTGGAGCCTCGTAATCCAGAAAAAAAGGAGGAATTTTTATGACCACAGACATGAAGCAGAAATCTGGAAATCTATAGATTTACAATGAAAGAGAGATTTTAATCAATTTCAGCTACAGATTTTTCAATACTCTATCAAAGATAAAAGAAAATGAAGGAGAAATTCTCTCGTTTCACCTGTATACTTTGTGTATAGATTGATCTTTGTACAGAAGAACCAGACCTCAAATTTGAACAAAAATGATGGAAGAGGATGAGAGAAAGGAGAGAGAGAGAGAAGATTAAGGATCGGGATAATCGTGCCAGCAAATGAGCATAATGACGCATCGCCGAAGGATGTAGCAACGAGCTCTGTGTTCTTTCACTAGAAGACTACATCGTCGCCGGAAAGACGATCGCCGATGAGATGGATCTCTTACGTGCTCGTTGCAGAAGCTTTTGTTTCTGTTTTTGTGACTCATTTCGCCGCAACTTCCTCCGCCTAATCGAATCTGGTATTACCGAAACTAATAAAGAAATCAAATTGCTGAAGGAGGGAGAGAGAGAGAGGTTGTCTCTTGGAATGCAGGTTTGTTTTTTAGCTTCGGAGTTTATATAAACTATCACGTGATTTCTTAAAAATAGATATTTAATTATTAAAGTTTTATTTTATTTTATTTAAATTTCATCGTTAATATAAAAATAATAGCAAACTAGAAGCAAGAAGGATATATTTGATGCTGATTCTTGGAAATGGAATTTAATTTATAGAAGAAAAAGACGAGGTGGTCAAAAGTTTGATTAAATAATTATTAATTATATATCTTGACAGCTAAGCCAATGGATTAGCATAAATTAATATTCCTAATTAGAATTATTAGTTCACAAGTGCTGGGATATTTGTTTTCTTGATTCATTCTTTGAAATCCCACTTGTTTTTCTTCTCTCCTTTCCAAAATTTGAGCTGCTTTCTTTTGATAGATAAAAAACATTATTTATTTATTTATTTCAGTATATTTCTATTTTTGATGGTCAATGAAATTTTTTTTTTCGTTACTAGGAGAGTCAACAACTTCTATTAGTGTTGCATCTTGAGTCGAATTTCTAATTGATCGTGTGAGATATGTTGGGTGCAACGGGTAAATTCTTTTATAACCTGAGCTTTCCTTAACCAGCTCACCTGACCTTACAAAATTGTTTTTATCGACAAGTTGCTTTTATCGACAAGTTGCTTTATCATTGAAATATCTTTGGCATAGGATAAGCTTAGAGAGATGTTCATTTGCTGAGATACTGGATGCTTATCGAAAGAGGGGAATTGCACGTAAGAGAAGGGAGTTAATCTTAGTGGGTCCTTGGCTCCACCTGTGATCTCCTTCTACGACATGATGTTGTCGTCGCCATATAGAATATGTCACTTAGTAATCCCTGCCTCGCTGCGGGTCAGCACCACCGAAAGAAACCGAATGCTCAAACAGGAAAGTTGACTCCTAGGTCTGGATATATTACCGATGAAGGGGGCTGTTCTAAGAAATCTCATTTCTTTCTCGTCCACTCAAGGGGATGCGGACACACCTGCATGGATTACCCAAAAAAAATAAATAAAGAGACAGATGCGGTCGAACTCTAATTCTGGAAAAAAGTAGGAGTCCTTGCAAGTCTACCAGATAGAAGATAGAGGGCCAACTATCGTTGCGTGGCCATAATCAGCCTCATTATTTATGTACGTACATCTTTCAAGGCCCTTCTTCCTGCTAATCTGGTCATTTCCAAACTTGTCTTTCCCATCTCATTATTCAATTCAATGGAGGACTTCTCAATTCTTGCGATTCCCACCTTGTTATTTCTTATATTATGAAAATTTCAAAAGAACTTGATGCCCGATTGCCTAAGAAAGGGGTGAGCGCAGCAGCTACATGGACCCCTTCCATTCAGTTGTTGCCAGCGCTTTTTCGGTCGAAAGAGGTTGACCTCCTTGCTTCTCTCATATATACAATCTTCTTCCCTCCGAGCCTCCTTTCTTCTCAGTCCACCGAGACAAAATGTAGGACTGCGTGCCAATAGTTCATCACGGATGAAAGGACTTTTGCAGCGAGTTCTCATCATGGCACGATCAAACCGCCGCTGAAGTTGCAATTCCACGAATTTAGATTTGGCTGATAAGTCATAGCGTTTTGATTTATTCTATAAATAACGTGAATTTTCTCATTTGCCTAATTTTTTTTATTTTCTTTTTTTAATGTTTTTATTATTGGATTTTCTAATAAAGTTGCTGACATAAAACTTGTTGTACTTTTCGTTGGGTTTTAGGTCCAAACACATCTCAAATGGTTATTTTCTCGTGCAATAACTCATTCAAAAGATAGACCAAGTTTCCCTTAGCCCCAGATTCTTTCCATATTTCATAATGTCAGCATCATTGCTAAGTATAATATAAGCAACGGGTGATGAATTCAATCAATCTAATCGTAACATTCATTGTAAAAAAATGGCTTGTTTTCTTCTTCTTCTTAATTACAGTGGGTCCTACTATATTAAGGGAACAAGGAAGTATTGCGTGGAGTTATTCTCATGTCGTCATGGGAAATGGCCAAAACCCATGATTAATCAGACTAATTAATTAATTAAACCCATGATTAATTCCAGAGAAGAAAACGACGAACAGTGTGTTTCAGAGCAGAGTATATTAGTGAATGCTGATTTTCTTCTATTTTTCTGATTAACTCAATTGAAACAGACTTTGATTCTGCCTTCCATTAAAAATACAGGGCACTCAAATCATCAAGTGTGGCAGCCGTTATCTTAATTGAAGTTTTCTTCACAACTTTTTCCGGACATTACAAATTTCTGTAGAAAAAAAAGGTAATTAGCAGAAAAGATTCTCACAGCTTGGAGTTGATCTTAAACAAATCAGGCAACCATTTTCTCCCCGAACTGGATCTATCAGCCTTTCTCTTCTCAATCTCGGATCCCCGTCATCGAACACTAACGTCTTCGAGGGATTTTGAAGCCTTTGACCTCACTCGATTGCACGATATGATTCACCATCTCCAAAACTTCGCTCATTTTTGGTCTCGACGCAGCCTTCCGGACCAAACATCGATTCGCCACGTGTGCTAGATGATGTGCGGATTTGAGAGAGTAATTCCCTTCGAGCCTCGGGTCTAAAATCAGCTCAAACTTTTTCAAATCGGATATGTGTGGTTTGACCCAGTCGATAAGCTTTTGCTCGTTTTTCGGTCGGTTTCTGTCCAACGGACGCCTACCGGTGATGAGTTCAAAGAGGAATACTCCATAGCTCCATACATCGATCTTTGACGTGAGACGACCCGTTTGAAGATACTCTGGAGCTGCATATCCAATGGTTCCTACAATCTATTCCAAAAGTTCTCTTATTGATCGCATTATGCAGAAATTACACTAGGCAACAATACTAATGATACATTTACACTCTTAATTTATATTTTGATCTCATGTCCTCAAGTAACACTTACTTGTTGTTCATTTATTGATGCATGAGATTAGAACGTGAAATTAGATTGCAAACCTAGTATTGTTCCATGCATAAAGCAAGAACATACCGCAGTAGATACGTGACTCAAACCATCCGAAGGCCCTAGCCTAGCCAAACCAAAATCCGATAATTTCGCATTCCACTGATCATCCAAAAGTATATTTGAAGACTTGAAGTCCCTGAAAATGATCTGAAAAAACAATGAAGACTGTAAGAATGCCGGTTGGCCATGGCCGGAAAATGAGACAGTTTCGATACCTGAAAATCCATTCCTTCGTGGAGATAAGCTAAGCCGCTAGCGGTGTGCTGAGCTATTTGGAGTCTCGTCCCCCATGGAAGAGCCGTTCGGGAACTGCTCGATAAGTGATCTTGGACACTCCGATTAGGCAAATACTCATAAACCAGCAGCCTCTGGATCCCTCGTTCGTCGTCTTCCGCACAGTAGCCCACTAATTTCACCAGATTTTCATGCTCGACTACTCCTAAAACATTCACTTCCGTCACCCATTCTTTGTGACCCTGTTTCGAAAAATCACGTTAGCACCATTGTTGAATGTTGATGCAAGAATGAAACAAATTCGTCTGAAATTCAACATCCAGGAGAAGAAAACTCGAGAAGAAGAGAACTTGCCTGTAAACCTCTTCTACTTAGCTGCTTAACAGCAATGTCTAATTTCTTATGCGAATCTTCAGAGCTCTTGATCACCCCCCTATAAACTCCGCCAAATCCTCCCTCTCCGAGCATAAGTGAGCGGCTAAAATTCTTCGTGGCAGTCTTCAACTCCGAGAAGGGGAACTCCCTGAGATTACTGCGCCTTTGAGACAAAGCTGCAAATGATTTAACAGAGGATTCAGTGCTGATTTCCGAGACGTTCTGAGAATTGAAATCAGAATCGGAGCGATCGGGCGTCATGGAAGTGACGGAAAACGAATTTGGCTTGATCTCTTTCTTGCTTTTGGAGGAAGAAAAACACTTGAAATAGGCCTCTACAAACATGATCCCCTCCCTGCATTGGGATCATCAGAGAGAAAAACAAGGGTAAGATAAAAATATGAGCTTTGATAAATTCTGGAAAATTTCAAGCAACAGAGAAACAACCTGTTCTTGAACATGCACAGTGATTCTCGAAGAATCTAACAGCGCTGATTGTTTTTTTTTTTCTTTTTCTTTTTCTAAATTGGTCGAGAAGACGTATATCCCGTGATACCCAGCTAGAGGATGACAAAACAAATCTCACTTTCCTTCATCTGCAAAGCACCATTCATCAGAATCATCGCCCTTAAATTTTCAGAGAAAATATGCAGAAGAAGAAAATCACCTCTCCCAGATAACTTCAATAAAAAACCCACGATCCCAAAAGGGAAAACAAATGAAAGTTGTGAATGGCTCCATGAAAGAACGAGCTTCCCATGATCCAATGGAAGTCAAAACAAGCAGCTGGAGTACAGGTTACCAACCAAAATCTCAAATAAACAAATACCCAACGAAGAAATAAATTCTAATAATTAGTAAACGCAAAGAACAGTGCAAGAGGAGAAGACAGAGAGATGGTGTGAAAGGGAATACAAAAACCAAGAAAATGGTGATTGGATTTGCCACTTGGGATATAAGCTTTTGTCGTGGAAAGAAAGACAGATGGAGGGAATCAAAGGGAAATTATAGAATGGGTCATAAACGCGGCATATGCAACTATTATAGGCTCTCTTTTTTTGGTCCCTCCTTCGTCATCATCCGGCTGTTTGGGCGATGAGAAAATATGTAACACCCACTGTAGAAGAAGACCCAAAAAGTCTTCTTTACCTACTCTCATTAATTAAATCTAGAATTAGAGACATAATCATCCTATCTTAAGTTGAAAATATCTTCACAATTGACACCCACGATTTTAATTTTCAAATTTTTATTTTTTTTATTTATTTTTTGACAAACTCTCACCATTATAATTCACAAAATCAGCACAAAAGCCCAATAAGATCATCTTGGGCCATAAGAGAACTCTGTCGGCGGCCCGATATTCTCGGCCCATTGCTTAGACTCTAAATACCATTTTGAAAGCAGACGTGAAACCCGGCCCATACCAGGACGGTTATTGGGATCGTCCTCGACGCATTGCAAAATGAGTTTCACCATCTGCTCCGCGACTTCCATTGGATACGAGTCCTTCAGCCGCCTATCCATCCACCGCCTCAATCTTCCGAATCCGAAATCTGTGCCGGAAACGCCGTTCTCAACGGCGTCTCTTGCTGTATCAATCACGCTTACCTTCTGGTATCCGCCGTTCTTCCGATCGATTGTGTATCTCAGCGCCTCCTCGCCGGAAAGCAGCTCCAATATCACCACTCCGAATGCGTAGACGTCGCTCTTTTGAGTCACGAGTCCTTTCGATTGTACTTCGGGAGACATGTAGCCTCTGGTTCCCTCCACTTTCAATTTGTTACTGTCTAGCCGATTAGGTTGCCTCTTGTTGTTATCGTAGAGCTTTTCTTCGTCTTCCGCTGTCATCTCCACTTCGCAGCACAATTCGGAAGTTCCGAAATGACATATTTTAGGGTTCAAGGAATCTTCCGTGACGATTATGCTGGAGCTTTTAATGTGGTTGTGAACAAAGTGGGAGTTGAGGCCGGAGCAATGGTGGATGTAATCGAGACCGTGAGCGAGGTCTGCAGCGATTTGCATGCGAGAGAGCCAGGTTGAGAGGACGGTATAGCTAGGATTTCTTAGATTTCGAAGAGAATCGGCGAGGTTGGCACCCGCAACGTATTCGTAAACCAGATAAATGTAATTTCCAGAAACTGACACTCCAAGAAGTTTGACTAAACTATTATGGTTGCTCCGGCAGATCACCGATAAACGGTGCTTTAGCTCCGGTAATTGAATCGCACGGCGAGACTTCCTCTGGAAAACAACTACGTCTTTACCCCTGACAAAACATCTCCAAGAAGAAGATGACGAAGAGGAAGAGAAACGCCTTGCGAGGAAATTATTGTTTGCAGCACATATTTCAGAAAAGTCGTAAATATGGGGGTTTTCCGGGAGTGATTCTTTGAGGCTGGACAGTGAGGTTCGGCTAGAGACAGAGGATTTAGACCAGTCCTTGTGGCTCGAATCAGTATTCGTGAAGTTGAGGCTCGTGAAATTAGCCGAAGAAGAAGGGTCGTCAATGGAGGAAAGCTGGAAGGATTTCGAAGCTTTGTGAGTGGGAGAATTGGGGCTCTTAGATTTCGGCTCAATCACGTCCGTGCTTTTCTTTGATCTGCACATGGGTCGAGAAGATCCTAATGATTGAAGAAAACGTGAACTATTTTTTCGGGATTTAACGATGGATTAGCACTGCAACAGAGATTGTTCTCGTATTGGTTTCTTCTCGGATAATTTCATGGCTTCTTCCACCTGTTTCACAGCTTGGAGCTCGAGAACGATTCTTGTACGCAAGGTGTTCGTCAAAATGCTCGCCTGAAAACTATTTCTGACCTGAGCTATATATTTACGTACAATGTCAAACTTCTCATTGATTCCGGTCTCTATAAAATAGGATTTGATATTTTTATTGACATCCTGAATGACCCGTTCAAGGTTCTGTTAAATTTGAATATGCAAAGCCTAGAATTTCGATGATGTCAGATTTTTCATCGATGAACCACGTGATCAATTTTTTTTTTTCCAATTTTATGAGTCATAACTCCCGTTCTTGTCACCAAAATTAAATATTAAGATTCGATCCTGAATCCCAGTTTTTGAAAATGATAATGGGTTTCTCTAATCATATTGGAAATTTCTATGTCTTGACCAATATCTCGAATTTGATCAGAAATGGATTGCTGCCCACCAACTATGAGCCACCTTGAAGGGCCTTTGAATTTTGGAACAGTTGCTTGGAAACTTGAAGAAAAATTCATTTTTAGAGCCAAGTGCTGGTTCTCTCTAAAGTTGCTTTCCAATTTCCATCACTATGTTATAAATGCTTATTACTACAAATCTCAACGAGTAGCAACACCAAAAACAAAACTCGGAAAGAGAGAATAGACAGACCAAGTGATGCTATCCTGTAAAAGTCTCTTTTAATCCCATGAAATCCATTCTCATCATAACAGAGGATCAACAAAGAGAGCACTACAATTAAAGAATAAAGGAAGGCCAGCAAGGACTTGACCAGCTTAGAAACACTAACCAGAGGTTCAACTTTATCCGGAAAAGCCACTAAAAAGTAACAGTAGAGAAGCTAAGTAGACAGAAATTGAAAGATTCTTATCATTTTCAGTAAACTTTCAAGCATTTTTGACTAATCATAGAACACCATCTATAAGCCTGTTTGAAATAAATAACCTGATGGAACTGAGACTGTGATCTTCAGGCAGGTTGTTCCACATAATGTCCAGTTCTTCGCCTATGCCGGCTGTAATCCGAAACAAACCTGAAAGATAGACCACATCCAGCAACTTTGCAATGATATGGCCGCTCTCCAGTGTGCACTCTTATGTGCTCAGTCCTGGCCCATGCCCATTTAAATGACATAGAACAACCTTTCCAAGGGCACTTGAGAGGCCGGTAATCGTCATGTACACGCTGGTGAAGCACAACATATTTGTGCGAGCTAAAACTCTTCCCACACCCTTCATGCGGACACTGGTTCCGTTTGTGCAGGACCAATTCTGCCTTCCTGCTGAAACCCATGCGGCAGCCTTCTAAATCACACCTGTGCAATCTTTTAGTAGTCGCTTTATCATCAACATCCTTTGAAAGAACTGGATGATTAGAAGGTCTCCTCTTTTTCGTCGCCGGCTTCTCCTCAACTACCTTGTTCTCATCAGTTTCACTTATTTTAGTAATTTGCTTCCTGGCCCTTGATCTCAATCCTTCACATGGACTCCTGACAAAACCACAAAAATCAAACATGTTTTCTGTTATCTGTTCCCTCTTTCTTTTTGCTCCTTCGTCTGCTGGCCAAGGAAGTGCTTCATCGCACTCCATGTTTACTATATCACTCTTTGATGAAGAGACTTCTTTGTCATCATCATGAACTAAATCTTCTGCTGCGTTGAACTCCCTTTGAGCTTCAAAATACTCTTGTTTAGAATCCAGTATAGGCTTACTTGGAAAGGAATCAAGTCTTGCAACGGCTTCATTAGTATCAGTGTTGCTTAACTCATTCCATTCAACATTTTCCGAAGTCACACCACCACTCGAGTTTTCTTTACCACAGAGCCGTCTTGGAACTCCGTTTTCAGCCAATTTGTCTTCTGCCAATCTTCCTGGAATTTCAGCACATTTTTCCAAGCTATTAGGGACTTCATTCGCTAAACATTGTGCAAGAGTTTGGTTATCCATATCCACTACTTGAATTTCTATGTGTACACAAGTCTTATCACTGTCTATATTTGATGATGCACAAATATCTTTTGAAACTTCAGAAGATACTTCAACTGAAGTCGAGGTAGACTGATCGTCTTGTCCTACAAAACTTGAAATTGGTTCATTCTCATTATTTTTGTCTGTCCACTTGATTTCTTGTTCCATTGTTCTTCCTACATGCATGCTATCATGGAAGATTTCAGTAGCATAATTCTCAGCAGGACCTCCACAAGTCCCTTCCATCGATGTGAGAGATAGATGCTCAACCGGAGCAAATTGACACAATGCCAGTCCTCCCTCTTGTATTCTATCTGCAGTCTCAATTTCATCAGAAATTTTAGCATTCGAAATCACTTCATTAGAAACTTCAACACTCGTGCATGATGTGACTAATAGTGGATTCTCTATCTTTCCTTCATAACTCTCAACATGATTGTCGTTGATATGCGAACTTGTACTTTCAGCTTCCTTCACAAAAACAACCCCATTTTCTTGAGCATTAGGTACACTTCAGCCACAGTTTTCACAAACTTCATCCATGCCACAGCAACTTTTGGTTATTCCTTGCTCTAACCTTTCATCAGCAGCAACAATAAGAGAAGAAGAAAATTCGACAACACAAGGAAGCATATTTTTCTTATCTCCTTCATTGACTTTGATCTTTTCTTGTTTCTCAGAAATGTGATTACCTGACAAAGAAGGCTCACTACCCACGTACATATGGTTTGGAGAGTATTTTTCAATCCTTGTATCAGTGGATCCAACCAGTAAAGAAGCCATTGCAGATGAATCAGACATTTCACAAGTAGATATACTCGTTTTAGCTGATAACGATGTACTGTCATCCCCAGGACCTGCATTAGGAGGTTGAACAGTATTTTCCACTCTGGGATTACTAGCTCTCAACTTATTCCTTCTATAATAATGAATGAACGTCTCTTCTTTTTTAAGAACATTTCCATCAGAGTTTTCCCTGTAGATTACTTTGCTCTTGATTGCATTGGTCTGGGTTGGTTTACCATCAAATAAATCAGTTAACTTTTTGGATCGAGATCTTTTTGACTGCCATTTCATGGGTAAGAAATCAGAACCAGGACTTCTGATGGAGAACAACCCATCCAATGCCAATGCATGCTGAACTTGCTTGGATGGAAAAGTCTTTCTCAGCTTGACGCAGTATTGCAAGTTGATCCCCAATTTTGAGGTCCAGTCTTCTCCACATCCATTATGTTCTCCATCATCAATTGCATGCTCAATCAATTTCAGATCTTCCTGAGACGCAGTATCTAATGAAAACTCTTTGTATTCGAAAGGGCTACCAATTTCATCTGCAATTGCCACTGCATGTGCCTTTATTTTCTGAAAATCTGTCAAATACAAAAAATAAAGAGTTAACCAACCAATTGCAAAGCAGGGGTGTCATAAATATCATAAGATTAACGCTAACATTTTCAACATTTTTTTGTCTGCTTTCACTCCTAACAAACAGATAGAAACACAGATTAAAGCCAATTATACCTGAATGGCAAATTACAAGTACATTTGCTCCACCTTTACTTTGCATTAGCTCTACGACTTCAACTGCGTGCTCAACACAGAAACTTCGAGGACTCAGAAGTTTATGCGAAGTGTTCCATTCATTCTCCAATTTAGTTATTAAATATCCCGAACAATCCTTAGAAGCCGGATATACATCAGAAACTAGATGGGGATCTGCAGAGAAATTACTCATTCAATACGAATTATTGGAGTGAAAAGGATATTCTCATTTCAGAGTTTTTGTAGACTTCAACAAGAAAATATTATTTCTAACTCATCAACTCTGATGCGTATTAGGCAAAAGACTATCAATCAAAAAAAGATTAAATGGGCTTTGAATTGATGTGTGGATGATTTTCCTATTATAAAAAATCTTCCTTTCTCAAACAAATGATAAGTTGAAGTATGTGATCCCAATACCTGAGGTAAGACCACTAGGCTCTGGAGTAGAAGAATCAATATTCTTAGATCCCAAAGCTTCAGCTTCCTCTTGAATCGAGAGATGATCATTATTTAGAAGTTCCATTGAAGCGTTTTTAGATGGTTGCACCACAGACATGAATGGAAAACCAAGGATTCCACAAGCCACACAGGCCAATGTTCCTGAGTCAACTTGAAAGTCGCATGATAAATCATCACTCTCAAAGTATAAGTCATTCATGGTTTCCAAACACAAGCTCATTTCCTCAGCCAAATTACTCATAATATTTCTAATATTGCCCTTACAATCATGATTTTCAGGGATATCATTTTCACTGGATGCTGGCAGCACTTGTAGCAATTGTTTTAGGCAACTGATGATCCACAAAACATGGCAGTAAATCAGGGTTCCACAACACAGCACGGCAACGTGATTCTTTTCTAAATAAATTTGATAAAGCAGAGTTTTCTCTTAAAATATCATCAACAAAATGTTTCTTTACTAAAATTTCTCTTTCTTCCTTGAGGCGATCTCTGAGACGAGAACTTCGAACACCAGGAAGTAAAGACCTTGGCACTCTAGAGAGAAAAAACAATGATCAAATATTTGGCAAGTTAATACACACATGGCATATGACAATAGCAAAGATTATAAAAAAGTCAACTCAATGGAGGCGTCATCTATACTATTTCAGGCCAGGAAACATAACATGCATAAAATATCAAACTGCCATGTCAGGTTCTCAGGTAATAAAAAAACAATCATTCAAGTGAAGTGGCTAGTCCTAATTATCAAAGCATGGTGTGAAAACATGTAAGAGCTGACCTTAGTACAAAGGACATGGTCAATAGGTATAGCAACTGCTGATGCGAAAGCATGGGGAGATAATTCATAGCAGCTCTCCGTACTGCAGCGTCCTTGGCTACTGTGAGCCATTGTGGGGTTCCAAAGTTAGCAGCTTCTCCACAATTAAAACCTAAGTTGCATTATCATAATAAGAATCCCACACTGGAAAATGACGGAAAGAAGTCTTTCAACTGAAACATATCTTCTAAACAAAGCAAAGTTGACTAATAGTTATAAGGACAGAATCAAAAGAGAGCATGGCATAAAAAGTATTTTGTACTCATTAACAAAATCCCTTCAGGACATAAATAACAAAATACATTACCATGGCTGAACCCAACATGGTATGCCCTCGGAAAGGTAACGACAAATTCACCTGGATTTTGGACTAACCTGAGGGAAAAACAGAAGCTGAGAGCTGAAATCAAGGGCAATCAACCAAATACAACCATTAATGGAAAATACTATTTTGAGCTCGAAAATTTACTCAAGTGCTAAATAAAAGAAAATAAACCAACCTACAGCAAGGAATGTCTGATGAAACTACTACGTCAGGTGAAAGAAGTGTAGTCTTCTCACCCAATAATGTAAGAGCAGCTGCCAATAGAAAAGAAGAGAACATTATCAGTTATAATCAACGGGAAAAAATCCTAAATACTTTTTGACTGCCATGAATTCTCCATTCGCATTGAGTGAATATGTGGATTAAATATAACACATAATTACACCACAAGGACAGTGAGAGCTCAAACTAGGGTTAGTAATTCTCAGGATAGTGAATTCTGATAATATAAGGGCATCATATTTTACAGTTTACAAAATATTTTTTGTTTATTTGTTCAAAAGAAGCTCTCACTCTTCGCTTTTACCATAATGCAAAATAGCTTCCAATGAAAATGAACAAGAGATTCACATACCTAAATGATCAATATTACCACCACAAACCCCAGTTCTAATGACTTCCTCAAAAGCAAATGCATAATCTCCAGGAACAGCATACCATGTTTTCGGGGACCCAGTGTGCAGAAAATTCATGCTATGAAGCTCATGATCTTCCACGTGCCAAGCAAACCAACTGAAAAGCATGCCAATATAAACCATTGGAGAAGTAACACCAGGAATATCATCTGGCATGAAGCGGGTGAGAGAACCTGGAGCACGTGCAATTTCCTGTAAGTTCCACTTGCTGTTTGAAAGCTTCCAACCCGCTGTTCCTTCCATGTCATTACTATAATTGGAACTCTTTTGCCGTGGACAGAATATATTATCATCTGATGACAAGCTTGATGAAGTTGATACCTTTGATGTCTCTTGACATTTATCCAAAATAGTTCCAGCAGGTGTTTCTCCACTTATATTATTTCTTTCCTCCTGGGTTTTCATTACACCAACTATTTCATTTTCATTTCTATTAAGCTCTGAGCTTTCACTTCTCCTCCGATAGAAATTCCTCTTCCTTCTCCGCCTACGAATATTGGGAAATTTACCTTCAGGAGCTGCAAATGCAGACCCTGGCACATCATTTGCGTACTCCACATGTATGGGCTTCTCAGAAGCTGACTTCCAAAACATAGCTTCAATGGCTAATGGGGAAACATCCTTAATCCCAGACAATACACTCTTTGCAAAAGCTTTAGATTTCGATTCAAACTGCTCCAATGTATATATCTCGCCGCTTTGCCAAACTTGCTGATGAACACCCAACTGTGTATTTTGAACCACCCCCTTTTGTCTCTTCACACCCTGACCCAATTCTTGGTGCCTGGTAGTAAACATTGCACGAAATTCGCCTTCATTACCATCATCCTCTGAATTCATTTGAGACAAAGAGCATTTAATTGATTGGTTCACTTGACGACCTAATTCTGGGGACTTTAGAAGAGACTTATTTAAGTTCCCAAACACAAATTTCTTCGATGGCTTTGGCAATGGAGGGATTATCTTACAAATGCCAAAAGCACTAGCTTCCTTCTCAATTTTTGATATATAAGAAATTGGGTCCGAAAATTCAGTGTCAGTGGGCCGAAACTCCGGCGCCAATGGCAACCCTTTAAGCCAATTGGGTATTTCAACCCCAGTCATTACAAGAAGAATTCACGATTGTTGGCGCAGCTTATTGAAAAACAATATCCAACTCTAAATGACACGGCATTGCAAGTAGAGTTCATAAACAGGCAGTCTAAACACGAATTCTGCGAAACCCTAGAAAGTGAAAAATTAGTATAATTGAAAAACAAATTCTCAGGTTAACGTCCAGAAAAAAAATCAACCATAAAAACTGCAATGCAAAAGAAGCAAAGAAACGAGGAATGGCACCTGTAATAACCATATAGAAAGTTGACAGTCCTTCGATCTTCCGAAGAGTCAGAAAGAGAGAGGAAGAAAGGGAGGGAAGGAAGAGGTGGATTGGTTGCAAGATGAGAGTAGCGGATACGCCGGGTAGCCTATAATATATGCGCATTATAATATTCACGTATTAAACCCTGCTAAATTACGCTGACGAAATATCACCTCCTCCCACCGGCCACCCCCATGTCGTTTAAAAGTTAAAATTGTCTCTCCACAACCAAATTAATTACAACTTCAATATTATAAATTTTAATTATTTTTCTAATAAACAAAAAAAGATCATTCCAAATTAAGTGAAATTATCATATAAATTAATCTGCAAAATTGAACAATACATTTATTTAAAACCGACCAAATTTTAACGGATATATGAACGGCAGCGATTGCTTTGTTAATGAAGCATAATTTAAGAATCAGTTCATTTACGAACGTAATTTAAAGACGAATTTGTTCACAAATTTAATTAACAAACATTGAGAATCTCCAGCCTCCCAAAATTTGTTCACAACAATCAAAACAACAACTCAAGGCTAAAAGAAAATTGCCATGTTTTCTCAAGCTCAATTATTTCAACATCTCCATTAAAAGGGTAGAGGAGTTTAGTTAAAATCCGGCTTCTCAGGGTAGGTGCAGCCCGACCTTTGGATTACAACATTTGCCGCGTAGCATCCGGCTTTCACACAGTCCGCCATTGGCTTCTCTTGAACCATCTGTGACAAAAATCCGCCCACAAAGGCATCGCCTGCACCAAAGACACCGTCTTTGTGATTCAGAATCGAATTATAATCTTAAACAAAAGTAAAATGTGGGAAACTAGGAAGTACCTGCGCCGTTGGTGTCGACAAGCTTCTCCTTGGGGAGCAAAATGACGGGAAATAGTTTCGCTTTTCCATCCTCGGCAACCACAACCGGGTCAGCCCCTTGAGTTATCACAGTGATTCTCTTGTGGGTTCCTGATGCCTTGGGCAGCTGGGAAATCTTTATGGCGATCTCCTCGACATTATCGGTCTAATTATGAAAGTGAAAGATGGTTCAGCAAAATGAAGGCAAGTTATTGGATCTAACAGATGAAAGCAGAATCGGGTGAAGGTACGTACCTCCCATCCACGAACCTTAGAGAAAGTTCTTGCCTCTGTTTCATTTCCAAAGACATAGTCCATGTAACTGTGCACAGAGCCTAGTTAGTATTGGACGAGAAGTGAATTCTTATGTCTATACTACTTTTCTACTTCCAAACATAGAGAGACTAGAGAGACCAAACCAGGCAGAACAGAGATGAGCCTGTTGGGCACCAGTTTGGGCTCTAATTTGAAATTCTAAAGCAAGCCTAGTTCTTGCATCTTGATGGATTGTAAAATACTTACGGTAAAACTTTATCCTGAGCATCTTTGAAGAACTCACATATAAATGGAGCAGAAAGGTTCATCATGAAGACCTGCAGGCACAATATATAGTCATTAAGAACAGAAGGGAAATTCTAATTTTACAGAATAAATTAGAATTAAAAATAAAATCATTGTCACCTTATTGGTTGCAGCTGCGTGAGCAGCAACGAGTTGAATAGACTCAGGAGACACAGTTAAGAAAAACCCAGCAATGTAGTAGAACTTTGCCTTCTCAACTGGTCAAAGAAGAGATTCACAACTAAGTTAGAAATGAAATGATAAGAAAGAAAGCAATTGAAAAACTAGTACCTAGTGCCCAATTCTCCGGTTGCTTTAAGTGATCCGATTTGTAACAATTGGCAGCTGACAAGTTAGCAATAAGGGACCTAAACAATAGTCAGTACAAAGTATTTAACCCATCAGAATTTCTCGGAACTTTCCACCAACCTTGATGATTATCAAAATTTGAGTGCTAGCAATCATTAGCAACTTGCTTAAAAGGATTGAAAACTTGTGTAAAAGGATCTTATAGCAACTGTCAAACAATTTCAACAAACTTCCAACTCTCAGATTCATCATGAAATTGTATATGCAAAATTAAGACTGACCTCTCACCACCAACAACGCAGACAGCACAGGTGCCTGTTGGTGCAGTTTCATCCTCATAATAGTGAACCTAAAAAATTCATCGTAAGTTTAGAAACAGTAGAATATATGTCGCAACTGCTGATTTTGGAATATATTCTTAGATTCAAGAATTTTGGAAGATGTTCTTGGATTAAACAAATTCAGATTTGGAACATATTCTTAGAGGTTTAGAGGATTAAAGAATTCTCACATTAACACCGGCAAGCTTGGAGTTTTTCTTCATCTCTCCTCCAAATTTGTCCTTTCCAATGCAGCCCATGTAACTAGTTGCACCAGGAACTTGAAGCATCCACTGGAAGAACATTGAAAAATCGATAAGGAAAAAAGGGTCAGTGGATATTTTAATAAATTTTGTTCAATTACTTAAATCCTGTAGCAAAATGTAACCAACCTGAGCAACTCTTATTGAGTTCTGAGTGGCCCCTTCGTATTATAAAACAAACAAAAAAAAAAATGAGCTTCTTCCTACATTGTCACAGAGACAAAAATATTGTCATTTAGCAACTGGCAAAGGTTAAAATAAGGAAATTTCACAATACCTCCGGCAATATACTCCACTTTGTGGTGAGCAGCTAGTTCTTCATACCTTCAAGTATTAAACAAGGTCAATTTTCGCTCATGGTTAGTTAAGCTAAAAGAAAAGGAAAAAGGACAAAACAAAGGATTAAGTATCATAGTCAGATTAATAAACTACGTTTTGATTGATAAATCAAGGTCCATCGAATAGAAATTTTTTCAATATTCATACTTTCCACGTAAGTATGTGCAAATGAGAGGGAGATCTCTTGCTTTTCACATCATAACAATTGCAGAGAAAGGGAGAGAAAGCATTAGCAATAATAGAGTGAAGAAAACTCACATGGGCAAGTGTTTTTCCTCAGCCAGAATGGCGTTGTTCAACTTGATATCGTACCTGTCCAGAGAATAATTTCTATAAATGGATCTGGAAAAAGCGCCCATCGAAGCAAAGAAACAATGAAAATTCATAAACATGTAATTTCAAGTTCTTGTTCACTGACATTTTATGTCCATACATAACATAACTGCGTAAATCAACGTCCATATTATCCCTACTAGATCTTCCCTTTCTCACAAAACAAAATAAAACCCAAATACGAAAAACAAAAATGGAGTCCTTTAGATTTTTATCGCAATTATTTAGAGTTTTCTCAGCGAGCAACCAGAGAGAAGGAAAGAAGTAAACAAATAAAGAAAAAGGGAGTCCCACAGTGTACGAACGGGAAACCCAGATCCATAAGAAAATGGATCTGGAATCATTCATTTATTCCAGCAACGAAGCACACAACATTCAAAAGACAAAAAAAAACGTCATAAAGGCACAAGGATGAGGAAAGTGACCAACTTTTGCAAGAAATTTTCATCAACAACCGCAGAGATATCGAGCAGGGGATTGCCCATCCCCAAAAGAATTCCCTCGGAAGCCATTGAAGAAAAATTGGAGAAGGTAGAGAGAGAGCGAGAGAGAGGGTTGGCGAGGGAAAGAGAGATTTCGTCGGCTATATTTGTTGGACTTATAGGGACGAGCAATTTGGCAGTTGGCGCACCAACTCTCCTACCCGCATATTACATACATCCATACATACATGCTACACGCATAACATACATCAACATATTTACCAGATGGGCCTGGCCCTTCAATCTTGGGCCTGTGGATCAAATCCATTGTTCATTGGGCTTCCCAACTTTCTCATGCAATGTTCTGAAGCCCATTACTGTTCCTTGGCCCAAAACTAAATGCTTCTTTAAGTCTTCATGACAAAAATTCATTGTCCAATATCTATTTTCTTGGTATAATTAAATCATAATATTCATTATAATTGACTTGCATTAGACGCTATAAATAACAGGGATGATCGATCGATAAGACAGTTGCATGTAATTGTTCTCTTTGTAATTCATCAAAATATCGAAGAAATGTTAAACTTTAATCAAATAGTTCGAGTATGTTTTGTTGATAAGTAGCCCGAGTTCATCATTTATAATTCGATAAAAAAAAAAGATGAAGTTCTCTAAACTCTCGGAGAATTCACCTCTTTCGAGAATTCTGCTCATTAAGTGGTCCAGTCGATCATAGTGGAATCGCGACTATTGAAATTTAAGAAAAAATTAATATCGAGAAAAAATAATTAAATTTTAAATAAGAATCTATAAAGCATGAAAAGAAAGTAGAAATTAAAAGGAAAAAAAATGTTGGGAAAGGTATAATTTAAGACAAATGTCAAAAGACGTGGACCCACTAGTTCATGGATTAGGTTTGACTTGGTTACAACATTAATTTACGTGACACCATGATTATCTTCAAAAGGTTCCACTTTCACTTGTTTATATCTACGAATATACGAGTAAGATGATCGTATTTTCTTTAATTAATTTAATCTACATTATTATATTAAATTTTTGAAATAAACATAATGAAAAATAATTATAAAAAAAAAGGTATTGGAATTTTTTTATAATTATTATAAAAACATTAATATGTAAAAAAAGGGTTAAATCTAAAAAAGGGCTGCAGCTATCCATTTGGTTTAAAAAACGGTTCAAATTTTTTTTTTCGTCTAAAAAAAACTCAAAGTATTGAAAATGTGTAAAAAAACGACTTTGCGGGAGTACTTTTGAGGATGAAGATCCCTTGCACTCCAATTTCTAAAGGAAAACGGTTGGCCGCGTCCAACCGTTCTCCGCAGAGACATTTTTGAAGATGAAGATTCCCTCGTATTTTTGGGTGAATTTAAAAAAAATTATGAAACGATATTTAATTTACTTGAAATTTTTACCACATATTCCCCACATGAGGAAAAGATAATCTGAAAAGTTTAGTTATTTTCTAATATTTGTACAATTTATTATAATTTTATTTAATTATTTTATAAAACAATTATAATAAATCATACAAATATTAGAAAAACACAAAAAGTTTTCAATTATCTTCTCATAATATGGGAAACATGTGATAAAAATTTCAAGTAAATTCAACATTGTTTGGTATTTTTTTAAAATTAATTTATAAAGTGAAGAATAAACTAATATTAATTTAAAAAACAAATTTTAATTTAAAAAAATTACAATAAATCGTACAAATTTTAGAAAATTACGAAACTTTTTAAATTATCTTTCCATAATGTGGGAAACATGTGGTAAAAATTTCAAGTAAATTGAATATCGTTTGATATTTTTTTTATTTAAATTCACCCAAAAATGCGAAGAGATATCCATCCTCAAAAATGCACCCACAGATAGGGGTGGGCAGACCCGAAACCGACCCGAGGAACCAAATCGACCCGAGGGTTCGGTTCGGGTCGGTTCGGGTGCAGGAGTTGTTTTTTGTGTTCGGGTCGGGCTCACTAATAAGCTTTCGGGTTCGGTTCTGGTGGAAGTCAAACCCGAACCGAACCGAAAAACCGAACCCTCGATTAAATAATTAAAAAAATCATTCCATCCACTACTCCTGTGATGGCCGATTGGGAGAACTACAACTACAACTGATCCATCTCCCTCACCTTATCCTAAGTCATCGCCTCCCTAGGGGTGTGTAAAATCGGTTTTGGTTCGGTTTTGGAGAGAAACCGAACCGAACCGATCGATTTCGGTTTCGAACTTACAAAACTGGGTTTCTGTTTTGTAGCATACCAAAAATGAACCTAAACCGAACCTAAACTTTCGGTTCGGTTTCGGTTTTACAACCTATTTTCCCAAAAATAAAAAAAAAATATTCGCTTCAAAAAGAATAAGGTGATATTCGTGTTAAAAATATTAGTGTTAAAAACACTTGGGTCTGACCTCAATTCTCTTGATCTCAAATTAATCAAGCTTGAATCAAATTGCTTCTTCTATCCAGTGAGATTTGCATCATCTCTCTTAAATGCTTTAGTGAATCAAGAACTTCACTCGCCCTGTCACTAACTGGCCTCGTCTCTCTCAGCTCTGTTTTCTGGGGCAAGTTGATTGCAACTAATGACAATGAAATCTCATTTCTCTTAGCTTTCTCTGCCATTGAAGAGTTTGAGCTGGAAGAACTGTAAGAAATTACCTATCATTTACTAAATCTTGCTTTTCTCAAAAAAAAAAAAAAAAAAAAGGGAAATGAATTTCATGATCGTAGAACAGATTTGATACCTCTGTCGTGTGTTCACAGAGAGCAAATTTGCCTAAAGTTTGTTCACAGTTCACACTTCACAGTTCACATAGAGAAAAATCAAACAAAAATCAAGCAACGAATGAAAGAATAGAACATACCCGGTTATTCTGAAGCCTGCTCGGTGCTGCTGTGAGCTGTCGTCGTCACCTGTGAGCTGTCGTCGTCTGCTGTGTCTGTCGTCGTCGCCTCGCCATCGCCGGATCGCCTTCGTCTGCGACTGCGTGTGCTGCGGTGTGTCGTCTCTGGATGAGAGATTCTGAGATGAAGCGTGAAGTGAAACTGAAGACCCGATTTACGGATTTAGGGCTTCTAGTTCAGTGGTTCTGTTCTGGGTCTGGCTTCACTCTTCAGTTTTTATTTATTTTTTGTTAAGGTCCGGTTCGGTTTCGGTTTGCATCGGTTTTGGCAGATACAAACCGAAAACCGAACCTAATTCTACGGTTCCTATAAAATAAAACCGATCCGAACCGAACCTATGCTCAAAACCGGTGAAAACAGAACCTAATTCACCGGTTCTGGTTCGGTTCACCGGTTCTGGTTCGGTTTGCACACCCCTACGCCTCCCTTCCGCCTCGCCTCTATGGACTCCATCCCCCTCCATCTCCCCCTCGCCTCTCTCGCCTGCCCTCCTCCTTCTCTCCTCCCTTCCCCCTTCAAACTCCATTCTCTTCCCTCCCCCTACAACTTTTCCTTTCTCTCTCCTCCTCCTCCAAAACTATTTCTTCACTCCCCATTCTTCAATAATCTTTCACCCGTTTCCTCTTCTGCTACTAAGAGTGCTGGAGGAGGCAGTTTTGTTTCTGAAATTGACGACTCTCACTTCTTCGACACGCTTTTGAACTCCGACTGACCTGTTCTTGTCGAGTTCATTGCCAATTGGTGTGGCCCTTGTCGTTTAATATCTCCCGCCATTGAATACATTGCTCAGGTCTACTCCTCTTTCCAATTCCATCTTCCACTCTCTGGATTTTGATTCTTCCAAGTAAAGGAATGATTTTTTTAATTATTTAATCGACCAGACCCGAACCGACCCGAACCGAAAAGTTTGGTTCGGGTCTGGTATAAGTCAATCGGTTTCGGTTTCAGTTTCGGGTTCGGAAACCGAAACTGAAACCGATGAGTTCGGTTCTGTTCGGTTCAAAATCAAACCGAACCGAACCGAACTCTTGCCCACCCCTACCCGCAGAGAACGGTTGGCCGTTCTCCAGACGCGGCCAACCGTTCTTTTTCAGAAATTGGAGTGCGGTGATCTTCATCCTAAAAAAAAAAATTATATTTATTTTAAAATAAACATAATGAAAAATAATTATAAAATAAAGTTCTTAGAATTTTTTAATAATTATTATAAAAAAACATTAATATTTTAAAAAATGGGTAATAAATATTTTTTTTATAAGAAGAAACTATGATAAAAAAAGGTTTTAGTCTAGAGCATTTGTTGTTCATACTTATCAATTGAGCTTTTGTAGTTGACTTTTGAAAGAGAGTTTTGTAAATCTAGTAGATGGAATCATATTCCCTCTCCACAACCATGGATTGTTATTGGGTTCCCATCGTTTTTTCAAGTATCCTGCTTATGTTTTGAGTATTTTCATAATATGATTCGATAAAAATATTTTTATAAAAGCACTTTAGAAAAGTAATTCTAAATAACTAATAGATCGTACGATGAGTTAGCCCACTGAAATAAAATTTCACGAGTTTGGTTTGACTTCCGTACAATACACTAATATTCCATATAATTTATTATATCGACGAGCTTACGTATAACTCTTATTACATATTATAACAATCGTTACGAACAATTAAATGCAGAGTAAGCTTACGAGAGTAGAGTACTACTTATAATATGGATTAGACCTTAATTGGGGGTTATCATTGTAACTTTATTTCCAATTTTGACTTCTACTATAAAAAAGGAGAAGAGTGAATACCCCCCCCCCCCCCCCCCCCCCCCCCCCCCCCCCCCCCCCCCTCTCTCTCTCTCTCTCTCTCGGAGCAATGCATTTGTCTCCGGGTCGATGTTGTCTAATGTCTTGTGGGGGAAAAGGAAGAAGCTTTTGCTTGACTAATAGATGTAACATTTTCTTTTAAAAGACTCTTTTTATTTATTCATTTATTTATTATAAGGAGAGAAAAGTAAAGTAAGTGGAAAATAGAGAATTCCACCCAAGGCTCATGCTCATCATTGTAACTCTGTTTTACTCTTTCCTCCTCCCCTTCTTTTTATACTAGTGCGTTTGTTTGTGTTTGGATGCTCCATTAGTGCACTCTCAACTTGACTAAAAAGCTGTCCTGTTTCGGAACAAGAGAGGCGGAGCATCCTTTTATATGTTTCTAAATAATTTCAGAAATTAAACGAAGAATTTACTTTTGTTAAATAGTGGGTTAAAATTATAATTTTTGGTGGAAGAGAACTCATTCCCTTTAAATTCTTCCGCCACTACCACGACTCGACATCGAATTTTATAAACTCGTAATTTTCTCATCTTTTTTCCACTTGCTTCGTTGAAGATTTGAAATCAAGACAATATCTATATCGATCAATACTATATATTCATATTCGAATCTTTACTTTTCAAAGAATATTATTAATAAAACATCAAACCAAACATTAGAGAGAGGAAAGAATGAGAGAATAAGAAAGTGGGTTGACATGGGAACACCAAAATGACAAGTGATGTGCACGAGTGCCCATGATGTCTCCCCATCTAAAAAGTTGTTCTAAGAATCAATCATAAAGAGATTGTTTTAGATTAACTCTTAAAAACTATCCGTGTAACTAGTGATTAAAAAGCACTAATAATTTTCGACAATGATTCATCATCATGGTATTTGATCTAGGCCCCGACCCATTCATTAGATTGAGTCATACAAGCACTCATGGTGTGTGTGCATTTTCTTTTTCATTTTTATTGAATTTCATGATGAGAACAAGATTTTGGCATTACCCATTTTAGAGAGAGATAGATAGATAGGCATAGAGAGGAGAAATAGATCTCACAACCAAAAAATTTGAATACAAAGATCACAAATTTGAGGAACTAGTTTTACGATGAACACATTAAGAACTTAATTTTGTCACAATTAAAAATTAAAATATATAAATTAAATGAAAATAGATTTAACAGAAGAGGGTAGAATAGGCAATAAGTGGAGATGGGTGAGGGTGATGATAAGAGTGTAATCTAATAAAGGTGCCAACTTTCCCATTTCAACCACTACGTGCTTTATTTATTGCTTTCTTTTTACCTCTACGATGAAGTCACGCAGGTCAAATCCCCGTCTCTCTTCTCTCTCTGGCGGCCATTAAACTTCCAGCTACAAAACTGGTAGAAATCTCAAACCCAATCGGGGTATGGTATCCTCTTCCCGCGGCTCAGTCCCTCGCTTTGACATTTTAGCCTTACTCGTCGTTTTTTTTTTTTGCGGAAATTATAAGACTGTTCGCTTCGTCTGTTTTGCTCTTGCAAAACCACGATTAAACGTTTTCGTTCTCTCTTTATCGGGCTTCGTGCTTCATTTCAGCTTTTTCTACAGCCAAGTAGACATCTTCTCCCTCCCTCTCAGAGTTCGCGGCTGGGGAAAGTGAAAGTAGAAGCTTGAAACCAGGGCTGTTAGAGATCTGGGTTTTGTATATTTTGGTGTCAGTTAGATTTTCCTTTTTTTTTTTTTATCAGTTTAAGCCTTTTTTGGTCTTGATTATGGATAATTTTTGGCGGGTTTGAGATCTGAGGGTGAAAATGGGTAGCAAATGGAGGAAAGCGAAGCTGGTTCTTGGAATGAGTCTATGTGTCTCTGTTCCTAAAACACTGGATGATTCTTCTCCTTCAATTGATTCAGACATTGCCGAGAAATTTTCCGACGCTGCTCTGCTTTCCCCGGCGCAGATTGGCTCTTCGCGGCCTACTACACCATCGCCATCTTTGCGGGATTTAAAGCTGTCTAGATGTGGGAGTAAATCCTCAAAGGTAATTCCTTTTATTTCTCTTATAAAAAAAAAAAAATAGTGTCGTTTTGGTTTTCCATTTGTTCCCCTAGAAAGTGTGCTGGAAAATCAAATTTGGAAATCTGTTTTTTGTCCGTCTGCATTTACTTCAAACCACAAGATATTCTTCGCTGAAAGTCGTTGAAACTCGGTTTATGTTTTTGTTCCATTCTCTTGTAGAGATTCTCTATTCTGATTCTTTTTTTTTTTTTTTTGAGAAAATGGAAGAAATGAAGCTTCATTATTGGGTTGTCTCTTGGACCACAGCAAACAAGAGAAATTTAGCGTTGCACGTTGAACATAGTAAATTTAATATTTTGAATGAGTTGTTTTCGAAATTTCTTGTACATTTCTTTCAATGATGATTACATCTATGAGAGAACGATGGAGTTCTAACTTAAACTAACAGCATATGGAAGTTTCTTAGATTTGCTCTCTTGATCCCAGATATCTACCAAGGACCTGCAGTTTCTTTTTGAGTTTTACTGGCTTGTGAATGCATTTTGCGATTAATCAATTTGTTCACACATGTCAAGCTTTAGTCGTCGACTAACATCGCTTTAATTGGTTCTTTGAAATTTCAGCAAACTTGCTCAATTTGTTTGAAAAAAATGAAACAAGGAGGTGGCCATGCTATTTTCATGGCAGAATGCTCACATTCCTTCCATTTCAACTGCATTGCTTCAAACGTAAAACAGGGGAACCAAATTTGCCCAGTTTGTCGAGCGCAATGGAAAGAAGTCCCTGTTCAGGCTCCCGTTTTGAATCCGCTTCCTGGAAGACCATTGATTGGTCCAGTTGACTGGAATCAAAATAATGTTTATACTTCCAGTGTTCGCCGATTGCCTCCCCCTCGGAGGCATATCGTGCCTCTCCATCAGGCTGCTGAACCAGGTGCCTTCGATGATGACGAATCCTTAAGTAATCAATCTGTATATCTGTCTGAGGAAAGTCCAAATACAGATGTTTCCACTAATACATCGAGTAAGATCGTAGAGATCAAATTGCACCCAGAAGTTTCAGCTGCTCCAAAGTCAAAGTCGTTCAACGATTTCGCGGTTTTAGTCCATCTCAAAGCTGCTGCTTCAGTTTCAGGACAGAATTCTAGTGCGAACCAAGTTAGTCCGCTCAAATATTCTCGAACTCATCGTGCACCAATCGACCTTGTGACAGTGCTTGACATCAGTGGTAGCATGGCCGGTACGAAGCTGGCACTGCTAAAACGAGCAATGGGTTTTGTAATTCAAAACCTTAGCTCCAATGACAGACTATCAGTAATTGCATTCTCCTCGATGGCTCGTTGCCTTTTTCCTCTGCGTCGGATGACTGACACTGGCAGGCATCAAGCACTACAAGCCGTCAACTCTTTGGTTGCAAATGGGGGTACAAATATCTCAGAAGGTCTGAGAAAGGGTGCTAAGGTAATGGAGGATCGACGGGAAAAGAATGATGTTGCAAGTATAATCCTATTGTCTGATGGGCAAGACACTTATACCATATTTGGATCCGGGGTGGGCCAACCTCAGCCAAACTACAACTTACTCCTTCCTCTATCTTATGGTAGTCAGAGATCTGGGTTTCAGATTCCGGTGCATTCTTTTGGATTTGGGGCCGATCACGATCCTCTGTTGATGCACTCTATATCAGAGATATCTGGCGGAACGTTCTCATTCATTGAAACCGAAGCCGTGCTCCAAGATGCATTTGCTCAATGCATTGGGGGGCTTTTGAGTGTGACGGTGCAGGAACTGCAAGTAGCAATCGAGTGTGTCGACCCTAGCATCTACCTTGGGTCCCTTAAAGCAGGAAGCTACCCTAGTCGTCTGATGGTTGATAGACGCACTGGACTGATCGATGTTGGAAACTTGTATGCCGAAGAAGAGAGAGATTTTCTTGTCTTAATCAACGTCCCAACAGAGTCGGCATGCAATGTGACGCGGTTGCTAAAGGTTAAATGTACACACAAAGATCCCATAACTAAAGAAATGGCGACTTTCGAAAGCGATGAGGTTGCAATCGAGAGGCCCGAGAAAACAGGGCAAGGGGTTGTTTCGGTGGAAGTGGACAGTCAAAGAAACAGGCTCAGAGCAGCCGAGGCAATGTCACAGGCACGAGCTGCAGCTGAGCAAGGTGACTTAGCCAGTGCAGGCTCAATCCTAGAAAATTGCAGAAGGGTTTTATCCGAAACAATATCAGCAAAAGGCCTACACAAGCTTTGGATCGCATTAGACGCAGAGCTCAAGGAAATGCAAGACAGAATGGCAAGCAGGAACGTATACGAGGCCTCTGGCAGGGCCTATATTCTTTCGGGACTAAGCTCCCACTCCTGGCAGAGGGCAACGGCTAGAGGCGACTCAACTGATATTCCGAGCCTTGTTCAAGCGTATCGAACCCCGTCAATGGCAGAGATGCTTACCCGGTCTCAGGCTATGCTG
Source organism: Begonia masoniana (assembly GCA_022432975.1). Taxonomy (NCBI): domain Eukaryota; kingdom Viridiplantae; phylum Streptophyta; class Magnoliopsida; order Cucurbitales; family Begoniaceae; genus Begonia; species Begonia masoniana. Next base: position 607,184 of record CM039504.1, read on the forward strand.
CTTGGGAGCCCATCATCTCAGAGTCTTCTTCAACCCTTGTTGCCTCATGGGTCACAACCAAAGCCGAGATAATCTTTAGGTATAAACTTGCTGTTGTTGTTTACCTTGTTTTCACGTTTGGGAGGTGGGATAAATCAGAGGCAGAGGGCGCAAAGGAGGGGAGTTTTTGGGTGTCCATTTTAGCTTTTTCTTGTAATATGTAAAAATAAAAATAAATGGGAAAGGAAGCTTACTGACTCTGCTATAACCTCGTACTCTTTTTTCTCTGCAAAGATTTGATTGGACGAAGAAAAAAGGAGAAGACAGAAGAAAATAGCTCAATATTTGGCAAACACAGGGAGGAGGGGGGGAGGCACCATCCATTTGGATGGCTTTCAAGACTCCATTTTTTTTTTTTTTTTTTAGTAAAATGACAGCGTTTTGGCTTTTCACTGTCTTTGCTGTGGCAGTTACCTTTCTCTGGTTCCCCAACAATTTCTTTTTTTCCTTTTAATTAATTAATTAATTAATTAAAATATTATTAAAATATGATATTAGTGTTGTACTCAACAGGAGAATTGGAAAACAAGGCAAATATTAAATAACACGTACAGGGATGATTTCGTAAATTCACTGGCGTTGATCTGTGTCTTCATATATCCGCCAAATTAGCTTGTTTGAAAACGGGAACAAAAAGGAAACAAAGGAAAAAAAACTAACAAACATTTGCCGGGAAATCCAGAATTGGAATTTCCGGCGACTGATTCTCTGATTCTCCCTTCTGGGATCAGAGAATCGACTCCTACCCCGATCTTTATTTTTCTTTACTTTTCCGTCCTTTAGATTTAATTCTCTTCTGCGTTTTCTTTTTCTCCTTTTATGCGTCGGCATTGAAAATGAATTAACGCCCGCAGCAATCATCTTTTTGAGAATCACAAATTTGATTCTTGTGATTCTCTTAAATGGGCATGTCACTAACTGATGGGAAAATGGAGGGTTGGCTTTATCTCATACGGTTCAATCGATTTGGGCTCCATTACTCTCGTAAGAGATACTTCATTCTTCAAGAAAATTTCCTCAGAAGCTTCAAATCTAAACCCATTTCTGATAAAGAGGTACGCCTTCAGTTTCCTATCATGTTATTGACGGTTCATGCTTTTTTTTTTTTAAAGTAGTTCGACGCATTCGATGGCAAGACAATGAAGCCATTTGGTGAACTTTGTTGGGTTTATAATCAAGGATAACGTCTCTATTTATATAAATTTCATCTTTCTTCAATTGTTTTTTTTATCATATGTAAAATTTAGAGAAAGTCATTACAGTCTGTATAATACGTTTGATTATGCAGTTTGGTCCAAGAAACTCCCTTCAATTAAGGTGTAGATTTTGTAAACCCTCTGTGATTTTTTTTTTTCAGGAACCAATTAGAAGTGCAGTAATAGACTCCTGCGTTAGAGTTAACGATAATGGGAGAGAAAGCATTCATAGAAAAGTATGACCCCCGTTTGATTAAATGTCTCCTTTAGATATTTCTCCCCTGTATACTCTTTTCAATTGACAACTCAATTTGGAACTCGTAGGTGCTCTTCATTTTCACCCTGTACAACACTACAAATGAAAATGATCAGCTCAAGGTTTCGTAACGTTTCTCACTCAATCTTATACATTTTTTTTTTTACATTAAATTCTATTCACATTCGACTGTTTTCATTTGATATCAAAGCTGGGAGCAAGTAGTTCTGAAGAAGCTGCAAGATGGATTCTTTCTTTGAAGGATGCTGCAATGAAGGTTTCTAGCCGTTAAACTTTTCTGCCCATTTTCTATTTCTTTGTGAAAAATCTCTTGTTTCCCTCAACTTTTAGGACTTGCCAGACCAAGCAAGAAACTTTTTTGCTAGTTCCAAGAGGAAGTGGTCTTCTTTAAGGTAATTGAAATTAGCTTTGAAAATGATTATATTACGTGTTCAATAAGCATCAAGTGTGACAAGACATAGGCTGTAACGTTAAAAGTTTTGAAGAAATAGAAATCAAACCGTGTAAAACTGTGTAAACATAGTCATCAGAATTGCATTCTATCGCTTTCATCAAACCCACTGTGATCTTTTCCATCCCTACCCAAATTTCTGATACAACTTTTTCTGTCTCTAGTCTGTTTTTCTTTCGCATTGAATTTTGAGTTTTCTTTTTGATAGATTGCGAGGCACGAAGAGTGTAGATCGTAAACACTCTATAGATTGGACTTTGTGTTCTTCTGTGCAACTGGAGGCAATGACATCTGATGTCATTGCACCGTCACCATGGAAAATATTTGGCTGTCAAAATGGTATGGATGTATGCTTTTGTAATTACTGAAATAAACATACAAATGATTTTCTATTGTTTCGTTTCATGCAGGGTTACGACTTTTCAAAGAAGCAAAAGATTGGGATTCTCGAGGGCGGGTAAGTATCATGTTTGATTTGTTTTGGTCTTCAGAACCATTTTTTTCTATTCTTCTTAAAAATTTATCAATCTTTTTTAGCATTGGGATGATCATCCAGCAATAATGGCTGTTGGTGTGGTTCATGCAACTTCAGAAGCCATTTTTCGAACGCTTATGTCTCTTGGCTCTTCGAGATCAGAGTAAGCTAATCATTTTATTTCTCATTTTAATGCAACTCAACATTGAAGAAAATTAATATACCTTTTTTTCTGTTAATTTTGCAGATGGGACTTCTGTTTCTACCATGGCAGTGTGGTCGAGCACCTTGACGGTCATACTGATATAGTGCATTTGAAGTTGTATAGCGATTGGTTACCCTGGTTAGGAGTCTAAAATAACCAACATTTCATTTTCTTATTCTTGTGTTCTAATTGTGATGAGATTTTGTAGGGGCATGAAGCGAAGAGATTTACTTTTGCAGCGTTATTGGAGAAGAGAAGATGATGGCACATATGGTACGTTCCATAGGATTTTGTAGCCTTCAGAAGCGCGGAAAAATCATTGTTTGATTTGATTTTTATGTTTAATTTTCTTGCAGTGATTCTATATCACTCTGTCTTTCACATGAAGTGTAAGCCACAAAGAGGATATGTTCGTGCTTGCCTTAAAAGTAATGTATGCTTTGATTTCAATGATTTCTATGCTAAATCAATAATCTTGTTTTTTGTTCTTTTAACTTCTCCGTTTCTTCATAATCAATGTGAATTAGAGTCTTACGAAAAAAAAATATAGGTGGAGGATTCGTTATAACTCCCGTCAACCATGGAAAGCATTCGCTTGTGAAACACATGCTTGCTATTGATTGGAAGTACTGGAAATTGTATCTGCGTCCTTCATCTGCTCGATCCATTACGATTCGAATGCTTGAGAGGGTTGCAGGTGACAATTTAAAGCATAGTTGAAATTCAAATTTCTCGTTCTTTTTTCCATAATTTGTCTTTTTAAATATAATGTAGCATTAAGAGAGTTATTCGAAGCAAGTTCGGGAAGTTCTTCCTCTGAGTTTGCATCTAGTGACATTACAAGGGATATCGGGGTGTCCGGGATTGAAAATGAGGACATTAGTTCGAACGTTCAATTGATCCAAGACATTGGGAAGAATGAGGAAGCCATTTTAAATGAAAATGAGGTGGAAATGCCATCTTCAGAGCGAGCAAGCTTGATGGGGCTTAATGATGCTGCAGATGAGTTCTTTGATGTTTCTGAGTCAACTGAATTTGATCATTATGAGAGTGAGTGGCCATTGGCCTCGACTTTTGGACAACAATCTCAGGTACTAACAATATTGAGCTATATCAATGTTTAGAAAAATGTCGATACGAAAAACTACCAGTGACTTAATGTTTTCTTTTTAGAATTTGTAATTATTTTCCCGTTTTATTTGAAATTTGTAAAGTGTTTACAGCCAAAATTATCATCAGCAGCTGTTTTTGTGAAAAAACTGCATGATCTTGCAGGTCAGTTGTCTTGTTAGCATGAATAATGTAATTTCTTTATATTATGACAAATAAATGCAGAGATTTTTGTGACAATGGGTTGTAGTTCAAAAGAAGGGTCATGGGGACTACCTCGAACTGGCAAGGGAAGAAAGCTTATCGTATTACTATGGAGCCACTCTCCAGAAGGATCTGAATTTGTCTGCTCCTTGCAGTTGGGCCTCGGCTGATCCTTCTTCGTTTCTCATTCGCGGTGAAACTTACTTGACAGATAATCACAAGGTATTACTTCATTTCAATTGCTCTATTTTGTAGCTTTATTCTTATTTTGTAGAAATGGTGAATCATTATTTATTTTCTTATCTAGATAAAGGCAAAAAGCACCTTGATGCAAATGGTTGGTGCAGACTGGCTAAGATCGGACAGGCGAGAAGACGATCTCGGTGCACGTCCGGGTGGAATTGCTCAGGTTTTTCTCTATGTTTCTATTTGTGTGTCGAATTAGCAAATCTTTCGACATGGACAAAAAATAATTAAGAGCTCGGCTTTCGGGATTCAATGTTCGAAATTTCATTTCATTTCATGGTGATGGAAAAATAAAACAAGTCAGTCAGATAATACAAGTTAAGTGGCTGTTATGCAGAAATACGCGGCTCGAGGCAGGACCAGAGTTCTTCTTCATAGTTAACATTCAAGTAAGTTCGATTCATCTTGTCCATTGTTGCCTAAATCATGGATTATAAAAAGTTACAATATCATGAATTAGGTGCCTGGCTCCACCATGTACACGTTGGCGTTGTATTACATGATGAGAACTCCTCTTGAAGACAATCCACTGCTAAATAGCTTTGTGAATGGAGACGATGCCTTTAGGAACTCGAGATTTAAGCTCATACCCTATATTTCTAAGGTTAGTATGAATATTCTGTTGTGAATAATTGTGTTTCAAAATTCTTAGATTGCTCTTGGATTGTAATGAAAGGGATCGTGGATAGTGAAGCAGAGCGTTGGGAAGAAATCATGTCTAATCGGTCAAGCGCTGGACGTGCTTTATCACCGTGGGAAGAACTATTTAGAGGTAAAGTAGTGCGAGTCAAACAAGAACTTACTCTGAAATCACTTTGGATACTCATTATTTGTTTTTTCGTTGGAACCAGCTCGAAATTGACGTGGGATCCTCAACAGTGGCGCGGGGCGTGGTCAGCCTTGTTCTTGGCTATCTGAATAATTTGGTCATAGAAATGGCCTTTTTGATTCAGGTGAAAATCAAATAGATCATATAAAGCGTGATTTTCGAAGTTGAAAAAATTCAATGTTATGTTGTGATTGTGCAGGGAAACACCCAAGAGGAGTTGCCTGAAGTTCTTATCGGTACGTGTCGACTGAATAATCTCGACGTATCAAAATCCGTCGTAGTGAAGCCGTGAAACATGAAAGAAAAGGGTTATAGAAGTTGGTTTATATAGTTTTTGTAGAAATGGTGGGGCGAGAAAGAAAAATCTAATAATGGGAAATTAGTTTATTTGTGTAACCATTGATTCCGATCTTACTGTTCTTTGTCGAACAAACAAATCATTGTTTATGTCTTTTTTTTGGGAATAAAAGCTATTCTTTTCTATAATGGAGTTTGCATCATTTTCACTGTCCTGAAATAATCTGACTGAAAACGGGGAACAGTGGGGAATGGTCAATGATCCACGCACCGACGATTTTGAGTTTGACCGGTATGGGATTCCGTTCCGCTAACCTTCCGTGAGCGGTTCTACTGTCGGTGATTGCGGTTTTGTCGGCACCGACAGGCTAGATTGAGTGCCGGATTAATATTTCTGCGGTAGGACGGGGGAATTGCGGTGATTGGTAGGACTAAAAGCCAAAGCTGTCGCTTTTAACCGAGCCCGCCCTGGACGGGACCGGGACGTACTGAATCAACTCTTCTCCACTGCACCTACAGATCTAGACTTTGATTGTGAGCCATGTGGACTTGGAGGTAAGGGTTTGATTGGGTGTATCAGTTCTACGGTGAGCTCGAACAAATACTTGATATCATACGACTGATTTGTGCGTGAACCACCGCCGATGCGGTGGGTCCCTTTAGTTTATAACATGGTTCTTGCCCGTTTTGAGGTTCCGCAGACTCCGCGTCCCCTACCTGTTGCCACGCTGTAATGTAAACGTTTTGTGATTGAAAATTACGAAAATAGCAAAGTTTAGTTAGTCTCTAGTTGAAACGCGTGGGGGACACTTTCGTCTACAAGGTCAAAATAATAAATAAAAATAATTAGTATGAATATGTTATTAGTTTCTTTGATTTTCAAATTTTCAGACTAAAAATTCAAAAGGCAGAGAATTCTTCGCGTATTTTCTCTCCAAATTGCGGCAATTAGAAAACAAGTGTCTTAATTGGTAGGATAGGCCAAGGCTATTGTGGTATTAACTTTATTCGGAAATTCATGCTTGATTTGTCTCAATTTGCATTAAGACTTTTATTGTTTTATTCAAATTAGATGGTTTGATTAGTTTGATATAGAAAAGCATACACCTTTCGAATCAGAAGTGATTAAGGAAATATTGAATAGTGATTAAAGAATGTTAGACTAATCCAAAAGAGTGGCACCCATGTATGATTGGAGAGAGAAGCAGGAGACTTGAATGTGCAGACAGTGAGGCAGCAGATGTAAAAGCGTAATGGGCCAGCTAGCTTTGAAGGAGGAGCCTCACCTACTTCTCTCCCACCTCAAAATTCAAATACCATCTCACTCCACCTGCTCTTATGGAGACTGGACAGCATTCTTGGTAAAGTTTGAAACTTTTCGTCTCCTGTCAGTTGCTTCTATTTGCTCACTTTCGGTGGAATCTATACGTTACTAAGCTCAGGTTTGGCTCTCTTTGCATTTTCCCACTTTTGTGCTTCATTCTGGATTTTAAAGCTTGTTCTTTCTCTTTTGTTCTGGGATGCTTGCATTTTCTCTTGGCCGTTTGATTGAGTGAAAATAGAGGGTAGTCTGTCGAACTGCATTAATCCAACTTTTTTCTCGTCCTATTCCGTGGAGTTTCCCTGACGGCCATGCGAAAGCTTGCTGCTTTCTCATTTTGTTAGAACAACCGATTGAATTAAACAGCTAGTAAAGCAATTAGCTTTAGGAAATCTTGCTGCCTTTTCAGGCGGAAAGAAGAAACAACTAAGTCACATTGCAAGATTCCCGCTTTATTTTCTTCCAATTTCTCCACTTTCCCAGCGAATCAAACAGCTGGTTAGTCATTTTAGCTTTTTCTGGGATATGTTAGCCTCGCTTAATCTTTCCACATTCTCATTTAGCAAGAAGATTTATTATCTCTATCCAACTCATTCTCTTTCAATTTCGTTTTGTTTTTTCCTGGTGACCAAACTTTTGGTAAATCGAAAAACTTCAATGAGTTCTGTCGACTCTTACTGCATTTTCATCTAAATGATGGATCAAAATGTGCAACGATTCTTAATTACTGAATTTTGATCAGCCATTGAAGTTCATTTTGCGAATATCAGTTTCCATTTTCATTAGCATTCGAAAATAAAGAAATTTATCTATTTTTGTCCTCAATTTCCCTTGAAAATCTCTCCTCTTACCTTAATTTCCTCGTATGTTTGCTTCTCCATTGATTTTTTGGTCTAAAATATTGGTGAATTTTACTTGAAAGTACTAAATTTCAAACTTTTATTGAGACCCGGACTGAAATTCTATTTCCCTTTCATTTTTTTTCAGGAAAAATTTAAGACAATGATTGAACCGAGCTTTGGGGAAGAAATGGACTGTGGTAGCTTCTTCGACCATATTGATGATCTGCTTGATTTCCCAACCGACGGTGTGGACACCTGCTTTGCAACCGACGGTGTGGACACCTGCTTTGCAACCGACGGTAATTCAAACAGTGTTTTTCCGACCATCTGGCCAAATCAGTCAGAGCCTTTCCCCTCTTCAGACTCTGCCTTTTCCGGCAACTCTAACTCAGCGGACCTTTCCGCCGAGCTCTCCGTGCCGGTAGGTTTGCCAGAAGTTTCAGATTTACATCTACATTCTTTGTTAAAGTTTTTATCACTAAGAGATGGCTCACCCACACTGATCACGACGTGTGTTCTGCTATAATAAAGAAAATCTTAAACTTGAATGAGCACGTGACATGTCGGCTGTTGCATCTAATAATTCATCTCAATTTCCGGTAGCATCAACCTGTCATTGACTCTTTAGATCATATGCTTGCTGTTTAAGATTATATTAAGATTTTTTTTTTCTGGTTTCAAAAAGCGTTGACTTTGGCTTTGATAACATGAGAAAACATTTAGAATTGTAGATTTTGTCAACAGTATCGGTAATGTTGAGTTTATCTAAGTTGATGATTTCTTGTTTATGTAGTATGAAGACAAAGTTCAGCTGGAGTGGCTTTCAAGCTATGCGGAAGAGTCCTTCTACAATGGCTGCCTTTCTATGAAGAAACAAGACTCAGCCTCCAATGAGAAGTTTGCCAATTTCACTTACTACCAATTTCAGACCTCCAGCCCTGTTTCAGTTCTTGAAAGCAGCAGTTCTTCACCCGGCGAAAAGAGTTTCATTTCAGGCAGCTCCGAGACAATCACTCCGGCATGCCGTGGGGTTCGAAGCAAGCGCCCTCGTCCTGCGACCTTCAGCCCCCGCCCGGCGATTCAAACTTCTATGGTACTTTTTGATTCTGAAACCTCTGTGGAATCTCCTGGTTTAGTTGAAATACCAGAGCAGGAGGAAGAGAAGGAGAAGAAAAAGAAGAAGAAGATGAATCCAAATTCTGCAAGTGCAGGAGTTAGAAAATGCCTTCACTGTGAGGTCACAAAGACTCCGCAGTGGAGGGCAGGACCGATGGGGCCGAAGACCCTCTGCAATGCTTGTGGTGTTCGACACAAATCCGGCAGGCTCTTCCCTGAATACCGACCAGCAGCCAGCCCGACATTCGTCCCGACTTTACATTCCAACTCCAACAAAAAGGTTGCAGAGATGAGAAAGAAAGCTGTCCATGATTCAGCCTCCATTGCAGTCTCTCCAAAAGCTCATTAAAAAAGGCAGTATAGAGTAGTAATTCAAATTCTTTATGGGTTGGCAATATGTACATCATCCGAATAGACGATTCAGTGATTTCTATCTGTAGAAAAAAAAGGCAAAAATGGTAGAAGTAGAGAGAAGCAAGTGGTCGGTCCCTATTTTCCTCATCCGTTGAATTCTTTTTGCAGTGTTTATCCATCTGTACGTGTAGTGAAAACTCAATTTTCCAAGCATCTAGATTAATTAATTTTTATTGTTTTTTGTCAAAATCCAAACTTTATAAACAGTTGTTGGGGTAGAGTACAAGCCTAGCAGCCCATTATGTACGTGCAGGCAATATCATGTAAGCCCACAGGAATTCGTTCTTCTTTTTAAGCCGAAACAACAAATGAACCTAAATATAACTTGATGTATAAATATGAGTGTGGGGATTGATTTTATCGGGGGATGCCGTGAAACAAACGACAGCGCTCTGTCTTCTCCACCTCCATAAGTCACCTCTCCAACCTGTCACTGGACGACAGTGTGGGATCATTTCGTCATAATAAAGCTTTAATCTTGCCACGTGGAAGCACCATAGAGCGATGCACGTGTGGAGCCAGTCACTGTTCTGTACGCCAACTTGTCTGAAGGGTAAGGAATCCTGTCGTCGCTACCCATTTTCTATGGAGGATGGCTACGCATTTGGAGTTGGCAATCGGTCGAACAGACTCGCGAGACTGACTTGGTCGTAAAAGTCGATTTGAGTCGAACTCAACTACTGTGTTCCTAATCCCGCCAAATAATTTCTGTCGGGCTTCCTACTAAGTCAATTCGTTGGCCCGACTAGCGTAATTCGCCCATAGAAATGAGACTAAACTTGCGCTAATACTCTAGCGAGAGATTCACAAAAAAATTTAGAGGGTTCAAGATATTTTCAGGCTCGAGTAGTATTTGCTTGTCAAGAAGATATCACAACATTTCATCTTAAATATGAAATTCAAAGGCGTAGTGTTTTGAGTGGGGGACAAGACGGTTGCTTTCTTTAAAGCATTTCATACAAGGAAATATATTGAAAATACACGTACAAGTGAGAAATAAGAAAATAACGGTCTCTTTCATGTATTTTAATGGTGATATATTTATACTCTAATTTTACATTTTGATATAATCTTTACCCATAGTTGATTGAATGGTTCAAGCGATTTATTATTGAGCGTAAAATTAGACCATAGTCATAACATTACTTTCGGAGAGGACAATCATATTTGATGTCACACTTTACCCTTGGCCATCTCATTAACCATTGCATTCAATATTGATTGGGATGTGTGTGGTGGACGTAAAGGAAAGCAAGATGATGTTTTGTTATTCAAGCATGGTTAGTCCAACACCGTGACATTGGCTGCCATCATAACACGAGCTTTCACAGCATTGTTATTATTAGAAAATGAGGCGACCAATTAATGGTTCGTAAAATCATGGAATAATTAATTAAAACCCAAAGGAGGTGAGTGGTGCGATTTGGCCTGTCTTTTAAGTTTAGTGCTATCAACCATGTGATTGTCTGTGACCAAGAAAAGTGACACTTTCACACAAACATGTCTTAGGTTTTCCACAATATTGCTGGATCTATATAAATTTTAAATAAACAAAAGGGTAAGAATGTATTTTCCTAGTCTGTCGCACGTGCGACGACAACGACCGCGAAATATTGTCTCGGAGCGAAACTCGGGGGGACGGTTAAGAACCAGTCTGGTGTTGACCCCGGTCAGTGGTTCTTTAACCATGGTTAGGTTTACCTTGATTTCAGCGCGCTTTAACCTGAAGATATTACTCTTGAATGATAATAATAATTTGATAAAAATAAATAAATAAATATTTTGTGCGCTCGAGCCTCGACATGAAAAAGAAAGCAAGAAAAATTCACCTGAAATTTGGGATTTCTGCGGAGCTGTCTTTTGACTTTTTACAATTCCAGTCGGTGAAGACAAACCTAGGTTCGGAATTAAGTAAAGTGAAAGGCTTTACGATTAAATTTCAATAATTGTTTAAATTTAAAAACACAATTTCAATGCTGCAGAAGTCTGGTCGGGTTCGAAGAAGAAGAAGAAGAAGAAGAAGCAGCGAGAGAGTTTTGGTGTTATTTTGTGCGTCAAAGTATTTGCCTTTTCTTCTTGTACTGCTCAAGTTCTTCTCTCTTTTCTTACTTTTCCGGTAAGTTTTTCATTTTGTGAGGAAAAATCATCTGAAAGATTGAAATAGTAAGTGGGTTTGTTCTCAGTTTCATCAGGAAGTTAGTGGAACTTCAGATTTGGAGCCAGCTAAAGTTTGCATCTTGATTGTTCTCTTCTTTGATTCAGGGAAGGTAAGCAGATATCTATTTTATTTGCTCTTCACTGTCTGTTTGACTGCTGAGAAAGCTGGTTTTCATTCTCATACTTTTTACATGCATTGCCATTCAATCATTGACCTAATTCAAAAGTCGTCTTCCCGCAGCGAAGAAACCAATCCATTAAGGAGGAACAATGGATTCCATGAAAGAAGAAAAAGGGAATTTAGATTCTCAACTATGGCATGCTTGTGCTGGTGGAATGGTTCAAATTCCATCCATTGATTCTAAAGTCTTTTATTTTCCTCAAGGCCACGCAGAACAGGCTCGTGGGGACTTGAACTTTGGAAGTCCTAAAATTTCCCCTCTCATTCTCTGCACAGTTTCTGCAGTTCGATTCATGGCGGATTCAGAAACGGACGAGGTGTTTGCTGAGATTACTTTAATTCCTTTGAGAAGTAATGATTTTGATCGTGAAGAAGATGACTGGACTGGGGGAAGTAATCAGAGTGAGAGCGAAGAAAAGCATACTTCCTTTGCTAAAACTTTGACTCAATCCGACGCCAACAATGGCGGTGGATTCTCCGTTCCTCGCTATTGCGCAGAAACGATTTTTCCGCCTTTGGACTACTCGGCGAATCCACCCGTTCAGACAATTCACGCGAAGGATGTTCACGGCCAGATTTGGAAGTTTAGGCATATTTATCGGGGGACTCCTCGCCGCCACCTTTTGACGACTGGTTGGAGTAATTTCGTAAATTGCAAGAAGCTTGTGGCCGGAGATTCAGTCGTGTTCTTGAAATCGGAGAATGGAGAGCTTCAGATCGGAATAAGGAGGGCAAAGAGGGGAATAGGAGGGCGATTTGATTTCTCAATTCCACCATTGGCGACAAATTCAAATGGCGATCCGAGAGGAAAAGTGACTGCTGAATCGATAATCAAAGCAGTAAATCTTGCTTCGAGTGGGCAGGCTTTTTCAGTGAAGTATTTTCCGCGCTCAAACACACCTGAATTTTTCGTCAAGGCCTCCACCGTGAGAGCTGCGATGCAAGTTCGATTGTCGACCGGAATGAGATTCAAGATGGCTTTCGAAACAGAGGATTCCTCTAGAATTAGTTGGTTTATGGGAACCATATCTTCCACCCAACCGGCCGATCCCATCCGGTGGCCTAATTCTCCCTGGAGACTTCTGCAGGTAGATTATAATCCACGTTCCAAGTCATCTTCCTCGTAAACATGTTTTTGGGATAGACATTTTTTTTCGATTTTATCGTATGCATACATGTAGGTAACGTGGGACGAGCCGGATTTGTTACAGAATGTGAAGTTTGTGAACCCATGGTCAGTAGAGGTGGTGACAAACACTACACCTTATCATGTCTCACCCTTTGCACCACAAAGAAAGAAACCAAGGCTTCAGTCGAACTCCCATTTTTCGAGAATGCTAGACGATGATCGTGCAGGCATACAGGGAGCCAGGCATGTTAAATCACTGAATCCTCCGTTAAAGGAGCCGAACGTTGAAAATCCAACGAATATTTTGAAAGAAAACGAGATGAAAACACCACACATCTTATTGTTTGGTCAAGTGATTCTTCCTGGCCAGAGAGTTTCCAAGGGTAACTCTAAAGACACTACCGGAAATAGTTCGTCGGAGAAGACAGATGCTTCCTACGGTGCTGCTACGTCGCCGCATTGGAATAGTTCGCCGGAAAACTTATCTGATGCAGGGTTTGTATGGTGCAAAGATCACCAGAAAACTGTTCTCGATAGCGGCGATCGTGAGGAATTAGTGGATCAATTGTTCTTCACGCGACATTATTTCCCAATCCCGTAATTTTTGTAGTATGGAGCTTTAGAGGAAGATAATTTTATTTTATCTCGAATTTATTTAATTATCTCGAGGATATACATCGAAATACATATGTTGTTTCAATGTCAAACCTCCAATTGTTTCTTAAACAAAAAAATGGTTTTTGAAAATTAAAGTGAAAAGTCAATCTGGACAACTGTAAGACTGGTGAGACAGCCAATTAGAAGAATTTTGTAGTGAAAGTGTTTGGGAAAATGTTAGGAGACAGTCAACAGACATTCTTGGAGAGTGGAAGTTGGATCCTTGTTTGGGGAAAACCATGTCATAAAATGCTTTCAAAGGTTTTCATTATTTAATAATTTAAATCCCTAGGTCAACCATCACAATCATGAAATAATAGATCTTTATTTAATTAACGTTTACTCAACTTCCAAGTAATGAAATCGATTGGATTTAATTTATTAAATTTTGGGTTATTTAAAGTTTTAGTTAGAATTTGTAGTTGGTAGGATTTTGTTAAAATTGTTAATTACACTTTTACATTCAATAAACAATCTCGTATCTTTTACTTTTTGTTGTCAGCAAGCAGCAACATGGCGATAGGCGTGATTCCATTCCCCCTTTTTCAGTTTCTTTTCTACTTTAATGGTTCATGTCTCTTCAACTCCTTAACAGATAAACTTGAAGCAAACGTTATGCTTACATAATCAAATCTGAAATACTTCAATTTCAGTAAAAAAAAACCACAACTTTCAGAGCTTTTTCCGATGAAAAATGGCACCCATTACCACAATCTACAGCCTAATCTTAGCCTCTTTCTCATACATGTCTTCCTTTTCGCCGTTCTCTTTCAGTTTCAGTTTTGGAACTTCTATGGCAACTTTCATGGAGTTTCTGCCCACAGGATTCGGTTTTATGCACCCAGATATTGTCGCCTTCTTGTGATGTTTCAAAGGTTTCGAGCAGTCTGAAAATGGAGATCACGGGTTGTCTTCTTCCTCAGAGTCTCTGCATAAATGGTTAGAAGCTTTGTTTTTTCTTCAGAAAATTATGTGTTTGTATATATTTGAACATCCTTGTTCACAGATCAAATTCTGTGATGTCTGTTCTTTGTTTTTTTTTTCTATGTATCTTGTTACATAGTTTTAATGAAAAGCAATTGGGGATGTTGATATCTCAAATATTCAATTAATATAAAATAGAGATTACGTATCCAGCGAGAATATTCTTCATCCTCGGCCTTCGCTAACAGCCAAGTAAAAGAAAACCCTTTACCCTTTCACCTGAGAGAGAGAGAGAGAGAGAGAGAGAGGAGAGGGAGAGGGAATGCATCTATTGCCTTCGTCGAAGCTCAGAGAAGCGTTCTCTTACCAATACCTTCGGAAATTAGAATGGAACACCCGGAGAATGAATATCGATAAGCGCAGACGGCTGTCGTCGAAGTCGTTGGAGAACGAAACTTTGTTGAACAATGAAGAAATAGAAGCATCCTCTTCCGAGACTCCCCGCGGTTGGATTTCTGCTTTGTGGGAGAAGATCTTTATTGTTCTCTGCTGCTTCTCCTGTTGCTGCTTCTTCCAAGGTGAATTTCTGTGTTTTTTTCGGGTTTTGTTCATATTTTATGATTTTTTGTTGATTTCAGTGCGAACTTGTTTTTTCTCGCTGTATAGATAATCAGTTTATCTTTTCTTCAACAGTAAGGGTTTAATTCGAATTTCCTCATCGCAGCAAATCAAGTTTTTTTCCCTCTGATTTTTTAATTATGTTTCATTGATTTTCATGGATTCTTATCAATCAACCAACTATTTGTTTCTGATTCTGCTCTGCAAATCATCGGTCTCTTTCATGAATTTCTTCAGAACTTTATAATTGGAATTGAAATTCTTCACGTGGGTTTTGATTTTCTCATTCTGTTTCTGTGAGTTCTTGTGGATTTTGAGGGATAAACGGTATCCGTACCCCTGTTTTCAGAGCTTCCTTGGACCTTGCCTCGGTTAGTCTTCCCATTTACTCTCTCTCTTTCAATTCTCACAGTTTGCTTGGTTGGAGAAGAAGAAGAGTACTGCTGATAAGAGTGTTGAAATTTCTTGTAGATATTTGAATACTGTTAGTTTGGTTCTGCAATGTTCTTATGGAATGTAAATGTTGATCAATTACTCCAATTAGCAGTTCGACGATCTTAAATTGATGGTCTGCATTATTAAATACGATATTGGAATTAACGAAGTGATTAATGTTGAAAAAATAATAGCTTGGTCCTTCTCTGCCAACCCAACCCCCGCCTAAGAATTTCGGTCTGGTTTGTTCCATAGCCATGGGAGTAGAGCAGAGTTGAACTTATTCATATCTATGATCTATCCCAATGCCAACTGGTTTCTATCGCCGGTGACTGCAGACTTAAGTGGGAAATGAATCACCCGGTGAAGGATGCTGACGAGTTTAGCCCTTTCGGCTCCTTCTCTCCCGACGAGTTCTATGCTCGCCATTCAGTCACCCACGGCTCGAACTTCATCACCAACTCCCGTGGTCTTAAGCTATTTACTCAGTGGTGGATTCCTCGCCCTCCCACGAAGCTCCTGGGGATCGTCGCCGTGGTCCATGGATTCACCGGCGAGTCCAGCTGGTTGATCCAGCTCACAGCCGTGTTTTTCGCCAAGGCTGGTTTCGCTACATGCTCCATGGATCACCAAGGCCATGGATTCTCCGAAGGTCTCGACGCTTATATCCCCGATGCCAATCCTGTTATCGACGATTGCATAGCTTTTTTCGATAATTTCCGCCATCACTTTCCTGATTCCCTTCCTTCGTTTCTCTACGCGGAGTCCCTAGGCGGTGCGGTCGCTCTGTTCATCACTCTTCGTCAGAACAAGAGCGAGAATGCTCGAAAATGGAACGGCGTTATTCTGAACGGTGCGATGTGTGGAATCAACGAGAAGGTCAAACCACCGTGGATTGTACAGCGCCTGCTGTTCATGATAGCTTCATTGGTCCCTACTTGGCGCTTGGTACCTAGCCGCTCCTTGGTCGACCTTTCTCTGAAAGTCGAGTGGAAACGGAAGCTAGCGGAGGCGAGTCCCAGGAAAAAGTCTGGATGGCCAAGGTTAGGGACCGCGGCGGAGATGTTGAGAATGTGCGAGGAGTTGCAAGCAAGATTCGACGAGGTGGAGGTGCCGTTACTGATAGTTCACGGTGGCGACGACGTGGTGTGCAATCCGGCGGTGATGGAGGAGCTTCACAGAAGAGCAAGGAGCGAGGACAAGACGCTCAAGATTTACCCAACCATGTGGCATCTTCTCATCGGCGAGGCCGACGAAAATGTTAACGTCGTTTTCGCCGACATACTGGACTGGCTCCGTTCCAGGGCTAAACGAAACATTTCCCGCTGATTATTATTACCACCCGACGGTGGCGCGTGAGTTCAAATGACATTATAGTCATGTCATGAAATAATAAAAATCGTTTTTCAAGAAACAAGTTTGAATATTAATTATTGTATTAGGAAAACAGTTGTGAAAAACAGTGTTTGAAATGAGTTCTAATAATTCTAAGATCATCAGTGAGACTATTGTTGACTTTGGTTAACTATGTATTTAAGACTGAAATGGTAGGAGATGTTGCAGAAGTTGTTCCACCATAATTCCACAGCCAAATAGAACAACTCCAACAAGCACAGGCCTTGATCTCGATAATGATTTCGATTCTCGATATCCTTCCCGTTCTTCACCGGACATTGCCCACGCCATTGCCGGAGGACGAACTCCTTACAGCATTGTCATGCAGTATCCTCCCTAAAGCATATATTCACTTTTCACGACAAAAACGAATCAAGAAATCGCGAGTTTTTATATCATTCTATGGATTGAATTTTTGTTATTACTTACAGCAATGTCTGTGGCGATAGAGAATGGAATCGGGATAATTGCT
Organism: Begonia masoniana; assembly: GCA_022432975.1. NCBI lineage: Eukaryota > Viridiplantae > Streptophyta > Magnoliopsida > Cucurbitales > Begoniaceae > Begonia > Begonia masoniana. The sequence goes on from CM039504.1 coordinate 624,174, forward strand.
CGAAATAACAAGAGAAGGAGCGACCACCATCAACACCGATGTGAGCCGAGGGTTATTCCTTCTCCACCACTTTCTCATCCCCTTGAACTTCATCTGTTTCTGACATTATGACACATAAGTTTCATTAGTCGATTTTATGCTAACAAAACAGAAATAATACGATTTAAAAAACGATAAATTAGGCGAAAAGAAGAGCTTAACATATCGGTAGGCGCATGGTGGAAGAAGGGGAAAAGGAGACGTTGGTATGAACAACTCAGAAAAGCTAAGCAGAGTTCCAATGAGTGAAGTTCCAATGGCAAGAAGAGAGAAGGCCCTATACCATCCCATTACATCATATCATAACGTCTACCAACCACTATTTTATCGGCTTATAAATTTTTTATTCGAGAATTACAAGAGGTGCCCATGTACCTCATAATCCAATTCGAGATGGTCGTCGACTTGATCGGCGCGAAACGAGAGGCCTATAGCCATAGCATCCCAAATGAGCAGTGCCACCATTGGAACAAACTACCGACCAAAACCGAGAGTCGTAGGCGTTTCAGGTCGTTTCCTAGATAAGCACAAAGAACTGCAACAAAAATCACGCACATACTGTCAAGTGTCAACCCGTAGGACCCAAATGAAGTGCCTATTTGTTCTTCTGATCTATTTCTTAACCATCTCATAATCTGGTACCTGGTATTAAATCATGGTAAACTATAGAGAATATGATTGAAGGAATTAAATTTGTCACTTTTCTCCAATCTCCCCTGTAATCCACCCCTAACCACTCTTCTAACACACAGAACAGCCCTTCAATTGCCACCAACAATCCTGTCAAGCAATTCCACAAACATTTGAAGACCACATTTTATACAAAAGGCTAAAGTTTATTTCTTTGTATGGTTTAATATTGATCCGGATGAGGTTTCCTCTGAATGGGATTTACCAATCATGGAAGCTGTGAGAAACTGGTTGACTTGGTCTGTAGTTTTAGTTCCGCCATTAAAAATGAGGAGCGAGAAAAGAGAAGTGAAGAAGAAGCCTAAAATTGGACGAGGAAGATTGATCACGTGGAAGAGAATGTCATGAAGTATAGCTCAAGAAAACATAGAAAACAGTGGCCAAAGTTCCTCCCCAATCCCCGAGTGTTTCTTGCGCCATTGTTCTTATGGAAATCACCTCCAAGTCATTTTCTACTGCTTTTTCTTTCTTCTCTCTCTGTAAGCCTAGGTTGATGGATTTTGCAGCACAGACCAGTGTAAAATGGTGGGTGGCGCTGGCGCTGGAATCCAACATTCATTGGGTGGCCGGAGCTGAGGCGGAAGTGTCTGGCAGCGGTAGGATGTCGGCCGAATTCGCCTAAGCAGGAGAAGAGAAGGAACCTGGGTAGTTGGAGCTCGGGTGGGTGTGATTCAAGTATGAGTGAAACGAGCTCGGGTATGAATGTGTTCGAGATTGGTCAGTCGGGTATGGGTGAGTATTGGGGCCGAGTTGCTGATAGGTTGGGTGCGGGTATGGGCTTCTATATTGGGTGGGCCGATATGATCCATTCATCATGTGGTAACAAACCGAAGCTGAGTGGCCCACCTTGAAGCAGATCTGGCGCTTGGGCCTGTTGGATCCGAGTCGTGGGCGCTAGCCTGAGGAGGGGTTATTTGCAGAACCCAAACCACGAACCACCTGATTGTTGGGAAAAGGCGCGAGAAATGTTGGGATGAGCTGAACGGCGGCCGATGAGGGCGAAACGACTTCTGGACGGCGGCGTTGGCGTGAAGGGAGCTCGGAAGCTGGGTTGCTGTGTTCTGCTTTTCCAGGCGGAAATCGTAACTGTGGAGAAGACTATGAATCTCCTCAATCGGTGGTTCGTTGCTTCGGTTGGTGATGGAGGTAATGAATGAGTTACATTCACTGTCCAATCCTCCAAGAAAATAAATAAGTTGATCGCGGTATGATACTGGTTCTCCAACAGCGGTGAGAGTGTTGCAGATTGTGGTGATTTTTTGTATATAAGCAGTGGATGAAAAAACATCCTTCGACAAATTGTGAAGCTGACTAGGAAGCTCTGTTATTCGGGCCAAAGACGAGGAAGAGAACATTCGACCTAGGGCCAACCATATGTCATTTGCAGAGTTGAGGCTAACTATTCGGGGAAGAATCAAAATCTATGATGAGCCGGTTATATCATTGCCAAACTGCGAAATCTGGGTTTAAGTGAACTGACTGAGAATCAAGAAATTTTGGAGGAGGGGGATAGAAACCATCCAGGATATTGTCAATGTCGTTATCGATAACAACGTTGAGTATTTGTGCTTTCCACACAAGATAATTTGTGGAGTCCAATTTGATCATTAAAGTTTGGTTCATTTGGGGAAAAGGAGGGAGGGTAGCTGTTTGAGGAGAATTGGGGATTGTCTAGCTTGAGGATGCCTTTGGCTCTGATACTAAAATAGAAATTTATAAACGTTGAAGAAGAAACAGAGTGGAGAAGAAGAAGAAGAAACAGAGTGCAGAAGAAGTCTGCTGTAATTCTATTTCCAGTAACCAAAAGTGTTTACAGATATCTTGTATTTTAATCTTGAAGCTAATAAGAAGAATATTTATGGGAAGTAATATTTTCATAGTGCTAAACTAACAAATAGACTAACAAATAAACTAATAATAACAAATAATGAGAGACTAGAAATGCAAGATGCTAATGCAACAGACTACCACATACTGAACTTGGAATCAATCCCTGAAGAAAAGAAAAAGAGCTTAGATTCAAATTTTTTAGATTGATAGAGAAATCTAGTTTTAATAGTGAGAGAGAGAGAGACGGAGCTTTACAGCCGGTGAAGCTTTTTGTGGAAGTGCAAAAATTTCGGAACCAATACTTGTGCCAATGATGAGGGCAACAGCGCCTGCTACACTTCCCTTCTTCTTCTTCCTCTTCTTATCGAGCCCATTAACTGGCATGGGCTCTTCTTTCCCTTTTATCAACTCTTGATTTCCATTCTTCTCAAAAGCTTCCGAAGAAAATCTGGGTTTTTGGTGTCTGTTCTTGCAGCAGAAAACACAGCGGTAGGTTCTGCCAAGAAACTGTAAATTTCGACGAGAGAGAGAGAAATTACATTTTTAGCTGGATACAAGCTGGTGGGTTCTTAAGGTGCATTGGTCCGGCGGTTGGCCCAAGTTTGTATGGGGATTGAGAGGAAGACGAGAGAGAACAAAGAATTTACGGTGAAACGAAAACACAACAAAAGCTTTTGTGTTTTCCAAATATCCCGGAAGTGGACCCTGTTTCAAACAATGACACATTAATCACCCTCAACACTACTAATTATGTCACGTTTTTTACTTCCTACAAATTCATTTCTTCAGTTCCTTTCCCAAGTACTCGATGGTGTTACTTTTTTGGGCTAGATTTCCTTAAAATATTGCTTCTTTTTTTTGTGACAATTCCAGTCCTTCCTTCAACTGTGGGGCTCATTGTTTGAATGTTATTTGTACTTAATCATACAACTTATCCTTCTTTTTATTCCATATATGGGCGATCCGACAAAAAATAAGTTAAGTAAATGTACCAAAACGCTTCGAGATTTCTTCCCTGTTATGGAAAAAGAAGGCCACCCGCCTCGTCCCCCCAAAGTTTACAGAGTTTGGGTCTTGGGTCTGGTCTAGGTACGCCCACCCGATGTGTTGAATCCCCTATACGATTTGTCGTCTAACGCAGTGCATCCAATCATTAAAAGACTACGTCATCATAGTTACAAAGACTAAACATTGACCATTCGTGTTATGTTATTCCCAAATACATCAGGCAAGAGCCACCTCGACTGGCACTTCATCAAAGCCCCACGAGTGATTTAAGCGATAATTTTGAAGTTGTTCATGATTATGATTAATGTGAATACATCAACGTCAGTCGTCAGCACAGCACGTTGTAAACTGTTACTTTGTATTTGCTGAAATTTCAAAAGGAAAAAAAAAAAAAAAAAAAACAAAGTGATGGGTGGTCACGATTTGTTTAGAGGGGAGCCTGAGCAAATATTGATCTGCTTCGACTGGTCCCCACTGTGTTCATCGAGATTCCCAGTCCAGCATCCCTGAAATATCATCATCATACTCATCTCTTCTTCTTCTGTTCGACTGTCCATCATATACTTGCATATTCAAAAATGTTCTGTGTATACTATGCATCAGTTTTTGTCTTTAGTTGGACCAGATTTATAACAATGTAATAAACAAAAGAAACAAGAGAGAGAATATGCGAAAATCTATTTTTCTGCTGAAATTCCAATGAAAAGTTAGTAGAAAACTAAGGTTAAACCCATGAAATGTATTGAAAAATCATCACAGAGGGGCAAAGCATGGAAGAAGATAAAGGAATCTCGTGAAGAACAATAAAAAAGTTCAAACTTTCATACACTGTCAGGAACAGTTCTTCATAATTTTGAAGCTTAGGCGGGGTTTTCTTCTCCAGAATCCTCGTTTCTTGTGGAAAACGCAGTTCATTCTGAAAAAAAGAAAGACTTCATCACAAAACCCTAAATTAATTCCGAGGAGAAAATTATTAACTGGAGCTTCCATTGGAGACATCGCCCCAGAAAATCTAGAGACTCAGCTTCCATTACCATGCTTCTGTGAAAACTAGGGCTCGTTTTCAGAGGAAGAAGAAAAAAGAAATTTATAGACCCTACCATGTATCAGCCTATGCCTGTATGCCTCTGCCAAGAAAGAGGTTTCATGTATATATCAAATCAAAAGAAGAATACCATATTCAGACAGCACCCTCAAGAATCCACATGAAATCCATTGAAATTTCAACATTTAAGAGAGAAACTATTGCTGAAAAAATATTTAAATAATGGGGAAATGTTTACATGTGAATATTGCAAACACAGAATATGCATGGCTCCTCATACGCCATCCACAGAGCCATCGATTAGCTTCGGTGAGTTCTACAAATGGCATACAGGGAGCCAGGCATACAGGCATGTAAGTTAATGTATGTACTTGAAATACACATATATTGAATGAATATGCATGCCAAAATGAAGAATGGATATGGATTATGGCAGATGTATGAGTGTAATATGATGTTGAGAACTGCGAAATAAAAAGAGTAGAGCTCATGTCGGAGAAGATAACATGGAGAGAGAGAGAGAGGTTGGAAGTAGGTCATAATCAAAATAGGGTTTTGAAGCCCCACAGAGCCTCTTGATTTGACATAAAAACAGGGAAAACCATATATCTAAAGTTGGGTAATTGAGGTAGCTAATTTATGGTGGGGTTTATGTTTGGTTTCAGGGAGAAAGGGAAGGAGAGCTTTCTGTAGGTTGGGGTTACACCCTCCATCTTTGCCTCTAAATATAGACAGAGAAATTTACAGAGAGAGAGTAAGAGAGAGAGAGAGAGCAGGAACGCAATTTCCGAAGCTAGGGTATTATGGAGTTTGAAATCTCCTTTTCTGGGTGGCAAAGAAAAGCTTTTTCTTTTCTTGTCTGAAACACATTTTGTCTGGTTGTGTTTGGACGACATGGATTCCTCATCTCTTTCCATATTTCCTTTTCTCTCAATAAAAAAATTTTCCAAAATCAAGCAAGAAAAGCAATAGAATATTTCTTAGCATTTCTCTTCACCCATTCACTTCTCTCCATCTCTTTAAAAGCTATTTTAAACTTCAAAGAATCGATTTTACTTTTTTTAAAACCCTTAAAAGTATTAACCCTAACAAAATAAACGTTAAACTATAAAAAACTTAATAATTTAAACCCCGATGGACGACCGATAGTCTCCCGCTCTCCACGGGAGTCAACGCGGGGGGTTCCTGCGCACGTGCGTTGTACGTAGAAAAACACGGGGGTCGTTTATTTTAGGTCCCCCCCCACTTGCGTCGACCCCCGTGGAGAACGAGAGACTGTTATATTTAGCTCGGCCCCCCGTGTAACACGTGCAACGCACGTTACAAACAAATTTTAAAACGGAGGGTCTTGTCCAAAGCACGACCCCCCGTTCTACGGCCCCTTGATCAATTATTGATCACAGGCCGGAGAACGTGGGGGGTATAGCCTGGCACACAGCCCCCCGTTCTACGACCCGTGATCAATAATTGATCACGGGTCATTCTCCCGAGAACGGGGGACCGATCTCCTTGGTTATTTAAGAAGATCAGCTCTCCACTCTCGTTCTACACCTTCCTAAAACTCTAAAATCTCGCAAATATTTTCTTACTCGACAAATTTTCTCTGTATTAGCAACGACGATGAATTCTGATTCAAGTCGATAGATTGATTTAGATGAGATAACAACTTGTGATCTCGATATGAATTTGTATTCGCACGACACGTCTGCATATGGTGATCTTCCAGTATTCGATTACTTGCGTAGAAATGAAGAAATAGAGGTACATTCGACCTCCAGAACTCTAGATGATGAGCTTCGAACACCGGTCGGTTCGGGGGATGATGAGGTGGAAAACATACCAGTTAGAGAAGAAATTTCAATGGATTTTTTTTTAAAAAAATAGTTATTTAAAGAAAATTAAAGCAGAAATAGTCGAATATTCTTTGAAAAATGACTATGGGATAAAATTCACCAAAAGTGAAAATCGGCGACTGACGGCTGAGTGTGAAGACGGGTGTGAGTGGACACTGCATGATTCTAGGATGCAAGACGAGCATACGTTTCAAATAAAGAGTTTGATCGATTCTCACAGTTATTCGAGGAAAATTGAGAATCGACATGCTATAGCAAAATGAGTGGCAAATCATTATCTTGACAGGTTCAAAAGTCAACCTACATGGGAAATCTCTTCCATTATCGAGACAGCAAGGAAGGATTTGACCGTCAACATTACACCAAGTCTGGCTAGAAGAGCAAGAAGCGTAGCTCGAACACTTAACGAAGGTAAGGGCGACAAGCAGTACAAGCTAATCTGGTTGTACGCAACATAAATATGTAGATCAAAACCGGGTAGCATATTAAAAATACATACTTACGAGATGAGAGATAATTAATTGATATGCCAAAAAATGTATATGTGCATGGCTGATTGCAATGCAGATTAACGGTCGCCCTATTATCTATTTGGATGGTTGTCATCTGAATGACTCGTGTACCGGCTAATTACTCACAACCGTCAGTATTGATGACAACGATGGAATATATTCTGTTGTTGTTGCCAATGTCAAAAAAGAGTCCACAGACACATGGACATAGTTTTTGCAACACTTGAAGCGAGACCTAAACACTGGATCGAGCAAGTGATGAACAATTATTTCAAATTGAAAAAAAGTATAATGCATTTCTCGTACCGCTTATTTAGTGGTATAATTGTACCGTGTAAGGAAGTTTTGTCTAGGAAACTAATTTTAAGTGGGACTATTTGTGACCCCTCCAGGCTTTTCTGGGAACTTACTTGGAAATGTAATTATGTCTAGGAGATTATCCAGTATAGTCTTTCCTAGGAATTATCTGATTAGTACTCACCACGTTATATTATTTTATGTTGACTCTATTTTTCTTTCAAATATTAGGGTTTGTTGAAGGCTGTGACAAATGAATTAGAATATGTCGAACACCGCTACTGCCTCTGGCATATGTACGCCAATTTTAAAAATCTATTTCGCCGCAGAGCGTATAGAGATGTGATGTGGAATGCAGTCAGGGCAACTACAAGTTATCATTTCGAGATAGAAATGAGGAAACTGCATCAGTTTAACTGGGATGCCCACGCATGGCTTCGAGAAGAAGAGGCTAGATATTGGGTCAGTCATGCTTTTCTTCGATCCCTAAGTGCAAATTGGGGTTGAATAATTTGTGCGAGTCATTTAATACAGTTCTATTGCCGACCAGAGACAAACCGATCCTGACCAAGTTCGAGATGATCAAACAGGACTTGATGACTCGCATTGTGAAAAACTTTGAGAAGTTGACTCAATGAACAGACCTCATGTGTCCTAAGATAAGCAAAAAGCTTGAGAAGCTAGAAAGTGCAGCTCGAAATTGGAGTGTTGTACTTGCGGAGATGCACGATTTGAGGTAAACAACTACAACGAATAATACATTGTCGACATGAATATGTGTGTGTACAACTATAACATGTGAGAGCTTACTAGAATCACGTGTCCATTTCATTTTATGCATGTATTTTTGAGAGTAGCACCAAAGAATTACGTGCATCGATACTATCACCGGACAACTTACCTGCAGATGTTGTAATACCCGGCTTGTACGGAATACGAATATTTTAATATAGGTGGCATTTTTTTTTGTATATATGTCAAACAAGCTCGTTTTACGAAAAGAAAGCGTCATTAGAATCCTAGCAATTAATGGGAATTTTAAGGAAATTATGAAAATTTTCGGAATAGTAACGCTAATTACGGGTAATTATGTTTCTAAGAATATAAATGATGTTTTAGTAAAAATAGTAAACGAGGTCCGATTTGTGAACGGACAGTTTTAATAAATCCCAAATAATAAGTTGGACTTATTGGTGAAATAAGGAAGTTTGAAAAAAAAAAACCGAATAGCTAGTTAATTAACGAAAACAAAGGACGGAACAAATAGAATTAAGTATTAAGGGCAATATGGTCATTTGACCAAGCAAATTATATTAAAAAAAAGGCAATTGCCTTTAACCATTTTCATTCTGGAAAATCAAGTTCCAGAGAACCCTTCTCCTTGCGATCTCCCTCTGCCGTCGACGGAGTTATTCTCTTCCGACCTCCGTTCGTCCTCCAATCGTTCTGTTTTTTTCGTGTTTTCTCCTCCAATCGACGCTCTAGGTATGAATCTATAGTTTTAGTGCGTTAGTTTTCGGTTTTCGCGAGGTTATACGGTTAGGGTTTCGTTTAGGGGTTTGCGAAAAACGTAAATTTAGGGTTCGAAATTAATTAGTTTATTGTGATTAAGGATATAAAGGACGTATTGAACGTTATTGGACGAAGTTAGAGTGATTTGTGAGAAAAGTTAAAATTGGAGAATTTTCGGGTTTTTAGGAAAACTCGTTAATTGTAATTTTAAACTATCGAGCGTTAAATCGTTGTTTAAATACTTCGATTAGTTAGGTTAAGATTTTAAGAAAATTTCTTAGTTAAGGTTTTGGTTAAATTTGGACGTTTAGAAGTTTAAACTCGTTTTAACGATAAATGTTGTGAATTGCTTAGGTGAACAACGCTCGTGGACGGAGCTTGAGCTGCTTCTACACCATACGTCGACGTCGTCTCGAGGAGCTTTGGAGATGCGTAGGTTTATTTGCTTTGGTTGGTAGACAGGTTTAGTGGTTTTATAGGGTATAGGTTATGTATTTATAGTATTGATGGTATATATGCGATTGTTTACCTTATGCGATATTGAACTGCTCACGCATCACGGTTTTCAGTTATGCATAGAAAATGAATTTCTGCACCACGTTTTATAGAAAATGGCGATGTGGCCTGGAGAGGGGCTATTGATCTATTGTGTAGGCTCGAAAGGGTCTGTCACAATACCACATCTATATTGTACTCATACAGTTTACAGTTTACAGTTTACAGGTCACGCGAGGTGGGGCTCAGGCACGGCTGTACGTGTTGTAAGCGTGCACCCCCCTCCTCTAGCTGTAAAGAGTAGTCCGCCCGCTGGATGAGCTCTCTCCGGTTAAGGGGATAGGATCTCGGTGACACCTACACTGCATAATAAAGTAAAGAAAATGATGCATGGTTTACGAGCTCACATGCACAACATGCATTTACATTTACGAGTCTTACTGAGATTTTTATCTCATAGTGTGTCTGTATGGTGTATGTGACTTCGACATAGGTGATGATGAGATCTCTCCACCTGAGGAGTGACACAGTTGACGGAGGATGGTTGCGGGAGTGTGCTGGCGCAATTGAGGCGTATTTTGACCCGTGGGACTCTTGGTTAGATGTTTTGAGGTTTTTTAGGGAATTGTTGGGCCAATGGTTGTATAGAAACATTTTAGGGTGTTTGGATCTGATAGTGGATAGGTTTACTTTTGAGGTTTTAAACGCTTTGAAAACCTGTTTATAAACTGATTTGGTAAAATTTTATTTGAATTGTAAGCGATTTAAAACATGAGGAAATGTATAGTTTTTAAACATATCCATGCGATTTGCTTTTATGAACTTAGGTTACACTTTTAACGCGTAAGAGTCGTTTATTTTGGGTGATTGGCAAGCGAGAAATCGATAGGCTTGTGAGTGAGTTAATTGTTGAAAAGTTATGATTGACAGTTATATAGAATTTGTTGATGGAATCGTGAAGTGTGTTGATACAGTTGTGTGTGTGTTGAAGAGGAAGAGAATAGGAAACAGGGAGGGGACACTCCCTGGAATTGAATTTCCAGGGAGGGTGGTGATTGATCTCCTAAAGAGGGGATCAATCGCCTCTCATGGTCGCCGCTCTCTGAAAAAAATCCAGAGAGCGTGGCGACTGATCGCCACAAACTGTGGCGGTCAGTCGCCACAGGCGATTTGCAACAGGCGACCATTCGCCTGTTGCAATCGGCGAAGGGCGATCAGTCGCCCCCTTTATGGGCGACTGATCGCCACTGCATATAGGGATGAAAATCCCTTTTTATCCTCGACCGATAGTTTCTTTAATTATAAGTTTTATTTTAATTAGTTAATAGTTTTAATTGATGTAATTGTTTTAAATTTCAATTGATTTAGTATTTGTTTTAAACGACTTACTAAATGAATTTCGATTTCGATTTAAAAGGTTTAATTTCGCCCACACGTACGAGATTTATTTAGGATATAAAGATAAAAAAAAATATATGTACGAGAAATTGGGTACAATATTAGGGTCGTCACAGATGTACTCACACTTTGTTCAACGTGTGAGTGGCCACCAAATGTGGCTGCAAATACCAAATCTGAAGGAACTTTCAACATATTTGATGAGACACAGGTACAATCCAATACATTTCGCACACGGCTATGGAAGAAGAAACATATGATTATCTTAGGGATATAATTTGTTATATCGGCTTCTTCGAACCAGAAGGACATCGCAAAGCTTAATGTTTGCAAGACAGGTTTGAGTACTCCACTCTTTTCATAATGTAACGATTTTATCGCATGTTCACCGCCTCTTTTTCTTGGAACAAATCTCATTTAATATATGTTTCGCTCCATCAATCTCGGAAGATCCATCAATGTGATTGAGTACTTCACTCTTTTAATAATCTAACGAAACATATTTTGACAACTTTTTCAAACCTGCCTTGCAAACATTAAGCTTTGTGATGTCAAAATATGTTTCGTTAGATTATGAAAAGAGTGGAGTACTCAATCACATTGATGTATCTTCCGAGATTGATGGAGCAAAAAATATATTAAATGAGATTTGTTTCAAGAGAAAGAGGCGGTGAATATGCGGTAAAATCATTACATTATAAAAAGAGTGGAGTACTCAATCACATTGTACGTCTGTTTTATGATTTAATTCACTAAAATTGCAATAAATGGTACAAGTGCTATAAAATCACGAAAATTTATAGATTATCTTCCCATGTTGTGGTGAACATGTGATAAAAATTTTAAGTAAATTCAATATTGTTTAGTATTTTTATAAAATTAATTTGTTATAATGAGTATGGTACGTCTATTTTATTATTTAATTCACTAAAATGACAATAAATTGTACAAGTGTTAGAAAATACGAAAATTGATAGATTATTTTTCTATGGTGTGGTGAACATGCAGTCAAATTTTCAAGTAAATCTAATATCGTTTGATATTTTTATAAAATTAATTTTTTATAATGTGTAAAGTATGTTTGTTTTATTATTTAATTCACTAAAATAACAATAAATGGTACAATATCGTTTGGTATTTCTATAAAATTGATTTTTATAATGTGTAATTTAGTGAAAAAAAAAGTTGAAAAATTGGCCAGAGTTTTCATTTTTCTGATTCTGATTATTCGAAGAATGTGAATCCAGCACGTCTTGTATCTTGTTACGGTTCATCTTTTTCCTTACAATTATTTATTTGCTTCGGTTTATTTAAAAAAAAAATTGAAAAAATGGACAGAGTTTTATTTGTTTTATGACTCCTCCATAGCTATCTTCACACAGTTCTTGCAAATTCAAATCATAAATATATACCCAACAGCCAGATTCCAATACAAATACTATACATCAAAACATAAAATTAAAGTACATCAAATTTACAGACAACAAGTATAATATATAAAATGAAATACAACATCTAAACTATACTACTGAGTGTTGACTTAAATGATGTTTAAGTCTAAATTTGTTTTTGATGATGTGTTTATATGATAATGTAATTTGATTATGCTTATTAAATGAGAATTATGAATTATGCTTTTAATCTGTTGGAAATACCCTTAAGAAGGGTATTTTAGTATTTAATGCTTATGTTTTAAGTGTCCAGAGCTGAAACGTGTTTAACAAAGTGATTCTGTCTACCGGTCACTAAACGACAAGAGCGGAGTCGTGTTTTTTGTCTAAGTCTACCGGTCACTAAACGACAAGAGCGGAGTCGTGTTTATTGTCTAAGTCTACCGGTCACTAAACGACAAAAGCGGAGTCGTGTTTATTGTCTAAGTCTACCGGTCACTAAACGACAAGGCGGATAAGCAAAGCAAAGTACTCCACCGCTCGCTAAACGACAAAGGCGGATGAGTAAATGGAATTACTCTTCCAGCCACTAGACGACAAGGCGGATAAGCAAAACGAAGTTCTTCACCGATAGCTAAACGACAAGACGGATGAGTAAAGCAGAATACACTTCCGGTCACTAAACGACAAAGGCGGAAGACATCTACGATTTAATCATCCGACAGTGTTTTACAATTTCTTATACGATGCCGGTTCAAGTGCTTAACGCTTTCTTACCCGATGCCGGTTCAAGATTCTTATGTTGCATCTTCCGATGGCGGTTCAAGACTACAAAACAGTTTCGTCTTCCGCCAGAATTCAAATTAGCCGCGAAGCTACAGTGACGTCGTTTTCAACATTAACTCCAGAGCTTTAATGGCGACGACGAACAGCGACCCTAAATGCAACGGACATCTGCTTTCAGTACGGATGCTTCCCAACGGTAACTTTTATCCATTTCTAGCAGAAGCATTCAATTCTGTGAAGCAAAAAGGATACAGAGTATTTAAGCAGAGCTCAGAGCACGAAGTAACAACTTTTGCCAATTTGAATCCTTAGCCCTAATCTGCGAATCTCATTCATACTCTGTACTGATTTTGTCTACCTCTCTCTATTCAAACTTGAGATATAGATCCTGTGAGAGTGTAGTCTGTACTTTCTTTTACAAACTCAAATTATCTGTAAAGGCTGTGGATTATCGCCCGTGAAGTATAATCCTGAAGTGTAAAGGCAGTTGATCGGAGCCCGAAATTCCGATCTGGTTGTTCTCGAGGAGAAGGTTAAGGATCTTCAAGGGGTGAACCTTGAAGCGTGGACGTAGGCTGGGTTGAGCCGAACCACGTTAAAACTCGTGTGTCAATTTCTCTCTTGCTCTTTACTTTATTTGTTTGACTGCTGTTAGCATTTAGCCAAATCGAGAGAAATTATATCAATTACTAAATTAAGTTTTAAAAAGTCTAATTCACCCCCCTCTTAGACAAATACCGATCCTACACTGAGGAGGGACATCGTCGTCGTCAGACGACATCCAATCCAACATCCTCTGAGTGAGCTCTCTAAGGGACTCAATGAAATACTCATGTGACTCAACCCCCTTGTCCTACATCTCATACATACGATGCATTTGTTGATGCTGCACCTGATACATATGTTGCATATGTTGTTGCATCTCATACATCTGCCACATATGCTGTATCATGTCCCAGCTACTACCAACCTCAGGGGCAAATGACGTCGCGGTGGCAGTGACGGTGGCGGTGGCGGTGGTGGTGGCGGTGGTGTCCTTCTCCATCGAAATATCTCGAGATTTAGAGGTCCCGGGATCTCCCTTCAGCATCTAAGACCAGGCGAATTTGACAAGGCCCATCTGAGTCAAGTGAAGCCTGTCAAATACATCGACAGATCTCGGAGCTCTCAGCTGCTCTACATTAGGCACATGAACCTTAGATCGCTCCACGATCATCCTTAGGCAGTAAGGTATGGCTGATCAGATTATGAACAACCCGAGCTTTTACATCAAGTGCTTTGACTTCGGTTTGATAAAGGCTGCAATTTTCGAATTCCGGTGAATCTGCCTAAGGAACTGCAGGTCATCTGTTGTTATTGCAAAATCACACTCTTGGGAAGCGTGATAGTATCTGGCCGCGTCTTCTGCAGCAAATTTCAGCAGTTCGTTTACATCGCATGCACCTATGATAATATTCGTATCGAATAGGTACGTCTTCACGTACCCCACCCTCTTGGTAGTTGTCAAGTTCGCGTAAAATAAGCGAACTATTTTGTCGGAGCTATCTCCCTGCATGTTGTAGATCCTGTGCAATGCGATGCTGTCAAACATTTTTTTGATCTCCAACGACTCTTAGCCGTTGAAGTTAGTAGTTTTCTCATAAATAATCGAGTGAATTGACATATCCTGCTCGAGCTGCAGTTGACATGCCTGGTTTCAAAATTTCATTGACAGATAACCAGGCGGCGGTCGCAACACTTGATCCGGAGCACCTTGCGACGAAGGTGCCCGGTTTGATGAGTTAGCTTGTTCCTGGGATGGAAGCCTTTCATTTCAAAAATTTTTTTGGGTCCATTGCAAATAGTAGAGTTTGGGATTTTCGACGATTAAACAGCTCAACTTTCAGATTTTTGCCGATTTAGAGGCTCGATTTTGGATTTTTGATAGTCGAGGGCTCGGGATTGAGTTCTAGACAATGAGACTTCAGATTTTGGGATTTTCGGCGACGATGACTAAAATTTGAGGATTTTTAGCGACAAAAATCAACGATTCGGCGACTTTTCCCTCAGTTTCGACAGACGGGGGTGCACAGGGGGCTGATCTTATTTATACTATCGGGGGATTTGCCGCCCGTGTGAGGGAGAACGCCCCCATTATCAGCCCTAGTGCTAAACACGGCCCCCCGCATCTAGAACACGACTCCCACGTCTAGAATACGGTCACCCGCGTCTAGAACACGACACAAGAACACGCTCCTCCGCGTCTTGAACGTTTAAAAATTGCTCTGTAATACGGGAGACAATCTAAAATGAACGACCTCCTGTGTTTTTTCACGTGCAACGAACATGTGCGGGGAGTTCCCCCCCCCCCCCCCCCCCCCCCCCCCCCCCCCGCGCGCGTCTACCACCAAATAGAATGTGGGGCCGTTTATTTTAGTTCGGCCCCCCGTGTTTTTCCACTTGCAACGCACATGTGCGTGGAGTTCTACCCCCCTGGGTTGACCCCCGTGTAGAATAGGAGCCGCGCTTGGAGATCGGGGGATCGTTCTCTTAGTAAAATGCAGAACGGTGGGCTATCGGCTGTCTGCCACGGTTTAATTTGTTAGTTTTTTTATAGTTTGAAGTTTATTTTGTTAGGGTTAATACTTTAAAGGATTTAAAAAAAAAAAATCAATACTTTGATGTTTAAAATAGTTTTTACACCTTCTATCAATGAATATAGAACCTTAATCTTGTAAGCAGTAAGCTTGGGTTTTGAGAGCAGGGTTCTGCGAAGAAGATGACTATTTGGGAGGGAAGACAGAGAGATCTGCACGTGTAGTTTTCAGTGAATTGAACATGGCAACAAGGGTGAGGGTTTCATGTGACATTGTAGCCAGCATTTAAGCAATAGCATGGAGAAGAAGAGCCTGATTTATTTGTTTTTTGCTTTTGTAGAATGCCTGGAGTCCAAAATATGTCTCTTGTGAAATCTTTTAACCTTATGTGATTCTTCTATGAAGAGTCAATGTCTACTCCAGAATCTTTTGCCTGCCTAGACAATGCCAAATACCCCCTGCAACATTTTAGGGTTTTCTTTGTTTTTTTCCCCATTTTTCAGGCCATTTCAATGGATCAAAACAAATTTATCAAGTCAATTTCTTTGGGGTATTGCTCCCTCAGAGCGTGATATTGTTTGATTTCACTTAAAACCCAATTGATATTATTTTACCTAAAAATGTGTCATAATAGGTTGAAAGGAAGATTCAACATGTATCTACTCACATTTGTCTTTTTCAGCGGATGTTTGATTGTGCAACTTTATTTGTAAGAGTTGGAATGCCCTCGAGATTACTTGATTGTAATTGCTCTTTCTTTAACTCACTAAATTTAAGAAAAAAATTTTGTAACCATCCAAAGTCAAATGAGGAGCTTATTCCAAACTCCCACATTTGAGGAATAATTAATATACATCTTAGCATGTGCCTTTCACTGTTCATTATTGTAGATTGTACTTGAAGAATCAAAGAGGGAAAGTTAATCGACAAAACCATGCAAATTAAGAAACACATTTGTCACTACTTTTGTCACTTTTGATGCCATTTTCCCACACATTTATAGTTCATAAAAGCTACCTTTTACATAATAATCCAAGAAAACAAACTCAAGGGATTTCGAATGCTCGGTGGAATCTGTCACATTGCATGTATCCTGGTTAACACTATCTTCTTTTTGCGTTGATTGGCCAATAAAATATTTTTCACCGCAACAATAGCATAAGCCTTTTGCTCTCTCGAGTTGCATTTTGATCTCAGTCGACCTTCGTCTTGGGATTTATGTTTCTAAGAGTTCTGTCTGCTGTTATTCTTAGATAAAATGTTGCTCACTCTTTTCACCTTATTCGACCCCATCAATACCCCGTCATTGTAACTACTCGAAGCTCTAACGGGTTGTAGCAATGGCGGAGCAGCGAAGGATAAACCATCACAGATTGATGATAATAGAGTAGGCGGAGTTGAAGAATTCGAAGGAACATATAAAGATTTTAGAAATGAAAATCAATATTTCTTAAATAATGATGGATTAAATTAATTAAATATTCAAATTTAATTTATGATAATACCAAATTTAATTTATATTTAATTCCAAAAATTACTAGATGGAACTAGATTTCATTAGATTGGTTTATTAGACTTGTTACTACAAAACAAAAAAATAATAATGAATCTAATCCCTCAACCATAAACACAGCTCAGTTCTTGCAATGTACTGCAAAACTTTTTTCGAAGCTCCAGCTATAAAGCCTCCCATGTATAGTTGTGTACTACGTTGGTCGTCCTAAATCAATAATATGAATTTATATAAGATAAAGCAATGAAATGTTACGTGATTTTGATAAAACTATTTATATATATATATATATATATATATATATATATATATATATATATATATATATATATATATATATATATATATATATATATATATATATATATATATAATTACATGAACAAAAAAATTCATTTTCTCCTAATGCTTGCTTAATAAGGGAAACATTAGTGGCAAGAATTCATTTTCAGTGTCGCTAACGAAGTAATAAAGTAAGTAAAAGTCGATCCCACGAGGATATTTTTAATCAAATTAATCTTGCTATAAATTTCTATAAAATAAAGATGAAAATATTAAATAAACAATAAGGAATGATGAACTAAAATTAATCACAGTTAAATAAGACTAAAAATAGAAATGATTTAAAAAGGTAATTATGGGAAAAGACTTGGTTAGGGTTGATTTCCTCATTACATGCAATTTACTCATGATGCTACAACATTAATCACAGAACAACAAGAATTCATAATATTTTTAGGGTTCCGTCGAATTGCCTGGATAAATTCGTTTCAGATTTTTTTTTTTTCGATTTTGAAAAGGTAAAAATTTAATCTGAATTTTCATGTGAACCTATTCTTAACACCAAATAAATTAATTTTAGCTATTTTGCAATAATTATAATTAATTCAATTACTCATGCATCTCTAATTCCTATTTACCTATCGATATAATAGGAATATGTGAAAACAAATTTGCCTATCGACACAATTCATATTATGCAATAAAAATAATGAGCAATCGTTTAGTGAAAAATACGTAACATTCATAGATCAGAATAAAAACATGTAATGAGTACTATCTTGCCTAACCAAGATTAAAAAGTTTAACCTAAAATCATAATGATAAAACTAGAAATAATAATATTCATAAACACATCAACAATAGAAGAGAAGAAGAAAAAAGCTAAAAATTGTCGTTGGTTCCCTTGCTGCCAATCCCGAGCTCTCAAAGTAATAAAAATCCTCCCTTTTATAATTACTTATTCTTCTCATTCTGTGTGTCATCCTTTTTTTTTCCTCTCTCTAGTCTGTTCATTTATTTTCTCCTTATAATCCGCTGATTCCCTTGATCAACGGCTTATAATTATGATAAAATCTTCTTGATTTGCTCTCTTTTGTCGTCCACTCTTTTAAGTTGTCCGTTGCTTTGTCTATGTTGGTCTGCCATCCGATTGTATTTTATGCTGCTCTGTCATCCGATTGCTATTCTGTCATCCCTTCTTCTATTTGTCGACTGCCATCCGATTGCTGCTCTGTCATCCGATTGTCATTTGTCATCCGTTTTCTATCATCCATTTTCATTTTCGACCGATTCTATGTCATCTGATTCTATCTACCATTCTCTGTCACCCGATTCTTTCTACCGTTCTCTGTTATCCGATTCTTTGTGTGAAAGCTTTGTCTTCTTCCCTGTTGACCGCGCTTCTCCTTCGCTCTCCTCATTGACTGGCCTCCTTTCTCTCTATTATTTTCTCAAAATATTACAGCCACGGTTCCTTGATTAGATTCCTTTATTTTTGGTAACCATCATCTCCTTCAATTATTTTCTCTCTCTCTTTAATCTTCATCCTTTTAATTCGATATTCCCGCTAATAACTCTGCAAATATAAAATTCAAATCAGTGATAAAAATCTGTTTGTTTTTCCGATAATCTATGTTAAATACATTAAATTCAGTCAATGTTATGATGTTGCGGCATCCTGCAGTAATTATAGTAAATTCCATAATTTTCTCCTTACATTTACTCAAATCATAAAAGTTATATCAATTAAAAGTGGTATAAAATAACTCTAATTTAAGAGTTATCAAGTGTACACTCAGGATCCGGATCGTAACGACCCATATATCGGCCGTTACTAACTTGCCTTTTCGTAAAATTTTGTAGAAAAATCTTTGAAAATACTATACATCTTTAAAAAGGTTTAAAACGTATGAACTTCTTTGGACAAATATCATAGAAAACAAACATGGAATTTCCTTTGAATTTTTTTGTGGCACTGTTCATGTGAACAGTACATGGCACTGTTCATGGATGATTGTTCACCCCAGGGGCAAACGTGTTAGAATTTGGTGTGACCCGAATTCTAGTTGGGCCGGGTCGGGCCCATTATCAATATTAGGGTTTTAGGTTTTCTCTATATATTGATGCTTGAGTCGCAAAACTCATTGTACCGAATTGTTATTAGTGATTCTCTCCTCTGCCCGTGGTTTTTTCCCTTTCTAGGGTTTCCACGTAAAATTCGGTGTCCATTATTTTTTCGTATTTTCTTTTTCGGTTTTCTGTGATCGTTCGATACAGGTGGATTAGGGCGTCTAATCTTAACAACTGGTATCAGAGCTTCGAGGTTGAAGTGGTTTTCGAAAATCAGAGTTTGATTCTTCGAAGGGTATCGATCGATTTCAGGTTTGTAAATTTCGGTGAGTGAAGTTTGCAATTTTATTGGAAAAAGTAAATAGAAAAGAAAGTTAATTTCTTTTCTTGGATTTGTTCTCTGCGTGTGAAGAACAAGTTGGAGGAAATTGAAAATAAAAAAAAAAAAAAAGGAAAAGAAAATATTTTCTTTTGGTTCAGTTGTTCTTCTTCGACAGAGAAGAGTGCCGAGAAGAATCACTCCTCTGAAGAGCAGAGGGAAGTCGCCGCGAAAGAACAGAGGGAGCCGCTGCCATCGCCGCGCGGAGAACGCCGAACACCGACGCCGCCGTTCTGCCACCGCCGCGCTCCGTTCAGAATCGCGCCGCGCTCACGCCCTCCGTTTCAGAGCTCGCACGCCGCGCCGGAGAGAAATCAGAACCGCGTCGTCTCAGATTCGCGCGAACAGAGAACACCGCGACTCGTTCGCCATCCGACGAGTCGCCAGCCGCCGCTGTCATCTGCGCTCGCACGCCACGCCGCCGTCGCACGCGCAGAGAGCGAAGTCGCTCGCCTGGAAACCGACCACCGTCGCACATCGCCGTTCGACAGAGAGAAGAGGAATTTTTTTTTTCTTCGGTTGATAGAGAGAAGAAAAATTTTCTCTGGTTTGTGTTTGTTTTACCCCGCGTGAAGTAGAAAGGAAACAAATTGTTTTTCTGCTTTCTGTTGCTGTGAACTGAGTGAAAAAAAAAACACAGAAGGAAGAGGGGCTGTTATTTGTTTGGAATTTTGTTCAGAAATTCTGGTCTTCGTCGAACAGGGAAAATCAATTTTTGGAAAAATTGTGAATTTGAATTGAGGATTTTGTGGGAATTAAAATTCTCAATTGTTTGGTGGGATCGGCTGATATCGTGGATATTGATTATTAGGGTTGACTAATTAATCGGAAATATCTGGTTTTGGGCGAGTTTGATTGGTTCAGAATATTCTGCAGGATTTATTCTGATTTCAAAAGGGAGCAATTTTTGGGAAAATATTTGGACAAGGTTATCGATTCAAATATTTTCAGGCTCGGAAAATTTTTGGCAGATTTACTGACATTGTGGAGATTGATTATTGGGTTGAATAATTAATCTGAAAATATCTGTTTTTGGGTATTGATTATTGATAACAATGACAGGCGAAGATAGCACAGGTCACGGTATTGAAAAATTCAATGGAACAGATTTTGCGTTCTGGAGAATGCAAATTGAGGATTACTTGTACGGAATGAAACTTCATCTTCCTTTGAGTGCGAAGCCAGAGAAGATGGAAGACAGTGAATGGAATCTCCTTGATAGAAAGGTTTTGGGAGTCGTCCGATTGACGCTAGCCAAAAGCGTTGCTCACAACGTGGCGAAGGAAAAGACCACCGCGAGTCTGATGAAGGCTCTATCTGATATGTACGAGAAACCGTCTGCGAATAATAAAGTATTTCTTATGAAGAAGTTGTTTAATCTGAAGATGATTGATGGTGCTTCTGTCGCAGCACATCTGAATGAGTTTAATACTATTGTGAATCAATTGCTATCTGTGGATATTGACTTTGAAGATGAGGTTCGTGCCCTAATTTTGTTGGCGTCTCTACCAAATAGTTGGGAGCCTATGAGAGCTGCAGTTAGTAACTCAGTTGGAAGTGCTAAGCTGGTATTCACCGATGTGAGGGATCGTATTCTTGCCGAGGAGGTTCGTAAGATTGATTCTAGTGTAACATCGATAGGTTCAGCTCTGAATGTTGAAAGTAGAGGCAGAAGTCAAAGAAAAGGTTTGGGCAACAGAAATCGAAGTCAGAGGAAGTCCGGAAAACACGCCAACTTTGAGTGTTATCATTGTGGTAAGAAAGGACACATAAAGAGATTTTGTCACAAGTTTCTTCGGGAGAATCTGATTGCCAAAGGAAAGGAAAAGATGTTCGAAGAGGGTGACATAGATGAGGAGGCAGACACAGCCACCGAGGAGTCCTTCAGTGTGTACAACGAGGATGTTGTAAATTCTGATTGCCAAGATACGAGTTGGGTGATTGATAGTGGCGCTTCAATACATGCCACTTCGCGGAGAGATTTCTTTACATCCTACACTTCGGGTGATTATGGAAGTGTGAGGATGGGAAATGGTGACATGGCAAAAGCCATTGGTATGGGAGATGTGCGTTTGGAGACCAACATCGGCAGCACCTTGGTTTTGAGAGGTGTGAAGCACATCCCTGACATCCGCAAGAATTTGGTCTCGACTGGAAAGCTCGACGATGAAGGTTTTGGCAACACCTTTCGTGATGGAAAATGGAAGCTTACCAGAGGTTCATTGATTGTGACGAGAGGAGAAAAATACTCCTCATTATATGTGATGCATGCGAAGATCGCGGGTTCTACAATCAATGTGATGGGTAATAAGGCTGCAAAGTTTGTGAATTCACCTTCTAAGAGAAAAGTTGAGAAGACTCGGAAGAAGTCAGGTTCTCGGGTGAAGTTCAGGTTGGGATCTGAGGGTACATCAGAGCCGGTGAGTCAGCCTATTACAGATGTTCAGTCATCAGGTTCAGTTTCACGTCAGAATGGTATCGTCAAAGGCAGAACCAAGTGGAAGGTTAAAACTCCGGGACGATATGATGAAACTGTGGGTTATGCATTGAATGTGTTCGAGGGTAACGATTCCTGTGTGGAGTCTTCGACATGTTCAGATGGAGTTCGTTGCAGCAACTCTGATAGTTCAGTGATACCAAGGAGGAGGAGATGTGATTTCTTCTCAGGTAAATCTCTCAAGTTTAAGCGGGGCTTAAACTTGATCGGTATCGGATACTGAGGTGGCCCATTTGGGGCCTTTTGTGGTAGAGGAGCTTTTTTTAATGAGGTTTTGCAGATTTGTTTCCTTGCACCGGAATTTCGTTGAAGGTGGAGATTGTTAGAGTTCAGTGTTCTGGATTCGCTTTTGTTGGGCCGAGTAGCCCGTTGGATCTCTCTTATGGAATTCGTGTCAAGGTGGAGTTTGTTAGAATTTGGTGTGACCCGAATTCTAGTTGGGCCGGGTCGGGCCCATTATCAATATTAGGGTTTTAGGTTTTCTCTATATATTGATGCTTGAGTCGCAAAACTCATTGTACCGAATTGTTATTAGTGATTCTCTCCTCTGCCCGTGGTTTTTTTTCCTTTCTAGGGTTTCCACGTAAAATTCGGTGTCCATTATTTTCTCGTATTTTCTTTTTCGGTTTTCTGTGATCGTTCGATACAGGTGGATTAGGGCGTCTAATCTTAACAAAACGCCCTCTTATGTAATGATCTCTCCTTTCTACGAGGGAACCGTGCGACCCAACATTACGGTTCATCAGCCCAGACCCCTTTGTATGAGTCCAGACTATACTCATGATCTTTTTTCAAGCTTAAGTGGTACCAATTGTCTATGAATTGGGCTAATGTGTTGGTTCGCAAGTTCAACTCTTGGAGAGGGCAAGATTTCCATGTCAGCTGGAAAAAGATCATGAGTACAGTCTGAACTCGTACAAAGGGGTCTGGGCTGGTGGACTGTAATGTTGGGCCGCACGGTTCCCTCGTAGAAAGGTGGGGATCGTTACACAGACACCTTATGGTATCCTGAATATAACCCTTGCCTAATAGTCCAATAAAATACACATGGACAAAAAAAAAAAAAATTCTACATAAATTTAGAGCATATGAATGAAGAAAAAAAATAAGTTTTTGAATTGAGAGGGTTGTTCTTGTTCGGAATAATCCATTCTCATCAATGAAATATGAATTCTTGCATTCGATCCAATTAAAGTAACCACCTGAAATATTTTAAAAAACCTACAAAAAAAAACCAAATTTTTTTTACATATATTTATATATATAGAATTACATGTTTATACCACATGAAAATCTCTCGCAAAGAAGTGTAACACCCCCACCAATACTTACTTTCTAAGCAATATCAGTGGCAAAAATTATCTTTGCTGCATACTACTCAGGGTTCAGTCATTTGATGGTATCCTAAATATGACACTTGTCTGAAAATCCAACGAAATACTGAACAAAAAAATGTATTGTAACATTGACAAAGATCATTTCATAATGTTGCTTTAAGAGAGTTTTTCATGAGTAAGAGAAGAAAAGCTTTGATAGTACTGGAAAAACTATCGTACATATTATTGGAAATAAGTCTTATATTGAAAAACTTTGCGGAATATTATTGGAAAAAATATCGTAGATATTACTGATTAGAATAATTTTCAAGAAATTTACATTTCTAACTTAAATAAAATTACATTTCCAAGTAAGTAAGTTCTCATGAAAATCTGGAGAGATTACAAACGGTAATACTCAAAGTCCAGTCTTCTTAGACAAATCTTACTTCACAATATAATTATACTATTAAGTAGGTAGTACGAAAAAAAATTGCATATGTGATTCTAAAAATATTAGTGTTATTTTCTCACACAGTTAAAATATAACAATCAAGAAATAAAATGAACTATAAATACCAAGAATTTTAGGTGATGACCCAAATAAAAAAGAACTATGGGAACCAAATCTAGAAATATTTCATTATGAAAAATAAGATTTATAATATTATTCTAGAAATCGAATATTCTAGAGATTATTCACGAAGAAAAAATTATCAATTTTAGATCTTATAATATGCACAAAATCATCTCTCATATTTTTTCATCACTCTTTATTTTCTCTCCCTAAAAAATATCTTCACTCTATTTTTCTCTCACTGTTCTCTTTTTCTTTCTTCTCCAGATCTTGAGATGCATAAATCATGTCCGAACTACCTTATTTATAGGGAAACACGAACGCAAATGATCAAAAAATGTCTTTGCACATAGCAAAAGACAAGATTCTTGAAGTAAGGCTTTCTTCCTTTCATTAAATGCAATCCAAACCTTTAGTTTTTTTCCTATTCCAAGTTAGCATAATTTTTTTAGATGAATTGTAATTAATACATACAATTCTTTTGCAGCTTTTGATGCAGTTACCTTTGTGTTTTGACTAGAAAATTTCCAAACAGGCACTTCCTTTAGACAAAACATGTTAAACTGAGGATGATGGTTTGTGGGATCTTGAATGCTCATGAACATATCTCACTGGTTTTTGTCTGTGATTGTTTTTATTTTTCAGGTGCACACTCTCCAACATGAAATTGGGATTGGGTCTGCCAAGGCAAAAGCTTCAATTTGTAGGTAGTTGTCGCAATATCATTGAAGAAAAGAGACTTGAAAGCTTACAAGGTTGGACAATTGCATTGAAGGTGGATGAAGATGTGGAGTTCTAGGAGAATGTAATGTACAGGTCAGAGGAAGAGACCCCTCTCTCTCTCTCTCTCTCTCTCAACATTATAAACACCTTCTTATGAAGACTGACAGTGGACAAGATAAACACCTTCTTGATGCATCTAATTATGTGATCAATTAGCCTATCTCTCTTATACAAGCGATAAGTTATAGGTAAAATAAAATACTGCGCCTGTGTTATGGAATTGGACAACATGGTAGTAAAAAAACGACATGTCCCCTTAGTTTATCTCTCTCTCTCTCTTGGAGAATGCACCATCAATAGAGTGAAGTTTAGAAGATCTCAAGTCAAAGTCGAGTCTATAGATGATAAAAAAAAGATATGGGTATATGTGACTGAGATGAGATCATAGTCAACTCAATCTTCCTACAAGTACCACTTAATGAATTGTAAAGCTCACAAGTAATGGAGCTAATAAAGCATTTCCTTTTGGCCCTGCAGCCATCTCCACCTGCCAAAAATTAAGATGAAAAATTTTGGTGGTGAAAAAACCAAAGAAAGATTTGAATCTTGACATACCAATAATAATCCCATCTGGGTCGGACTTTGGTCATTCGGTTCTGACCATGCGGATGATCCGTTTCAACTCTCTTGGTGTTTCGATATGCACAGCAACCGATACAGTAAATGCAAACGAGAAGGCCGATAATGACCACGTTAAGAACAGAGAGCTTCTGCCAATCTAATCTCACATCTTCAAGCAAACCCGCCTTGCAAGAATCGCAGTCGTAGCAGAGCACTTCCGGCGAATTGCCCCATCTGTAACAATCTTGGTCTTGTCCTCCCATCGCAGCACCGCCGTTGTAGTTGCACGATGTGGGCGGCTTGCAACATCCTGACTGCGATCGTCAACCGAACAAATTAAGTTTATTTATCATATAAATGGTTATGTAGAGAAGGCAAAACAAAAACCCCCACTTGTATTGGAGTCATGTCCTTCTGCAAATAATCAAGAGGAGTCCAAAGAGCAAGCTTAGAACAACTCTTAGACCCCACAATACAACCTCTAATCTTCGTCCAATAACGGGGATCCTGAATTCGGCTCTGCAACCAGGGCGAATATTTGTCAAGATGATATTCCTTATAAACCCTGCCGTCGACTTCTGAACCGCCGCCTCGGCTCGTCACCACGAACCCGAAAACGGTGAGAGCCAAGAGAGTTGTGATCAAGAGCAGCATGACGAAAAGATAGAGCCAGAGAGCCCAGACCACATTGAAGCATGCGCCGATGAAGCCGAAGAGAGAGATGAGGAGCACCACAAAACCCACGACCAGCAATGGAGTTTGAAGAAAGCTTGCGCAGGTCGTGTTGTTTTTGGCAAACCATAGACCTCCACCTATGATGGGTATTGATGAAAGTAAAGTGAAGAGGTTTAAGAAACCTATAACTGAGTTGCTGAATCTATACATCTCTCTCGCCCTCTCACTAGTTTCTATGACTGGCCTGTTCTTCATTTAATCTTTTGCCTTCTTCTGTTTTGGGTCATTTTCTTTGGCCTGTGCTATGAAATAAGCAGGGAGAAGGAGGAAGGTGGTAGAATGTGGATCAATTCTTGATGGACTGGTGCAAGGCAAGTAAGGAACAAAAACCCACGACCATTTGATATTTTAGCTTCGAATTCATAACCAGCATAGATTCTGTTTGGGAAATAAGAATATTCCATTTTAGATATTTTTTAATAAATAAAATAATCACAATTTTTCTTAATAATGTTATTGAATTAATCGTAAATTTCACATGTTCTAGTAATTCACTCGACGTCATCAAATGATTTTTAAATCGTCGAAGTAAATTAGCGAAGTTTTGATCTGGTATGTGTCAATAGCTTTAAAGTCAGGGGTGCATTCGTAAAATTGAACAAAATGAAGTAATTAAACAAATTAAATAAATTAAATTAAAGGACGCCAAATGAGATTGAATTATGGTTTATTAGTAGCGTTGAGATCCGGATACCCCTCTCTCTCTCTCTCTCTCTTCTCTCTCTAGGAACTCTTTGGCCCTTTATCGGCTCACGTTCTCCTTTCTCGTTGAGGGACAGGTTTCTCACCAGCCAAGCAGAGACGACGATTTACGAAGATAAGAAACCCTAGAACCCATTTCCTCCCCATTAATTCTGTCGGTACTATGTGATTGATCTGATTCAGGAGCCCCTGTATTTCAATAGATTTGCACTTGTCGTTCGGTAGCAGATTTTGAGGTCTTTTTTTTTCAAAGGAAAAAATATTTTCTTGGGGGTTTTTTTAACTCTGGAAACCCTAGATTCGACCCGTCGAATTACTGTGGTTGTATTTTGTAATGCGTAGTTTCCTTGTTCGAGTTGTAAGATCGCAGGAAAATAAGCTGGGATTGGGATTTCGGGATATTTTTCTCAGGTTTCTCCCTTGCGAATCGAAAGCGAGGCTCTCTGAGGCGAGATAGGTTTTCGCAAGGCTGCCCACAGAATCAGGTTCATCAGTCAGGTTAATTGCGTCTTTACGCATAGTTTTTGGTTTTGGTTTCTGCGTTGTGTTGAAAAAGTTGGGTCTGTGTGGTCCGCCCATGCTTTTGGTTTGGTTTTCATGCCGCCTGAGCCATTTCCTTGGGATCGGAAGGACTTCCTCAAGGAGAGGAAGCACGAGAGGTCGGAGGCCTTTGGGTCTGTAGCGCGGTGGAGGGACTCGTCCCATCATGAACGGGACTTGTCGCATCATGAACGGGACTTTAGTCGATGGGGACCTGGAGATTTTCGTAGGACTGCCCGGTGAGTTTTGCATAGACCTTGTATTATCAATTTTACAGTTCATAAGGATCTGGATCATAAATTTTGTTGGCTTGTTGTTATGACCATCTAGTTCAAGAAAGAACGTCGTCTTCATTTATCTATAATTTTTTGTATTTTCAAATCAAAGAAAAGTTTGCTGTATTTAGCAGAAAGTATATTGTATTGAAGAAAAACATAGAAATTTGTAATTGACTAGTACCTCATGAAGTTTTGATTGTTTAATTGGTCGATTTTTCTTTTACTTTTACATGTAGTTTCTCCGGTACTTGTTTGATCAAATGATTTTACATCTTTTAATTTATACCGAAGATCATAGATTAGCGATGACAGTTTTTTCTTAGGGTAGAATTTAACTTCTAGGTTTAGCTAATTTCTTGTGATTTTTCTTTTTAAGGTCATGGGAGGCAACGAGGTTGGCATATGTTCCCTGAAGAAGCAGGTCACGGTTATGGTCCATCTTGGAATTCTGGCCACAAGATGCTGGAAGATGAGAGAGGCATGCCATCTGCTTGGAGGGGAGACGGGAAACATGGTAGAAATGGCAGGGATAGTAGATCTTTTAGTCAAAAAGATTGGAGAGTTCATTCTTGGGATACTAATAATGGTCCCCGAAACTCTCTTGGAAGGTCACAATATGATGTGATTAATGATCATAGATCAAATGGTGTTGTAACTTATCCGTCTCATTCCCAATCTGATTATGTAAACAGTAATGAGGTTAAACCTAAAGACTCACATGACAAGATCCGCAACTTCAATGGGTTGAGTGCCGGGCAGAAATATGACAAGGAAAATTCGCTTGACATCTCTGATTGGAGGCCCATGAAGTGGACACGCTCTTCAAGTTTGTCTTCACGGGGTTCAGGTTTCAGCAATTCGAGCAGCTCAAAGAGTTTGGGAGTTTTAGACAACAATGAAGTCAAGTCGGAGTCATTGTTAAAAAATGGCAGTTTCATCCAGTCCATTCCAAGTGATGTTGTTTGTGTAACGGCTTCTCCTCCATGTGAAGATGCAAATTCAAGAAAGAAACCAAGGCTTGGATGGGGTGAGGGGCTTGCCAAGTATGAGAAAAAGAAAGTCGAAGACCCTGATGTTTGTGCCCGTAAAGATGCTGTTTTTTCACAAGGTAATTTAGAAATAACCCATTCTATTGGGCCAACCTTGACTGATAAAAACCATGTTGCTGGATTTTTGGACCGTGCATCACCTGTAACTCCTGTGGCATGCAGTTCTTCACCAGGTAACTTCGAGTTTTTCTGCTGTTAATTAACTACATATTTGTATTTGGTCTGTATACATATTTGTATTTGGTCTGTATGATTTGTAATTCTTAGAGAATATGTTTTAGGTCTCAAAATGTCTGCATCATACTACCACTGTGCTTCTTACCTTGATTAGTTGAAAGCAATAACATAATGTATTCTGTTTGTTTGGTCTTGTCGCTCAACTCGTGATTTCTGTTGATTCGCATAGCATGTCGCTCTCAAGGGAACTTCTTCTTAAAGATCCTGTTAGGTTAGTGCTATTTACAAGTAGGGTCTGGATGGAATGATATTGGGATTTTTCAAATGGTTGACATTGCACATCATAAACATCAGTACAATGGACTTATTTTGTCCCTAGCTTATTAGAGCTTCAGTTTTCCCAGCAAATATTCTGTTTTTAATTCAATGTGTTTTAAGGGTCTCTGTTCTTTTCTCGCGGGTTCTGTACGAATCAGAGTCACAATTGTTCCTCCCATCTCGTGATTTTGGTTTTTGCATCTTACTGCGAAATGAAGTTTTCAGAAAAAAACTTTTTCCATGTATTGTTGTGTGATTGTCCAATCCTTGTATTAGGCGACGCAACACTGCTACATTTTATAGTTAAGGTAATTAAGTTGGTGAACTGGTCCTAAAACTTCTTTTTCTCGTTTGAAGCAAAGATATAGATGTTGGCTCTATATTAATAGAGTGTCTATAATTGTTTACTAATTTGGTAAGTTTAGCATTAATATTATATATTTCATATTTGAGGATGGGTAAGTTATGATCTTTTAGAGCCTTATTGTAATGTTTTTATGCTTAAGCACAGTGGACAGAAACTGTAACTGACTTCCTTTGTTAGGTGTTCTTCATTCTTTTAAAGTAGAATTTGGGCATGTGATTCTAAGATTATGGTCTCTATGTAACAGTTGTGGATGAGACATCATTTGGCAAGAAATCCATTGCTGATAACGATATTAGTAATTTATGCAGTTCGCCCTCTAGGGGACAAGGTTCTCAAATGCACCTCGACGGGTTTTCATGTATTTTAGAGAGAATCAAAGAACTAGACACTTCTTCATTTGCTAATTTGGGATCTTCACTCACTGAACTTTTGCAATCAAATGATTTGAGTTCAGACGCTTTAGCATGTGTGAGGTCTGCTGCGATAAACAAGCTGTTTTTATTTAAAAGTGAAATTTCCAAGGAATTGGAGTTGACAGAGTCTGAAATTGATTCTTTGGAAAATGAGCTTAAGTTGATGATTAGAGACGGTTACTCTTCTGTTTCACAATCAGATATTACTTTGCCACTTGAGATTAAGGAAAAGCACTTCAAGCATGAGGATGTTGACTCCAATTTGATTGTTCAATCCGAAAAAATGCAGGGAGTTTCTGCAACCGCTAGAGAGCCGCCATCTTGTGATGATGGCCCTGACATTGCTAGTTCAGAACTTGTCCAGCCAATCTCCCAGGTAGGAGAAGTCTCTCCTCCTAATGATGTGGATTCTGCTTATCTCGGTGCCATTCGTTGTGCTGATTTGACCAAGAGCATGCCCCCATCATATTTTATCTTTGAAAAGACTGATTTGGCGTCAGAAGTTGATGGTGATCTAGTGAAAGATGTAGCTGGCGCTTTGGGTTTTGAAGATAAAAATGTCTGCGCAGTTGGAGAAGATACATCATATGATTCAATACTGGCATCCAATCAAGAAGCAGTGCAAAGAGCTTCTGAAGCATTTAACAAGTTATTGATGGGATGTGTATATCAGGGCATAAGTAATTTATCTAACTTAAAGAACAACAAATTAGTTGGAGTGAAATTTAAGAGGAGGAAGCAGTTTTTAAAATTTGCAGAGAGAGTAGTAGCACTAAAGTTTGAAGCCTTTCAGCAATCATGGAAGGAAGATATGCATCTGCTTTCCTTGAGAAAATCTCGTACGAAAGCTCAGAAATTAAGCTTGCGGGCATCCAATGGTGGTCATCAGAAAAACCGAGCATCTTCTGGCTCTCGCATTACATCACCTGGTAAGCCAACATCTATCTTGTGCTAGGCATATCTCAATAAATATAATTATCTGAAGTTTAGTATATTTTGAGATTTGGTTTTATTTTTATTTTTCATTGATTGACCAATTCTCTTGCATATATTGGGAAGAACACCTGATAGTTATTGTGTTGACATTGTGCCTTTTTTCAAATGATTTATATTTCATAAATATTTATAGCACGTTTAATTTCATAAAGGTTTGATATTGACTTCAAATGCTAGTTGTTTCGCTTCATATCATGGATAATATTTATCCAATTATTATGTTCAAATTGATTTGTAGCAGGAAATGTAAGATTCCGGCCTAGTGCGGATATTATTGATTATGCTGGAAAGCTATTATCTGAGTCTCAAGGTAAGGTTTGCAGGCATACTTTGAAGATGCCTGCTTTAATTCTAGACGAGAAGGAAAAGAGAGCGACCAGGTTTGTTTCTAGCAATGGATTAGTAAGAGACCCATGTGCTGTCGAGAAGGAGAGGTCCATGATCAATCCATGGACAGCAGAAGAGAGGGAAATATTTATGGATAAGTTAGCCTTGTTTGGAAAGGATTTTAGTAAAATTGCCTCTTCTCTTGATCATAAGACGACAGCGGATTGTGTTGAGTTCTACTATAAAAATCATAAATCAGATGACTTCCTGAAAACAAAGAAGAAGCTTGAGAACAGCGAGAATGCAAAGTCAGTTACAAATACATATTTGGTGATGTTAGGGAAGAAGTGGAATCATGACATAAATGCTGCTTCCCTTGATGTGTTGGGTGAGGCTTCTGCGATGGTAGCTTATGAGAATGACAAGATGAGGTCTATGGAGAAATGTTCTTCTCAGGCAGTTGTGGGAGAATTCAGAACTCTATGTAAAGATGGCCGGGTATCAGATCAGAGGAGTTTTGATTTCGTTGGAAATGAAAAAGAAGCTGTTGCAGCTGATGTTTTAGCTGGAATTTGTGGGTCCCTTTCGTCGGAAGCAATGAGCTCTTGCGTTACTAGTTCTATTGATCCTGCAGAGGGCTACCAGAACTGGAAATGTAAGAAGGTTAGTTCTGTGGTGAAACGAACTTTGCCTTCCGATATCGTTTCACAGGATGAGGACGAAACATGTTCGGATGAAAGCTGTGGAGAATTGGAACCTTATGATTGGACAGATGAAGAAAAGTCGGTATTTGTGCAAGCCTTGTCTTCTTATGGTAAGGATTTTGTCATGATTTCAAGGTGCGTTCGAACGAGGTCTGGTGATCAATGCAAAGTTTTTTTTAGTAAGGCTCGGAAGTGCCTTGGATTGGATCGGATACAGACTTGTGGGAGTCATGGGACACCAGTCAGTGGTGATGATGGGAATGAAGGCGGGAGTGATATTGAAGATGCTTGTGTTGTGGAGACTGGTTCTTTTACTAGTGGTGATAAATTTTGCTCTAAGATGGATGAGGATTCTCGACAGGCTGATGGGAATGTTAGATATGAGGATTCAAGTCCACCGGAGGCGTCGTTGACTAATCAATGGAGGTCAGAAGAAAATTGTGAATCATCGACGATTAATCATCAAGATGCAAGGATTTTGGTTTCTGATGTGGATCAGGGGAAGGATAAACCCGTACAGATCGATGATAATAGAGTTGTAGGAGTTGAAGAATCCAAAGGAGGATTGGGGGACAATTTAACCAAGAATTGTTCTGAAAGTTTGGGGAATGAGCTAAGGGAGCCAAAAAAAATCACTACAGATAATAATAATAGGAATGATTTACCATGTTCAGTGCATGTTTCAAATGGAAAGGGTACTCTTCTTGGCTTACCTTCTGAACATCCTTGCTTTATCTCAGCAACGCATGAGAAATCTTCTGAAAGAGATGAAAAGGTTGAATCAGTACATGTTTCTAGCACCCCTAGTGGAATTTCTATACAGACGCCAATTAAGAGAATGGATGAAAATAATTACCTTAGAAAGTGTAGTTCCAAACCTCAATCTGCAAGTAATGAGCTAACTTATCAGCTGGACCAGCAGGATATAAAGAACTGGAATGGCGGCAATGTGAAACTCTTTGGCAAAATTCTTAATCACGCCTCTCTGCAGAAGTCAAATGTGCTACTACAAAATGAGGATGAAGAAACAATCAAGTCATGTGGTAAATCTAAACTCACAGAAAATCATCACAAGGCAGACGGAAAAGTGGGTTTTCTGAAATTTGACATCAATAGCGTGGAGTTTGATAAGCTTCAGATGAGTTATGAAACTTGCAAAGGGGATGCTGCTAATGCATTTGCCTTCCCGACATGGGGACAGGATGGTGCAAGATTGTCTCATATGACTGTTCAACAAGATATTTTTACTGAGATGCAAAGAAGAAATGGGTTGGATGCAATATCCAATTTACTGGTAGGTCTGCGTGATAGTGCTTCAGATCATGCGGTAGACCTAACTAAAACGCAGCATGCCAAAGCTGACGGTGAACCGTTGGGAGATAAAAAGGAAGATAGGTAGTAGATGTTTTCAGAGGGCCCCTCATCAAGAGGCCTGCCCTCATGTGGCAAATGTCTTTATTTGCTGCCCTTGTAAAAATAGTTTTGTATTATTGTTTCAAATGAATAATATAAGTTGTACTAGTTTGATGTGCTTGCAGCATTTCTACTGCTTTGTATTTTTTTTTTTTTACTTATTTTGATGAAAATGCAAATGTTTGTGGATCGAGTTATTGTGTGATAGTCTACTAAAGATGACAATAACCCATCCTCCGAGACAATACGGATACAATGAAAACAGATGACTCACGTTATAGATCAACTTGAGCAGTTTTTGTGTCGAAGAAACATTTGACTCTTTAAAAGAGGTATTGTAAAATCATCTAAAAGATTTCTTGATATTCTTCCACAGCAGAATCGTTGCATGGTTTATATAGTTCAAGGGAGTATGGCATCAAAGCTCCACTCGATATATCAAATAATGAGCATAAAAAAACATCCTCGCATAAATGTAAAGGTATTGTTACAGACGAAGAAAAAGAATACTTGGCTATACTGCAATTGATCGTTGATTATCCATGTTGGTACTTATTCTATTTTCAGAAACAATGTGATTTGAAAATACTTCACCTGCTATGTGGCTATGCCGTTGTCTCCTAAAGATTTAAGGTCCTAAAAATTTGAACAGTGACAGTAGTTGTTCTACTTAACCATCGTATCAAAGAAAAATAGAATTCCCAGTATTTTCAGATTCAATCTATCCCATCAGAATGGAAAACACTAAATTTATAAAAATCAATTCCAAAAGTGAAGCAAAGAGCACAAAAGATCATAAATAGAAATAAGAAATCATAATCATACTAAATAAATATTGTAAGGAGATCAAATTCTCTAACCTGCTTTCTCCAATCTGAGTTGTCCCAGCAGTAAAATATGCCGCAAAATATGTTTATGCAAGCTTCGTCTATGAATATAGTAATATTCCTAGCACCACGAAATGGATTACTAAAAAATTGAAACTATAAATTGTCTTTTTTAATAAGTGGAATAATCTTCACCCCAAAATTGTGATGTCAATCCTTAAATGCAAATAGGAAACATGTGGTCAAGTTATTAAGTACAACCCACGATCTACTTTAATCAACAACGTAAGAAAGTATTGCCCATGGCATGGCAGCAAGAAAATCATGAAAATTTTGCCTCGATAACATTCAGTTCTAAATTTCAAATTCACTACATCAACTGAAAACATAGTTTCGCTAATGAATTCACAATAAGACATTTATCAAATCAACGTCCTCGTATAGAACATCCACAGTATGTGGTCCATCTGGCTCTTTCCATGGATTTGTACCATAGACTACTTCAGAACCAACCCTGAGAAATCTCGATGCATCAATCTAAGGAAAAAAAAATGCCAAACAGACAATGACATAATCTACATACCAGATCAAGTAAATAAATTAACGGCTGGAACCTCCGGATCACATTCGGAGCAGTAATGACTTGACCTTCAACACTTACCTACGACAAAAGGAAAAAAAAATAGGATAACTATGTGAGTCAATTTATTAGCTCTTTCAACAATGCTTTGAATTAAAAATACTCTAGCTTTCAGTAGCTGTTCTTTCCGAATCCGCTGCAATCAACTGCTCAACAATCAGTTAAAATATCTAGTCTTTGTTTTTTCCTTGATGAATTTCACGTTCATCGCTGGGAAAGAAAAACCCGCGAACTCGTATTTTGCAGTATTTCGTAATGTCAGTCGCATCACAAAATTTCTTCATTGATTTGTCCCAAAACTGATTGAAGATAACAATTTCTACAGTTGTTTTTATAACAGTACGTGTTTGAGCAAAGGATAATTTCAAGTTAAAACACCGTCATTGGGTCATGTTTATTTCAGAGAAAAGCTACGATGGTGATAATAAATATTAAGCAGCAACGGCAACGACAGAACTAAAGTTTCTCCAATTTGTTCAGATTCCCGAGGGCAAACAAGAACAAACTGTAAAGAATATTGACTTACCAATAGAGTATAATTTTTGTATTTGCTTGAGAAGAACCCAATCAACGTCAATTATGAACACCACACGTGCATTGTAAGAAAAGGTAGAAGCAAAAAGCACAGAGGATACAAAAACTAGAAAAACCTTCCATAGATTGGACGGAGAAGCAGAAGAAGTACCAGAATCGGAGGGCCGATCGACGTGGAAGTAGGAGAATTCGTCGTTGAGATCGGGCCAGGGGATTCCGATGATCTGGAAGAAGTCGGTTGGAGAAGAAGAAGTAGATTCAGGAATTTGGCGAAGATTACGTCGAGAAATGGAAATCGAAGGCATAATCTTACCAAGTATAAAAAAAAATGGAAGAATTGTCTAACTTGGAACGTATTCGGTCTAATCAGTCAACAACCTTATACTCTGACCGTTGGAGAGGTTGCAATTTCCCAATTTTTTCTAGAACAAGACATATATATATATATACATATATATATATTAAGATCGAAAAATTAACTATTTTTTAATGGGTAAAATGGCAAGTACATTACCCACTATTTCACAAGTGACTTCTACGTGATTACTCAAACTTCCCTGGTTAAGAAGAAGACTTTGGTTCAAAAAAACAAAAAGATCAATCTGAAGAATGTTAGTACCAACATGCACGTTTCAACTTTCAAGCACTTGTTGGTTCACCTTCACCAACAACTCAATAACCCAAACTGCTCCTACAAGTAGAGAGCTGCCTCTGTTGACTTCTTCTTCAACCAATACATTATTTTGGAAAAAAATATTAAAACTTGAGCAGCTACACCAATAGTCAACGAGAGAGAGAGAGATCATTTGCATGATTCATTTGATTATTAGATTCTCCAAAATGTCAACAAAAACAGACGGGGAAAGTAGAAAAACAAGCAGACATGGTAGAACACGAAGAATTACACCGAGGGGATAAATGATTTTCTTAATCAATGATAACTGAAATGGAAAACTATCAGCAAGACATATCTGCAGATGATGAAGATTCTCCTCCAGCCACTTGAAGATTACTGACGGAACTCCAGCTCAAGTGATCGCCACAGTGCCGATTCGTTGCACTAACCACGGGCAATGGACTTGCCCCACCAACAAGAGTCAGTTTTTTAGAAGCCACAGTCTTGAGACGGTGTCGCTCAGCTCTCGAACCAATGACCTGTCCTAAAATTGAAGCTGCAATTGTAAAAGCCATGGCTGTCTTTGGCATTAACACAGATTTCCGCAGGATACCTATATATGGCAAGTACATTACCACTATTTCACAAGTGACTTCTACGTGATTACTCAACTTCCCTGGTTAAGAAGAAGACTTTGGTTCAAAAAACAAAAAGATCAATCTGAAGAATGTTAGTACCAACATGCACGTTTCAACTTTCAAGCACTTGTTGTTCACCTTCACCAACTAACTCAATAACCCAAACTGCTCCTACAAGTAGAGAGCTGCCTCTGTTGACTTCTTCTTCAACCAATACATTATTTTGAAAAAAAATATTAAAACTTGAACAGCTACACCAATAGTCAACGCGAGAGAGAGAGAGATCATTTGCATGATTCATTTGATTATTAGATTCTCCAAAATGTCAAAAAAAACAGACGGGAAAGTAGAAAAACAAGCAGACATGG
Organism: Begonia masoniana; assembly: GCA_022432975.1. Lineage (NCBI taxonomy): Eukaryota > Viridiplantae > Streptophyta > Magnoliopsida > Cucurbitales > Begoniaceae > Begonia > Begonia masoniana. The sequence continues at coordinate 661,226 of CM039504.1, forward strand.
TAGAACACGAAGAATTACACCGAGGGGATAAATGATTTTCTTAATCAATGATAACTGAAATGGAAAACTATCAGCAAGACATATCTGCAGATGATGAAGATTCTCCTCCAGCCACTTGAAGATTACTGACGGAACTCCAGCTCAAGTGATCGCCACAGTGCCGACTCGTTGCACTAACCACGGGCAATGGACTGCCCCACCAACAAGAGTCAGTTTTTTAGAAGCCACAGTCTTGAGACGGTGTCGCTCAGCTCTCGAACCAATGACCTGTCCTAAAATTGAAGCTGCAATTGTAAAAGCCATGGCTGTCTTTGGCATTAACACAGATTTCCGCAGGATACCTATGAATGGAACAGCTGCATGTACTGCAGCAAACCAGGACGGTGAGAATTTTTCAGTGTGTTCCCTCCAAATTCCCAATGGAACATTAGCAGCCATGCCCATCAACCCAATTACTAGTACTTTTGCAGGCAGAGGTTGAGGCCGGAGTGATTTTTGCAAAGGCAGTACGTGCCAAAGCTGCTCTTGCTGCAACTACTGCAGGAGGGCACTTATATTTCATTCCTGGAGGAGGCTTAAGAACATTTGCAACAAGAGGCAGGACGTTGCTCACAGCACGATAGGACTTTGCAATGGGACAGTTCCCATTTTGTAACCACTCATTGCTCACCGCTTCATGCTTTGAAGTTTCACCCTGGGGAAAGACTTGCCATGTCAGAACACAGAAGACATTTCACAAACTATACTTTTTTTAAGAAAATAAAACTAGGAAACATGTAACTGTCCATATATAGTTTACCTGTGAAGAAGAATCTTTCTTAGTTTTTTTCTGATTTTTCCACTTTTCTGAGAATGAATCAAAACTGAAAGGCCCCCCTGGTCCAAAGGACGAGAGGCTGATAGTGGCTGCCTTCGCAGCTAAAGGGTTGAACTGTGATGCAACTTGTTCAGGTTCGACCTTATCACGGTGGATAAATGACCTTTCAGACAGGGGAACTACTCCGTCTCGACCATGGAAAAGCCTAAATGCCACAGTCAAAATTGGGACCATCTTCAAAAATTGGGCCTTTACCTCCACGTATCTATTAAAAATCATCACAAAGGACTCAAATTCAGTCAACCATCCTTAATGATAAGTCAGTGCAGCCAAGTTAATGAATGGGTTTTGATAGTTCATAAAAATGAAGGGGTTTGAATTGAAGACACTTTGGATATGATTATCCTGAATAAACTGTATCAGCCTTATATATCAAACACAGTGCAATAATGAGAAGAAAAAAAATCATCCCCAACAGTAAAAGGAACAACTTACAGGTGTTGGGAGAGCCATGGGTGAGGAGAAGGAAAAAATAGTGGGTTCATTAATATTTCTCAAGAATGGACATCTCAGTATGTCCTGACTAAAAGATGCAGAATCCCCACTACATGCTCCGAAAAAAAGGTCCATTTCTTCAACAAAACAATTAATCTGCACAAGAAGAGCAAAACCAAACGTTACCTCCATACATGGAACATTGCATTAATTGGTGATAGAATCAGAATAAATAGGAGAAAATATTAATTTCAGAGACTTTTGTTTCCAGTAAGACTAGTAACATGCACAATTAAACAAGTTCAACTTCCTTGAGAAAAACATACATGCAACTAAAAAGATTTATTACTAAAATTGTTACGAGGAACAACAGTTATTCAAATAGAATGTAATCCTTTTTTCTTTAAAATAAGCTGGGGTAAAGATCATTAAAATTAGTTCTACAAGTGAAGAAAAATGATCAGAAATATCTTAAATGATTAAATTCATTTTAACCGACAATTAAAACTTTTGAGATTAGTACTGATATGACAACATTCTCTCATCTTTAGAGAAAAAAGCCTACTGCAGATCGAGCTGAATCTACAAATCAGAAAAAAGTTGATTCAGAGTTTCAAAAATAAAATTAATTGAATTAAGCCTCTAGTTCAATTGCTTTACCAGGTCAAACGCAAGGATCGATCCAAAAAGAAGTTAGCGGAAAACTCTAATTCAGAAAAGTTTCGGAATCCAGCTAGCTACCATTATTCCCGATAACAAATTCCAAAGCGAATTGAGAAACAACAATGTAAAATCGCAGATAGAAACTGAAAGAAGAGAGAAATCGAGAGCTCAAATCATAATAAAATCAAACGCAAAGTCCGAAGAAGACGATCATACCTCTCTACGCTGTTCGAGAAGAAAATCAACAAATCAACGAATGAGAGAGAGATGGTGGGTTGGGTAGATAAAGAAAAGAAGGCAAGAAAGATGCTTTTTTTCGGACAGGAGAGGCGAAGCTAAACGACGCCGTGCTCAACACACGCCTTCAGCCTGGAGAGGAAAAAATCAAGAGTTGAAGTTCCAAGTTTTGATGAGACGCCCTCAGTCAACTCTTCCCAGCCGTCTGATCAGAATGAAAATTGGATGATGGCGGATTAGTCCTGTGCTCGGCCCATTCTGATTTCTGACCCTCCCCACACGTTCTTTCCGTGGAAAATATAGTAGGCTACCTAATTCTCACATTATTAATCTAATCAACTCATTTATAATAATCTCATAAAAAAATTAATATTATTAAGCTCTTTTAACAATTGATTAAAATTAATCACACTAATAAAACAAAGAAAAAATGACAACATTGAAATTTTTAATTTCATAATTCTTAGAATATTAATTAAAAAAAAGAAAATCAAATTAAAAATCAGGTTTTAAAGGTGAAATAAACTATTTTTAATATTTATATAAATGATTAAAATAATGATAAAATATAGACGATGGTATCATCAAGCCAAATAAAGATGGAATTAATGAAGCTAAATATTTGTGCGTGTTTGTTTATGGGTCACGATATGCATCACTTGGAAAGGCAGAAGCATGGAATAACGTTTTGCCTGACACCAATAAAATGTCACATCATCATAACAAACATGAGATTGAGATTCATAGAAATCACTCTGGAACAGAATCTAAGCTTTTATTTTCATTTGAACTCTGTTTCCGGTCTGCCTGGAGCGATCGGCAGAGTGATTCGAGCTTTTCTTTCTGGTTCTTCGTCTTCTCCAGCTGTTTCTTCAAGGACTCCCGCTGCACAAGCCGACAAGTAAAAATGTCAATGACCACAAAATAAGGTAGCTTTTCAGTGATATCTCATTAGAGATATCATGAAAGTTTTCAACATAAAAAATCTCATGAACCCAATCTAACATATGCTGAACACAGAACAGATAGTATCATAGCTGTGTGTTTTCCGATTTAGCTAAAATGTACTAATGGATGTGAACAATGATGATCTGTGGCCAAATGTGGTATTGCAAATGGATATTTTGCTCTTCAAAAATTTAATTGTCAAGTGATGGACTTCATGCTTTGAATAACTAATCTTTTTTCTTTTGTTTCTACCATTATAATGTATATTTTGTATACAAAAAAGAGTAAAATGGCTGTACAAGTGAAATGATTGCTTTTTAAGGATCATAGAAGCTTCTGGACCAGTCAACGAGGGATATATATATTAAACCATTTGATAGTGTCAGAATCTCAGGTTGATTGAAGTTTGAAGCTTACTTTTGCACAGAATAAAGGTGGAAATGCAAATAGCCCATACCTCATCAAGAAGCTCTATCAAAGTAAAGTCAGATCGCTCTGTTTTGGTCTTCAAAAATGCATTTTCCTTCTTGAGTTCCTTGATAGATTTTGCCATCTAGTTTCACACATCAGCATGTTAGAAAGGACAACATATTAGTTTCGGCAAGAAATGAAAGACCATAGCTTAATTAATTCTTCGTCGAACTGCCTCGATAAAACCTCAGAAAACTCCATTTTCATTACCAATTTGTTTATTATTATTTAAAAGAAAAAAAGAGAGAAAAGCATCAGAAACACCATGGTTTAATGAACAATGGTCTAAAATTTAGTTGACAAAGTACCTTCTCGATCTCTTGCTTAAAGGTTTCAAATAACTCATTCCTCTTTGACAATGCTTCCTGGGATAGAATTAGCAACAAAAAAGAGTTATGAATTTAACGTGCCATCTTATTCTATCATTTCAGTATTATGTTTTAGAAATAATTCGAAGCAATCTAGCTTGGAAAATAATTCATAACTGTATGAATTTTTTTCATACAAATCAAAAAAAAAAAAAAAAATAGACGGAACACATATTTGGAATAGTTGGATTTTTTCTCCATCAGTTGCTAGCTGCAAGTGGAAATTGTTTTCTATTGCTAATAATCGTGACAACTGCTCTGCATATAACTTCATTTGGGACTGTACCTGAACCAATTTCTCCTCAAATTGCTTAATCTTCAAGTCAGAAAGTTGAAGTTCCAAAGTTTTCTGCTTCAACTGTATGTCCAAAAAAAAAATTGAAAATTGATTCAAAAGCTGTCAGAATAGGTAACCAAACTTTCCGTCCCAACAACATTAAAGAAACCATACCTTCTGTGCATTTTGTTGTTCAGAAAGAGCATACTGATCAACAAGCTGTTTCAATTTAGTCCTCAACCTGAATATGAAATCATATTGTAAATAATAAGTGCTAAGTAAAATGCCTTCAAGTCATGACTTAATTTCTTTTATGCAAGTAGATAAGTGTACTAAATAAATCTTAAAAGGGTATGGTTTAGTAAAGAAATCTAAAAAGGGAATGGTCAAGTTCTTTCGAGAGACATCAAACCATTACTGCATTAGAGGATCTCCTTGCTAAGTTTAAAAATCAGTCATTTATCATCTAGTCAATTTTAAAAAGAAATATGTGCATTATGGGTCACAACAAAGAAATATTTGTCTCGGTTTTTTTTATAATAAATCAAAACTTCATATTAAAGTAAAATTTGCAACTTGGAGAGCTTGAAAAGATGCTCAAACCAAAACAATTTTATAACAGATCTCTTATATATCCTACTGCTTCACTCCACCCATGTAAATAGTAAAATCTGGATTAACATCATAAAAACAACTCTGGTATAGTTGCTCCAGATGCACTAAAAAATTAAACGAGGCGCCATGCTACAAAATCCTCTTTTTCTGCTGCTTCCAAAACATCCCACTCCAACATTTAACTCTTCACTAACCACGGTCCTCGGCATCACCCAGTCAAGCAATCTCCACACCAAAAGCAAACAAGTAAACAAGCAATTCATAATTCATGATTAGCATCTGCCTCGTCATTTACACAAAGTATACCTATTGAGAAATACTCTTTGTTTAAGACTGTCAAAGTTCTAAAAAAATTCTTGCAAGCCACCAGCTTAAATAAAATAGCACTAGTGAACTTTAGACTTCAACGCTTTCTGCCATAACTTTTGAGCCAGGCTTTAGATCCTTGTAAAATGATTTAACTGAAAGGAACTTTCCTTGCTAGGATTCCACAAAATCCTGCCATGAATGTCCCTGGCCCTAGGCACCTAGTGAGTTTTGCAAATAAAATAACCAAAACATTATGATCACATCAACCCTTAAGGCTATAGAAAAAGACCAATTCCATCCTATAGAGTCACCCTCATAACTAGCACGCCCACAACTGAAGCCCCATTGTTGCAAGCCAAAAGAAAGAAATCTATGAATTCCCTTTCATGGTTGATCAGATCGGGACCACACCAATTATCATGCCAAAACATATCTGAACCAATTCTAAAAGAGACGTGCCCATCAAAAATATCTATGCATCTCAGGATGCTGTGCCATAAACTACAACATACAGAACCTCTCACAGTCCCTGTGCTACAACCATTCCTCTCCTTCTCCTCTCTATGTTTTGTTAGAGTCAGCCAAAGACATTTGTCTAGAAGCACAACAAAAAAAAATTTCAGTCCTGTAGTACTCACACTGCATTGTAAATAGATTTGTACACGTCATGCAAATGACTATATGATATTTCAAACCACCTTCAGCACCTTTCCACAAAAAAAATTGTTATTGCCTTAAATCTCAAATGTGCCTTCAACCTCTACCCCTTCAAACACCAGATTTTTTATGTAGCTTAACGTCTTAATTTGATCATGTGGTGAAAATTTATTTTATTGATTTAGTCAAAACAATGTGAAGATCCAGCCTTATCTGATAAAGAAAGAGCAATAAAGACAACATTTCAGGTAAAATAAACTCAGATCATGGAGCATATTCTACTTGGTCTAAGATTATCTATTTTCTGTTTCAAAGGATAGATGTAAGTAGGAGATGAAGATTTTCATTATCATATGCAGATGTGATCAACTTCAAAGACAATTACTCATCAATCTGCTAGAACGTACATCTCATTCTCTTTCAGCTGTGAGAGACATTCATCCTTCTGCTCTTCTAGCCTATTGCTCACCCCCTATAAATGAAATGATGCAATGTTATGTCAATCAAGAAACACTAACTACAAAAAGGAAATGATAAGTGTAAAAAGCATAAAAAAACATATAAGAAAAATCCCCCCTCAAGTATAAAGCTAGCTCATTCAGCTGTTATTGAAGCAATAAGTAGATTGTCTTAAATACAACATCAACCTTGATTGCATCTTGAAACTTTGAAGATAAATCCAATCTCAAATTTTGTCCCTCAGCTGAAACTCGCTTGCATTCATCCTGCAATTTTGACAAACAATAAGCTAATGAGATACTAAACGTCATGTACCAATCCATGCTAGCTGATGCATAAGCATACCATAAGCTTCTTGTTTTGACGTTGCAACTCCCTACATAGGGACTCAAGCTTATCTCGGACAGCAATGGCTACAAATAGAAGACATGAAGATAAGAGATAACAACTAACTCAAATTTACAGATCATGTCACTGCAATACAATAAAAGAAACATAAAATCACTAGGTCTTCCTCCAAGAGAGTACACAATAACACTATTGCAAAGGAGATCATTAAAGCAGGCAAACTGCTCTATGAAAACTTGAAGAAGCTACTAGACAACCAAAATTAAAGAAAAAAAATGGATTGATCATATTCTTGGGAGATTCATAAAGCTGAATGTAAATATTCAGCTAAAAAGGGGGAAAATTTTCACATGAATGAATACTTGTGGTATGAGTTTAAATTTGGGTTCAAACCCTAGCAGGCTGAGCATTTGCGTTTCTTCAAAAAAAATTGTAATATTCTCAAAAGATTTTAATTTAAACTAGGATGAGCAATGGAAACCACCAGTACGCACATTTCAAAATGAAAAAAAAAAAAACTATTTAACCACTCATGCGTTCAGATTTTGATTAAGAAATCAACGGAAGAATCTAATCAATTAACTATAGAAAAATAAACAACAGAAATGTTATAAAATTTATTAGGAGCAAAAAAATCGCTTATGCATCTAACTTGCCTGCATCTCTTTCAGCAATAACTTGTTGATACTTCAGGGTGTACTCTAGAAACTCCTTTTCTGATTTCAAGGCACGCTTTGCACTCTTACGTTTAGTTTCAGCCGTTTCCTAAGAGAAAATTTATCAAAAAAGCTGGAGTAAAGATGAAGTGCTGTTCATATAGAAAGAAACTAGGCCAGAGTAACATTTTCGAAACCCCATTGAAAATACACCTAGCATCTAACCAGAAACTTATAATTAATCATTAGAAAAAAAATTCTGCATCCAGTGGTGCAATTTTTTTCAGCAACCCAATAATGTGAAGATAACCAAACAATTGGATTTGTTACTCTAGTCAACGCAATGAAGTATTATGAAGCAAGCAAGCAAGCAAATGACTTCAAGAACCAAAGAAAGATGAAAAAAAAAATGTATCTTTCAGAACAATGTCGATTTTAAATTTTATGGAGAATGAAAAAGGTTTTCTGATGCTGCAGTTTTACTAAATCTAGCAAGACCTAAGATACTCAATCTCATATTAAAAGAAGCACCGGAAACATCTGAAATAAAAATTTGCACAACTGACTGTACATATGTTAAAGACATGCATCCACCGATGATTGAAATATAGCAAATTAATAGCCACTTGTAAAAGAATCTAACAGCAATAACTTCAATGTATGAAAGCCTCATTTATAGAAAACAACGTTCTTCTTGTTTAGTCTTTTGAGGTTCAGCTTTTGGCAGATAATCATTTTGTACAATCTATAATCTGTATACGCACTTTTTAACAACAAAAAATATTAAGTATCTGAAGTTCAAAAGCATGATATTAACTTGCTTAAAATGTTCAAGATAAAGAAATAAAAGTCTATTAGCAAAAATATGAAGCTAAGAAGAAAGACCGGAAAAAAAAAAAACTGAGGATCTCTCTATGCATCTTAACCAAGAATCTGATCTACTAATGAGAAACGACTTACATTTTTTTTGTTCTTCAAAGTATCAGTATTCTCTGATGGAGCCATTTCTTTTCCAATAGGTGCCAGAGTACCTGAACGCACTTCAAAGGTTTGTAAAAAAATTGACAATCCACATCACGAATCAAGGGAAAAGATGAACATATAATTAAATAAGTGCTACTTTTTTTACATAAGCCATATGATAACACTTTATAGATCAATAAAATCTACTAATCAAAACAATAATAAACACACTTGACCTGAATCTTTGTAACGATATAACATTGCTCAGAACATGAATTTTATATTTCATAATGAGTCAATTTAAATATGATGGCTAGTCATACAAAGTTTACTTTAAGTGCTTTCATCTTAAATTTTCTACAACAGCTTTCATGTTTCACTTTTGGAGAAAAATAATCAGTAAGAACAAACATGAAAATCACAAACGATAGATAATTACATTTCTCTGACTTTTCAGGTTCCCCTTGAACTTGTTCTTGCACATTGCCGCATCCAGATTCTGCCACCAAAGACTCAGAAGTAGAATCAGTTGAACCAATCTGTATAATTTCAGTTTGTTCTACAGAGGCCTCACTGACTAATTCTACGTTGACAGTCGAATCATCATAACTTTCTGTTTCTGTTAATACAACAGGAAAAGTTCTTAATTTCTCTGTTCCCTCTATTCTATTCTGGGTTGTTTGAAACTCGTGTCCTGCAATCTCTTTCCCTTTGTAGCTGGCGACTAGGTTCTCTGCATTAAAAGTTGGGGTTGGAGAAGCTGGAGGTTCTGCGGAGCCGTCAACAAATCCATCAGGCAGTGAATCTACTTCAGGAAGTTGAGTCGCTTCTGGATTGTTCATAATACCTACAAAAACCTAGAAATATGCAATGTAGAATAAGTAAGTAGCTCGTCTGCGGCTGCCATTAAGACGGACAAGAACTATATATCGCTTCCAGTATAATATTTATCAAACATTTCTAACCAAAAAATTAGCAGAAAACTCTTCAAATTGTCCAGATTTCTCCACATTGTTAGCACCCAAACATTAAAAAAAAAAAAAACACACAAAACGATCAATTAACTAAAATAGATCCCTGAGTACCTTCTCGAAGCTATATGAGAAAAATGAAGATCGAGACACAGGGTGGAGGAATAGGGAGAGATATTAGCTGGTTGTTGAAGGTGAAGTATGGGATTGATCTCTGCCACTCTGCAGCTGAAGCTTTCACCAAATGGATTTCTATGGTGGCGTTTATACTGCCCTCTTAAACGTGTCCAAGTATAATTAATATAATAATTATAAATAATTAACTTATTACATTAATTATATTCTTAAAATAAAAAAATAAACGTAGCAATATTTTATTTTATTTTTATACCAAGAGAATTATAAATTACTTGTGCTCAAATTTAATGGTTAATAAATAATTATCATATATTTCAAACAATTAAGAATAATATATTGTTTATAATAATGACTAAACCCACGTTAAAATACAAATGAATAATGTTACGTGTACTCTCTAATCCAACACGTGACAAAATATTCATTTATGCAATTGATATAATAAAGAATAAATATCAAAATGGACTATAAAATATGATGATATTTTTAAGTGATATCTTAAACTTTTAATTTTATCAATTGATATTTCAGACTTTGAAGTATTAACTATGAACATCTTGTCGTTATTGTTTCTGTTAACTCCGTTAATAAATATTAAAAAAATGATTGTTTTGGCCTTAATTTTTTTAATTGATTTTATTTTTGAAAAAAAAAATAAGATTAATTTTTCTTATATAAATATCACTAGCTAAAATATAATTAATAAAATCAATAAATGACAAAACACTCGTTCATAAATTATTTTTTAAATATAATTCAAAAAATAAATTGATGGACAAAACAATCATTTTTTTAAAGATTTATTAACGGAGTTAACAAAAACAATAACGACAAAGTGTTCATTGCCAATATTTCAAAGTTCGAGCTGTCAACTGATGAAATCAATAGTTTAAGGTATAAGTTGAAAATATCACCATATTTTAAGGTCCATTTTGATATTTATCATATAATAAATTACAAATAATTAAAATAAATAATCAATTACAACAATCAATTGTCGCTGCGTCAAAGTGCATGATTATAAAGTAAATTAAAAAAAAAAATGTAGCATTATTCATTTCAAATACATAAATACTTTAAATGGTGTTTTTTGTTAATGCATAATGAATTGAGTACATAAGTGAGCAATGTATAATGAAGCGTAATTTAATCATTTCTTCCTGAAAATAAAATAAGTTAATTTAATAATTAAATAGTCACATGAAACATCACATTGTAACGATTTAAAAAGAAATATCAATTTGTTATTTCAAGTCCTTTACAGTCGAAGTTAGTGACAGGCCAATTCACTATCATGACAAGAATGGTCAAGCAGAGAGTTTTTTAGCCTTCTTATTGGCAGTTCTGGCAACAGCATCGCATATTTCCTTTCTCCGTTTGTTATGATTGTTGTTATTTGTCGTCGTCGCCGTGGTTGCGTTGGTGCCATTTTTAAAGTTGTTCGAAGTAGTTTGGTTACTGTTCCCACCAGTGCTTACTGCGGTCTTGCCTTGAATTTCTAAAGCCTCCTTCACAAAAAACTTCAATCTCCAAAGGGTAGTTTCACTCTGCAAAAGGCAAGCAAAATACTCAGTTAAATGAAGATGAAAGTGAAAAGGAATAAAAGGGTCTTTAATTAATGTTAGTTATGACTACCTGAGCATCAATGTCAAGATCCACCTCTTCGGCCGCAGCTTGGAAACTCGGGTTATTTTGGGCAACTATCTCCAATACTTTGCTCAGATCTTCTGGGGACAGTTTGGTGAGTGCTATTCCTAGTGTTCTCTTCTCTTCAGTTGATAATTTTCTAAAAATTGTACGTAGAAAATGAAAAACAGAAAAAGGTTACTGAAGTGAGATAGAAAAGTCCAACAGTTCTCCGCTAATGGCTTATTTGATTAACACTCACTAAGAACCCAACTTCATCTAAAAATATCAATTTTCATATCGTAAAGAACCCGAGAAAAGTTGCTCATCCTTGGCTTAAATACAATATGAGATGAGAAACAAGCATAAACATTAGCAGCTTGAATTGATGAGTTAAAAAATAGTACAAATACAACCATTGTTCACTAACTTACCAGAAATCTTGAGTTCAAGTTCAATAAAAGACTAACCTGCACTTTCGAACAACCATTTCCCGTAGTTCTTCCAACTGCATATCAACCTCATAGAGCTGAAAACAATTTAAAGCGTGTTTAGATATGATTAAGAGAAAGCATCTACACCATACTTACAGAAGTCTATTCCATCTTGGCTCAATTCCTTTCGCTTTAACAATGTTGTTAAGAAGAGGTAGAGATATATTTTGAGTTTAAACATACTTCATTACTAATGTCTCGAGCCATCCTCGCATGAGCAGCTTCCTGTGCAAGCTGCATATCCATTTGCGCCTCTGCTTCTTCATCTTCTCTTCGTTTTTCCTAAAAGAAATGTATCAAGTTATTTTCCTTTTTAATGGCGAAGATATTTGTCAGCAATGGACACCAGAAATCCCAATGACCCATTGTAATTCTTTAAGTATTATTCTTAAAGGGGTAATGTTTAGCATTTCACCTCTTCAGTGACTTTGGGTAGGAGTTGCAGCCACTTTTCCTCAAACTTTGCCATTAAAGTTTTTGCCATAACATGCACGTCACTTCTCTCATCATTATATTTCATTGCATTCTTAAAAACTAGTCTCATATCAGCACATATTTCTCGAACGTTCTTATATCCAGTACCATCCTTAGCCTCCATTTGATTTTTTATGGTACTGAAATCCATTGGCTTATCAATAACCTAAAGAACACAAATGAGACGTTTACAAATGATAGCAACATGGCAATATTAACATGGTGGTGACTAAGTCTACGGTGATCAAAACAACAAAATACAAGCAGCCAAAAATATGCATTTTCAAAGTGAACAGAAAAACTTACAAGACATCACTCCCAATTGATGACTCTATATATCACTGATCTAATACATCAATCATCATAGTGCAAAATACTCTTAACATATTTCTCCATATATGTATCAGACAAAAATAAACTTGTATAATATATTCAGAATCGCAATTGTATATCTGCAAGCTGATTTAACATTAAATACACTATTGTATCTATCAAATCATCTGTCCTATACTTAGTAGACAACATGGATTCAATAGCAATAAAAGAAAACAACGAATGAAAGATACTTAGTAGACAACGAATCATCGTATATTTCTTCAACTAAATGATATTTACAGATAACTTTTATACCCATCTAATTTTATTGTTAATATTTTACCTCGAAATAATCATGTAGTTCAAGACCTTTCACATCTACAGGTTGCATAAAGGGCCAAGCCCACTTATGCTGGGTAATCTGACAGGCAAGACAATCAATCAACATCAAAGAATGAGAAAATCAAATGCAGTTGTAAAGTACTGTAGCTAATTAAACATGTGTTACTTAAATCTTTGATGCATTGAATAGATGATGATTTTTCAAAAACAAGCACGAGTGGAACAACAAAGAACAAACATGATGATGAATATCTGCATTGTAATATCCCTTTTCACCACAGGTATAGTATTTTTATTTTTCTAAGGCACACATAAAAGGGTATATGGGATAAACAGTAAAACAGAATCCATTGTGTTAAGCAATTTAGCATGTTTAACATTATAGTCCACCCAATTCAAAGCATTAAGACATCTTTCCTGGTAGCCTTAGCAAGCAGTGTCTAACCAAAAGAGACTCTATCGATACAGTGAAAACCCAATTCTCACAAACCTATATCTGTAAGAAAATTGGGGCAGCAGCAGAATCCCTAAAGAGGAGAGGAGTTGTGGGCATGTGCAAAGATTTTTTTTCTTTCTAATCTTTCTTGTCCAATCCAAGAAAGAAGTCTGATATAGGAACTAAAACTTCATAAGTAATGCCATTCTCTTTATTATTGTTCCTGGACTCACCTCATTACATCTAATAAATTCTTTCTTGGCTAGTATAATAGAGAGATCTATTGAGTGTAACATCATGTGTTTGTAAAGGATGCAAATATAAAACAACCCACCTTCAGTTTTATGCAAACAAAGAAACACAATTATCATAAATAGTGTAGAAAAAAAAGAATAAAAATATTGAACTTATAATTCGGAAGAATAATGATGTGCAAACTTTTTGAAGCAGAAAATCTGTGGAATCACCATCTCAAGCAGGTAAAAATACTGATAGATGATCATGAAAACACTAAAAAAATCACTCTGTCAAATTGACTTACCTGGCGCAATATGGTGCCAAATTGGCGCATGAGCTCCAGCATTCTCTTTGCAGCAGCTGCTTCCCTACGTGTTGCATCTTGCTGCTGCTTTTTGAGACTCGGTACATGCCTCTCCTTATCCTTGTCTTTGACTACTGAGCTACTTTTAGATGCATTAGGTTGCTTTACATTCATAGTCGAGTAAAATTGTTCTATCTCGTTTACTCTTTGCTCAAGCTGCATTGTTAAGTAACACAAAAAGTTCAAATGTGCTCTACAAACTTCAAAAAACAGCAAATAATAACTAATAATCAATTATTAAATAAAAAAAAAGTTTAAACTGACAATATTGCATATTAGGTCAACCAGGAGAGTTTATACTATTGATCAGATAGGGATTTCGTTAAATGAAATGGAACTCAAAACCAAACAAAAAAGTGCGATTGTGGACTCAAATCAATGGTTAGATTATGGCGGGGCTCACTTCTATCAAAGGCAATACATTAGTTGAAAAAAAAATAAAAAACCAATAATATTTAATAATCCCCAAGAAAAATGAAAAACGAACGTTCATGACCAAACTTTCACAATATATATAGAAGTAATACTAGAAACTAGTTAGATAAAGTGAATGACTTTAAGTTTCTTGGTGAGTGCAGTGTCATTCATCAAATGAACATATGTAAAAAATTCTGTTTGCATCAAATTGACAGTAAAGATTGATATTTCTTACTTGGTCAACTTTCTGGAAGATCTCATCTGCCTGATGTTTGAAACCTTCCACTTCGACGCTGTCATTCTTTCCACTCAAAAAATTTCCAAGGTCTGCAACTGGTACATCCATAGGACCAATCTGCAAAAGAAAAAATAGTGAATGGATGGTACCAGAGAGAGAAATAAAGAGAAGGGTACGGTGCCGAGAGGATGGGGGTAGGTCTCGGTGCTGTTGCATGAAAAGGGTACCAAAGGAAAGGCAGAACTCTCGTCGAAGGTCATCCCTAACTCAGAGAATCTAAAAACTTGGTTTTTGAAGGCTTCTTCTCCATTATTCAGAACAGAAATCGTCAAGAGAAAATAAAAAGCGACACACTTTCGAAACCTAGGCTGCAAAGGAACAAACATCCGACTCATCCTCGCTACAATTCATACAGACTCGAAAGAAAACGTCAAAGGAAACAGAATCACGCCTCCAAATCGACATAAATCCTCCGTAAAGCACCAAAAAGAAGCCTCCTCTCGGTCGAACCGTGGAAAACTTCTCAGACGACAGCCACCTCCATCGACAGCTAAAAGTTTGGTGAAAACATCTCCTAGAAGCCAGGAAGAGATCGAGAGAGAAAGAGAATGCGGATTGGAGATCATATTAATCACCTTCGAAAGCCAAAGGCGTCGATGCCCAGTCCGTTCCGTTTCTTGCGCACACACCAGATTGAGCCGCCAACTCCAAGGAACCAGAGTCGTCCAGCGCGCGCCAGTAGAGAAGGAGAACAGGAGGAAGAAGAAATAACCAGCATTTGGTGACGGGCCCGGTTCAGAACAGACCCGACAAACCAAGAAACCCGAAGTTTTATTATTCTTTATAATTTACATGGATAAAAAACAGATTTCTAAAAAGAAACGAGATAATTATTAAAAAAGATTAAAAGTAGAGGCTTTTGTATAAAAATGAAAAATACAAGGACTAAATTGAAAGAAATTGATAAAACCTTTTCCATGGGTTAGGCCGTTAGGGTTTAGCAATCAGAGAAGGGTTTCTTTTTTGCAGCACCAAATGGCAAGACAATCTCTCGTCAACCTCCTTCGCTCTCGATCCAAGAATCTCTCGCCCGCATACCTCTCTTCTGGTACTTTTCTTCACTTCCTTTCTAGCTGCAGATTTCAATTTTCTTCTGCTCTTTCTTTTCCATTAATCGTTGTAAATGACTTTTTTGTTTTTATTTCAACTCGGTCGTCAATGGTCCTAATGAAAGGCTAAAAAATGATCTTCAGGTTCTTCATCATGTCCGAGAATTGCATAAACGATTATGAGATAGGCTAATTCAGTTCTGAAGAGATCTATGTCAGGCTTAACCTTCAAAGCAGTGTGAAAGTGCTTACCGAAATCATTCCTCTATGGCTGAAATGTACCATCTTGTAATTCTAATTAAGATCAAAATCTTACTGTTTGGCATTTTTTGCCTCTGTAGGAGTTTTATGTCGGAAAGTTTCTGTAGAACAGTTGGTTGTGCGAATATGTCTATTTACTGTCTTCATCATTTCTGTCTACTCATGCTTATGCCGCTCGTGAAATCCCATACTTTTCAAACACAACTAATGTCCTTCAGTAAATTCCCCCGAAATTAATTTGCTGGCCTAATTTTCAATCACTTATGTCGCCTTCCCAGTGCGCTTCTAAGTGCTTTACTTTTACCCAAAATAGCCGAAAATTTGGGAATTCTAACGCATTATTTATGGTTTTTCTTTTACTTACACACTGTCTTACCATAAAGCTTCCTTTTGATTCAGGTTATCAATCTTGTAGGTCTGTGAGATGGGTTCCTGAGGAGAGTGTGAGGCCTACCCTTAAATCCGTTTTGCATCTCAATGGTGTGCAGAAGAGATGGGCATCGCAAGCTAAAAAGAGAGAAGATGAAAACAAGATAAGCATTGGACCACAAAGAATTCCCGAAAGGGGAGAAGATGAAAAAGAAAGCAGCATAGTCTATCATGGTCCAATCTCTTCCACAATCAAGAAAGTGAAGCTTCTATCACTCTCGACTTGCTGTTTATCTGTATCACTCGGCCCTGTCATAACCTTCATGACATCTCCCGATTTAAACGTCATCCTAAAAGGAGCAGTGGCTTCAACTGTTATATTCTTTAGTGCATCCACCACTGCTGCTCTTCATTGGTTTGTGAGCCCATATGTTCACAAACTAAGGTGGAAACCAGGGTCAGATAGTTTTGAGGTTGAGATGTTGTCATGGCTAGCAACCCATATTCCTCGGACTATAAAGTTTGCTGATATCCAGCCCCCACAAACGAACCGTCCTTTTGTGACGTTCAAGGCTAATGGAAACTTCTTCTTTGTCGACAAAGAACACTGCCACAACAAGGCTCTATTGGCTAGATTGACTCCTCAAGAACACGAGTCGGCTTTTAAAAACTTGTGATAGAATTTGGTATCTCTCTATCTTTGGATGCTTGTTTTTATTGTTCAAATACTTTTCCTAGGTCCCTGGTGCGGTATAATCTCTCTTCCAAGGAGTTTTCAATGGCCTAGTATTAGGCATGTAATAAGAATATTGCCTTCAGTCAAGAGCTCTGGGTTTGAACTAGTATTGGTGCTTTGACATTACAAAGAAAGCATTTCATCAAGTGGGTTCATAAATTGTTTGAGTGGATAGATACTTGATGCCCTATTCTGAACTCTTCCATTTAGGATATCTGGCCCACCAAGATATAAATAAATGTCTCCAACAATTATATTTTTGCAAAATGTTTGAAATATAAAATTAACATTTAATTTCCTTTTAACGTTACTTATCCATTTACCACAAATTAAACCTTCGAAAACCAATTAAACCACGGATAAATAGACAACGAACAAAAACAGTATATTATATATAACGACCAAATTGTGGAGAAGCAACATCTGGCAGCACAGGAAGAAAACTTTCAAAGCTGCTTGTGAATACAAAGCCTCCCAAGACACCATCTGGCAAAAAGACACGACCAACACAAATTCAAAAACAAGAGTACCGTCGCCACCGCCTATCAAGCACCCAGTTTTGGAAACAGGTGCGGGAAGATGGTGTAGATGTGACAATGTAAAAGACAATTCCAAGTACTAGACGATTGAAAAACAAATTGACAGCAAGAACCCAATCTTTATTGCAATCATCATAATGGGTTTTACTTGCCTCAATGACAAACCGCACTATTCACTTGCCAGCCTTCTTAGCAGCTGACTTTGTGACCTTTGCACCCGATGGATCCTTCTTCTCGACACTCTTGATGACTCCCACAGCCACAGTTTGACGCATGTCACGCACTGCGAAACGGCCAAGTGGAGGATACTCAGAGAAGGTCTCCACCACCATGGGCTTGGTGGGAATCATCTTGACAAATCCAGCATCGCCATTCTTCAAGAACTTGGGTTCCTTCTCAAGCTCCTTTCCAGATCTCCTGTCTATCTTGGTCAATATCTCTGCAAATTTTACAGCAATGTGGCAGGTGTGACAATCGAGAACAGGTGCATAACCATTTCCAATTTGGCCAGGGTGGTTCATGATAATAACTTGGGAGGTGAAGTTGGCTGCTTCTCTAGCAGGATCATCCTTAGAATTAGAGGCAACATAACCACGCTTGATATCCTTCACTGCAACATTCTTAACGTTGAAACCAACGTTATCCCCTGGAAGAGCTTCTTGCAGAGCCTCATGGTGCATTTCAACAGACTTGACTTCAGTTGTCAGACCAGTAGGAGCAAAAGTAACTACCATACCGGGCTTCAGAACACCAGTCTCAACACGTCCCACTGGAACAGTTCCAATACCACCAATCTTGTAAACATCTTGAAGTGGTAGCCTAAGAGGTTTGTCAGAAGGTCTCTTGGGTTCTAGGATCAAGTCAAGGGACTCAAGAAGGGTTGGACCCTTGTACCAGTCGAGGTTTGTCGACCTCTCAATCATGTTGTCACCTTCAAACCCAGAGATGGGGACGAAGGGAATTTTATCAGGGTTATAACCAACCTTCTTCATGTAGGAGGACACTTCCTTCACAATTTCGTCATACCTAGCCTTGGAATATTTGGGAGTTGTGGCGTCCATCTGCCAGGAAGAAAGAATTATCCAAGTCAGTAATTGAAGGCTAAGCTAATCAATGGCCATTACTTTTGAATAGCCATTTCATTAAATACTAGCGACAATGAAAAAGAAATTCACGGCCAAACCTTGTTGCAGCAGCATATCATTTGCCTTACTCCAAGGGTGAAGGCAAGAAGAGCATGCTCACGAGTTTGACCATCCTTTGAAATACCTGCTTCGAACCCTCCAGTTGTTGAATCAATGATAAGGACAGCACAATCAGCTTGGGAAGTTCCAGTAATCATGTTTTTGATAAAATCACGATGTCCAGGGGCATCAATAACAGTGCAATAGTATTTTGTGGTTTCGAACTTCCACAAGGCAATATCAATGGTGATACCACGCTCACGCTCAGCCTTGAGCTTGTCCAACACCCAAGCATACTTAAATGATCGCTTGTTCATCTCTGCAGCTTCTTTCTCAAATCTCTCAATGACACGCTTGTCAATACCACCGAGCTTGTAAATCAAGTGCCCAGTGGTGGTGGATTTCCCAGAGTCGACATGGCCGATGACCACAATGTTGATGTGAACCTTTGCCTTTCCCATTATGAATACTTAGATGCTAACTGTTGCAGCATAAAGATGAATTTCATCAAAACAAATTACCATTAGTTTGCACTCTTAATAGACCAAATAGAGTTCAGATAAAGGAACAAACACAAAAAAGTCAACAATTCTTATCTACCAACACCAAAGCAGAAGACACCGAGTAGATCTCGGTTTACTGAATTATTAAACCCATGTCGCAAAAAAGCTTCAAAGGAAACCAACGTATTAGCACAAAAATCAGAAAGATCTGCATCAATTTTACTAGAAAATAAAAAGCCATCGACGATATGTATCAAGCACAAAACAGAAACAACAACCAAACAGAAAATACGACAAAGACGTCAAATTCAACCAATATCAACAACAAGAAACGAAAAAAAATAAAAAAACGAAGACCGCATGAAAGTCAGCGCAAAAAGTAATGATTGAAGAAGCTAAATAAACGGAAGAAGAAGCAAATAGCGATCAAGGAATCATACCTATGGAAAGAGATGCGCAAGAACCCTCGCGGCAAGAGTCGAGAGAACGAGAAATGGGAGTGCGTAAAAGTAGTAGGGACGAGGAGGTTTATAAGACGACTGAAACTTTTAGTTGACGAACTTTGAATGACCATCCTGTCCTTCCATCCATTAGTCTTCATGCTTGGAGCGCAATCAATCAAAGAAGATATTAACCAGTCTGACCTCCGAGCCCATCCGGCAAGCAAGTCTCGTTAACTTTAAGCTTTAGTAGTTATAAAACTCCAAAATAAATTATTATCTTTTTAATATATTTATAGACACATGTCACTTGGGATTGTTCCATCATCTAATGGAAAGGTCTAACTCTAGTGAGAATTTACAATTCCACGTCATTTGAGAGAATAAAAAATACATGATTTATAAGTAATGTTCTCCTCTTTATCAAGCACAACACTTTTTTAGCTAATTCCAAGAAAAAATTTATGTAAATTTCAACTCAAAACAGGCAGTATTATACTAAAAAAATGGTGTAATATAAACATCATTTAGTTTTCTGGACGCCTGATATGGTCTCTTTCTAAAAAGAAAAGTGGGGGCATAAGACCACAATGAACAAGACAGCATTCAGTTAAATCTGCAAATGATACAAAATTTAGGCAAAAACCCAATTACATTGGACTATTGAGGTTACTTTGACAAACAAATTGCTATAAATAAATTTCAGAATATCAACTTGGAGGCTGGAGCAGCAACTTTCCCCCCTGTATTTTCTCCATAATTTGGCTGCAAAACTTACTCAATTCTCGAGTGGGAAAGATGAAGAATGTCAGTCTTTCTACTGCCTAATCGATATATAATGAAGGTATTCACTTTTTTCTTCTCTTCCCCGTATTTCCATTTCTTTCACCATCAATGCCATTTCTTTTCTCTGCTTTTCTATTATGGTGGCCATTTTGTATCTGAGGTAGTTTCTTTTCATCATCTTTTAGAGAATCAGGAAACTGCAATAAAATCACTATGCAAGATCAGCTTCAGCTGCTATTTTACACGACCATAAGATTACTGGGGGAGAGAGAGATAGAGAGAGAGAGAGAGAGAGGGATTGCACCTTTCCTTTCACCGACTGGTCCCTCGCAGTAGCCTTCTCCGTGATGCTTTTATAGTAATGTGAAAATGGAGTAGATGCACTGTGCTTTTCTAGCTGCAAGTGATTTTTATCAACACAAAAAGGAGGAGCTTATTGTTAACTACCAACTTAATCATTCATCAAATCAAAGATACTAGTATTTGTCATGTTTAAGAAAATTTAAAAAGAAATGGAAGACAAACCTGAAGAAATATTTCCGCCGATTGCTCATCATGAGGTGAAAAAGACACTTCATCTCGCTTTTTGCTCACAAATTCAACGTTCAGCTCCACCTAAAATTGCCATAACACATAAGATAGACAGACAATTTCTAATGATGAACTCGTCATCAAGAATCTCATAGCAATAGCAATTCGAGTCCATGGATTTTACGAAAAAATTACATTCACAAATGATAGTTTCCATGTACCTGATCAATGAAACGTTTTATTACACGCCTGAAATTCTCGACAGAAGTAGTGTCATGAATCTTCCTCAATCGAATGAGTGGAACAGTAGCTAGATCAGGAAAGGATATGTGGTAGCTCCATTGAGAAAAGTGAACAGTAAGCAACTCCATTGCAGATGAAATACATTCTTCCCGAAAGTTTCGAGACTTCAAACAATACTTAGGCAGCTGTAGATTTTATCGTCATTAGTGGAAGTGGATTCAAAAGGCAGTATTGGGATTGTTTAAAGTTCAATAAACAACTCCCCACACCGTAAACAATCAACGGTAGACATAAGTTCTTAAAATAAAAAATATTTCCTTAATTATCAACTAATTCACTACCTTTAAGGTAGATGAGATATTAACCGTTGTTCCAGCTTTTCCACCATCACTGCCAGCCACATATTCTAAAATATCCAAGACTAATGACGAGATAGGTATGAAAATCCCACTTGAACTTGAAAGATAATTCAGCCACTGTATGCATTTAATTCTTAAAGGTAAATATCTGGGACCAACAAATAAATGAACCACTACATTTATCATCTGAATGACCATATATAGCAGTGAATGAAGATCGTAATCACCGAAGTTTGCAGCTACATACTTAACCCAAAGGTCAATGCAATTGGTATATTGCCAGCTACATATTTGTCTCAATGCTTCCTGCAAATGAACAAAAAGAATGACATGTCAAAAGATTGAAAGCAATTATCAGTTTCTGCACTGAAGAAACAGGTGATTGAATCTGACAACTGATAATTCTCATCCCTACCGTTTTCTTTGTTCGTAGACCCAGCTGTAGAATTTTGGCTAGATGTTGGACAGAAGCACATGCTTTACTAGAAGATCTCTCAATATCCAAAGAGCATAGCTCGACAAATGAGTCTCTTAGAAACTGTATATGATTATAAAGAACTGGATCTACAAGTTGGCAGTGGCCAATAAAGGACTTGTATGTTTTAATCAAACAGGTGTCAAAGCATCTGGACCCAAGAATAGATGCCATATCTTTTATGATGAGAAAGGAGAGCGATGATATACTCTTTCCACCAGTTGCCCACAAATGAACAGCAATCTGCATTAGATTCAAAATAGTATAACAGTACTTTAAATTGAATACATTACATGAATTATATTCATAAATAGCATTATTTAAGTAATAATTGACGTGCTAATTAAGTATGGTAAAACTTCTTGAAGAAAAGAATCAAGTACTGTTAAAACTTTTTTCTAAAAAAATCAAGTAATGTTAAATTGAATGGCTGGGAGGGGAGTCAAGACAGATGGGCCTAGGCAGGTTTGGAGTGTTTTAAGAGTATCCTTCATGTAAGAGTCTTAATGAATGCACATATTGATTTTTGCTTCTCAATCACATAATAGTTGTCGTGGATCAAATTCAGCTTGATCATACTGCAATTCTCAGTGACTATTACTTCAAAGGCAACTTAATTAAGTTGGCGCTAAAGCAACAATTCCTAAAAAAAGAATAGTGCAGGCATATGCTCTCTTGTGTTTACGGGAATAAACATATAACTTTTATGCGGGGTCAACATCAACGTATTAACATACATACTAAGATTATATGTAACAATACCTTGATAAGCCTGGATTGTAGATAAGGGAAAGCCACAAGAAATATTATCGAGCTTCTGATTTGTGCCAAAGAGAAGGCCAATATTTCAGATTCAGAAACCTGATTCAGCAGAAATATGGTACTAACCAAATAAGACTTGATCAGCGGCCTTACAGTCATCCATTTTGATGAATTTTTCAATTCCAAGATAGCTTCTTTCTTGCAAGTGGATGACAATCTCAATAGCCTCCGAAATATATTATCAGCTTCATGAAGCATTGACATTAATATATTAGTGAAAGTTTCACTGTTTTGAATTCTATTGCACATTACAGCATCGAGGCTGCTAGTTGCTTTGGATCCGTAGTGGCATGCTGCTCGATATCCATTGATTAAAGAGATTAGGGGAGGCAGATTATGTTTCTCTTTCACTAATTGAAGCCATGAATTGATAACAGAGCTAGCAAGTATGGTGCACTTTCCTTGTTTGTCAGGCTGCAAATTGTCATCGCTTGTCCCCTCCCCATCCGAGTACTGATAGTAAGGAAATAATAATATGCATTTAAAAATTGAGTGTTCCAGATCAGGAGTGTAGTAGGGTGAAATACATGTAAAGTTAGCGTCCAATTGCTGGACTTGACGGCATTAGAAATCTAGCTTGAAATGGAGTTAAAAAAAAAAGTAGGATCTGATAAGAGGATTACAGAATTTGGCTTTTATTCTTGCTGGATATAATTTAATTGAAAATTAATAAATTGATAGAAACTTATCTTCCTAAAAAACAAATATTTTATTATCAATAGAAAAAGAGAGTGATTGAACCTGCACCAGTGGTAAAAATAAACAAATGACTCACAATTTCTTCAGCGTTGGGTAGAGCAAGCACTCTGTGATTTTTCCCATAACTTTCCAGAAATGTGCAAAATTTTGGATCCTGAAGATCATCCAAGAAACTATTGCTCAATGGAACAATAAATAAATAAAGCTTCTGTCCATTAAAAAATAACATCATAAAGTTCCACATTTAATCTACAAGAGGATAAAGCAGAAAAAAAAAAGACCAATCCTAAACAATTCAAAAAATCACTAATAGTATATCAATAAAATATTTATTTAAATACATGTGGCACTAGAACATACAGAGAAATTACATGCAATTTAAAATAAATAAAATCTTATTTTATTTGTCAAAATATCTGAAGAATGAGGGAAAAAAATAATGTTGAGACAATAAACGACCAAAAAAATTCAACTATTTCAAGCCAGGACATGTTGGAAATATAGAGATGTCTCATGTTCAATAAGTAAACAAGGACTCACTTTTTTCTTCAGTCTGTTTAGTTTTTTCACTTTCTCAGCAAGTTCCGAATGAATTTCCTTATTCTTAACAAGTAAGTCACTAGCACCAATCTCTTCTGCAAATGAATTTTATAAACATTAGGCAGATTGCAGGAATAGAAATATAGAGTTGAAAAGATAAAAGATAGTTAACCAACCTTCAACATGATTCTTACTTTCACTTTCAGCAGCAACGCCATAGCTCAAATCCTGAAAGATCAATCATAACGTCACCATTAGAACATCCACAAAACCTTCAATTTAGAAAAATAAAAATTCAAGGGTCTATATAGTAGAAACCTCTGAAATATATCCATCACTATCTGAATCCTCCCCAAGCACATCACTTTCCTCATCAATAAATATCGCATCAAGGGAAAGATTATCAGAGGCATCACCCACATTATCTCTGGGAACAGGAAAAGATTTTCAATAAATCATTCAGGGAAGCTCATGCAGGTAAAGACATGCGAGAACATGCAAGCAGCATTAAAGCCAAAACCTGAAATAACATAAGTAAAGAAGAATTTTACAAAAGTGACGAGACAAGATTTTTACCTTTTATTAGAGTGCTTCACATCATCATCCGATTGATCTTCAACAACATCTCGCTTCTCCTCTTCATAGATAGAAAGACATAAATGCAGAACTCATGAGAAAATATCATCTTAACGAGACACTTCAAAAAACCTATACAGAAAATATCATCTTAACGAGACACTTCAAAAAACCTATACTCGAACTATAAATATTTGTTTAACTTTACAGCAATTCTCATGATAAATACGTTTCACATCCGTAAATTATGTCAGAAATAATATAACAAAAGCAATGCTAAATATCCTTTCTGTGGCCATAAAGTGTTCAGGCACAAAGTGAAAGCTTCATTAACAAACATTGAACCAGAAACATCCAATAAATGGAGTTATACCAAGAAATTAAACACGAATTAACAGAATCTCATTTTGAACGATTGAAATGTTCAACTAACATAGTGCACAAGAAAAAAAAGCCGAAGCCTCGAATTTATGGACAGAAAAAAATGACAATGAAGAATTTTGTGAAAGAAAACTTACTTAAAGCAGCTTTCCTTTTGAACTTAGACTTGAGCTTACGCTGCTTTTTGAGCAGAGAAGGAAGATTCTTCTTCGCAAACTTCTTCGCCTTCTTACCAAGCTTCTTCATGTCGCTAGAAAGAGAACGTAGATTGGAGATCAACCTTCGAAAGCCAAAGGCGTCGATACCCAGTCCGTTCCGTTTCTTGCTCACACACCGGATTGAGCCGCCAACTCCAAGGAAGCAGAGTCGTCCAGCGCGCGCGAGTAGAGAAGGAGAACAGAAGGCGGAAGAAGAAATAACTAGCCTTTGGTTACGGGCCCGGTTCAGAACAGACCCGACAAACCAAGCGAACCAGCTTAAACGGCCCAATGAGCCCATTAAAACAACTCAGGTCCAGACCAATGTAACCCATCAATTT
Organism: Begonia masoniana; assembly: GCA_022432975.1. Lineage (NCBI taxonomy): Eukaryota > Viridiplantae > Streptophyta > Magnoliopsida > Cucurbitales > Begoniaceae > Begonia > Begonia masoniana. Next base: position 686,652 of record CM039504.1, read on the forward strand.
GTTAAGCCCAAATAATGACAAATAAGTGGATATGAAAAAAATGGTTATAAATCCATCGAGTTTGACCCAGCCCGAAACGGTTCAAAAAAAGAGTAGGCGTAGTGTTATTTTTCACAAACCAGAGAGTCTGGCCCAATATAGTGGATTTGTTGCCTCCAATTCTAAGGATGATCTTGCTAGAGAAGTTATTATCATGAACCGCCCTGGCCAAATTGGAAATGGATATGCACCCGAACTGAACCAATAAGTTTTGGGATTTGAAAAATCCACTAAAAAACCAAACCCAATTGATGTTTACAACAAAAATTTATTCGTACGAAAAAATCAATAATTTATGTGGTAATTGTTATAATATAACCAAGTTACTTTCCTGAGATATATTAGTAAAAATCAAATTCATATAAAAAATAAAATTTTAAAATTTATTATTTTATATTATGAACCGACCCGAAAGCTTTGATTCGGCACAGGATTGGTTTCTACCATGTAAAATTTCGGTTCCGGTTCTAAAATTACTTTGACCGACATATATCGGATCTACAATAAAACCGAACCGATCCGTGAACACCCCTGAACTCAAGTCAAACTAGTGCTTGTTATTGCACCCAGTGCTAAAGCATGTCTATTTTGTATCCATTGATCAAAAACAGGTTTAATGCAAATTTAATCCACACAACAAGAGATATGCTTTCCATTCCTCAGCCGGATAGATAGAAGAAGAAGAAGAATGATGGCAGCAATACCTTTCCTTGTCCATCATTCAACTAGACTCACAGCATAAAACGTGAAACGTGGAGAGACCATCGCAGCAAATTATTGAATGTTTTGATTGATACTGTATCGTCGAATGTTTACTGCAAAATAAGTTCAAGGCATAAAAGGAAAACAAATCACTTAACAATCTCCTTAAAAAGACAATGTTATTTCCAACTTTGATCCTCAAGTGAATCTAGAGATGGTCTCTGTTGTTATAACACCTCAGATTCTCCAACTCAAAGCAAACCCAATACTAATGTCGATCATTTATTGCACAAAAGAGCGTCTGATTAAAAAGAATGCTTTATAAAAATGAGCAAAAGCATTGGTAATGAGACCTTGTGCCGATCACAATGAGGTACTGCATCAATAGCCCCAATAATCATTTCGAATTTCGTCGTCAAATTTCTTCTTCAGCTCGGGATGCTTCTCAAAATATTCATCGGCAGTCATGGTGCTTATCCTTTTCTGTTAAGAATCACATTTTGTCAGATAATGGGGCCATAAAGGTGAAATTTAGATTTGAGTATTGGTACTCCTTTCTCTCTGTCTTACCTTCAACTCTTGAACTTCAAGGATTTCCTTCTCCAATCTCTCCGACTCCTTCAATGATTCCTCCTCTGCTTCTTTGAACTCTACCAGCTGTGCCAGACATAACAATCATGTCATAAAGAGAGATAAGTGTTATAGAGAGAGAGAGAGAGAGAGAGATCCCCACCAGTGCATCAAATTTAGTCTTGTATTGGGGAGTGACTGTGTCTACAAACTTGGGAATTTCTATGCCTGTAAAGGAAATAGATGAATCGCGATAAGCTCTTCAACTTATCTTTTTTTTTTTTTTTTTTTTTCACTTTTGCTTTCTTAGAATTGCTAAAACAATCAGTTCTCGACTTATAATAGAAGAAAGCAAAAATCAAAGGAAGCTTTCCTTTAAACTCAAAAGGGACTATCTGAAAAGCCAAAACACACACATCCACAAACACATCTAGTAGATTGCGAAAATTATTGAAGTAAAGTGCAGGTTAAACTAAGAAGGTTCAGCAAAGAAGCTTATTCGGGTCTATGAGGATGTCATGGGGCATGGCATGGGCATTGGCAGAAAACATACTATCATAAGCTTCTTTGTACATGTCTACCAAGCGGGGCCCAATTCCTTTTCTATAATATTCCCAATCTATGGGTTCAGGTTCCTGCATGAAGTGAAATTGTTAAAAAAAAATAACCACGATTTCAGAAATTTTAGTAAACGAACTGTCACTACACGAGGTTTCAAACTTCACAAAGAAAAAACAAACTTCCTACATAATTTCACTACGAGAGAAAGATTTACTTGATTAGATCTATTCCCAAACCATACATTGAAAGGGATCCAAAGCACTTTTCAACCAAGTATGACAATTTTCAAGAGGAAGATTTACGACTAAGAGCACAACCACAAATACAATGAACAAAAATTTTCCATTTTTTAGTGTTTTTACAAGGTAAAAAGAAATCATAATTAATAGAATTGCTGAAATGGAACATTATTAAAGTAGCCTTGAAAAGGGTACACTAAAATTTCTTCAGAAAAAGAAGATCTATCCAAAAAAAAAAAAGTAGAGTAATTGAGTTCAGGACTCAGTTTAAAGACCAAATGATGTGTTATTCATTGGTTCACTATTTTGAACCCAAATAAGTAGTCAGATAATAAATCAAAGAATACATCAATTGGTTCTTTAATCTATGATGTCTAATTGGCCAGCCTAGATTTATCCATCTAAAAATACGAGAAATATTTTCATTTCTGACTACGCTGCCAAATCAGATACCTTTAAAAACTCGATAAAACATTTCTTTGTAGAAAACAAGATCAACTTTTCAATGCCATCGCCATTGTAAATGGTGTCATAACTCACAATTGGTACATTTTCTTAATTGTACATACAATTACGCGGTGTGCTTCCTATGGTTCCTGTTATGCATTTATCATATTTCCACAGTTTATTTCAGCGATGAAGTTTTTGAAATCACTGAAACCAAAATCCAAAAACCCAAACCCATAACTTTTAAGAAACAAGATTCTTGTAGTGATTAAGCTGTGGCTGCAGCTTTGAAGCATAACCGATCGGGTACTATATCCATTAACAGATAGAAACAAACAAGCTTTGACAATGGAACTGTGCCAATAATATGAAATAAACTGTAAACTATAAATTATAAAAGGATCGGTGAAACATTTCAACCATTCCTCAGCTGCAAAGAAAAAATAAATAAGAAGAGATAAAATCAATCCCTTTTTTCAACAATGCTAATATCATATTGAACAGAGCGCATTGAAATACACAACCTTTATTGGAAAAGACGAATTTCCTACCCACTTAAGCATTACGATATTAGCAAAATGGAAACAATAATCCGCAGCAAAACGATGAAGATCAAAAAGAAAAAAAAAATTATAATAATAAGAGAGTGGAAGAAACAGGGGTGATTTGACCTGGCTGAACTTTGTCTGGAGGGCGGAGTTAACCTCATCGAAGGCTCGGCGAAGAGTTGCAAACTCTTTGCGGGCCTCTTCAGAGACCAAAAGCCTGGCCATGCCGTCCCAATCTATATTCTTGGATGCTTTGAAGGCAACGTCGACCACTTTTTTCCCTGCGCCGCTCATGTTTTCCCACGCTCTCTCTCGCAAAGGAAATTCCAAAATCCAATTGAAATCGCAAAACCCAGATGAGATGAGATGCGCTTTTCGATGTTTTCGTCAATGTTGCCCTCGACTTCACCAACTGACTGCCGATAGCGAATGGAAATTCGCCTAATACAAGTCGTTCTGGGCCAATATATTGATCAATATAGCTCAACTGGGTCATAGCCCATGAGAATTTTGAGAGATTAAAGTCAAATCAGGGTCGGTAAAATTAGACCCACGCATAAAAATTAAAATAAGAAGGCTGTAGTAGAAACGACGTCGTTCTAACTGCACAACCTCCAGTCAACAGCAGGTGAAGCTAATCGGTGGACGTGGTGATGGGAAGGGTTCATTCCGGTGAGTGCAGGTCAATCGGTGAAGAAAATGGAATCCAGAGACGAAACAATGCTGGCGACGGTGAAGCTGAAGGCCATCGAAGCGACTCAGGAGTCCTTCGCTGAATACGGTCAAGTTATCGAGGCTTCTCCCGATGGCGAAGAATTCGGACCCCAAGATGCTCAGTTGGACCTTAGTCGTGGAATTCCTAGGTTCATACTCTCTCTCTCTGTCAACCTTTCGATAATTTGGACAACGCGCGCAACTGTTGTTTAGTTAGATGCAATTTTTTCCAGGTGATAGAAATGCTGATATAAAATTCAGCTGAAATTTTTTGAATTTTTGTTTTCTTCTATCTTGTTGAATGTTTTCTTTTATCAGCCTCCACTTTTCTACATGTTTTTTTTTTTTTTCGTTGTGACGAAGTACCAAGAAATGATTCAGTGATCATCAACTGTTAATGGATCTTGTAGAGGTCAATCCTTGGCGATCAAGGGGAAGGTAATGGAATTAAGGAATTGTTTAATCATGAGTTTTATGTAAATTCGGGGATTTGTTTACCTAATTCTGTAGAATTGCTTTTGTTGTGCTTGATTTCTTGTGGCTGTATCCCGTATGAGCTGCATCTTATAGTTATGCTATTATCAACTGAATTGTTGGTTATTTGTGTTAATTAGAGTTACTAGGAGTAATTGGTGATGGAAAGTTCGTTGCCAAGTGTTTTTGTACTGTGCATATTGAAAATCTGCTGATTTGAATTCTAATTTTTTGATGGAGAATTTTTGCAGATTTTACATTATGCATATTGAAAATCGACCGCTAAAGTTTTCGACAATCACACATCATGCGAGTGTAACCCAGTGTCTTGGTTCCATCGGCGGACATGTTTGGTACATCGGAGTTGCAAAAGCGTCAATTGTGGATGCCCCTGAAAGTGAGGATGTGAAAGACGGGAAGGTTGTTAAATCTGCCTGTGGCCATTTTTTCGTTCCTCCTGCAGTTGAGGATGTTCGCGTCTTCAAAGTTTCTGGTTCCAAGTTCGTTAAGCTTAATATAGGGACATGGCATGCGGGGCCTTTGTTCAAGGAGCATCAAATGGATTTTTACAATTTGGAACTGAGCAACACTAATGTGAGCCTCTCTCTCTCTCTCTCTCTCTCTCTCTCCTCTCTCTCTCTATTTATAGCACTATATGCTCAAAACTAAGGCACTAATGGTTGGAGATTATAGTTAATCGAAAGAAATTCAAACGTGAAAGGCTGATATCATCTTTATTATTGATATGTGATACTTTTGTTGGCCAATTTGTTTATTTGGAAGTGGCCAAGTGTTGGGTTGGCCTTAGTTTTATCATTGTTTTTTCCGATCGGCGAGAAAATTTGTGTCAATGCAAATGCTAATTACACATTAAGCTATCGCCTTCCTTGATCGGAAAGCTTGATCTGTTCATATTATAGATGGGTTAATGCTTTTGATTTTCTTACCCAGAATTAACTGTGAATCGAGGAAATGTTATAGTAAGGCTGCTTTTGTGTGCAGGTGGTTGATCATACTACCCACAACTTCAAGAAGAAGAATGGCACGATGTTCTTGATCGGTGACTAATTATTCGACATTTCGACATCTTTCTATCGTTATTTCAGATACATGTACAATAAATTCTGTCCAATACAGACTTCTTCTGAATGTTACACCCAATCTGCTGTCTCTTTTCTCCCGCGTTTATTTCAAGTTTGTCGGATCGCATTATTGAACTCAAGAGGCAACACCATGGGAGGCAGTAATTTATCCTTCGAACTATATATTATCGTAGACTAAAAGTTAATGCTAAATTTGGATAGGTTAGCTCTACATAACTGGTGCAAAAAGTGACGAATTTATGTTACATTCTCCAAAGAACGTCGTCGTTGTGAGCCTCTTCTACTTTCTAGGTCTCTCTTTTGAGTTCCGACGTGCTTTTCTTCAGTTGGATGGATTTCTCAGCATGTCGGAAAACCATTAAAGAGAAACTTAACGTCGGAGATTCATTGAAGGATCCTCTCCCGATCCACGCTTAAAGTTGGAGTCACAATCTTCAATCCGGTCGGGCGTTGTAGTTTTTCTTAAATTTGTATTCTCATATTTTACTATGGTCATAAACTTCTCATTTATTATTCATATATTAATACAATAGTTATAATAATTAATGAAAAATAATATTTAAAATTTATTTATCGCACAAGACTAAAAATATAAATATTATGATATATTGAAATGGGAACATTCGATTCTCGGGTAGCCATCCCCCCAGAAGATCTACAAATGGTTGCGATATAAGTCGACTCCTGAACGCCTACCCTCTCTTTCTTATCAACTTGCTTCTGTGTCTGATGTCTTTCTGAGGTTGGTTGTCTTTCTTAAATACGAGATTGTTGTATCGTTTGTATCCTTCAATTTTTGGAACTGTTTTATGGAGAAATGTTTTTTTTTTTTACTACCTTTTCTCTTGTTTTGAGCTCTAAATTTGAAGATTATGGAGGTTCAGATGACTAGTCTCGTTTACCTATCTGGGTGAGCGTGTAGTTTGGAGTGTGCACTTGAAATGCTTGATGAATTGTCTATAAGAAAGCATGGTGATTCAGATTCACTTAGTTTTGGCCATAATATCCATTGAATTCAAACACTTTTTTTTTTTTTTTTTGAGCTCTAAATTAGAAGATTATGGAGGTTCAGATGACTAGCCTTGCTTACCTACCTGAGTGAGCGTGTAATTTGGAGTGTGCACTTGAAATGCTTGATGAATGTTTAACAAGAAAGCATGGTGATTGATATAGTTTTGGCCATAATTTCTATGGAATTCAAACTTCAATCTTGCAACTTTGCATTCAACCACCGTCTATTTTGCAGCGACTTTAAATTCCTCTTACCTTCAGGCTTAACAACTTTAAGTTTGATTTTCAAGTGTTCATTACTTCAAAGTTCCAACTACAGCTGTTGGAGAGTTCTCGTCTCATGTTTCTTTTATTTTGTTGTAATGATTTTGCTGTCAATACAGAAAAGACTTTTGGGCGAAAGGATAAAGAAGGTTTGCAAGCTATGCAAGCGACTAAGATTTACCGTAGTCTTCTCAGAGCAGTGAAGAAACACATCGGGAAGGACGAAAACACAAAGCATTTTAGAGACTATGTGATGCAGGAGTTTCAGAAAAACAAAGACCTTTCAGACCCTTCTTCAATTCAACAGAAGCTTAAGCTTGCAAGTGACTACACTTTCCTACTCAACAGTGTGCATCATCAAAAGGCAATACTCTTTCTTATTCATTGCCAATTTCTTCTTTCTGACAGCTGAAAGACGATTTGTATGCGTTACCACTGTTTTGCTTTGGAATATTTTAATGAAGGCTTTGCAAGAAACTATCGTGTAGCCCCTTTTTAGAATTCTGAAGACGAAAACTAAATTGCTGCGAAAAGCAAGTCATAATTATATGCATCTTTATTCAATGGTTGTGCAGGACTTGTTGCTGTCTTACAACATTGCAGTCGATAGATCAGATGAAGTGAAAAGAACACTAGTAAAGTCTGCTTCCAGTGTGGGACTACAGCTACCTGAGGCTTATCAGCCATGAAAGCTTGTACATTTTATACTATGTATGCTAATCATGAATTAACTTATGCATTGACATAGTTTTTATTGGCTTTCTGTTTCAAGAAGACTAATTACACTTAAGTTGTCAGAAATGCATGGTTTTTATTTTTTCCAAGAAAACTATGGTTGTTTTACAGGCTTCATTCCGTTGATCTTTGCTTTTCTTTACATATATAATCTAGACTAGATTATGGAGGTTCATGTCATAGAAATATGGTGGAAGAACCCTGGAGTGGTAGCAGCCAAAGAGTACTTACTATCAACTTCCCTTGGGCATTTACATCGATGCATTTTTGTTATATGAATTTATGTGTATCTCTCTGTTTGTATGCTGTTTGTGACTCATGTGATTGATCCCTTACGCATAATAGCATCAATCCTTAATTACCGCTGGAAAAAAATAAAAGAAATCCATCAGATTATTATTTTAAGTCGATTTCGTTTTTGATTTTTAGAATTGATTTTGTTTGGTAGAACTTTTGAGTGCATGGGTCTTGGCAAGGTTTACTCTCAGCTGTGCTGGGTCTGTTAAATCTTTGATAAAAAAAGGCCTGAAAAAAGTGAAAGCTGAACATCTGTCAAGTACCCAAAGTAGGTGTCATGCTAAGAAGCTTAACAGGCCCACGTCTTGAAAGATTTAGGCTTTTGTCGTCAATTTTGCTCCAAAATCTTAACCATTCTCTCTTGTTTTCCCCCAACCTCATCTTCAAATATCCCTCTGCTAAGTTTCCCAGAAAAATCTTCAAATTTAGCAGTGAAAATGGGTTCAGAAACTTTTGTAGAAGTTCTTCTGGCAATTCTCCTACCACCTGTTGGAGTCTTTCTTCGATACGGGATTGGGGTAATTGAGACCATACATACCCATGCCATTGATATTCATCATCTGTTTGAGTTTGATGTAAAACAGTTCATTTGGACCGGAATTAATTAATTTTTTTTTGCTTTGGTTTTGATTGCAAATGCAGATGGAGTTCTGGATTGACTTGGTGTTGACCATATTGGGATATCTTCCTGGAATTATATATGCACTCTATGTACTGGTTGGGTAGTCGAGTAGTGAACTTAATTTGATCAATCATTGTCTGTTAGCTTCTATTAATAATAATAATAATCTCTTTTCATGAAATTTCTCTTTCTCTCTTCAAGACATGATGAGACAAGGACAAAATGAATAAAGGGTCGAGATTATTTCAAAATCTAAGTTTGATAACCAACGAACAAAATTGATTTTGCTTTAAGCTTCTAATATTCACTTCACTCACTTTATAATTGATATTCTAATTTCACAGATATATATATTTACTATTGTAATTTTATTTATATAAAATAAAATTAAATAATTAAATAAATATTTTTGCTTATTTTCCTGATAATAACTAATAGAAAATGTTATATTTATCTTTTTTTAATTTTATCTTAATGTGATATTTATTAATTTGTATTTATCACATTAATTATATTTTTTGAGTAAAAAATATTAGAATTAACAAATAAAAATACAGGCTTCCGATTCCAATTTCCACATCATACCCCGAGGAGGACACAACTGTAAATAAATCCTCAGGGCAGCACTATTTTTGTCATTACCCATGACCTGAACGGCTGAACGTCTGAGAGCTATATAATACGGTTAAACAGAACCAAAGCTAGGGTTTTTGTACCGCTGCCGATACTCCCCTTCATCTGTTGGGTGCTTCGGATTCCAACTTGCAGCCGCGGAGCATTTTCTCTCAGCCACAATGGGGTAAACATTTGCGTTCTCTTTACTTTCACGGTGCATTTTCGGCGAATCTGCTTGAAAATTCTTCTCCTTAAGTTTGTTTTTTGTGCCATTTTTTCTGTTTTAGATAGGACACTGTTTGTGAAAATTTTATGTTTCAATTATTTTGTTGGACATTGTAAATTTTCTTACATACGGTAATCGTATAGAAGGGGATCTTGAAAGAAAGTCCAAATGCTCATCTACTAATTGTTTTGATATGTGCTCATCATTTTTTTTCATATAATTTATTTTCCATGTCGTTCATGGAGGATGACCATCATTGTCTAGAAATATCTGTGATAAGAAAGAAAATTTACTATTGGTTTATATATGGCGGTGGTTAAATGTTTAGTTTCTTAACTAGCGGCTGATACTTTTGAAACCAGCCAACTTTCATGCCACTTCATAAAGATTTGAAAAATATGAACCTAACCATTGTATTTCAAGATGAGATTTACACTGCCCCGCCCGACATTTAAAAGTATTTGGGGCAACGTTAAATGTATGTTTTTATTATCTGTGTTCATGGATTTTTTTCTGTAGCAAAATAGATCTTTTGATGATGCTAGAATGCTTTTGAGAACATTAATATTAGTTTATCTACCTTGCCTCAAATTGAGATATTGGATTCTGCTAGCAATCTTAGAATTAATTCTCTATGTCTATTGAGTAGCTAGTGAAATTTCTATAATTGAGTGGGTGCATGAATATTATGATGAATGACCTTAATACTGCTATTATTACAGACACTTAGTGGACAATGGAAGTGCTCATTAACTTTCAATTTCTTAATTGACTACCATGTTAGTTTTTATTTGTCATAAAAATTGAAGAAGTTTCTGATTCATGATATTTGTGGGCTTTTCAGGAAGACTAGAGGAATGGGAGCTGGTCGTAAGCTAAAGTCCCACCGCAGAAGGCAAAGGTGGGCTGATAAGTCGTATAAGAAGTCACATCTTGGCAATGAGTGGAAGAAACCATTTGCCGGATCATCCCATGCTAAAGGAATAGTTCTAGAAAAGATGTGAGATCAATATGTCCATTGAAATGTTTTGTTGAGTTTTACAGAAAGTTTAGTTATACTTTGTCTATGCAGAGGAATAGAGGCTAAGCAGCCGAACTCTGCTATCCGAAAGTGTGCTCGTGTTCAGTTGATAAAAAATGGGAAGAAGATCGCCGCTTTTGTGCCAAATGATGGTTGCTTGAACTACATTGAAGAAAATGTAAGATAGTGTCCTCCATGATGTAGTCTTCTGTTTTTTTTTTCTTTAATGCTTTGTGAATTTCTATCTAGAAAGATAATGATGATTAATGCTAACAACTGCAATTTCTACAAGCCTTGAGATTGTTTAGGCACTCCAAGTATTTTTTGGAATGAGTTGGATTTTTGTGCCATCAGTTCTAATTTTAACATGTATAGAACTATGAAAGGGATTAGTTAATTGATTAGCTTTTCGACTGTAGTTCTAATTTCTGGTATTATCTATCTGCGTGTTACTCATTTTCTTAATTTTCATTCATTTTACAAGTTTCCAGTTTAAAGTAAACCATATTTTGCTCATTTCTTTCAACCTAATGGAACTAATTTGTGGCTGCAGGACGAGGTATTGATAGCAGGATTTGGACGGAAGGGTCATGCTGTGGGAGATATTCCCGGTGTTAGGTTCAAGGTTGTGAAGGTGTCGGTGTCTCACTTCTCGCCCTCTTCAAAGAAAAGAAAGAAAAGCCCAGGTCTTAGATTTAAATTTTAATTTTGTCCCACCCGTATTTTTGTTTGCATGTAGTGCTTATTTATCAGGAGTATTGTCCTTCCGGATTTCTGAAGTCTGCCTACTATTCAAAGAACATGTAATTTTGAATTTGGCTGTTATTTGCTTATTATGCACTTCCAGAAAAAGTACTTGTTCTTTGGTATCACATTGGTGGAACTGTGGAAGGACTTGTTTTTGCTTGATTTATATATGTTACACTAGTTTATTATGGGCTAGTTTTGTAACGACTTTAGAGTTGAGCTGATTAAGTTGTGTGATCCCAGCTAGAATTGAATGTCCTCGTCAAATGCAACTGGTCTATATATTTGCTCGTTCCATCAATTTGGCCGTAGTCTCATTTTCGAGAGGCCCAAAATATTTTACTGCCCCGTGTTATCGTGTTTCAATCAAGTTATATTGGCTAAACAGGCACGTCAGTTTAGAAATTTAGTTTGCAGCTCCTCCCACTCGAAGGTAGTCATTTTTTTGTGTTCTTAATGTCAAAATGATCAAAACTAAAATCTACTACAATCTTAAAAATTTATTGTCCATCTTGTTGCATATTTTTGTCTCAGTAGAAAAAAAGTCAACGGGAGATGGCTAATTAGCTACCAGTCTCTCAGCCACTTTTATCTAATAGCTGAGGTCAAGAACCCTGACATATCTCACCAAATTTTCCACCGAGTCTTCAAAATTACGCATGTTTTCTTTATTTCCATCTCTAACTGTTTGGGGATTATTGTGCTCTTTGCTTTCTCTCTTAATTTTCCTGCTAATAATCTCTCCATGCCCTCCTGCCTTGGCGCTTGAAGCCGACTGTTGCCCCATGTCGCGAGAATTGCCACACTTAACTTTCCTCTGAACCGAATAATCTTTCTTACCCTCCTTATTCGAGAGAGTTTTCTCCTCTTTTAAAATTCTGTCCGAGAAACTGAAGGATTCAGATGTGTCTGGGTCAGCTTTTTGTAAAGTATAACTCTCTCTCTCCACCATAGCTGGACTTTTCTCTCCACCCTTTTGGCGTTGAAGCTTCATAGGTTGATGATGGCTAGGATCCAAGTGAGAACAAATCTCAGATTCTCCCTCTATCGTCGAAAATTGCAAGTTTTCCTATTGATGAAGAGATTTTACATGATCAGTTCATTGTACTATAGTATAAAGACATTTTAAATTTCACTCATTTTGTTATTTATTTTGCAACAACCTACAGAATAAGGATATGAGAATAAAATTCACATATTTTTCTTGTACCAAATTAACATCGTGAACCTCACTAAAGACCAATATGGGGAGTAAAGACACTAACCGTATCGAAATAACCAATTGAAGGTGATGGCATCCGCAGACAAGAAGGACTGTTTTGTTTCGATAAATGCAATGGAGAATCGTGCTTGGTCATACATTTTTTACCATGTTGAGTCCGTAAATTTCCATGTCCAGCAAATGTTCCTCTATCAGGGCGACTATCCAAATCTAACTCCATCAGAACCTTTCCACATTGCTTGGCAAGAATTGTCTTATGGCTGCCATAACTTTTGGTTGCTGAAGCTGAAGATTGTGAGGTCCATTTACCCAAAGAGCTGGCAGGGGATAAAGAAGATGAAGAGTTTGGAGTGGATAATAAAGGAGGTTCACAAGAATTTTCAACCTCCATTTTCTTTGCTCTTGTGTTTCTCAACGGAGTTCCGAAAGTAACTCTAGCTGCATCTCTAGTTTTAATTTTGTTTGAACTTTTTCCGGATGTAACTGATGGACTTTTGGATGGCATGCATCGCGGTGACCACAAAGTAGATTCGTGCACATCCACGAGACTAGCCGACAAGCATCCTTTTAGCAATGGCATGGAGCTGAAGATTGGATTGTAAGGATCCCTAAAACAAGGTTTCTTCGATCCGTTCAAGTGCTGAGCTGAATACACATTTTAAGTGCCACTTCAGGACCAATTCAATCTAATTAACAAACATATGTCATTTGTTGAAAGATTTAGGTTTCTACCAGATGCTGCTTTTCGAGTTTTGTTGTTGCTTCTAATGTCGTGGCCACCAGGAGGTCTTTTAGTTGGAGGTGTCGAAATGTTTTTAGCCCGCTCTGCCCTTGGTGGTTTAAGAGTTGATGGTGTGTAATGTTCTCCAATTCCAGTAGCATGCCTCAACTGATTAATAATTGGTCGTCAGTTAACATTGGAAAGAAAAGGAACATAAAAGGATTCGAAAATTGGAGTAGATCTATATTTTTGGACCTGCTAGTAAACGATCTGTTCCTTTTTAGGAAAATCCACTGCAGTAGTTAGTATGTTAAAAGATTTTTATAGTTCATTCATCTATTACCTTGTTCAAACCTCTAATCTCTGATAGGCAAAGATAACAGACTCTTGAATTTTTTTTAAATATTATATTTTACGTATTTATATATAAATGTTTAATTTGTTCGGGTCAATTTTATTATAAATTATGACAATTCCTATCACATATATTGCTCTGTCTGGAGTAAATTAAAATATGCATTGAATTCGAAAATATAATAATCAGGATCCATGCCTTTGTTGGTTGTGGAAAATGAGACTCCCTTGATGATGCATAGGTGGTAGTGTTTTGCCTTCTAGAAGATGGGACTGCTTTTGCCTGACCATTCAAATATAATAATATATGTTTCAAAGAGTGAGAAGAGCTAACATAGAGAATAGTAGTGAAAGGAAAAGAAAAAATACCTTCGTCTTAGATCGAACGTCCATATTATTCAAAGCTGAAAGCAAGCAGAAGCAAATGTAAGTGCTTAAATCGGACATCGATATAAGGATGTTCCTTTGAGTTCTTATTTCAATACCTGCTCCTCTTCCCAACTTCAAGCTCGAAGTACAGATTTTTGACGAGCTACTTCTTTTTGGCACTGACCTTCTTATATCTTCGAAAAGATCCATCTCTAATCTGGTTAAAGAGGATCCTTCGCTTCCTGTTGTAAGACTAGATTCTGTAGACCTCCATAGTTTTTCGTTAATCCCAGGAGGAAGTTGTTTTTCATGCTTCTTGAATCCTCTGTTAACTATAGATAGCTCCTCTGGGTTCAAAACTCCTAAAATAGAGAGAAGAAACGGAGAAGAACAATACCTTAAGAAGGGAGTTAATGCTGTATAAATTGACTTTCAGTGAAAAAAATCACCTTCTTCGGAAAAAAATGCATCGTCCCAAGCTAAGCTTTTGCGATAACTAAAATTTCCACTTTCTCTCCATTTTTCTGGTTCTAAGTTCTGAGCAGACAACAAATTCTCTTCTTCTTTCCCAAATATTCTAAATGAATTACTACATTTCTTTGAATTCAAAGTCTGAAACAATTCCTCTGGTTCCAGGAATCCTGTCCAAGATCGAATGTGAACTTTGATTTTTTGTTGAGAACTTACAGAGATATACTCTCAATTTCATGTTATAAAACCAGCAAATAAGCCATACCTGGACTGGTAAAAAAAGCACTATCCCAAGCCAAACTCTTTCGCGCATTACACGTTGTCCTCGTTTCAGTGACGTCCTGCTTCATTTGCTCGGGTATGCCGCAAACATGAGTGAAATTCTGAAGACTGGAAGTCTCCATCGGACTAAATTGTTGAAGCTTATCTCTAATTCTTGAATTTCTGTCAGTCGAATTCAAATAGTCGGTCTGGTTTACCGGAGAAGAGATATTGAAACGGAACACGAGGAACTTGAAAGTATTTACCAGAGGCAACAATTATCAAATGAAAGAACTAGGACATGAATGCGACAACCATAAACATTTTGCAGATCAAAGTAAAATGGATAATCGATCGCCAGAGCAAGAACAAAGAAAAGCCAAGGAGATGAACAATAGCACACAGATCACCAGAAAACTGCAATATCATAAAACTTGACCGCGGACTTTTCTTTTTTACACGCTTATGCGTCGCTCATTCTGACAAAGATCATAGTCAAGAGAGAAGTCGAGAAGTAAACAGTTTTCAAGAATTCTCACAACATGCGTAACAGAGTGAAAAATCAAGCAGGTCCTTCCCGTCATTCCTCAATGGGCGATAAAAGAAAGTACAGTGAAGAAAACGGGAGATCCAGGCAATTCATGCATTAACGCAATTGCAAATTGAACACAGCAGAGAATGAAACAACGTAAACTCTTACTATTTCGACGATTTCATGTCTTCGCGATGCTAAGAATCGTAGCGTAGGAAGAAGAAAGACGAGAAAAAAGAAACACCTGAGTGCTAGGATCGACTGGAGCTTTTAATAAAGAAGTTTGAAATATGAAGGAAATCAAAGCGCGAAAAGGAGGCATTTAATCCCCGGAGATTTTGTTTTCGAAAAAGTGAAACGCTCGTCACTCTGTGGTTGTACATTCCATGCGAGTGCGCACCGGAGAAGGAAGATGAGTAAGTTTTCCTTAATAAATAATAAATAATTAATTAATTATATCAATAATTATTTAACACAGTAAAATAAAAAAATAAATATAGATTTTCTCATTCTCTCCCCTCTTAAATATCTTTCGTTTTGAATCCTCTCAAATTTTACACTGCAATAATTATCATAAATAATAATTAACTAATTATTTACATCAATGACTAAATAGCTTCATAAAATATTAAATAATTACATATTTACCAATTTAATTGTGTTTAGATTTCTATGTTACTCAATAAATGTATAATTAAATAATTTTTGAAGAAATAACATTAATATTATCGCTTTAAATTGTACGTCTCCTCAGCACAATTTGTCATAAAAAATTTTCAGAAAATTCCCAACTGAAATTTTTTTTAAATTTCTTGATGACTCAAACTTCTATCTTATTTGCTCAAAGGCTTCGGCTTTACATAGGAGTGGGCAAAACTACACCAAAACCACAATTTTAACCAAACTGTACAGTTCGATCCCGGTTTAGTTCCGAAACCCACCGTTGGGTAGTGGAACCGAACGGCGCCCTCCCGGAGCTTTACATTCTCAAAAATTGCAAAAAAGATATTCTCAACCTCAATTTAGAAGTGAATGCTGACTTTTATGGCAAATTGCAGAAGCCTTGAGGAAGGATTATCTATATTTCTTTCAACTCATGTGTGGGGAGGTGGGTTTGCCTATTCAACTGCCCACCTGCACTAATAGACCAAGCACGCAAACTAATATCATAAACATTGAAAAGTGTACATGAACAATTCCTTGGAGGATATGCGGCCTCTAAACAATAAAAACTTAATGTTTTACAGCTAAAACAGGGGAGAATGTGTGGTACCACCAATATTTTTGATATTTCAAATGGATCATGGTTTATTACCCTATGCATTTCCCGGAAATGATTGAACTAAAAAATGTTCTTCCACTAATTCCACCGTTCATTACAAAGGAGAGCAGATTAATATTTCTATACAAAGAAAAGAGAGTTTTAGTAGATTAAAAAAAAAAAAAAAAACAAAGGAAGAAGAAATCTCTAGTGCCCTTAATCTTAGAACTCTACGTCAAAAACAACTAACAACATCTAAACAAAGTTAAACAACAGTCTGGTCCAATTACCTTCTACAAGAGCCTATTCTGCGATCTTCCGCAACAAAGCACCAAGGATGCTTTTCTCCAGCGTTTTAAGCACGGTCTGAAAAGTACATTTAATAACATGTTAGCCAATTCAACCCCACAGAAAGTTCTAGTGCAGTGAAACTGAAGGCAATGCAAAAATATACTAATTGTTCAATATGATTTCTAACTTCCCTAATCTGGAATCAGTTCTGAGGTTTAATCAATTACTTGTACTAAAGCAGATTCTAAGCATGTGTTAGGAGACCCAATTTTTGGTTTTATGCTAAGGTTGTAACTTTTAAAGCGGGCAGATGCCTATATATACCTTATAAATGCAATGAATTTAAAATTTGAAAGACTTTGCTACATTTCCTGGATCTGCATAGTAGGATCAGGATGTGTCTCCCGGTCTGGAGTTGGGGAAATATCAGACTCAATTTCCTGCTCTGGGGATTTCTCAGCCTCAGTTTGCATCTCATCCTTCTCGATAATCTCAAGCTTGGCATCATAATCTACTTGATACCCACCACCTTGTTTTATTTCAAGATCATGTATATCCTGCTCCTGAATTTTTTCATGGTCAGAATGCAAATCAAGATCTTGGGTTGTGACATGATTGGTCTCTGTGTCGTGCTTCTTCATAGTGGTATTGACAATATGTTCATCCATCTCAAGAGTTGTGGCATGCAAAGGTTCTGTCTCTTGCTTTTCAACGGAAGTAAGACCAAAATAACTTTTTAGATCTTGGGAATTGGCAAGATCAGTTATTGCATCTTTGTTCTCAATTCTAAAAAGGTCAGGTTCAATATCCCCATCCTGAATTGTGATAAGACCATGTTTCAATTCTTGCACCTCAATTGTAACCTCAGGTTTCATGTCGTGAACTCCAGTTGGGGTGATATCAGATTTCTCCACGTCTTCAACTGTGTTCAGATCAGAATTTGTGTCCTGGTCTTCACTTTCCCTAAAATCACATTCCATGTCCTTGTCTGTCGCCGATGTCAGATTAGGGTTCACATCCAGGTCTTCAGTTGTGGTGAGGTCAGGGTTTCTGACCTGGTCATCAATGGTGGCAAGGCTGGGGATCATCTTCTCATCCTCCGAATGGGTGGGTACAGGGTTCATGTCCTGGTTCTCAGTGGCATAACCAGGGTTCATGTTTTTCTCATCCTCCGAATGGGTGGGTACAGGGTTCATGTCCTGGTTCTCAGTGGCATAACCAGGGTTCATGTTTTGTTCATCAGTTGTGCTATGTTCCGGAATCATCTCCTCATCCTTGAATATGGTGGGGTCAGGATTCATGCTCTGGCCCTCTGTAGTGGTTAGGTCATGGTTCATGCACTGGTCCTCGGTCATAATACTTTCATGGTTTAAGCCATCGTTCTCATTCGGGGAGAATTCATGTTCGGTGTATTCGTTGCCAGGTGTACTGCAATCCTGTTCCATATTTCTGTCAGACATTATCAAATGATTAGTTTGGCTTTTCAAATCATGAGATATGGCATGCTGGGGAGTAGAAAGATCAGGCTTCATCTCCCTCTGCTGGAAACCAGAAAGCTCAGGTTGCTTCTCTTCGCAATGAACGAGGGAGATATTAGATTGCATATCCTCAAGTTGTGCAGTGAAAAGTATAGGTTCCATCTCCGGATATTGAATCGAGGAGAGATCAAGTTGCATCTCATGGTCATCCAGTGAAGCCAAATCAAGCTGCATTTCATGGTCCTGGATTGAAGTTAGGTCAAGCTGCATTTCATGGTATTGAGACGAGGAAAAATCAAGATGAATTCCATGATCGTGGGCAGGGGCGATGGGAGGTGTTTTAAACATTAGAGTTGGAGTATAGTTGAGCTGGTAATTAACAAGCCTTTGTCCAAAAATATTGAACTTTCCAGCGCTGCTGTAAGCTACTTCTGCATCAGAGCGATTCTTAAAAATCACTCTAGCACGGCCACCTTCTCTATCAACTTCTGTTTCAGACTCTCTTAAAGGTCCAAAACGCCTAAACATTTTAATAAGACTCATCTCTGAAGGAACAGAATCCACCTCAGAGAAGTTCATCACAAGTTCTCCAGGAGATCGTCCATCTGCAGAAGCAGTAATTTTACTGCAGCTAAATCGTGATTGCCAACTGCATATCGTTTCCTCGAGTGAGGTCTCCGACCCTCTCGAGGGGGATTTTTTCAGATTCAACAAGCATAAGTTGGGTATCTCTTTTTCTATTTTTGCGCAATGGCTGCCCTTCAGTACCATTCTCAATGACCCTGTCCGTCCAATAAGTGTCGCTCATATCTTCAAATTCAAAAATTTCAGGTGATAAATTATGATACGACTTTTTCCTCTTTCCACCTACTTTATCCGGTGTCAAATTCTCAATTCCATTCTGACAGCCCAAACTTAATGAATCCCTAAATTCAGAGAAAAAGCTGACAACTATACTTGAGAAACTACATCCTTTCAAGGGATCTTGTGCTGCTAGTTGAAGTTGTGACAGCAATTCATCCAATGACGAGATCTCAGCCGATATTGGAGTAAGTGCCTTCCCTCTTTGATCATCCTCAAAACCTTGCAAGGTGTGATCAAATCCATCCCCAACAGGTTCATCAATACTTCCATCTCCCTTCTGAAACTTCTCAGTATTAACTTTGACAAAAGTATTCCCAGTCATCTGACTTGCAGCTCTACGAATGCAATCACCGATTTTAAAAGATTGTTTAGGATATATTACTTTAGAAACTTTACCAGAAGGCAGTCTTCCTTCGGCTGTTGAATCATCAGTGTAGTAATCGATAGCCTTTCGTTTCTTACCAAGGGATGATGAAACCATCACATTAGTACTCTTCCTATCAGTCATGCTGTCACCGATTCGAGAATCCAGTGTTTCACCCATCAATTCAGAAAGGCTTCTCTCTTTTTTGTTAGCACATAAAATTTCATGGAAGTTATCATGACCAATATTTAAACAACCATTCTGACCTTTCAATATCTCATGGCTAGACGACTGTTGTTCAGCATCATCAACAGCACGAGAGGAGTTCTGAATAAACTCACTTGCGGGCACTTCATTTTCTAAAGGGTCTTCCTCATTTTCCACCAGGTCTCCACATAACTGGAACTTAGGCAAGCTGCCACAACCCCTTAAATTATTGAAGGCTGCCAACTGAGTCATTGCAATCACAAGTTCCAATCGGTCACTTCCTCCTGTTGGAAACTTGGCTAACTCTTTCAAATAGTTTATTAATTTATCAGCTTCAAAAGTCACAGTACTTGTACATATCTTTGCTCTATCCCTTCTACTTGATTCTTCTCGGATACCAGCGTTGTCAACATTCTGGAATCTTATCCTGTCATAGACATCTTTCTGCATACAATCGCATGCGAGACCTAGTTCTATCCTTCTTGACACTTCTTCCAAAGCACAATCAACAGCATTCTGAAAAGATTCAGAACTGCTTTGCTTCTCCATATCTGAGAAGTGTGTACGGAAAGGTTTCAAGAAAGATGTTTCATTCCAAGCAAATGTTCGATCGCCAAAATATGCCACCAAAAGCAATCCTTCTTATGATGTTTAATCGCCTTCTCAGATGAATGTGATGGATCAAAAATCTGTCCCGGCCACCAAGGATGGCTTCTCACTTTACCCCAAACTAAATCAGAAACAAAGAACTCGTTTTCATTTTCTGCTGGCATATGATATCTAGCTTGATTGACATTACTTGAGATACCAGGCTCCAGACCTTTTGGTTCAGAAAAATCCTCATCAATATTTGTGGGTTTATCATCAGTTACTTCTGTGACGTCCATTTCTTTCCCTGCACGAAAACCACACTGCTCAATATCTGTATCATGTTTAACTTCTATCTCTTGACCATATTTCATATTAGCCTGAGCAGATTCATCAGCTGTGCTCTTATCCTCTTTGGTGTCCATCATATTAAAATCCCTTTGCTCTGTGCAATCACTCCCTTTGTCTAGCTCTATCTTCTTTCTAATTTCAGATGAATTTTCAACGTTTGGATTCAGAGAAATATTTTTATTTACAGGTGCTTTCACAGATTCTGCATCTAGTTGAATTGGTTGACCCGACGATGTCCCATCCATCGCAACGCAGCCTAGATTATCCACTTCCTCCTCTGGCTCCTTCTCTTTTATTTGATGCGCATAATTCAAACGGACTTGCTCAACATTAGTCACTGGCTGATCGTTCTGAACAAGCCCTGAACTGCTAGTAACAGAATCTAAAAGTTCCCCGCTTTCCAATGAAGCAATCATCTCTTTGCTGGGGTCTTCAATATCTGGTTTTGCACTCACGCAAACTGTCTCAGCTTTCAAATTCTGATTATCACTCTCCGTGCAGGACAAACCTTGACCGGTGTATGCATCACTAGCTGCCTCAACCTTAGTCAATTCAGCTTTCCCGGACTCTTCAAGTAATACTTTCGCCATAACATCTTCCCCATTACAAGTGCCACCGGCTCTCTCCCTTCCCACTGAACCCACAGACAAAGAGGTCTCAGTCTGACCCTGACCCTGACCCTGACCATGACCCAAACAAGCATCAGATCCCAATCGATCTTCACCACCAGCAACCTCACTAACAGTCACTGTGGACTCTAAAACACCCATCTCCCGGGCTCCTCCATGGAAAATATACCTGGTGATTTCCGCAACAAAAACAACATTCTTACATAACAGTAACAAAAAGAGAGCGATTGCAAGGACAAAACCCTAATTACGATAAGATAACTTATACAGCCAACAATATTAAAGATCAGAGTCATAACTCAACGAAAAATGAAAATCGTAAACTGCAGAAGAAGAAAGAAAAGAACAGTAACAGATTAATGGGCACCTTAAAAGATCTTCTGGGAAGACGAAGATGAAGAGAGCGGGAGCGAGTGAGAGGACAAAGGCTGGGTCCTTTAATGACGTTTCGCAAAAAATTAACTCGAAAACTTTGACAAAATAAAGGCCCAGTTTAATGCTCGCGAGTCGCTTGGTCAGCTCAGCTGCGTATAAATTTTGGGGAATTATTGGCTGCGACTCGACTCACCGATTAATACAGAAAACCAACAGAAATGAGCCACGTGGATTATTCTGATACTGGTTGAGTTTTCATTTAATTACATAATCAAATAGTGAAGTGAGTAATTTATGCTTAAAAAATACATTTAATTTAATTGCTCGTTATTCAGTGGCTTCTCTCGAAATAAGCAACCAGGAAATTGCAAGTAAAAACAGTACCTCCAAAATAACTAAGCAACTGATCTGTAATCATCTGCTAAAACTCAAAAAATAATAATAATAAATAAATATTAATTTGTGATAGAGGGACGTGAGCATTGGCCACACAGGGGAGTTCATGTTCATAAGAAGCCTCTAACTGAGCCCCCGTCTTGATCTGCCCTCTTCATTATCTCCTTCTGATTTGACACAAAAAACCATAATTGTGCAGAAGCTAGAATGTTTTGTCAACAAAAACCAGAAAAGAAGCAACATCTTGGAAAACAATGGAAGTGTTTTATCTTCTTTTTTTTTTTTAATTTTGTGTTTGACAAGTAAACTAAAAAGGCCATGAACAAAGATAGTTTACCTGGATTATTGTTGTAATTCATTCCAGAGGCTTCCGGATGTCAAGCCAAGAGAATGAAATAAAAGAACACACATTTGATTGGGGGGTGAAGATATCTTCCCAATCGTTTAATTTGGAATATTTAAAAAAAAAAAAAAAAAAAAAAAAAAAAGGTTATTATGACCCATAACTCATTCCATGGAGAGATTCCAAAAAATATTTCTCATTTCACGAGCTGCTATATTTTGATCTTGCTTGGAACAAGCTAGTCGAGAATTTCCGGCCGGAATTTTTTCAATTTCTGGCCTTAACTTCTTATTATTCATGTACACACTCACCGGGGCATACCTTCAGCCGTAGGAAATCTAACTTCATTAGAACGTCTCTCAATTGCAAATAATCTTTTAGCTGGAAGCATACCCTCTTCCATAGGCCGTTTGAGAACGTAAAGCGTTAGGAATGGGGCCCTTTGAGAATGGGCTTCAGGTACCTTACCATCATCTATTTACAACCTATCCTTGCTTGAACTATTCTCCGTTGCATCAAATCAACTCCATGGAAGTCTTTCCTCAAGCATAGGCCACTCTTTCCTAAGCTTCAGTTCTTTCAAATGTCTTACAATAAGTTTTACAGGCTC